>OX123192.2:8071879-9282871 GCA_944739405.2 Euclidia mi | reverse complement strand
AGGGGATGCAGTGCGTTGCGCTAATTGACCGGCGTCGACGACTGTGCTGTATCTATAAGTAGGTGTATGTGACTGTATTTGTGAGTTGCAGATGTTGGCGTTTTACGTAATCATACCGTTTATTTGAAAGTACTTTTGTAAAACATGTTTGTGTAGCATAAACATGTTTAGTATTTTGTTTTAAATATAATACATTTATATTCATTTTAGGTGGTAGTTTTATGCACAATATTCTCATGCATATCAGTAGATATTTGTTCAAAAAGTTTGAATCGTTTTTTTTTGTGTAGGTACTTTGAGTGGGTTTCTCAGTAAATTAATTTCACTATTGGACTTGGTTAGTCGTACTAATCGTTGTCGATATACAGATTATGAAGCGGGAAACCCATGTGGGTCGAGTTTAATGTGAACTGTACGTCGGGCTATGACGGCTACGACAGCTACGAGCTACGCAGCTACGTTGTGCGTGCATTTACCTACATAAGTTCGTGAGTCTACAACGTAACAGTAACTACATTTACCTTACAATTTTTTTTTGCTGTACTGGCATCTTAACGGTTCGGTGGCGTGGCGGGAATGTAAACGGTTGCCACGCTGAAGGTCGCGGGCTCGATTCCCGCTCAAGTCGAACTTTTGTGTGCGTGAACATGGATGTTTGTCTTGGTCTGGGTGTTTCTATGTATAATATGTGTGTATTTACAAAAACAAGTATATATGTATGTTTATCCATTATCTAGTACCCATAGTACAAGCTCTGCTTAGTTTGAGACTAGATGGTGTTGTGTGGTAGACAAAATGATATTAAACACTGTGTGACATATTTTCTTTCTCTTTTTTACCTTTAGGTCGCTGAATGCCTGTCTTCGCAATGTTAGACGGCAAGATGACCGCTTAAGCCATACGCTATACACACATCTGTCTCTATAAATTGTTTATCTCAAAGGGCGTACACCAAAAATAAGCGTTACATATCTGCAACAGAAAATCCCCATTGGCAGTAAAATCAATACACAAAAGTCATTAGCGTCCGTCCGTCATATGTACACGCGTGGCTTAAACGTCAACAACGCCTCTTACGTAATGAAGTAACGCCTCCGCTTTAGGGTATAAATCGACTATGATGTTTTATTACAGGTGCCAGTGGGCGGCCACCTTCATAACTTACGTGAACTGTCTTGGGTAGAGAGACCATATTTTTTTTATTTTGTGGACTATCTAAACTGTACATTTGCATGCTTCATCTGTAGATCTTAATACTATTATAAATGTAGAAGCTTAAGAGGGTGGACGGATGCATTGATGTTTGTTATTCTTGCACATAAAAGTACCTACTAAACCAATTTGGATAACTTAATCTGTAGATTTATACACGCATAGCTGACGTCGCATTAAAATCTGCTAGACTGAAGTGGGACTGGGCTGGACATGTATGTCGTATGCACCCAGAAAGATGGGCCTATCTAGCTACCACTTGGGTGCCTCATGCCAGTCGGCGACGACGTGGAAGACCCAAACGAAGATGGCGTGATGACCTGGATGCATTTTACAGCGACTGGACGAACTTAAAACCAGACAGGGATGCATGGCGGTCCAAGGGAGAGGCCTTTGCCCAGCAGTGGGACACACAGACATCCTAAAAAAAACTGTAGATTTGTATGTTTAATATCTTACTACTATTATAAATGCGTATGTTTAAGACGATGGTTGGATGTATTGTTATCAGTCATTCTTACACTCATAACTATTTCACGTATCTTGATAAAACCTTGCAGGAATACAGGTTATACTGATGTATAACCTGTATTCTTGGGAAATCAGGTAGCATGTGTCACCTTATGTCCTATTGACCGTTGCCCATGCGAGCAAAGCCGCAGGCCAAATCTAGTATAACATAAAAGTTTAATGGATCATAAACAAAGTACCAACAGAGCGGTTATAAATAAAAAACGTGTGAGGTTAGGTGCCGCAAATTTTGACAAGAGCAGAGATATCTTTGTTTTCGAATATTTTGGAATTATTAATAACATATTCCGTTACTAAACAGCTCCGCAAAGCGGTGGTGTGCAGATTCCATTTATTTTATTTTTGTATAATGATTCACTAAACCAAGGGTGTTGTAAAAGTGGCGACTAAGAAAAATACACTTGATCTTACCGGGCTCCGCTAACTGGTCTAACCAGATTTGTCCCAATATTAAACTTATCCACAGAGACTTGCGGTAGGAGGCAAAAGTTAGTGGTGCACGCCATTGATTTAAACGCAATACCTTCTGCATAACAGACTGTTGGCATCTCCACTAGGCTATCGCTGCTATTACTTAATGTTGATGAAGCTTTTGGGTGTTTTATCATCAAGGATCGGAATTAAGGGAGCTAACATTGTCAAAACTGGATATGCCTAATTTTCAAATGTGTTTCCGGAACTAGATTCCAGATTCTTAATGAAGATTTTTTCAAGAGTTTAAAACACGTTCATTAAAATTCCAAAATTGTCCAGAATCTAATTCCGAAAACACATAAAAAAATTAGGCATATCCATACTTTTGACAATGTTAGCTCCCTGATTCCGATCTTTGTTTGTCATAAATCAATCAATAATAGTAAAAAATATTCTCTAAACGTTCTTGTATCATTATTTCCACAACAGCATATGCAGGCTCCTGGACTCAGTCTCTTTAACTTTCAGTCTTCTTCTTCTTTTGTTTAGTTCCCAAATCTTAAAATGTTCTTCGAAGCTAACGCTTCGTACTTGTCTGTGCTTGATATGATGAAAATGAGATAGGGACCGGACGTTTTTGAGGATATGAGATTTTTGATGCGACTGCGGCGAAAATACACTTGGCGATAAGAATGCAAACTCGACATCGAAACCTACAACTAAAATCTCCAATTGGCTCACAATAGTAACATTGCTAATAAAACGCAAATTAGAAGTGGCCTATGTCCAGCAGTGGACCGAAAGCCTCTTATGATAATTCATTTAAAATTTTAAACCATCGAATTATATTCCACGGGAGCAACTACAGCGTCTTGTCTTAAAAACGGACGCTTGGATTCATTTAAATTCCATGGTAACAAGTACCTAAAACGCGTTGTCTTAAGTAAAACGAGCGCTTATCCACCCTACTCATATAGGGTACCTACCCACTAGGGCGCCGGTATTATCGCAGGTCGGCCACCCCCATTACACAGAGTGCTCAGACAGATTTATAGTAGTCTACGGTTAATTTACTTAATAGTTGGGGAAGACTGACCATTGCATATGGCGGTATTCGTTCTAATCACACAATTTGGTGGTAATTAATTTAGATGACTATCATTAAGGTAATTTGATTATTAATTCACCCTCTCTTTTAGGGATTGGGGCTTAACGGACATAATCATATTTGTGATTCATAAACTAGTCCGAGTGGGAGTCCAAATAACTCCCAATTTTTGGTTTTATAGCATTCGGCTTCAAAAAGGCCTTAAACCATTGCACTATCATTTTTTTCTTCTTTAGCCTGTACTGTTCCACTGCTGAGCAAAGGCCTCCCCCAAATCTTACCACGCTCTTTTGTCGCCTGCAATCTCAAGCCAACCTTTGTGGTAGGCGTCGAGGTCATCTCGCCACCGTTTTCGGCGCCGACCCGGCGACGACGTCCATTTTCTGGCACCCACAATGTTGTGATTTTCTACTATCATTGCATTCCATTTAATTATTGCAACCTAGCGTAGGCGTGATTAGTTTTTACTAGTATCAACTTCAGTTCCAACACCTCCAATATATCTCTGATTAAGTTCATCACGGGTTCCTAGACAGTTGAACCTTTTCCAGGACTTAAAGAATGTCAAAACTGGCTGTCTTCAATGAAAATGGCTGCTAAACTTGCTAAAACATGACACGGTAGTGAAAATGTGGGTGGAACTAGTTTCAATAAATAAAATAGTACTCAAGTTTGACTGCCTAGAAATAAAAAACGAACTACTAACTGATGTCATCACCAAACGCTGTGGCTAAAAAAGCTGCTCTTTATAAGCGACGAAATAAACTTAATTTAAGGTGTGGATATTTTTATTTATTTTCTTAAAAATACAATTTCCGCTCTAGGAATAAAGCCTGTGTCGCGGGAGACTTTACAAACACACAACTAACGGACACAATGGACACCCAGACTCGAAACAACAATTTATGAAAAAACAAAATCACACACACACAAAATGTTGTCTCGTGTGGGGATCGAACCTACAACAATTGGCGTAGTGTCTGCGCGCAGTTAATTGCCTGTATAAAAAGAGAAAAAAGAAAAACGTAATTTCAGCACAGATAATTAAATCAACAATTAGTTAACGACACCTGACCGCCAGGGCCTCAAAATATGTTAATACACCGACGATCCACCACTCCCTCAGAGAGAAATTTACCTAATCGAGTCAGCAGTAACTCAAGTAATTTTGATCCAACTACGTTGAGTACTTTGACAGTAATCACTTGATTTAATTCATAATTTTATCTTCTACTAAATTGGTGAAGTGTTCTATTACTTTGGTGTGCTTTAAATAAGAATTTCCAAACTGGATTTGATACATCCAATGTAAATTTTGACCTGAGGGAATCAGGCAAGAAAAATATGTCAGGATCGTAGCAAGTAGCGGTCCGTAGTAACTGCCTATTTCTTCAAAACAGGCGTGAGTCTATGTATACACGTATATGTATGCATCTAGTAAATTTGATCAGAGGGAATGAAGAAAGAGAGATATGCCAGTATAGTTGCACATGGCGTCCGTAATGTCTGCCTACCCCTTTCTGAAATATGCATACAATGTGAGCCTTTTAAATATATTGAGGTCCTTTGCTATTAGACTGTACTCACCCTTATTTACAGTGGTGGTTAAAACTCTTGGCTATCACATTGTTGGCGGTCACAACTATCGGTATAAAGCTGTGGTTGTGCTTTATTCAACATGCCAACAATCTCTTGAGCTAGATGTTTGGTTTTTATTTATAGACTCACGCCTGTATACCCGAAGGGCAGGCATAGGTGTAATGTTACGCCCACATTTCGCCATGAATTTTTTAGGTCCCACGTAAATCACATTACCAGACTCCGTGCTGCTACTGAGTATTTCCTAACGGAAAAACCCAATAACACTTTGCCCGACCCGGGAATCGAACCCGAGACCTCCCAATCCCACGCGCACATTTATGCCGCGAGACCAACGAGCTAGATACTTTATTCTATTCAAGTTTCGCTAGATTTTCGACATGATGGACGGTGTCATAAACAATTTTGCATGCCGCTATGATCGATCTATCATTATGGTATCAGGTTTGTTGACTACAACCATCATATTATCAGTACTTACACAGTTTTGTCTGTTATGTTAGATTGATCCAAATACCGGTTGACTTCTCTGTTTTACAATACTTACTGCTTGCTTTTGAATGATTCTGGCGTGTTAGTAATGTTGTGTAGTCACCGTTAAGCCAGTGAAACTAAGACGGAGAGGTAGCTCTGACCGAATCTCTGAAGCATTAGGGAGCGCAGTGTCGTCACTCGCATTCAGTACGCCACAAAGCTCTTGCGGTTTGTAAGCTTTCTGCCATCTTGTGATACATTTTCTGTTAAATCACAAGATGAAGGCGAAGTAAGAACTTATGTACGGCAGACTTACTGATGAAGGAAATATATGTAACATCCAAATACCCTTCAGCATTACCACGGTAATATAATCTAACAGTATTGTAACTCGGCCGTCTTCGTGAGTTATATACCTACCAGAAGCGCCGCATGCGAACTGCGGCACGATCGTGGCTGTGGGTACTCTTGACACAGTCCGCACAGTCTAATGGGTACTCTGCTCGACGCGCGTAGGTATAACTCGAGTTTCGTGCGTTTGTATGGAGTTACAATACTGTTAGATATTATTACCGTGGCATTACGTTATTCTTATATTTCTTATATAATAGGCGGTAATCGATCAGACACATCGCTTGACGGTAAACGATTACTTGATATACCCATGGACACAAGCAACAGCAGAGGAGTCACAATGCGTTGCTGCCTTTTGGGATGGGAAAAGGAATAGGAGGAAGAGTGGGATGAGGAAGATGGTAAAAAGGATGGGCCTTCGGTACTCTCACTCACCGAACGAAATGCAACAGCATAGTTACTTTTCATCATCATCATCATCATCATCATCAGCCTTTAACAGCCCACTGCTGGACTAGGCCTCTCCCTTGAAAGGAGGAATTGACCTAGTTTACCACGCTGGCCAAACGGGTTGGTATAGGATTTGCATCAAGTTTTCCTTCCCTTACAGTGCTGTTCTCTGCATAATATGCTCCCTCTGTCGGCTCTTACGACACCCATGGGATGATATGGGGTGGTGACATACCGTATTCTTAATCTGTCACCACACGGACTTTAGCTAGTTACTAAGTTTCGTTACTTTTACTTTACGTCAATATTCTGTAAAAAGGTAGTACTAATCCGGTAGAGCCAGCTCATTCATGCTGAAATCAGCAAGGCCTACCTACAAAGCTAATTCCACAGCCTCTCTTGATGTGCGTACAACAGACAGATATGAATAACTGTCATTATTAAATGTTGTTATTAATAGAATATGCTTTGTGTTCGACAGTAATAGGTACGTCTTTACTTAGAGTACTTACTCGTGTAAGATATAAATAGCGATATACAAACAATTATTTTGTTACGTACATGTTTGTGGTGGAAAAAACCTACACATGTCACCCACATAATAATATATACGTTGCTCAGACTGTTTACTGTTTAGTCTTTCTCGATGTTTCTATTTTCGAAGTATGTTTAATTGTTGTTTCGATAAACTATGTGGATGGCAACCCACATTTTATAGAATGTGTGGGTCGATATTGAGTGTGACATTTACCACCCGATTACCTGTCTTTTATGGTAAAACTAAAGGATACCCGCCAGCCTATTTTATCTTAATTTAACCGTTTCTTACGTAGCTCTCTCAATAGTCAGGCTGAAGTGGCAGTGGGCAGGGCACATAGCCAGAAGAACCGATATGGCCGTTGGAGCAAAAAGGTGGAGTGGCGGCCACGCACACGACGTGGTAGCAGAGGTAGGCCTCCCGCAAGGTGGACTGACGATTTTGTTGGGGTCGCGGGCAGCGGATGGATGCGGGTAGCTCAGGATTGATCTATGTGGAGGCCTATGTCCAGCAGTGGACGTCTTTCGGCTGATATGATGAACCGTTTCTCTCCGATCCCATGGGCGTTTCGGGAAATCATTTCTTCGTATACCTACCTACTTGTATGGTGCCCAAGGAACATACAAGCAATATCAGCTTCTTCCGACCAGTAGCCTCGATTATGCGTTTTCTGTCAGTCAATCAGTAGGTACCTAACACAAGAATTTTATATAAAGAGATAGTTTTTTATGTGGCAGATAAGACATTCGGTGGTTTTCGGGGTTCTATGATAATAAATGAACAATAACTGATGAAGGGAAAACGTTGGGTTCATAGTTTATGTATTTTATTTGAAGCCTAAATGATTTGCTAAAATGATCGCCAAAAAAACATAATTTTTAGGTTATCAGTTATCGGTCGATCTTAACTCTCGCCTAGCGTAATCATAATACCTAATCATCATCATTTGACGACCGGTTAGCGCAGCGGGAGTGTAAGCGACTGCTATGTCGAAGGTCGCGGGTTTGATTCCAGCTCATGTCAAACATTTGAGTGCATGAACATGGATGTTTGTCTTGTATGTGGTGTTTCTATGTATAATATAGGTATATGTATTTACAAAAAAAAGGATATTTGTATGTTTATCTATTGTCTAAGACCCATAGTACAAGCTCTGCTTAGTTTGAGACTAGATGGTGTTGTGTGAATGTGGTAGAATATTACATTATTATATTATACTAGAGGACGCCAGCAGATACGCCTGCATTTTTTTTTAATTTACCCATTTTGGCCGATCCCGTGGGAATTTCGGCGAATCCCTTCTTAGTGCACCCCTGCGGTCCCCAAGGAACACACATGCCAAATTTCAGCTTCCTGCGCCCAATAGTTTCGGCTGTAGCGTGTCTGTCAGTCAGTAACGCAAGGATTTTATATATTAAGATAAGATTATATGATCTAAAAAATAATCACTGCGCACAACTTATCATTCGATAAATACGGCCACTAGCTTTATTCTTACGTATATCACACTACTCGCAAAAATAATATTATCTTCCATATCGGAAGGAAGTAGGGTCTTAATCCAATAAGTAAAGATCCCCTTGCAATAATATCGATGAATGGACATCATTTCCGAGACGGCCGTTTGTTTCAGTCGCTCGAAAGTACCTACCTACGGTCCTGACCCTTCATAGATATAATAACTGCTTGTTCACACTATGACAGTATATCTATTTTCTCTCGTCCTAATAAGAATAGTGTAATATAAATTGTAGCTCCTTGGACTATTTAGACTGCTAGGCAGAGGTTTCGGGTTCGATTCCACGGCGCTCACCAATGACTTTTCGAAATTATGTGCGTATTAAATTGTTAATTATCACTTGCTAAACGGTGAAGGAAAACATCGTGAGGAAACCTGCATGTCTGAGAGTTCTCCATAATGCTCTCGAAAGACATGTGTAGTCTGCCAACCCGCACTTGGCCAGCGTGGTGGACTATGGCTTTATTCTTCTCATAGTGAGAAGAGGCCCGTGCCCAGCAGTGGGAAAGTTTAGGTATATACAGGGCCGATGATGATGATGGACTATTTAGACGGATCACTCTAAAATCACCCTCCAAGTGTTATCGCAATAGCAACCCGGGGTCCGCAAACTAACCAGATTTGACAGAACACTAGGTTTTCCACAGAGCGACTGACAAAATTTCATGTTAAGACTAGTGTCAGTTTATTCAAACGTGCCGAATCCCTACGGTCAAAGGTTTTACATGATATAACGCGCTCTCCGATGCAAGCGATAATTAACAAATTTTATACGCACATAACTCCGGAAAGTCAGTGATGCGCGCCGTGGATTTGAACCTGATACCCTCTGCATGGTAGTCTTTTGGTACTTCCACTAAGTCTATCCGTCTAACTGTGAACAGTGTCATATAAATTATACTGCTATAGATCTGCGTGATCGAGAAAACAGACGGTCTCAGTGAGAACAGGCTCTAAAGATTATGATATACAGACTCTATTTATGTTTGATCCACTTAGGTTGAATTAGGTGAAGGTTCTGATTTCATTTGCGTTAATTAGCTTGTAAGTTTCGCCTAGATTTGAGTTAAATTCTAATGGTTCTGACAGACAAATTGCAGTCGCCATATTGGCCACTCTAGCGAAACGTCACTGACACCGGATAACATTTTGAGTACTACTAAGACTTAGAGCTAAGTAGTTAGTATGTGTAAATACTTTTTGCAGTTATATTTCTTAAACATTTAAAACGACAATTATAGTAGTTTTCGCCCAATAAAAAATTTGTGTTACCTATCACGAACATAGATGAATTTACGCGAGCGAAGCCGCGGGCAAAAGCTAGTTAATTTATAAATTATAAGGCACTATACAGGTAAGTTTCTATGTGTAGAAATCCTACAAGATTTTGAGAATAATATTATTATTTACTACGTATATTATTTGGGACTTGGGACGATCAGGTTTTATTGCCCGTTCTTTCTCATGGTTCTATCTATTGCATAATGCTTTGCGAACAAGGCAGTAAATGTAAAAGTAGATTAATTCATCAAGTAATTAACTTTAAAAATTTAATGTTCATAAGCGTCCCCTTGTGACCTTAATGAATAAATGTTTTTGACTTTGATATAACCATTCAAGATCGCTAAAATTTATATAGACTTATGTAGCGGTCTGAAAATTTCAACCTATCTTTGTTAACAATCAATAAGTACAGGTCATTGCGTGCTTATATTTCGTGAATATCTCGTTTCTAGACTAAACAAAAGAGAACATTAGCATATTTATAAGCATTTTCGTTATTTAGTTCTAGAATTGTTTCGAAGATACACTTAATGTTTTTCGATGGAAATATATTTTGTTTTATTGATATTAGCATAACGTTGCGAGTAAATGTTAAATATGCGAGTTGTTAGTTCTTTATTAAATTTAATGATTTATTATTTTATTAAACTAGCATTGACATGCGGCTCTTGCAAAGGTTTTATCAATATCATTTGAAGGTAGATAAAAGTATGATATTTATTATTATTTCAATTTTCATTTTATACCTAGATTCGAAACAACAATTTATGGCAGCGATAGCCTAGTGGAGATACCAACAGACTGCCATGTAGAGGGTATCGGGTTCGAATCCACGGCACGCACCACTGACTTTTCGGAGTTATGTGCGTATTGTTTTTTTTTTTTTTGAATTGTTAATTATCGCTTGTCCCGTGCCTCGGGGAACACGTTAAGCCGTCGGTCCCGGCTGTCATGAAGATCTTTGACAGTCGTTATAGGGCGTCAGTACCTCTAAAATAAACTGACACTAGTCTAAACCATGGAATATCGCTATCCCTTCGGGTTGCGGAGGTCAGACAGGTTGGTTTCAGTCGCTCCGTGGAAAAGCTAATAGTCAGCCAAATCCGGTTAGACTAGAAAGCGGACCCCGGGTTGAAACTGGGATAACGCTAGGAGGATGAATTCGAAACAACAATTTATTGACCCCACTTTAGTGTGACGTCAGTTTCATCAACTAACTAAAATACATATTATTGGAACCTTGAGGATGCGCGCAGCTAAGCTCGCACATTTTTTTCAATCAAACCCTTTTCAGCCCGATTCCGTGAGAATTTCAGGAAATCCTTTCTTAGTGCACCCATACGGACACCAAAAAACACACATGCCAAATTTCAGCTTCCTGTGCCCAATCGTTTTGGCTGCACGTAGTCTGTCAGTCAGTCAGTAACCCTAGAATTTTTCCTCTACAGATGATTTTTAAGCATAGAAGTCCAACAATTTAGAGAAATATGCCTAAACATAGATCATAGACCGGACTTCAACAAGACAAAAGCCCTATTTAACCAGCCAGTTCCTTGCCTCCACAATGCGAAGAAACTCTCATACAATACAAGGCATGCGAAAACTTATCCTAGTCTATACAGTACAGCTAGATAGTTGTAATTCCACATACTTAAGTTCCTTGTAGGCTCACCTACTCGCAGTTCCCTCATTGCCAGCCTTTGTATAAGGACAAAGGGAGGTACAGATGATTTTATCCTCGGAGCCTAGACTAGGGTTTTAGCGGCGTATTAGAGTAATAGAGGATGTGCACTTTCTTTTGAGCTGTGTGTGTGGGGTGATTATATAGCTAGAGGTGTTGTTTTATGTGTTTGTAAGTAAGATCTTTGTTCGGGAGAGGTGTTTCTACAGACTTCTGTTTGAATAAATATGTTAGAAATTGAGGTATAATTTATGCTTTTAGTAATTAACGGTTGGAACCTTTTTATTGCTACGTTTATTATGTAACGGATGGCATTTACTAAATACCTACTAGAGCTGTACAGTTTGTACAGCTCTAGTAGGTACCTACAGGTAGGTACTTTTGAACCGATAAGAGTGTTTCGTAAAGCTGGGTCCCCTTTTTGGAGACTTCCTCGTGTGGTTATATAAGGCCAGGTATATCTTTATTTACTACTTATTTGATTGTTTATAATCATATAATAATATGCGTATTTAGACATTAGACAGCAACGCCAGGAATTCGTCGATAGATAGCCAAGAAATGTTTTTAGAATAATACAGCCACACTGACTACATCACGAATTGGCTGGTTCCAATGGTTTTACACTTTACAGTAGGTGGCTGTATTCTTCCTATTACATTCTTTCGTTGCATGAGAGCGGTACCGAAGTCGAAAGTCCTTCATCCGTCGTCACGGGACGTTGAATGAAGAGGTTGTGCGTAAGTAGCCCATGGATAGTTTTGCCTATTCCACCCTTGCATTGGGCAGGCAATGCATGTTGAGTAATTGGCATCACTAGCATTTATAAGCTTAGATTGTCATACGTAACTTATCATATCGTCCAACGGCTATCATAAACTTGTTAACGGAATCACTTTTTATTTATTTATTCATCCATTCATTCGTCAATAAAAAAAATTGTTGTATCAGATTCCTTGATATACGTTGTTCTTCAACAAGAGGTCTTGCGCGCATTCGTTTACCTGATAACACGTTTCCATGAAAGTTAACACATTAATTATTTGCGTGTAAGCACGAACAAGTACAATGTTATGGGTATAACAAAACGAACTGGCCACTAACTAGTTAACTTTGTCGCGTCCGACGTAGTGTAGTCACTGATTATGTTATACATAATTGTTTATAAAGTTTTAAACACGGATGTTTCGTGTTATTGTTTCAGGGTTATCTTGTTTTCAAATAGGAAATGTTACGGAATGTCCGCTAGATAGCGCTGAAAGTAAAAGTAGTAACGAAATGTTATAAGTAGTATGTGTGTAGGAGTTTTGTTGATTCCAGCATGAATGCTGGCTCGGCTGGTGAAAACTATCCTCTTACTGAAAATAGAGTAAAGTGACAGTAGCTACACTGTTGCGTTTCGTTTTTGTTTATGGTAATAGGCGGCAAACGAGCAGACGGATCGCCTGATGGTAAGCAATTACCGCCGCCTATGGAAACAAGCAACACCACAAGAGTCACAAGTGCGTTGCCGCCCATTGTGGTTGCGCAATAGGATAGGATGAGGAGTGGAATGAGGGAGAAGGAAAAGGGGATAGGGCCTCCGGCACTCTCACTCACCGAACGAAACGCAACAGTTTAGGTACTGTTACTTTACGTCGATTTTCTGTGAGAGGGTAGTACTTCCCCGGTCGAGCCGGCCCATTCATGCTGACTTCAGCAAGGCTCTACTACCTTGGATATTCGTTCTATGGGTGAGAGTGTTGGGCGCCCCATTGTCTTTCCTTTATCCCTCATCCCGCGGCTTCTCCTATTCCATTTTCCATCTAGGTCCACAGCGCACTTGTGAGGTCTGGCGGGAGTCGTTGGGCTACCGTAGTAATTTACCATCAGGCAGTGGGTCTATTCTGACCACAGAACAGTTAAAAGGCGTAGAATGGCCTTGTGGTCGTGGCAGGCGCGCGCTACTTGTGAGCAAACGCTCATATTTCGACAAAATTTGTTTGACCGGTCAACAATCGCGCTCATATTGCGACAGCGTACTGTTATGAGACCGTGAGTAAAGTGTTTTTAAAAAAAAAACATTATTAATTGAAGGACACTTTATTTGACTTTCACTTTATACTAAGAATAAACAAAATTTGGTTTTTGAGGCAAGTGTCACCGACGGGAGATGGAATCGAACTGACTTAATAAAAGCTGAAATAATAATGAAGAATCAAAAGTGCTGACTAAGGGTGTTAGGGAATAGGGCTGCACTGCACTTTCATATACATTAGCTATATATAACAGCCCCCGGGGATAAGACTAAACTTACACCTGAATGGTGAAGTTTACGTAAAAGGTATAACAATTATAGCTATTTAGTGTCTAATTTTAGGTGCAGAAGTTCTCGGGGATTCAGGAGCCACTTCTGAAAGCTCTTCAGCTTTTTGTATTTCAAGATTACTTTTAAATTTTCTACTGAATATGCGTTGACACATGCTCAAACTAAAATATTTATATACTAAGAATATAATTAATATTAAAACTATAATAGATATTATAATGGTTGTGTAGGAATAATATTCCCCATATAACACAATATGTGGTTTGTCAAGGACTTTGTCAAGATTATAAACAATCAAACTTGATGCCTTGTTATGTTCTGATACTATAGAATCAAGGTTAACATTTTTTAAGTTAATTATTGGGGTGTTTTGTTTAGATTTCTGGTGAGTATCCAAATTGCAACAGCTATCGTTAATTAAGTCGAAGTTGGAATATATTTGTTGAAACTTTATAATTTTGTTATATTTTGGAATTAACCTTGAGTCTTTATAGTATGCTATACAATGTGTAGGGAGGCTTAAGATACCTGTGCCGGAAATTGTTATTTCGGAATTACTCAATTCATGACAATCAATTAATAATTTAGATTTTTCGCTTATTACATATATCCACTTATTAATAGTCAATTGTTGCCAAATTTCTAAGTGGCCTTGAAAGAATTTAGTTTCACATTGATTGGGTATAGATATAAGGGCTTTAGATATTATTTCCGATTCGCAGATCGGCGTAGCGGAACTAGAATATATGTTTAAAGTTTCACAAACATAATGAAAATTATACAGGGTGGCGCTACCATAGGGGCACTTTTTGAACAGAGGCATAGCGTACAACATTTTGAAGCCTTGTACCAAAAATCAATTAAATCGGTGCAGTAGTTTAGCCACAATATCGATTTTAAGTTCCGCAATTTTTGCACTTGCTTTGAATTCCACAGAGCTGATACAAAACGGTCAACGACCCTACATTGCGCGCTGCGACTCGCTACGACGCGGGCGCCGACTCGACGCCGCGCGAGGATTCCCGCGTATCTTCGAGGACGCGCGAACGTTTTTTGTCAGGTTCATTTATGCACTTTATTGTAAAAAAAATAAAGTTTATTTTCAAGTACGTTAATAAAATCCTCTCCACTGCGCTCCGTTTTATCTGCGCTGAGCCTAACTTCGGATGACGTCAAGGCGTCGCGTCGTAGCGAGTCGGGGCGCACAATGTAGGGTCGTTGACCGTTTTGTATCAGCTGTGTGGAATTCAAAGCATGTGCAAAAATGGCTGAACTTAAAATCGATATTGTGGCTAAACTACTGCACCGATTTAATTGATTTTTGGTACAAGGCTTCAGAATGTCGCTATGCCTATGTTCAAAAAGTGCCCCTATGGTAGCGCCACCCTGTATATTATCTTACAACTACTTAAACTATCTAATTTACAATAATAAGACCTATCTCTAGTTATACCCATGTACTTGGCTGACGGTAATATGGTAGAGAATGTGTTATTAACTATAGCTATTGGCAGTGGTAGGCAGTGATACATATTGTATTCTTTGGGTGTTACTAATGGTAACTTGAGTACAAACACTATTTTGTTATCACTGTAGTAACTCGTGATTTCAGATGTGTTTAATAACATGTAGATATTTTCCAAAGATAAATTAATGGGTAATTGTCTATAGCTTTCCAAAAATCTGTAGTTTTCCACCAATTCAGCAAACAATTGTTTTGGTGTGATAACAGATGGGTATAAAATATTAGATTTGCTTAACATTATTCCATTTATAATGTCTTCAACTTGAAAAGATAATGTTAATAAGCTACTTTCTAATAAATTCATGATTTCGTTCATAGACTCACGCCTGTTTCCCCGAAGGGGTAGGCAGAGGCATATTAAACGCCCACTTTTCGCCAGTGTTTTGATCCCACGTAATAGGTGGCGAGCCTATTGCCGCTTATTGGGACATTTTGTTTGCCAGAGCCTCGTCCGTTGATCGGCAGGTGCACCACTTGCAGGTGAGGTTGGCTTGGGACTCTAAGTTCTTGGTGGGAACCCTATGCACCCGTTTTTGTTTCAGTTATTAAAGTTAATCTTGTCATTTATTGAACGTCCCATTTTTAAGGCAGAACCTGGCGATGTCTTATCATTAATGTGAACCTTCTGGATTCTGTTGCCCAAAAAAGAAACCAGGAAATTGAGAGCTTTGTTCCTTATGCCATAATGATATAATTTCCTGACCAGAGTATCATGATGTACGATATTTCGTTCATTTTTGATTTAATTGATAAGGTATCAGATAACAGTGTTAGATTTTTCTGATTAATGGATAGTCTTTCAATTGCACTATTTCACTGTTGTTCATTCACATTAATTTTGTATACTAATCCCTTTATAGAATAAAGGATGGAATTTGTAATTAAAATATTTTCTTTAACTAATTTTGATAACTGAGTATGGTCATTTTCAACAGTTCTAATAGCATTGCTATATTAAATAGCATCGTCTTCATTCATAACACCGAACAAGTGTTTAAAAACTGTGCCGACACCACCAAAATACGCTGATCTTTTGGACCGATTTTCTAATAAATGAGAAATTGATTCAAAGTCGCGTATTATGTCGTGATAACGAATAGTTAAAGGTTGATGCATATTGTGACATTCAATCTCACTGAATACATTGCTTTGCTTACACAAGTACCGGGAGGTTCCTATCACACCGTTCAGATTATTTATGTGTGGCTGTATAAAAGAAATATCAATAGGAATTACTACGCTAAGATAACCGTCTATCACTTTTAAAGATCCAACCGGATCAAAATATATACCGCGACTATTCGCCATGGGTTGTACGTAGTTTTCCTGTGCCAAGGACAGGGTACTGTAATAAAATAATACAAAATAATTAATAAAGGTGAATCTAAACTAACTAACTTAAGAGAAGCGCCGTCGCGCGAGTTTGACCTCATCGTAATGATGGGTCACGTGACGTCTATTAATTAATTAGGTAAGGTTGTTTCTATTATTTATTTTTATCACCTTATAGGTGCCCTTCCATACTGGCGACAGGGCTTTTCGCATTCTAAGATGATTTTTCAGATATACATAGTCACCGACCTGATATTTAATGGGGCGAGTATGCGAGTCGTAATATGTTTTGGAAGCTTCCTTAGACTTTTGGATGTTCTCAGCGGCTTTATTTCTTGTGTATTTTAGTCGATGCTGTAACATTTTTACGTAGTCCGGGTAAGTAACTCCTTGAGCAGGTTCATATATGGAATTTGGTAAAAAGGGTTTGTGACCAAGTATTAATTCGTAAGGTGAATAGTGGGTAGTGGAATGTATAGTTGTGTTATAAGCTAACATTGCTGTATACACGAATTTAGGCCAATTATCTTGGTTTTCGCAAACGTAAGATTTTAAATATTCCTTTAAAGTGGAATGGCTCCGCTCGAGAGCACCCTGTGTTTGCGGATGATACGGCGAAGACCACAGTTGCTTAATTTTTAAGAAGGAACATGTTTCTTTAAATAATTCTGCTGTAAAATTAGTGCCTTGGTCGGTTAGAATAAACTTAGGTATGCCAAACAGAGATATGAAGTGAACCAGGCACTCGCTAGTCTCCTCAGCAGTGGTGCTTCTAATTGGGTAGGCTACTGAATATTTGGTTAAGTTATCCTGGAGGGTCAAGATATATTTTAATTTACCGGGCCCAGATTCGGGAAGAGGACCAACTATTTCAAGGGATAGTCTTTCGAAGGCGGTAGTAGATGTGCTGGTGATTTGCATCGGCGCTCTATTTACTTTACGTAAAGCTTTGTTAGTCTGGCAAGAAATGCAATTTTTGACATAAGTCTCAATATCGCTGCGCATATTTTTCCAATAATATTGCTCCCTAATCTTAGCAAACATTCTGTTAGACCCGAGATGTCCTGCAACAGGGATGTCGTGGTTTTCTCTAAGTATTTTTACAATTTCGCTAGGACAAGGATAGTATATTTTATTATGATAGATATGGACACTTATACCTGTGTTATGAAATAAATGAGCGAGCATGTTGTAGATTTTGACGTATGCATGTTTCTCAAAAGGGTTTTTAAAATCTGTAATACTTATACTTTCAGTGCGTTCTGCATTGTTTAAAAGATGGTTTCTAAGATTTTTTAAGGACTCGAATATTTCGTTATAAGTACATTCGTCAAAGTGATGCACTTTAGTGAATAGAAAGTAATAAAGTTTACTATTGGAGGGAAGAAGTTTGAATGAATGTTATGTTCTTTCTGATTCATTAAATGTTTTGGATTCTGTGCAGTTAGACAGTATTTCCTGAACGTAGGGAATAGATTCGTCGAGATCTAAAGAAGTTGGGATTATTATAGTTTTATGTTGACTTTTAGTAGGTTATCATTATGTTCGATAATTGCCGTATTATATGATTTAGTTAAAGACATACATACATACATACATAACGTCACGCCTTTTATCTCCGAAGGGGTAGGCAGAGGTGTATTTCTACACCCACTTTTCGCCAGATATACTTTAGTCCCACGTAATAAGGGGCGAGCCTATTGCCGTACCGGGCACATTTCCAGACTCCGTGCTGCTACTGAGAATTTCGTGACAGAAAAACCCAATAACACTGCCCGACCCAGGAATCGAACCCGGGACCTCCCGATCCCACGCGCACATTTATGCCGCGAGACCAACGAGGCAGTCGTATAGGGTTTGATGTCGAGTTTTCCGTCTCTACGCAAAGATGGTATTTGCATCGTGATATCCCTTAGTCGCCTCTTACAACACCCACGGGAAGATAGGGGGTGGTGACACTTGTATTCTATGCCGTCAACCACACGGCATTTTAAAAAATTTTGAATACGTGTCGTTAGGATCAGGCAGGGTTGGAGCTGGAATATTAATTTCTGGAGTTGGATATCGTAGGTTTGGGGTCTGTCTACTAGTAGATGGTTGTGGGTCGTTTTGAAGTTCGGGGATTGGTTCAGGATTATTTGGTAGACTTTGAACATCTGGGTGAGCTTCAGGACTTGGAAGGCTTAGGGGACTAAAGTCATTGATTTCTTGGTTAAAAGGGCTGAAGTCTAATGGGCCAAGGTCGATAAGGTCGTTTTCAGGGTTTTCAGGATGAACGGGGTTTATAGGATATCGTGATAGAGCGTCAGCTGCCGAGTTTAATTTTCCTTTGCGATATACAATTTCGTTTTCGAATTCCTCTAGCTGTAGGCGCCAACGTTGTAGTTTGCTGCTTGGGTCAGTGTGATTAAAAAGCCATTTTAAGGGACGGTGGTCGGTCACGATTATAAATTTACGGCCAAATAGATATAGCCTACAACCGAAAACAATCGCCAAAAGTTCTTTCTCTGTGGTGCTGTAATTGGTTTCATTTTTATTTAAGGTTCTGGATGCGAAAGCTATAGGATTGTCTTTACCGACTTGACCTTGGGATAGAATTGCGGAAATCGCGTAGTTGGATGCATCACAAGTAAGTGTGAAGGTTTTCGTGAAGTCTGGGTATACGAGGACGGGAGCGGTAATAAGTTTATTCTTTAGGCATTCGATAGCTAATTGTTGTTCATTAGACCAAATGAAAGAGGTATCCTTTTTTAAAAGGGAAGTAAGGGGTTTGGATAATTTAGAGAACTCTGGAATGAATCGTCTGAATACGAAATAAGGCCTAAGAACGATTTTATATCTTTGGGACACTTCGGGATAGGAAAATTTTGAACTGCTTTAATTTTGTTGGGGTCTGGTTTAACGCCACTTTCTGTTATAACATGCCCTAGATAGCCTACCTCCTTACGCAGGAATTCACATTTGTCGGGCTGTAATTTGAGGTTAAAGGATCGGAGTTTTTGGAAGACGGCTGTAAGGTTTTGGATATGTGTAGGTAAGTCATATGAGTAAATTACGATGTCATCCAAGTAAACAAAGCATCTTTCGCCTTGAAGACCCGTGACGACATTATTCATTAGCCGCTGGAATGTTGACGGCGCATTTTTTAAGCCAAACGGCATCCTGGTAAATTCAAAATGGCCTTGAGGGACACTAAAAGCTGTTTTACAAGCATCCTGAGGCGCCATTTCTATTTGGTGAAACCCAGAGGCAAGATCGAGAGTTGAAAAGTATTTAGAGTTGCCTAGTTGGTCGAGGATCTCAGTGATGTTAGGAATAGGGTATGTTTCTCCAATGGTGATGTCATTCAATTTTCTATAATCTATGACGATCCGCCATTTCTTTTGGCCCGATGCGTCAATCTTTTTGGGTACAATCCATATCGGCGAAGACCAGGGAGATATGGAAGGTTGGATAATATTTTGATCCAACATCTTTTGAATTTGTAACTGCACTTCTTGCTTATGGATTTCAGGGAAACGATAGGATTTTACATTGATAGGTTGGTCAGAGGAGGTTTGAATTTTATGATGGATGGCTTGAGTAGAGGTTAACTGATCACCAGGTAAGTGGAAGATGTCAGAATACTTAGAACATACTTCATAAAGCGCATTTGATTCTTCTTCGTTCAAGTGGGATACACGTAAAAGTTTTAGGACTTCTTGGGTTCTATTCAAACAGGACTAATTGGATTGTATCATGTGAGATGATTCATTGTCGAAGGGATGTAATGTCAGTTGAAGGTTGGAGTTAAATGTCACAGGTTCTTCTGATGTATCTTAATACCGTAAGATTAATTCTATTATTGTTTTTGACTCTAACTGGACAATTTGCAATATACAGTGTTTCATTAATGTGCTGGTCAAGAATAAGACCTTCTTTTAATTCGGGATTTACGACTGAACATTCTATGGTAATTTCAGATTGAGCAGGTACATGATATACAGGATGTGTAAAGTTAAGATTAATTTTATTTTTGGCAAGGTTCAGAACTTTACGATTCTAGTCAACTGTGCACTGGAAATGGGTAAGTAAATTATTTCCTATTATACCGTCATAGGATAAGTATATTTTATCTACTACGTGGAATGTAAAAGGAATTGATTCTCTACCAAATACTAGGTTCATATTAAAGTTACCTAGAGTAGAGACGGTAGTGTCTTCATTATTATCTATACCTTTTAATTTTGTTGTATCATTTTTTAGTTTCAGGTTGGAGTATGACTGGATGGGGGACTTTTTGACAAGACAAACGGAGGAACCGGTGTCTACAAGGAGCATCAGTGGTTTATCGGATACTGATGTTTGAACCAGTATATGAGGTAAGGACACTTTAGCGGGTTTGCAGGCTATTTCGTAAATTTGATCTTCCTTTATAACAGAATTAAGCTTTTCAGTATTAATATTCTTAGAAGCATCTTGATGGACTTTATTAGGATTGTGATTATAACGTTGGACACTTATTTGGGGCTGGTTACCCTTGTGGTCCTTGGTTTTGCAAATATGGACATTTGTTTGGGGCTGATTACCCTTGTGGTCCTTGGTTTCTGAGATATGGACACTTGTTTGGGGCTGGTTACCCTTGTGGTCCTGGGTTTTGGAGATATGGACACTTGATTGAGGCTGGCTACCCTTGTGGTCCTTGGGTTTAGAAGTAAAGACACGTATTTGGGGCTGGTTACCCTTGTGGTCATTGGGATTTGAAGGGGTGCCGTTAACATTAATGGATAGCGTTAGGGGTTGTGATTTGGGTCTCACGAGACACCTCCGTGAGCCCATACATCCCTACGTTCAGGAAATACTCGTTTAAATGGCCTTCGTCGTGTCCTTGATTATCATCATAATGATAATCATTCTGGGTATCGTTGTTATAAATATTGGATTGAATTTCGGAAGGGTTATCATCGATATTTTCGTTTACGCAATTAACGCGAGCTGGTCCAGCCCTAGAATAATCTTGGTTATACTGCATTGGTCGTTGCTGAAATTGAGAAGAACCTTGAGGCTTAAACCTATTGTTGTTGTATTCCCGTTTTTTACAGATTTCGAGGGTGTGCCCAGCCCGCCTAGGATACGCACCACGAGATATCACACGCGTGAATGAAGAAATATTGTCGTTATCGGTTAATATCTCGTTTTCTTTAACATGCGCGCCACGATAGACAAGCTTCACGTCGAAGAATTCGCTCTCGTTGCACGAGTAACCGATGTTGCCCTTTGAAACATAGAATGTCAATTACGGCATTTATTAATCTAACCACACCGGTTTAGTTCATTCAATTAGTGCTCAAATATCTCAAAAGACCACCTCTATAGTTTATCATATTATGTACTATTTGACATTTGTAATTTGTATGCATTGACATAACAATGTTTGTATGTATTGTTTAATTCAAAAGTTGATTAGTTTTAATTTGTGTTTTAATTCGAAACTGATGTCAATACCTACAAAGTATTAACAATTGTTACCTACTGTGTTGAATAAGAATGAGGTCCCATGCGCAGCTTCGATAATAATGATATTATCTTTAAATAGACAGGCAGGCCATCTGAGTGAGGCTCGAGATCCGTGGCAAGCCTTTCTATGAGAAACAGAGGCATTGGTTTTGATATACGCCAAAGCAACTGGAATTCTCTGTCGTTCAACGTAAAAGGGTCACAGAGATCCCTAATTCGCTTTCTTTGAACTTTTCTCGCGTGGCGCTCTTCATATAAGGTTATTAAATAATTATAATATAATAAGGGACTGCCATTTTCTTTGTTGTTTTAAAGAAATATTTTTAGTTACTCGTGTAGTTCTCGTCGTATGAAACAGCCTGGCGCAAGTTCCTAAGAAAAAACCGAATCAACCGAATGTATGAAACGTGCTATCTTTTTAATGGCTACTATTATATGTATAAAACGTGAAGATAGCATCCTTCACTATGTACCCTTGGAACAGTATTCTTTCAAAGTTAGACGGGTTATACGTACTTCACCGCCTTGGCTGTCAATAGTGTCAAATGTCACAACTGTCACATTATTATCCAGATTGAACTTTGCCGCGTTAAGTTATGTAGTTTGTTTCAAAAACGTAAAAACCAAATTGTAAAAGTGCTTTGTGTATACCAAATAAATGTGATTTTACACTTCTAGTGTTAGTGTATATATTTATTTTGATTTTACACTTCTAGTGTTAGTCTATATTTATTTGATTAGCATTGAAAGGAGCGCAATGAAAACAAGCAAAATAACGTGCGAAATTTGGCATACAACAACATTTTGCCGTAAATACCTACCCTTTTTTCATTGCCTGACCGGCAGGCAATGAAAAAAGGGTAGGTATTTACGGCAAAATGTCCCTAGATAAAGATCAATAAATATTTATAATGTTATATAATGTGATATATTTCAATGAAACATAAAAAATAAGGAAATATTCTAAAGTTTCATATCCTAGTACTTTGTAGGTAAACAATAGTGCTGCCTGTCAGTTATCGATAATCCGTTATTAGAAATTGGCACAAGGACTAAAAATTCTATTCTTCTTTTTCTTTTTAGATGTAAAAATGGGTAGCTGTAACTGGAAACCAAGACTTGATTTATGTGCCCATTGAAAAATTACATCAGTTGAACTATGTGTGTGGAAAGCATTTTAAGTCGAAAGACAGGGACGAAAAAAAGGGAACTCAAGTCAGAAAAACAGCTGTGCCTTGTATCTATAGACATTTCTTTAAATCCTACTACATAAGAAATGTTGAAAACCTTTCCATTACATGTACATACATATATCTTTTAGTTCTGCGTATTTCTCTTCACTAATCTAGAATAGATTCATAGAATAGGCTAATTTGTTTGAATATACACATAAATATTAAATACATCTTTTATTTGTGTTGGAAATGTATAATTCTAGTCGCAACATAATTATAATTATTTCTTACCGAATATTATCGATATCGATATTTCGTTAATCACTAGAGGGTACATCCCTATATTGACAAATATGACAATGCTGACAACATAAAAGCGATGTCAATTAGTATCTTTATGTTGGTATACAAAGCTGAAAGTCTCGCATGATCTATGGCACATCCGCCTCTTCTTACGTAGTATTTGTATACTCTTTGGTATGAAAGCATGACGACTATTATTACTATTTTAGTTGTCAAAATTTGTCATAATCGAGTAATATTGGGCCGTCATGTTAGGATTCGTCGAGAGAAATGCCAGAGATAAGTAAAAACGACTATTATAGCTACATTTGACATAACGAGTCGAATCGTGTGTGTAACCATGTTAGAGTCAGCGAGTTAATAGAGATAATCGTCATAACCACGAGTAAACGTGTAGAGATAATTTTCTCGTGGTGCGTATGCTGGACGGGCTGGAGTTTTACAATATCGACAAAAAGAATTTTGGAATATCTGATTGGGCTGCTTAGACAGGTGAGGCTTAGTGTTAACATTATGAATTGCAGGTCTGAACGTGAAATTCTGCTTTGGAATAGGGCGTTGTGACGTTGCATTTTGGCTCGTTGTTGGCAAATTACGTTTATACAGCATGTTTAGTATTTTCTCTTCTGACACGGCTAAGTTCACTGCTTCGTTAAGGGTTGAAGGATTCTTTCCGCGGACTAAGTTTGAAATATTTGGCTTAAGGCCAAGTAGAAAAGTGTGGAGGGCAAGGTCTTCCAAGGCGGCTGTGCGGCCAACCAGCTCAGACTTTTTCTTATTAGACAAGGTGACTTCCGTTAACAATTTTGAGAGACAAGTTTCAAGGTGAAGTGCATACTGATTAACAGGTTCGCTTGTTAGTTGCCGGCATTCTTGTAAATCTGTAAGTAGGTGTGCATAATGCTTCCTTTCTCCGAATTGTGTTTTTAAGAATTCTCTTAATTGGTCCCATGAGTCAAACTCCTTTATGGCGCAAGCGGTTTCGGCTTTCCCTTCTAATTGTGATAGAATAAATTTAAATAATATTGATTTCTGGGTTTCCGTGGCTAAGTTTATGGCATTGTCGCAATTATTCACAAAATAATTTAATTTTTCACGGGTACCGTCAAAAGATTTTATGAATTTAAATAGGGTACCGATTTGAACTGACTCGCCCTTTTCTAATTTGATTTGACTTTCCTTGACAGACATGGCTAAAAATAATGTTTGGTAAATACAAATACAATTAAATTACGATACGGTGTAACAGGCGGCCCACCGAGTAACTCTATATCGAATACGGTGTGGTCCTGGTAAGCGCAGTTGCGATGTGCGGTCTGTTACTAAGAATTAGCTCGTGGGAATATTATTTAAAGTACAATGCTGATAATTATAATGGTAATTATACTATTGTGAATACAATTATGGCGAGATCAATAGTTTCTTAAACGCAACACTTTATTTATGCACTTGATGGTTTAGTTTTTAGATGAAATTTGCCTATACACTTTCACTGAAAAATTATATTAAATGGTCACTTACAGTAGCACGCAGAGGTAGACAAACCGGTACATGACGGGTACGCCTTCCTTACGCTCAGGAACGCGATGCTCTCGATGACTGGAGAGTTGCCCTCTCAGGCTTTTGCTGTCGCGCCGTTTGGTTTTACAGGAACACGGCAACTGACGGTTTTCTTTCAGGGTCAGGACGTATTATCTCTTACAGGTGCAAGCCAGAGTTACTGAAGACACGGCGTAGTTAAGGTTTAGATGACCTTTAACTCAGGAGATACATGTAGGTATATTTTCCACTCGCAGAAACGATACGAATTGTCAGTAATATAATATTGTTCTCAGGATTCAGCGGACTACACTGGATAATAAACACGGATATCGTCTTCGCAGGCACGAGACACTATAGAACACGATAATAGGATAGCAGGATAATATAAAATGAGTTCGACGATTTTATAGAAAGTTTTGGATTTCCTTTATGACACTCGCGAAATAGTTAATTTTCACATGAATTATCGCGGATACGGAGACGAACCGAGGATACTCTACAAAGTATCCCACCACGCTGCCACCAAATTTGTTATGAGACCTTGAGTAAAGTGTTTTTTTTTAAAAGAAATTATTAATTGAAGGATACTTTATTTGACTTTCACTTTATACTAAGAATATACAAAATTTGGTTTTTGAGGCAAGTGTCACCGACGGGAGATGGAATCGAACTGACTTAATAAAAGCTGAAATAATAATGAAGAATCAAAAGTGCTGACTAAGGGTGTTAGGGAATAGGGCTGCACTGCACTTTCAAATACATTAGCTATATATAACAGTACGAAGCTCCGAGAAAAAAAAAATTATGCCATCTTGCGCTGTTATAACGTGTAGAAAAAGAAGCCAGGCATGTAATGTAACGTGTAGAAAAAAAAACCTTAAAATACAAATGATTGACTTGATCCTTTGCGTAACAATCTGTTGGTATCTCCAATAGGCTATCGCCGGAACGAAAGACTTCTGTGACCACGGTTCCTGAGAAGTAGCCGAAACGTCGCATAGTATTAAAAATGTAGTTTCTAGATCATTCGGTATAACTGCAATCTCAGTAAAACCAATAATATTTTATTAAAATCCGTAAACAGTAGTTAAATTTCAATATGAATATTCAAGAAAGTACAAAGTAAAAGTATAACCTATATAATTATGTACCTATAATACTACATACAATAAGCCTTGTAATGGAAGTACCATTATTACATCGCCGCGCTACAGAAAATGTGTCTGTCGACAAAGTTTAAGGAGTTCTACTCCAAGACTTAATTACTTAAATGACTGTACATTTCCTTAATCTAAAGCAATTGTAAAAGGCGAGGTGTAAAACGATTTTGGTGTCTTGATTTATTTTTTATTACTTTAGAAAAGTATTTGCTGACAGTGGGTATGTCTTAGGCCACTGTAATACTGTATTCATAGCTCCACGCTTTTATAAGGAAACAGTTCATAATACATTTTCATATAATAGTTATTTGTGTGAGTGTGGGCGTATTGTAAAATTGTTTTTATAATTAATGTTGGATATTATAAGCAAATAGAACAATGTAAATAATACGCTACGCTGCATACACTCACAATGTGACGTCAATTTTAGCCACTAAATTAACTAGGGACAGATCACCGGCAACCGGCACTGATTTATAGGCATATAGGTCCAAAACTTTAGAGAAATATGCCTAAACATAGATCATAGACCGGACTTCAACAAGACAAAAGCCCAGTTTAACCAGCCAGTTTCTTGCCTCCACAATGCGAAGAATCTCTCATACAATAGAAGGCATGCGAAAACTTATCCTAGTCTATACAGCTAGATAGTTGTAATTCCACATACGTAGTCCCCTGTAGGTTCACCTACTCGCAGTTCCCTCATTGCCAGCCTTTGTTTAAGGACAAAGGGAGGTACAGATGATTTTATCCTCGGAGTCTAGACTAAGGTTTTAGCGGCGTATTAGAGTAATAGAGGATGTGCACTTTCTTTTGAGCTGTGTGTGTGGGGTGATTATATAGCTAGAGGTGTTGTTTTATGTGTTTGTAAGTAAGATTTTTGTTCTGGAAATGTGTTCCTATAAATGTTAGTTTGAGTAAAACCTTGAAAATTTATGGTTTTAGTAATGTGTGGGTCTTAATTTTGGCAGGATGGCTACATGGTTGCCGACCAAATAGACCTATTTATTGTTAATTTATGACAGGGTCCCTAAGGCCTAAGGCTAATGAAGCCCAAGAAGGACAAAGTCACCAGAAGACCTAAGGACACTGTGAGCTCATTCTGCGTAAATAGTAACACCAGTAGTTGAAAAATGTTCGGGTACTTAGAGATAACTTATAGGTACATTCAAGAAAAAGACAAATATCACCTCAGTCTGCCGTGAACATGAATTCTGTAAAGGATTCGAAACGTCGGCTAGTAATAAATTTAAAATATAGTTTCTAGATCATTCGTTTCAAATGTAATAACTTAGTGAAACCACACATCGCGATAAAATCCGTAAACTGTAGTTTAATTTCAATGTGTAACATTCGCGTAAACCCAAGAAGATACATATATTCTTAACATGCAACGCGAGTGTTTAAAAAGTTTCCAATACCTATGTAATTGTTTATAAAGTTTTAAACACGGATGTTTTGTGTTATTGTTTCAGGGTTATCTTGTTTTCAAATAGGAAATGTTACGGAATGTCCGCTAGATAGCGCTGAAAGTAAAAGTAGTAACAAAATGTTACAGTATGGGTGTAGGAGTTTTGCTGATTCCAGCATGGATGCTGGCTCGGCTGGTGAAAACTATCTTCTCACTGAAAATTTTCAAGGTAGTAGAGCCTTGCTGATTTCAGCATGAATGGGCCGGCTCGATCGGGGAAGTACTTACTACCCTCTCACGGAAAATCGACGTAAAGTAACAGTACCTAAACTGTTGCGTTTTGTTCGGTGATCGAGAGTACCGGAGGCCCTATCCCCGATTCCTTCTCCCTCATCCCACTCCTCATCCTATCCCTTTTCCCAACCCCAAGGTGCGGCGACGCACTTGTGACTCCAGTGGTGTTGCTTGTGTCTAAAGGCGGCGGTAATTGCTTACCATCAGGCGATCCGTCTGCTCGTTTGCCGCCTATTACGATAAAAAAACAATTGAGTAAAGTGACAGTAGCTACATTGTTGCGTTTCGTTCTATGGGTGAGAGATAGCCGAGTGGATATACCAACAGACTGCCATGCAGAGGGTATCAGGTTCGAATCCACGGCGCGCACCAATGACTTTTCGGGGTTATGTGCGTATTGAATTGTTAATTATCGCTTGTCCCGTGCCTCGGAGAGCACGTTAAGCCGTCGGTCCCGGTTGTCATGAAGATCTTTGACAGTCGTTACAGGGCGTCAGTACCTTCTAAATAAACTGACACTAGTCTAAACCATGGAATATCGCTATCCCTTCGGGTTGCGGAGGTCAGACAGGCAGTCGCTCCGTGGAAAAGCTAATATTCAGCCAAATCCGGTTAGACTAGAAAGCGGACCCCAGACTGAAACTGGGATAACGCTAAGAGAAAGAAGATATACAATTCACCCTGTAATAGAAGTACCATTACTACATCGCCGCGCTACAGAAAATGTGTCTGCCGACAAAGTTTAAGGAGTTCTACTCCAATACTTAATTACTTAAATGACTGTACATTTCCTTAATGCAAAGCAATTGTAAAAGGCGAGGTGTAAAACGATTTTGGTGCTTTGATTTATTTTTTATTACTTTGTAAAAGTATTTGCTAAGTGCGTACGTCTTAGGCCACAGTACTACTATATTCATAGCTCCACGCTTTTATTAGGAAACAGTTCATAATACATTTTCATATAATAGTTATTTGTGTGAGTGTGGGCGTATTGTAAAATTGTTTTTATAATTAATTTTGGATATTATAAGCAAATAGAACAATGTAAATAATACGCTACGCTGCAAACACTCACTTCGGCACTGATTTATAGGCATATAGGTCCAAAACTTTAGAGAAATATACCTACCTAAACATAGATCATAGACCAGACTTCAACAAGACAAAAGCCCAGTTTAACCAGCGAGTTTCTTGCCTCCACAATGCGAAGAAACTCTCATACAATACAAGGTATGCGAAAACTTATCCCAGACTATACAGCTAGATAGTTGTAATTCCACAGACTTAAGTTCCCTGTAGGCTCACCTACTCGCAGTTCCCTCATTGCCAGCCTTTGTTTAAGGACAAAGGGAGGTACAGATGATTTTATCCTCGGAGTCTAGACTAAGGTTTTAGCGACGTATTAGAGTAATAGAGGATGTGCACTTTCTTTTGAGCTGTGTGTGGGGTGATTATGTAGCTAGTGGTGTTGTTTTATGTGTTTGTAAGTAAGATCTTTGTTCTGGAAATGTGTTTCTATAGATGTTGGTTTGAGTAAAAACTTGAAACTTTATGGTTTTAGTAATGTGCGGGTCTTAATTTTGGCAGGATGGCTACTTGGTTGCCGACCAAATAGACCTATTTATTGTTAATTTTAAGTAACTTTCTTTTAAATAACAGTTATTAAATTTCTAACTAGAGCTGTACAAACTGGTCTTTTGAACTGAAGAGAGTGTTTCGTAAAGTTCCCCTTTTTTGAGACTTCCTCGTGTGATTATAATAAGGTCAGGTATATTTTTATTTACTACTTATTTGATTTTTTATAATCATATAATAATATGCGTATTTTAGACAGCAACGCCAGGAATACGTCGATAGATAACCAAGATATGTTTTTAGAATAATACAGCCACACTGACTACACCACGAATGGGCTGGTTCGAATGGTTTTACCCTTTTACAGATAGATGATCAAAATACAGTAGGTAACTGTATTCTTCCTATTACATTCTTTCGTTGCGTGAGAGCGGTACCGAAGTCGAAAGTCCTTCATCCGTCGTCACGGGACGTTGAATTAACAGGTTTTGGGTAAGTAGCCCATGGATAGCTTTGCCTATTCCACCCTTGCATTGGGCAGGCAATGCATGTTGAGTAATTGGTATAACTAGCGTTCATAAGCTTCAATTAAGTCATACGTAACTTATCATATCGTCCAACGGCTATCATAAACTTGTAAACGGAATCACTTTTTATTTATTTATTCATCCATTCATTCGTCAATAAAAAAAAATGTTGTATCAGATTCCTTGATATACGTTGTTCTTCAACAAGAGGTCTTGCGCGCATTCGTTTACCTGATAACACGTTTCTATGAAACTTTACACATTAATTATTTGCGTGTAAGCACGAACAAGTACAATGTTATGGGTATAACAAAACGAGCTGGCTACTAACAAGTTAACTTTGTCGCGCCCGGCTGTAAGTGTACAGTAGTCACTGATTATGTTATACGTAATTGTTTATAAAGTTTTAACACGGATATTTCGTGTTATTGTTTTAGGGTTATCTTGTTTTCAAATAGGAAATGTTCCGGTATGTCCGTTAGATAGCGCTGAAAGTAAAAGTAGTAACAAAATGTTACAGTATGTGTGTAGGAGTTTTGCTGATTCCAGCATGAATACTGGCTCGGCTGGTGAAAACTATCCTCTCACTGAACATAGAGTAAAGTGACAGTAGCTACACTGTAGCGTTTCGTTTTTTTATATAATAATATATATGATAGGCGGAAAACGAGCAGATGGATCGACTGATGGTAAGCAATTAACGCCGCCTATGGAAACAAGCAACACCACAAGAGTCACAAGTGCGTTGCCACACTCTCACTCACCGAAACGAAACGCAACAGTTTAGATACTGTTACTTTACGTCGATCTTCTGTGAGAGGGTAGTACTTCCCCGGTCAAGCCGGCCCATTCGTGCTGAAATCAGCAAGGCTCTACTACCTTGGATATTCGTTCTATGGGTGAGAGTGTTGGACGCCCCATTGTCTTTCCTTTATCCCTCATCCCGCGTCTTCTCCTATTCCATTTTCCATCTAGGTCCACAGCGCACTTGTGATGTCTTGCGGGTGTCCTTGGGCCACCGTAATAACTAACCATCAGGCAATGGGTTTATTCTGACACATAAATATAACATGGCGCTACTAGCAAATACAGTAAAGAAGCTATCCGAGCGCGCTTTCAAGTGTTATCGTATTCGTATCGTTTTATTTATAGACTCACGCCTGTATCCCCGAAGGGGTAGGCAGAGGTTTTAATTACACCCACATTTCGCCATGAATTTTTAAGGTCCCTCGTAATAGGGGCGAGCCTATTGCTGGAAAAACCCGGGAAAAACCCAAAAACACTTTGCCCGACCCGGGAATCGAACCCGAGACCTCCCAATCCCACGCGCACATTTATGCCGCGAGACCAACGAGGCAGTCAATAAAGTTTTCTTTTATCATATTAATCCAGCAATAATTAACTATTTAACACGCCAGAGTTGAAAATGTCGCTCATGTTATGTGTTTGGATACGTGATACATTGCGTTACAATCTGTTGGTATCTCCAATAGGCTATCGCCGGAACGAAAGACTTCACGGTTCCTGTGAAGTAGCCGAAACGTCGCAGAATATTAAAAATATAGATTCTAGAACATTCGGTATAAACGGCAATCTGAGTAAAACCAATAATTTATTTATTTAATTGATTTATCGTCTCACGCCTGTGTCCTCGAAGGGGTAGGCAGAGGTGTAAATATTACACCCACATTTCGCCATGATTTTTTAGGTCCCACGTAATAGGGATATATTTAAATAATACATTATAAAACCAATAATATATCATTAAAATCCGAAAACAGTAGTTAAATTTCAATATGTACTTTCAAGAAAGTACAAAGTAAAAATATAATCTATAATAATATATACAATACACCCTGTAATAGAAGTACCATTACTACATCGCCGCGCTACAGAAAATGTGTCTGCCGACAAAGTTTAAGGAGTTCTACTCCAAGACTTAATTACTCGAATGACATTTACATTTCCTTTATCTAAAGCAATTGTAACAGGCGAGGTGTAAAACGATTTTGGTGTCTTGATTTATTTTTTATTACTTTGGAAAAGTATTTGCTGACTAAGTGCGTATGTCTTAGGCCACTGAAATACTATATTTAGCTACACGCTTTTATTAGGGTTCCGTAGTAAACTACAAGGAACCCCTACAGTTTCGCTAAGGAGCTGAATTTTGCCATGGTTATGATTATATTGTAACCACGCGGACAACATTTTTGAAAAAAGTTATATATACTTGTAGCTTTCGTATACCTAAATGGGAAATCGATATTTTTCTACCACATTGTATGAGGTATCGTTAGATAGATAAATGTTAAAATACTAGGGGTTTACTGAAACCTATGCTGAAACTGTTTCTTTATTTAGGGATCCGTTTACGATATATTTAGGGAAAACCGTCAATCGCAGCCCACTCTATCTTCTAAACCGTAATATGTAGAAATGGGTAAATTATGTTTTATACTGATATACCTACCTCATAAACTTTCAATGAAAATTAAACGGCTCATTAGGCGTTACTGTTAATTAAGATGATTGATTTAATATGTGTTTACAGCTGTATAGTGCATAGGGTTCCCACCAAGAACTTAGGGTCCCAAGCCAACCTCACCTGCAAGTGGTGCACCTGCCGATCAACGGACGAGGCTCTGGCAAACAAAATATCCCAATAAGCGGCAATAGGCTCGCCACCTATTACGTGGGATCAAAACACTGGCGAAAAGTGGGCGTTTAATATGCCTCTGCCTACCCCTTCGGGGAAACAGGCGTGAGTCTATGTATGTATGTATGTATTGAAATTAAACTACAGTTTACGGATTTTATCGCGATGTATTGGTTTAACCCAACCACTACCTGCGATTTGATGAACCACAGATACTCGCAAAAGAACACCGTTTTCTTCCAAGGATGATACGAGAGGCTATTGAAATTAAAAAACACCCTAATTTCAATAGGGAAGATGGTTGGAATGTTCCTCCAGCTTGGGACCCTGTCATAAGGCTAATGAAACCCAAGAAGGACAAAGTCACCAGAAGACCTAAGGACACTGTGAGCTCATTCTGCGTAAATAGTAACACCAGTAGATGAAAAATGTTCGGGTACTTTGAGATAACTTATACATTCAGGAAAAAGACAAATATCACCTCAGTCTGCCGTGAACATGAATTCTGTAAAGAATTCGAAACGTCGGCTAGTAATAAATTAAAAATATAGTTCTAAATCATTAGTTTCAAATGTAATAACTTAGTGAAACCAATACATCGCGATAAAATCCGTAAACTGTAGTTTAATTTCAATGTGTAACATTCGCGTAAACCCAAGAAGATACTATGTATGTATGTATTTACAGCTGTATAGTAGTTTGTGAAGTTTGCTAAATAGCTGGTATGTTTTTCTAATGGCTTATGTATGACCGTTACTTCCAAGCCAGTGGTCGTGGATTCGATTCCTACCTAGGACAATTTTTTGTATGATCAGCATGATTATTTGTTATGTGTCTGGGTGTAGCTGATGTATAATCAGTATAATATTATATATGTATGTATTTTAGAAAATATTGATGTACGTATTTTCTTTTTGGGAAGTAAGGTGGCAGACTAGCTTACGACCAATCTGACTTTAGCCATGTCAGAGATTTGTATCTCTGACATGGCTAAAGTAAGAGCGACTTGTATGTCCAAGTCGCTGTCTACCTTGAGACATGGGATATTAGGCATTTTAGTACCCAGTATTTTCACTAGAAAATTTATATTATTATCAAATATCTAGTTGCCATAGTACACCTACACAGCCTCTGTTTAATTTGGGATCAGTCTGTATGTGAGTGGTGCTAGTATATTATATGTCTCACGGGTTATGAAAATAGCGTTGGAAACAGTTGACCAGATAATTACACGATGCCGTGATATTATTGATACAATAACCTTCGTGTTTTGAAATGCTAGTATTGGATCTGTCTCCGCCCCCGCTTCGGAGGGCGGCTGAGACTAAGCACACGTTCTCAGAGGATTTATGACGCTGATACACCTGAGCCTTCACTTGTAATAGAACACCGAGTATTCGCCGTTTTATGTTTTGTCGAACCGAACATTTTCACGATCATTCTAGCGAACACTCTAAATTCAAATACCTAGTCCGTAGAATAAGAAAAAAATATAGAAATCGCACTACAACAGCAGTTTTACCCAATATGTTTACTTCAGTTTCACTTATGAATTATTTCCAGAGTAAATAATAAAATGCAGATTTTAATTTGAACAGGTTTGATAAAAAATGCTCGCTAAAACACACTCATTTGTTTTGTAACGTTCGCGTGAATGCTCAAGCGTATCAGCGCCATTATATTGTCAACTCTGGATTGCTGTGATGTCTGTGTAATAATACTAATAATACAAAATATTTTGTGTCTTTGAATAATTAAGTATGACGTAACAAGGTCAATGACAAAATGTTTATTTTATTTAGGTCACAATGTCACGCTAATGAACGTTATTACAAGTTAAAACCAATGAGAAACTAACTAAAATTCTTGTCGCATTGTCGAAAATACATAAAACAGTTTTGGGTTGAATTATTTAACTTTTTGTTTCTTAATTATGTTGTTGTCTGACCAAAGGAATGCAATATATACGTAATATCTTCTAAGAATATTGTAAGGTGTTATAAAAATTTAGCGTTAGTACCTACCAGTTGACGGGGTAATTACAGGATGGCGTGGTATTGATACAAGAACCTTCATGTATTGAATGCTAGCATTGGATCTATTTCCGCACCCAAGGCTTCGGTTCAGAGGGATGCTGGGTAAGTAAGGACGCGTTCTTAGAAGATTATTTACAATCTGGTCTGCTATAGAGTAGACGCTGTAGACATTTTTAATATTTACGTACAAAGGCACACACATTACATTTATTTCATGTAAGTCACAACGTGACGCCTATGAATGTTATATTTATAGGTTAGTGCCAACGAGAAACCAGCTAACATTCTTGTCTTGATTTGGATGTTAAACAATTATATTAGATAGAATGATCTATCTTATAAGGATCTTATATTGCAGTTAAAGGCAAAAAAAAAATATTTATATCTAAAATAATTTTGTAAAGTGCGATGAAAATGTGGCATTGGTAACTGTTGACCGGGTAATTACACGATTGCGTGGTATTGATACAATAACCTTCGTGTATTGGATGCTTGTATTGGATCTGTCCTCGCGCCCAGAGGTCTTTAGAGGGCGGCTGGGATAGTAAGGACGCGTTCTCAGAGGATTATTGTGAATCGTCAAATCTAGATTGTCTGTGTCTGTTTAAAACTACTATACTTAAGATGTATGAATTTGAAGTTTATAATTTTTCACTAAATAAAAACACTCTTAATAATTTATTCCTGTCGATCACAATGTGATGCGATAGCCTAGTTAAGATACCAACAGACTGCCATGCAGAGGGTATCGGGTTCGAATCCACGGCGCGCACCAATGACTTTTCGAAGCTATGTGCGTATTGAATTGTTAATTATCGCTTGTTCTGTGCCTCGGCGAGCAGGCTAAGCCCGGTTGTCATGAAGACCATTGTCAGTCGTTACAGGGCATCAGTACCTTCTAAATAAACTGACACTACTTAGTCTAAACCATAGAATATCGCTATCCCTTCGGGTTGCGGAGGTCAGACAGGCAATCGCTCTGTGGAAAAGCTAATATTCAGGCAAATTCGGTTGAACTAGTAAGCGGATCCCAGATTAAAACTGGGATTACGCTACGAGGATGTTGAGATCACAATGTGATGTATATGAACGTCAATAATAACGAGAAACAAACAAATAATGTTGGGTAAGTAATTTTAACCTGCGTCAATATTTTTTTGTTTTACATAAGACAAGCGTGAAAGCTGCTTTAGGTGCTTGTCAAATAGTTTATCCTCGAATTATATGGCCATATCACCTGTTGCTAATTTTCACACATCGCATACTTGGAATGTCAGCAAATGCTATTAAAAATCGCGTTGATAATAGCTGAACATTTAATTACATAATGACGTGATATTGATACAATAAACTTCGTGTATTGAATGCTTGAATTGGATCTATCTCCGCGCCCGAGGCTTCTGAGGGTGGCTGGGAAACTAAGGACGCGTTCTCAGAGGAATATTGTAAATTGTTCACTCCGGATTGCTGTAGTGAGTCAAACTCATAAATAATACAAAGACCTTTGTATGACTCGAAGGTTATAATGACATTATTTTTATTTCATTTAGGTCACAACGTGATGCTCACGAATGTTAATTTTACAGGTTAGTACCAACGAGACACCTACACAAATTCTTGTCATAAGTAAGGGTCGAAAATACACAAAAGAGGTTTATATGAAATTATTTAAGCATTTGAATTTTAATAATGTCGTTGTCTTACCAAAGGAAAGAAATATATAATATCTTCTTTGAAAGTAGGCAACTCTTTTAAAACTGTTGCCTTAGTACCAACTGACCGTGTAATTACGCAATAACGTGGCATTGATACAGTAACATTCGTGTATTGAATGCTTGAATTAGATCTGTCTCTACGCCAGAGGCTTCAGAGGGCGACTGGGAAAGTAAGGACGCGTTCTCAAAGGATTCTAGTTTATTGTCATCTGTGGATTGCCATAGTATCTGTTTGGAAATACTGTAATCAAAATGTACCCCTTTGAAGTTAATAACTGTTTTATAATTAATTACTTTGAAGGTTATATACCTATTATGACGTAACAAAGTCAATTACAAAATATTTATTTAATTTAGGTCACAATGTGAGGCTTATGAACTTTTACAATTAAAAACCAATGAAAAACTAAGTAAAATTTTTGTCGCCGGTATTGTCAAAATTACACAAGCAGTTTTGAGTGAAATAAATTGATTCTATTGTTTCTTAATTTTGTCATTGTCTGATGAAAGGAAAGAGACATTAATATCTTTTTAGAATTTAGGCAAGTGTTATAAAAATGTAGCGTTGGTAACATTGCGTGGCATAGATACAATAACCTTCGTGTATTGAATGATTGAATTGGATCTGTCTCCGCGCCCGAAGCTTCTGACTTAGCATTGGTATTAGCCTATAAACTTTGACGTTCTTCAAAGTTTATAGGCTTATACCAATGCTATGGAAAAACATTCAAATTCTTAAGCAAAGTAGTCAGGACCGTTAGTTTTCTTGACGTGGGTTTAGTCGAATATTAAAGTGATAGTTGTTTTGGATGCTAATCAAAATTGAATTTCATTATATTAATCAATTTTCTATCGTTCACTACGAGTCTACGACAGAGGTTAGGTTCTAAAGCTGTTAGTTCCCTACGCCTGAAAATTGCAAGAAAACGCAATTTTACCCAGAAAAGAACAAACCGTATTTACTATTCTACCCTTGAATCGTAACGCGTATATGCCTAACTATTCAAATAATCAGAATGATGGCACCAATCTGTCCGGTCAACATTTAGTGGGCACTTTCAATTAATTTAAGACCCTGCCACGACTGATTGCAGGGGTCGAAAACAGAAGGGTGACGACACAACACAGATGAGACGGGGTGCGTCGAGCGCTCTATCTAGCTCTGCAATCTAAGGCCGTATTTAAAATACAAATATGAAACACCAACAGGGTTTTGACCTGGTTGTTCACCTTTTTTGAACGTAAATCTACTGAACGGCTGTTAATCAAAATTTGCTATGATAAAATTTATTCATCAGAATAATTAATCATCAGCTCTGTATATAAACTGTCCCACTGCTGGGCACGGTACTCTTCTCACTATGAGAAGGGTGAGGCCATAGTCCACCACGCTGGCTAAGTGCGGGTTGGTAGACTTCACATGTCTTTCGAAAACATTATGGTGAACTCTCAGACATGCAGGTTTCCTCGCGATGTTTTCCTTCACCGTTTAGCAAGCGATGATTAACAATTGAATACGCACATAACTTCGAAAAGTCATTGGTGCGTGCCGTGGATTCGAACCCAGACCCTCTGCGTAGCAGTCTGCCGGTCTCTCCACTCGGCTATCGCTACTTGACAAAATAATTCATATGCTACCATTTGTCGCGATTACCAACACAGGAGAATCCTAGTTAATGAATAAAGCCCCTCTGATCTTATATAGTCGGTTATAGACGATCAACGTCTATTAGAATCTAGATCTAAGTCAGAACCAAACAAAATAGACGAGCATTGTAGCGCATGTCGTACAAGTCCTCCAACAAATCCATACATGTGCCAACGCTTGCCACTCGGAACAGTGCAAATCATACGCGAGCGTACTTGTTGGCTGTCATATCTGCATTAACATATCCGGCCGATTAGTAAGTATGCGTAGCCGAAAATCGGGCTTAGTGGCGTACCATTGGAGAGGCCTATATGCAGCAATGGAATATGGCAGGTTGATGATGATGATAAAGTTTGCGTAAAAACGGTAGTACTTACAGTTTACTATCAGAAAAAGCGATTATTATATCTTTATTGACAATCAAACATCATCATAACATTAGTATCTTTACCGCTCTTCTAAACCACTATACTATGAACTATCTAAGAAAAAGACTTGATTGATTATTTCGCACCCCGGTTCTTATTACCGTAACCATTGCAATATGACCTGTGGCAGTTATAAAGATCCTCATACATCGTCCGCGAGGGTCTTTTGTGATATTTCACAGGTTAATACACGATATAGATTACGGCAATATTTTGATGTGGAGGTCGCCTTGTGTAATATCTTGTGTATACAACTATTTTTAGTTACAAACTTGAACGTTTGTAAGGATGGATGTATGGATCGTTCTTATTCTTTTACGTAAGAACTGCTTAACGGGTGGTCATGAAACTTTGCGGTATATAGCTTATGCGTCAAAATATCACACAGGGACACGCTTGCGTAACCGAGGTCAAAGCCCAGTTTATAATCATGATCAAGGATTTTTATGAACGTATTTTGATCGTGATTATAAAATGGTTAATGAGCATTAGACAATTTTAAAATAGTTATAGAGTTACATTTGTAAAGCTTTCTAAGAAAAGGATCTCTAATAATTGCTTTTATAAATTAGGGTGTTTTGTGTCTCCGTCTGATATAGTTGATTGAATCTGGCGTTACATGGCGGAACTCCATTGTGACCTAATGAAAGGAAAGAGGAACCCACCACGCGCCCTCGGATTGACCACCTCAACTATTGCAACAGAAAAAGGTTGACAATACCGAACTCCTCTAAAAGGGGTATAGGAATGGTATGGGTTCCAGGAAGATACCTGACTTGCAGTATCCCGCTGTATGCGCCGACTATTCTTCGACACGTGTTTCGCCTCTGCACGAGGCATCCTCAGGAGCGATGGGCAACGACAACTGACTAGCTCAGTCGTTGCCCATCGTTTTTCTGGATAAATGGTAAGCTGCAATCCTACAAAATTCTATAGGCTGGTTAGTTTCTACTGCGTGATTCGAGAGGCTAAACTGAATTTACGAGGTCAAAGTGTCAGTTTCAACTGACATTAAGAGCCTTAACCTTTCAGGCCAGCTTCAGCCCAGTTAAAATTTTTTGACACGATTTTGACAGCCCCGGCGCCCCTGCGCCTTAGATGTGATGGCGTCAAAAAAATTGCGTTGTACAAAATATATTATTTAATGCAATAACGTATGTGAAAGACGGCAACTATTTTTTATTTACAGGGGTTATCACAAAAATTGCCCAAGAGAACCAATTGTTCATGGGAACCTAGCGCAAGGTTAGCAACAAGCGGTATTCTTTATACATACATACATACATAGACTCACGCCTGTTTCTCCGAAGGGGTAGGCAGAGGCATATTTAACGCCCACTTTTCGCCAGTGTTTTGATCACACGTAATAGGTGGCGAGCCTATTGCCGCTTATTGGGACATTTTATTTGCCAGAGCCTCGTCCGTTCATCGGCAGGTGCACCACTTGCAGGTGAGGTTGGCTTGAGACCCTAAGTTCTTGGTGGGAACCCTATGCACCTCGGTATTCTTTATAATGAAGCTTTTAAAGATATTTCTTCGTTTAGCTGCCTCCAATGCTGTGAGATATGCTAAAGATTAGTTGGACACAAAAGGTCAGAAACGAGACTATTTTACAGTGTGTGCATATATCTCGAAACAATGGTATTTACTTTCAAAAAGCACAAGATAAAATATCTGCATCACGTGCTTAGACATGACAGATATAACTTGATTCAACTTATAATGATGGGTGACAATCTTGGCTACGAAACATCAGGGTGTGGACAGGTATTACCTCCGTCGAACAACTGTTCCATAAAGCTGCTGACAGAATGGGGTAAGAGAAGCAGACGGTCAAAATTCTAAATTGAACAGGGACATTAAGTCTGGAAATGTGCCCGGTACGGCAATAGGCTCGCCCCTTATTACGTGGGACTAAAGTATATCTAGCGAAAAGTGGGTGTAGAAATACACCTCTGCCTACCTCTTCGGGGTTATAGGCGTGAGACTATGTATGTATGTATTAAGAAGAAAAATTCAGTGGCAGGTATATAGATTTTCTTTTATGCGGCAATACGTCCCTAGCTGCACAAAAACCTATCCCTGGGTCTATCAATCTCTGATGAATGCAATAAATTAAAAAATTGGATAGCTATGTTTCGATATTTCATGGAAAAGCCTCAGCATGATATATAAATGAAAAAGCTTTCAAACCAAAGAGAAAAATATTTAGTGGCCAGATTGTTATTTTATAGTTGAAAGCGTCAGCAGATATGTACAATATTTTTTTGTGGATTCATAGATGAAATACTAGAATTTCAGTTAAAATCCATATAAAAATAGTGTAACCTAAATGCGTTCGTAAAACCAATTTTTGTAGTATACTAATGTTGAAGCAATACACATTGCAATTTGGACTATGTTCAAAATTGTAGAGCTGCTATTTGATTCATATTTGCCATCGATTACGAAAGTTTTTAAGTTTAGATAACTCTTTAAACTACCTCCTAAGTTTCATATTGTCCAATAAATAAAAAATAAATTATTTACAATACTGTCTAAAACGATTTCCTTTCATGATTACAGGTTATCAAATGCTTATAAACAATCACTAAACCATCTTAAGTTACAAACATCGCAGGGATCATAATCAGATCAAACGAACGTCCGCAGTCAAAAGCGGAACGTAATAAAATTTATTACAAGGCTTTTACATGCAACGATGACATTTTAAACGGGCTGACATCATAAAAGAGCAGATTAGAGTTTGTAACGAGCAACCATTTTAAATCAGCCATTTTGAAACAGGATTTGGTAAAAAGGTTTCTTCAGTCGGAATTGAAGCTGGCATCAATTTTATACCCTCATCACGACTTGAACAATGGGGAATGACCTTAAGGTGGTTGTCAGTGCGCATGCGTCGCACACCCCAGGCTAAAGTGTCATGGCGGTTCAGTCTGCGTATCGACGCTGTCGGGTCGAGCGTATCCCTCTCACGTCGCGTCGAAATATCTCCGACCACCCATATATTTCAAAGAACATTACAACATTCAATTACGTACTGTGTTTTAGTGTATTAGTGACAGATATATATATAGTAAACCGTGTGCTACGGGTGGTTTTGACTCGCGTAGTGCGGTGAACGTTGCCGAAACCGGATTTTACTGGATACCAGCCGATACCGGGCAATTGTGAGTACTACAGTGTATTATTAATATATAGATGTAATACAAACGGATTGTTATTTAGGTTTAAGTGAGCGCGCGTTTTGTAAAGCATCGTTTTGTGTATGTGTGTTTACGGTTGAACGTAAAACGCGCGTGTGTGTGTACGCGAAAGAAACATTAATGTCTGCTTAGAATGTTTATTCAGTTTATTGATTTTGGAAAGTTTTGGTTCTCCCATACGCTTCACCGGTTTTGGGGTGGGAATTTTTCTTTACCTGCTCACAGTTAATTAGTGAAGAAACGATGAATGAATTGTAATTATTTGTTGACTGTACTTTCGTCACATTGTTTGTTTGTTATGTAAAACAGAGCTGAGAAATACGGTTCGAAAATATTTTTTTTTGTGTCTACATCCGACGAACGTCTTGATTATTTAATATCAACTCATGAAATTAATGAGTTGATAATAAATATCAAGAGAATATTTAAAATATAATAAATACATATTCAAACAGCGCGATAAAATAAAACATTTGCTAAAAAAACACTGACAATAAATAGGTAAGTAGCTTTTGCTACTAATTTAGTTTATGTATTTATATTTTTTCTACTAATTTATTTTTGTATTTAGATTTTAAAGTTAATTATAATTATTAATATACATACACATAATAGGTATTACGTATTTACCTAATATCATAATATAGTTAGGTTTTAAAAGCCTTATTACCTAGGTGTATAATTAGACTCGCTTATAAGAGTAACCGGGGTCGACTCGACACAGTTTCGTGAGTATAAACAGATTTAAATGTTTGTATTTCTTTACTCTTTAGCCCTGTGGCTTGCCTGATTTGGGTTTTCTTTGAGCTCTATCGTAAGGTACAGGGATCGATCCACGTTTTCTGTAAGGTAAATTTTCCTGTAGGTAGGTTTTCCAAAATGTGAATCGGTAGGTAATCTTTTGCGAAATGTGAATTTCGCGACAGAAAATCTCAGTAGCAATATTGAATAACCCGAGAATCAAACCGAATAACAGCCTAGTCGCGTTATGACATATTATACCTATAGGTATTACTATGTATGTCTTTTTTAAGATTTCAAAGTAAGTATGTGATTTACAATCTACTAATATTCTTATTAATTATTAATACCTCATTCTAAGAACATTTCTGTTCTGAGAGTTTCGGACACTTTATCCCGTGATTTGTACAACAAGATGGATTTGAGCCTCCGATGTCTCGATGGTAAACTTAACCACTGAACTGTTACTTATATTTATGTAACGGTTCTATAACGAGTAATTGCTGTGGTCGCGGAAGACAGTAAACACTTCCTTTCCTTTAGCGAAACCTCAGGACAAATATATTGAAGGTATTTCACCTTTATTTTTAAATGTTATGGGATTTAGACCCATTATTATCCAAGTGGAGAAAGTTTAAAATGATTCAGTGAACTATTCATTATCAGCCTTTAACAGTCCACTGCTGGACTAGGCCTCTCCTTTGAAAGGAGGAATTGGCCTACTATACCACGCTGGCCAAACTGGTTGGTATAGGGTTTGTATCAAGTTTTCCTTCTCTTACAGTGCTGTTCTCTGCATAATATGCTCCCTCTGTCGGCTCTTACAACACCCATGGGATGATGTGGGGTGGTGACAACTCGTATTCTTAATCCGTCACCACACGGACAGTGAACTATTACTATAGCTGTAATATTTTTATTTTGTACATTATGTGTAGGTACAAAATATCCAATGTAGTCTGCGTGTGAGCAATCTTCTTACTTATTGTTAGTAGAACATCGTTCCATGTAACAAAGTAGATATTAGCCATGTACGAGTATATAAACTGTCCCACTGTTTGGCATTGGCCTCTCCTCACTATGAGAAGGGCTAGCTAGACTACCCTTCTTCTAGGTCCATCACACTAATTATGTGTAGGTTGACAGAGCTCACATGTCGAGAAAGATTTGCTCACGCTCTTTTCCTTCACCGAACGGTGCAGGTTCAGCAAGCGAGAAATAACTATTTAAAACGCACCTAACTGTGAAAAGGAGTAAACACCGTAGATTTGAACCCGATACTCTGCGTAGCATCCGTAGCAGTCTCTACAATTATTTCTTAAAATTTTATAGTCCTCGGTCCCCATAATATTTGCAATAAAGGGTGCAATATTTTCGCTTGACGTAAAAAATAGATAAGTCACAATCCCAATGAATATGTCATAAGAATTGTCATGTATTTAAACCAATAAAAAGAGACATTCAAAGTGAAACGTTACTTTCACATAAATGCGTACTTTCATCTCAACGAACGTTTAGTATTATCTACATTCGCATGGCGACATGTACAGACAATATTACATTTACATTTTAGATAAGACCGGTGGAGTACCTACTTTCGGACTCCTACTTGCTATTAAAAAAGTACTAAAACTTTCCTGAGCTTGAAAATCAAACTATCTTATGACCGGGCGGTTATGCAAAGTAAACTTGCGTCGATTGACTAAATCTCTGCACCATTCTAAGGTGAACGGTAGAATATGCCTTAGGCATTAAGTCCGCCTTTAAACTTTTTGTGTATAAAAAGCTTCTAATTAAGTAAAACCTTCTATGCATCTTGCCTGATGCCATTGAAGTAAAGGCATTCTACGTCGCTTAAACCTAAATATGACATGTATATACCACATTTTTCCTTTGTAAACATATAGGAACTTAGTTATTGTAAATACACTACTGGAAAAAATTAAGGGATCAAAAAAACAATCCAAATTTTTGGGCAATTTTCAACAGGCCGTAACTTCGGGAGAAATAGTCGTACAGGAAATCAAAAAAAAGGAAATTGTAGCTCCAAGTGTCTAGTTTTCTCTGGTTTTTCTACGATTACTCAAAAACCGCGGAAGTTACAAAATTTTTAATTTCAAATCCAAAAACAAGACACTTGCAGCTACAATTTGCTTTTATTTCCTGTATGATCATTTCTGTCGAAGTTACGGCCTGTTGAAAATTGCCCAAAAATTTTGGATGATTTTTTGATCCCTTAATTTTTTCGTTTAGTTAATCATTTTTTTATCTAGTACATACAACGTGCAGTTCTTCAGAGCGCGTCTCACTATTTTGCATGTAGGAGGTTTCGGGTGCGATAAATTGATCTAGCTAGGCTAGCTATTCATATTTATAAAACAATCTTTACTAAAAGCAAAAAATATGCCCAGGAAAGCTCGGTCATTCAGGTATTTAGTTATAATGTTTTACATTCTGTTATGTCCGTGTGGTGACGGATTAAGAATAGGGAATGTCACCACCCCATATCATCCCATGGGTGTCGTAAGAGCCGACAGAGGGAGCGTATTATGCAGAGAACAGCACTGTAGGAGAAGGAAAACTTGATACAAACCCTATACCAACCCGTTTGGCCAGCGTGGTATAGTAGGCCAATTCCTCCTTTCAAAGGAGAAGCCTAGTCCAGCAGTGGACTGTTAAAGGCTGATGATGATGATGATACCGAAAGAATGAATAAAATCATTTATATTTATCTTGCTCATCAAATTTGTGCTTCGTAGAAATCGAATAGACCTTAGCACAATATATAGTAAATGTTACCTTCAAATAAAATACTTTTCTGTAAGTGAGTTTTTCGTAACGATATAGTCGTACTTTCACCCTCTATTAAGTAGAATGTGACCCAGCACGTGAAATATGGGTGCGTACCTAATATTATACCTCACCTGTCTGTTATACATGTGATGTAACTTATTTAATGAGGAGTATGAATACCAAAAATAACTGAAATGAACAACATTTTAGTACCATACGGCCGTTAATAGTCCACTGCTGAAAATACTGCTCTCGATAGGAGGATTAGGCATATTGGTTTTGAGTCCGTTTCCTCTGCAAGATATCATTCATTTCGTGTATTCTCCTAATTCTTACCGCAACCAGGGCATGAAGTAGGGTAGTGAAACTTTGTATTCATTATACAATTTTATTAAACTGGGTCTTATCCGCGATATTTAATTAATTTAGGGTATAAATACCTCTGTTTTACCAACGTTTCGACCGTTTTACAACAGCCATGGTCGCGGCAGTACTCACCATCTCAGGACTGAATCCTACCGCGACCATGGCGTTGTAAGACAGCCCTGTGACAGACTGGACTGAATTCACTCCGTAGCAACGTGAGCAACAAAAAATATTTTTACAAACGAAAATGACCGTAATAGCTTTAAAATATAATAAATTTAATTAATCGCCAACCGAAAACATGAATCAACCATGAGTTTTTCTTGTTAAAATAATTGCACATTATTCACTCATGATAGTTATAAAACACGATTAAAAATTCCAATGGGCGATACCGTCTACACATACAATAAAAGGTTTTATTCTCTTTGTAATAAAAGTTGTTTGAGTAAAAATCAACAAAAAGCCGTTTGCAGTCTACTGCTGGGCGTAGTCATCTCACAATATGAGTCACATTAATATTGTTAGTCAATAGGATTTGGCCTACTGTACCACGCTCGCCGAACGGTTTGGTACAAGGTGTGATGTGAAGTTTTCTTCATCTTCAAAGATATTAGGAGTGGATACCCGCAGCTGCGCTCCCACGCATTTTATTTTAATTTAACCTTCAGGTACTGACGTGGTTTAGTCATATTATAAATGGTGACGTGACGTCTCCCAGACAGCTAAATCGAAATAAATCATTTCTATTTACTGATTTGCACATTGTTTAATTGTATTATGATTTGAGACTGCACGGTTGGCGTAGTGGTTTAAGCAGCCGCCTCACCGCTTGACACTGTGCCGAAGTGTTGTGGGTTCGATGAGTTCGATCCCCACACGAGGCAACACTTTGTGTGATTCATAAATTGTTGTTTCGAGTCTGGGTGTTCATTGTGTCCGTTAGTTGTATATCCGTAAAGTTCCCCGCGACACAGGATTTAGTCCTAATGCGGGAGTTGTCTTTCAAAACGAGAAAAAAAAAGAGTTTATTATTATTTTATAAAGTCAGTAAAAAGCAACAACCTTTTCATAGGAGATCAGTATTTATTTAGTAGAAATGACATTAACCCCTTGTATGCCGGAACGTAGATCTACGCGAGACACAATAGCTTTTTAATTGTGTCTGGCATTCCGGCATACAAGAGGTTAAATATTGATATTAGATATTTTAAACATTAGTCTTAATTATAGTACTGCTAAGGCAGCGATTTCTTTGACTTTCGACACATTTTACATAGCTTTTGACCCACAACACTAATACCACGGTAATAATATCTAACAGTATTGTAACTCCATACAAACGCACGAAACTCGAGTTATACCTACGCGCCGCGAGCAGAGTACCCATTAGACTGGGCGAACTGTACCTACAGTACCCGCAGCCGCTATCGTGCCGCAGCTCGCATGCGGCGCGTCTGGTAGGTATATAACTCACGAAGACGGCCGAGTTACAATACTGTTAGATTATATTACCGTGCTAATACTGACCTTACGTCCGAGTGACACTGCCCAGCTCTACAGTCGAATGTGTCATCGCACCGCTAGTGGTGCTTCCCTACGGTCATCAAGGAACATGCATACCTAACAGTTTCTTACGATCAGTCGGCTCTGCATTGTCTGTCAGTCGGTCAGTAACGTTAGAATTATATATAAAGATTTGGCTGCCTCCGTGGTCCAGTGGATAGCGTATGTGACTGCTGATCGGAGGTCCCGGGTTTGATTCCCGGGTCAGGCAAAAGTGTTACCTACTGGGTTTTTCCGAATACTCAGTAGCAGCCCGGAGTCTGATGTTGTGCCCGGTAACGGCAATAGGCTCGCCCTCTATAACGTGGGACCTAAAAATTCATGGTGAAATGTGGGTATAATATTTTCCCTACCCCTTCGGAGATACAGGCGTGAGACTATAAATGAATAAATAAAGATTTGGTTCGTGTATTTTCCTAAGCCGCCTCTTACAACAACCATGGAATGAAATGCAGTAGTGACACATTATAATGTTAATCCGTCACCACCATACAGAGTGTTTAAATATGAATGTGAAATTTAATTCGTTTTCGACCAAAATCCAATGGTTATTCATTTAGCGTGACCTCATTATCTGGATTGAAGGCTTCGTAATATAAATTGATGTACTTTCACCTATTTTACTTTGAAATTTGCAAATCATTGTGCTTAATGGAAAAGTATGGTTTTAGGTTTGAACTTTGTAATTTTGCTTAAAATTCATGTTCATTATAAATCGTGTAATTGATAGTGTAGCTTTATGCAAAACTAGTAATGGCCCGCGGTTTCTCCTGCCACTCCATTAACAAAACTATCACTTTCTTGAAACCTAATGGAAGGAAAGAGGAACCCACTACGCATCCTCGGATTGACCACCCCAACTTTTGCAATAGAAAAAGGTTGACAATATCGAACTCCACTAAAAGGATAAGGGATATATAGGAATGGTATGGGTTCCAGGAATATACCTGACTTGCAGTATCCCGCTGTATGCGCCGACTATTCTTCGACACGTGTTCGACCTTTTTCTATTGCAATAGTTGGGGTGGTCAATCCGAGGGTGCGTGGTGGGTTTCGCTTTCCTTCCATTAGGTTACAATGGAGTGCCGCCAAGTAACGCCTGATTCAATCAACTTTCTTAAAACGTTTCCCATAGTTATAATATTTTGCAGTTCTGCACAACGTAGATCCCAATTTACGTCACTCCAAATCAAATATCACACTGGCTAGACGAGTTGGTCCTAGGTTGTATGTCGAGTATTTAATCTCTTCCCAAAATACCACTTGCTCCCTATATTTACCTGAGTCGTCTCTTACGAAACCCACGACATGAGATGGGGTGGTGATATTTTGTATTCTTAATCCTTCAAAAAGTGCAAAAGTGTTACTGGGTTTTCCGAATTCTCAGTAGCAGCACGGAGTCTGGTGACGTGCCCGGTAATGGCAATAGGCTCGCCCCCTATTACATGGGACCTAAAAAGTCATGGCGAGATGTGGGTGTAATATTACACCTCTGCTTACCCCTTCGGAGATACAGGCGTGAGTCTATAAATAAAATAAAATAAAATAATCCTTCACTGAATGGGCCTTTGTTTATTATTATTATATTCAATGCATTGCCTCATGTAAACTACATCACATGCATGTATCAAATTAATATTCGTACACAATTTATATTCGCGCATTAATTAACATAATCAATTAACAAATTATGCACTTCTAGTTTAATGTAAATTAATACAAGTCTGATATGAAGTGTCATTAGCATCAATAAGTTAAAGCTTTGTAAATAACAATATTTGTGTAATTTATACGTAGTATTTGCTATATTATACGCAATATGTAGGGACGGATTTTTATTCACAACATCCTAGAGTTTTCCTTTGCGGGAATCGAACCCACATAGAGATAACCCTGTTTAGTTTGTGAGTGTAAAAATGTATTTGCTGAAATAAAATGTATGTATGTATGTATTTGATGCACCGAACAACGATTTAACCTTTGTTGATTGATCGAATTCATAACTCTTACAAAGCAGCCGAAATATTAAAAATAATATATAATTTAATATTTAATTTTTTTAGAGTGTTATATTTAAAAATGTAAAAAAATAGGAGAATTATGAAAATAAAGAGAGATAATAATAATAATATTCTACCACGTTCTCACAACACCGTCTAGTCCCAAACTAAGCAGAGCTTGTACTATGGGTGCTAGATAATGGATAAACATACTTATATATTTTTTTTGTAAATACGTTCATATTTTACATAGAAACACCCAGACCAAGACAAATATCCATGTTCATGCACACAAATGTTTGACTTGAGCGGGAATCGAACCCGCAACCTTTGGCGTAGCAGTCGCTTACACTCCCGCTGCGCCAACCGGTCGTCCAGAAAGAATCCTCAAATCAATGCAATACAATCAAAATCTTACACAGTTTCTTATGAAACTCCGACTTACCTAAGAACTGTGAGCCCTTGTAATTTAGTACATTACGCTCGGTATAATTTCTTAGAGATAAACGTCTGTCACATAATGTACCCGGCCCTTAAGGACGAAACCGAGGTCATTTGATATACATCTAGTAAGAACAATATGGGTCATAATCAAAACCAGCGAAAAAATGTTACCACTAAATTTCTCAAAATTTATGAGACTTAGTAAATATATTTTTAATATGGATATGGATTCAGCACTAACCTATACGTACAATAAAGAATGTTCTAGTTATTTTCATTAAATATCATTTTTTTAATGCACACAGTATAATAAAGTCCCCTTCTGTGGACTTGTTACCACTAGGAGTTTGGAACTTTGCATCGATATTAAAAATAAAATACGCTTCCTGGCATAATTAGACTTTTAATAATATAATTATTAACATGTTGAGCTTTTATGTTCTTTAAATTAACAAAATTAATGTCAATTATTTATTATAAAAAATGGATTAAACAGTTCGTTACTAAAATTTGGATCCATTCTGTGGTCCTAAAAAACCTGACGCTAAAATTGAATATCACACAAGACTAGTCGATTTTATTTATTTTGACACTGGCAATTATATGTGGCTGTCATTTGTCATCGTGCCGACGTGAAGTGAATGATCCACGTGTTTTATAGACCCAAAAAAATTATATCTCCAAGTTTTCGTCAAAGATCGTGTGTCTTTCCTTGCTACCAAATATTTTGGTAAGTAAACACAAAATTTTTACGAAAAACTCTAGTCTATTGAGTCGAATGAACTTTTTTAAGAATTTTATATTGTTGCTTTTCTAACCTAAAATATGAAGACTTTATTTGGAATTTTATACAGGACCATCCCTTCTGTGGAATTCTTTTCTGTGCTTCTGAGTCCACTGAAGGGACATTGGTCAACAGAATGGATAATAATGGCATTGTGCTAGTGATTTTGCTTCTGTTTTTTTTTCAGAAACTTCTTTATAACCTATTGCTAATTTTACTTACGTCGGTCAGTTTTGTTCTTTTAAGTGTTGTTCCAAACTGCCCCGTAAGGCCCTCACTTTAGACTTGAGAACTTGAGTAATGACTAAACGTATTGATTTAAAGTGCACCACGCTACAAAATGACTATAGTCTCAGATTGTTTGTTTGTATGTGCCTTTTGGCTTGTTTTTGGTTTCGGACGCATATATTGCATGTAGCTTATCTTGTTTTAGCAAACATACCTCAAAGAAAAAAAGACAGAAAAGGAATAAAGGAGAAGGCGCGGTGAACAGAAAAATCAAAGTATGCGCCGTTCTCAGGCAAGATTGAATGACGCAGCGATTGAAGAAAGAAAAAGAAAATACCGAGAAAGGTAACATAAAAAGAAGGCGTAGGGTTTAGTCAAGACTATTGATCAGTACACACCGCGACAACAGCACCAAATCTGAAAGATGAATTATCCGAAGAATTATCACCGAATATTACACATTTTCATGTAATAAGCAATGGGCCAACCACGCAATACCGCAATTAAATAAAACTATGTTGACAACTACTATCTACTGTATCTTTTAAATTATACCTTATAAGTCAAACTACTTCAGAAGACAAACCTTTTCAATCGTATGTACCCTTCACGTCCTCACAGTCTTGTGAGGACGTGAAGGGTACGATTGAGTAGGTTTGATTGAGACTCCTTGTTTCTGATGATAATATTTCATCACCGAAACATGTTAAAACATTATTTGTCGATCATACAGTAAAATCTTCTTCTTCTTCACTGTATAGTGCAGATGAAGACGATTTTATTATTCGTCCACAACAGCATAAAAAACATATATTAATCCCAATACAGACAGTGAATGTGATGCATCCATATTGTAAAGCGATACAAGTTAATGGATCCACTGTTTTTTATTATTCTTGTTTCTATTTATTTTTTATTGCATATCATCATTTTGTCAACAGAAGGGAAGTCCCTTCTGTAGATCAAAAATAATATTATTTTGCACGTGATTTGCTTGTTTTTATTTTTATAGTTTATTACTAATCAGTGAAGTACAACACAATTAATATTTTAGTTAAGCTTTCGAAGGTTTTGTTAATACTTTTGTTCATTAAAACTTTCATAATTATCTTTTCTGTAGAGTTTGTAGCCTTTTCTGTGGACACATAAAAATTTAAAAGTCATATATTTGCCAGAAAACAAGTCATTGATCTCTGATATTATTATTAAGTTAATACTTTTGTTATGTTTATAATATATGCTGATTTAGAAGAAAAAATTAGACTTTTTTAATTATTTTTTTTTACCCCTAAAATTTGTTTATGACCCATATAGGTTATTGTAATTTCTTGGGTTTACGTGAATTACATATTGACAATAAACTACTGTTTACTGAAATTATAGCAATACTAGAGGACGCCAGCAGCTACGCCTGCATTTTTTTTAATTTACCCGTTTTGGCCGATCCCGTGGGAATTTCGGGAAATCCCTTTTTAGTGCAACCCCACGGTCCCCAAGGAAAATACATGCCAAATTTCACTTCCTACGCCCAATAGTTTTGGCTGCAGCGTGTCTGTCAGTCAGCCAGTAACGCAAGGATTTTATATATTAAGATATTGACTTTAAATTTAAACCGAAAGATCTAGAAACGAAATTATTGATTAATATGTTTTGTTTGAAGCAATCGATATTTTGATTGCCTCTTATTTCTTGAGAACAGTTTTTCTAAATATGTTCTAGATTGAGTTATAGAAAATACCTGAATTAAGAATGCCTCAAATTAGAAATCAAACTCACCGTCGTATTACCGGCTATGAAAATAACATCCGAGGATAACAGGCACTGAAACACAGTCACCTGATGCCAAACTAAGCACTGCTTGTATTATGACAATTAGATAACTGATGAAAATCATCACGTATGCTCTTCTCACAATATTTTTTTTTTTCGTGTGAGTGTGTGGCCAACTCTAGTGTCGGAGTTTTTCAGACCGCCCCCGAAGGCCTAACGACTCTTATCCTAAGACAAAAACCGGGACCGACAGCTATACGTGCCCTCCGAAGCACGGTAGCGCTCAGATGTAAATGCCACACACGGTCACCCATCCAAGTGGCGACCTGTGCAAGCGTTGCTTAACTTTGCCGATCTGTTACGAACGACAAGCTAAGTCTCGCTATGAGCGCTACCTATATACACTTCTCACTATGAAAAGGCCATAGTCCACCACGCTGGCCAAGTGCGCATTGGCGGACTAACAAACATATAAGTATATTCTTTATCACACCACAAATAATCGGGCTCGTTACACATATATTTGTCCTGCGTGGTAATCGAACCCACAACCTCCAGCTCGGCCGGGTCACTAACAACTAGACCAGCCAGTCTTAGTTATAATAAAATGAATAAAAAAAAGATAGCTATGCTTCCATACAGAAATGGAGCGAGCTTTGTCTTGAACGCTATCAAATATTTATGGCCAAATTAGTACAAAAGAGTCTCTTACGAGTATCATTTGATATAGTCCTCTCTTTCTTAAATTGTGAAAATCATAGAACAAAGAGAGAGAACATGCTAACAACTTATTTTATCTGAGGAATTGTCCATTTTCCGAAGATATCTTTCAATCGTTATCTATTTATGACTAGGGTATAGTGGGATTTTTGTTTTTAATATCTGAGTTTAAGGTAAAGCGTCTCGGCTAGAAAAGTACGGTCTACTATTGTAACCTGTTTAATGTCTACTATTATAATATTAATGCCAGCTATGCCAGCCGCCCGTGGCTTTCATCTGCCCTAAACATCCCAACAAGAAACCAATACCTATTAACCACCCTTCGGAGTGAAATGTTAAAAAATACTTCCTCATTGAGCGCCTACTTTATCAAAATATCCTTCTGTCTAAATTATTTTTCTAGATTCTTTAGGCTCTGCGATGATAGGTCGAGTTAATAATGATTACTGTAAAGTTTAACTAAAATGCGTTCTTTAGTTTTAGAGTGAAAGAGTTACAAACTGTCATCCTCACAAACTTTCTCGATTATAATAGCAATAGCATAGTGTGGTTGACGGCATAGAATACAAGTGTCACCACCCCCTATCTTCCCGTGGGTGTCGTAAGAGGCGACTAAGGGATAACACGATGCAAATACCATCTTTGCGTAGAGACGGAAAACTCGACATCAAACCCTATACGACTGCCTCGTTGGTCTCGCGGCATAAATGTGCTCGTGGGATCGGGACCCGAGTTCGATTCCTGCGTCGGGCAGTGTTATTGGGTTTTTCTGTCACGAAATTCTCAGTAGCCGCACGGAGTCTGGAAATGTGCCCGGTACGGCAATAGGCTCGCCCCTTATTACGTGGGACTAAAGTATATCTGGCGAAAAGTGGGTGTAGAAATACACCTCTGCCTACCCCTTCGGGGATAAAAGGCGTGACGTTATGTATGTAGCATAGTCTCTTAGATCGTTCGACAGGACGATGTGTGTCACGCTAATTATTCATACAAAAGCTTATCAAATATTAAATTTATGTGTATACATACCTTCCTAACGTATCAAAATCCTTTTTCTCATTTCCAAAGTGTCACCATAGGCCTCCTTGTCTATAAACAGTGAATAAATTTTCCGTTCTTGTGTGTCAACCTTATTACGTATATCGCTATGTAATACTTTATTGAAACAATATCGCCTTGTTTGTTATTAAAATTGTTCGAGTATTACAATGTTGGAACGAATGATTGAACAGATTGCACAGAGAAAATAAAAGACTCCAAAGTAGACATATTGGATTTTATGTCAGGAGGTTTATTTTCAGTTTAAATATGGTAAGGAGGCCTTTGAGTACATATTGGTTTTTGTATTACTTTTTTAAGACGAAGACGCGGTCGCCTACTAATTCTGTATGAGTGCGGTTTTATTTTGTTACACATGTGAAAGAAATATCGGGTAAATTTATTTAGAGGTGAACAGATTTTAAAGTAAGGCAGCGATTACCTAGTGAAGATTCCAACAGACTGCCATACAGAGGGCATCGCGTTCGAACCTACGGCGCACGCCATTGACTTTTCCTAGTACGTGCGTATTACATTGTTAATTACCGCTTGCCCTGTGCCTCGGACAGACAGTTAAGCAATCGGTCCCGGCAATCATCTTTAACAGTCGGTAAGCAGGGTCAGTATCCTTGAAAATACTGGCACTGATATAATCCATAGAATATCGCTATCCTTTTGGGTGCCGGAGGTCAGACGGCAATCGCTTTATGAAAACGCTAAGGTTAAAATCTTAGATGCGACCTAGTGCATTTAAGAACATCAACAGCGACCCTAAGTAGTACGTAACCTGACAGACACTTGACTGGTTTTATCAATTCATACATACATACATACATATACTTACGCTTTTTCCCGTCGGGGTAGGCCGAGACAACAGAACGCCACTTGCTTCTATCCTTACAAACCTCACGCGCTTCCTCTACACTCATTACTCTTTTCGTATGCTCATCGGTTTCAGGTACTTCGGACCTTGCCGTTTTTTAGAACGTCCCCAATTTGATCGAGGAATGTCCGACGAGGTCTACCGCGAACGACTTGCCCACACACATTTGCCTTATAAATCTGATTCGTCATTCTTTCTTCACTCATTCGTTCCACGTGTCCATTATCAATTCATGTCAAGCATATCATAGTAGCTTAAACGGTAGCGTTTGTCTACCACAAAGTGCTGCCGATGCTACAATTTAGCTATACAAAGCTGTTATTTAATTGCCAATTTGAAGAGCAAGGAATTTATTCAAATATTCTAAATTGTTATTGATATTGATTGAAAACGTGGCCTGCTAACGTTGTAACGTGCTTCCTTTGAAGTGTAGTGATTGGAAAATGGCATCGGATAGGACAATAACCTTTGGGATATATCAAACTAATAATTGTTAAAGTGAACTATGAGTGTACATCACATTTGAGGATTAAAATATACGAATATTGAATTTGTTGATTAAACTTGTCCCAAACAGAAATCCGTGTGGTGACGGATTAAGAATACGGAATGTCACCACCCCATATCATCCCATGGGTGTCGTAAGAGCCGACAGAGGGAGCATATTATGCAGAGAACAGCACTGTAAGAGAAGGAAAACTTGCTACAAACCCTATACCAACCCGTTTGGCCAGCGTGGTATAGTAGGCCAATTCCTCCTTACAAAGGAGAGGCCTAGTCCAGCAGTGGACTGTTAAAGGCTGATGATGATGAAACAGAAAAAGCTGTTTATAATTTTACTTATATCGAAATTTATTATTTTCTGACAAGTAGGAGTAATATAATTCTGTACAATAAAATAAAGCTAATTAGCTAATTATATAACTAAACTATCCTAAACTATAAAAAAGCAAAAGAGGAAACAATAAGTATGAAAAGAGAAGTAAATAAAAAAAAACATTGCCAACTACGACGCGTCTAAAAATTCCTCCGCAACGCTGTCGAGCGGTAGCGTGCCCAGAAGCCTGGCAGCATTGCCACGCAATGCTTATTCTCTCGGCTAGATATAAACCAGCCCGCTGGTCACGGGAAGCATCGATCAGCCTTCTGGCGATTTCTTTATATAATGCGCGTGCACTAGGGCCCCAGGGTCCCAGCGTTTCGCCCCCGAACGGCTCAAAAACGTAATTTATGTTTATATTTATATTTTTAAACGAAAGTGATAGCACTGTATATTAATCATTTTAATCAATTAACGGAAACAAAGTACATTCAGATTCGAAAAAACAGATCGGATTTGACAGATATTAGCTTTTCCACTGAGCGACTGCCTGTCTGACCTCCGCAACCCAAAGAGGTAGCTATATTCCAGGGTTTACTATAGTTTCAGTTTGTTCACAAGTACTGACTCCCTATAGCGACTGTGAAAGATCTTCATGAAAACCGGGACCAATGGCTTAACGTGCTCTCCGAGGTAAGGAGCAAGCGGTAATTTGCAATTCAACACGCACTTAACTCCGAACATACATTGGTGGATTAGAACCCGATACACTTTGCATAGCAGTTTGTTGGTATATCTATCGGGCTATCGCTACCTTTACATAGGTACGTTTCAATACGGCTAAATTATTTGATAGGTATTATACAATATTTCGCAAAATTGTAAGGATAAAGGTTTCATAAAACAGAAATAGTAAATTGTTTTATAGATACAAAACTGAGTTAGATCGGGCGCGGTCGCTAAAGTTGGAAAGTTAGAACGCATAAGGTTCAAACATTATTAAAGGATAATCCCTTAACGTGGTCCTGATCCGGCTAAAACAAAATGGTTAGGATTATGATATTCTAATACAATATAGAAATGGCTGAAGTTATTTTAGATAAAATAGAAATTAGATTTTGAAGTGAATAGATTTAAGAGTGATAGGTCTGAAACTGCGTTGGTAGTTATATTGTGTAAGCTCGAATACATCTACTTATTAAACGCCTAGGGTTGTCACCATGCATTTAGAGTGATAAAACGACGTTAAATAATATTACAATAAATATATTTAAAGGCTTAAAATTAGTTAACTGTCCTTGTACAAAGGCGGTACCACTGGATAGAGTTGCATGAACTTACTAAGGTATTATCTAATATCATCCCTACTAAACCAGGATAGTGAATCGGATGAAATCTAAAAATATATAAATTTTAACCTAGACTCAGCACATACGCCATCGTCCTAGCGTTATCTCATTTGAAACCCAGGGTCCACTTATTAATTTAACCTTTGCTTTGACTTTCACTGAATATTAGCTTTTCCACAGAGTGATTGCCTGTATGATTGCCGTGACCCAAAGCGATAGCGAATTGCATGGTTTAGACTTGTGTCAGTTTATTTAGGCGGTACTGACACCCCATAACGACTGTCAAAGACCTTCATGACAGCCAGAATAAGACAAGCGATAATTAACAATTCAATAAGTACATAACTCCGAAAATTAAGGGGTGCGCACCGCGGATTCGAACCCGATAAACTTTGCATGGCAGTCTGTGGACTATCAATAAATTATAGTTTATGAGAAAGAGATAGAACGTGAGACATCTAAATCCTAACTTCATTTGTGTTTGTTTGTGAGTTTGTGATTAATTGAATAGAGTTTTATTTTCTATATTATTTATTTCATAGATTTGTTTAAATTTATATCTAACAATGAAAATATAAGTCATATAATATGTTCATGTCAGTCAAACTCTATTGTAGTATAAAAATAGTTAAAGTATTCGTATATTTCGTGACACTAATAAGATTTTTGGTGCGTGACGGCGTCTATTTCAAATCAACTTGAAATATGTATTTAAAGGTGACTTTGCAAGGAGGTTGATTGTAGGTCATACCTAGCCGAAATATTTGATTGAAATCTGTTGATTAATTGGATCCATTCTAAGCAAATTGGTTTGATTTAAAACTAAATTGTAAAATAATTTAAAATTTTCTTTTCCTTTGCCGTAGGATTTTATCGCAACGTTTCGTGTTTTCTTTGTTTTAAATCTAAAACATTTAGCGAAAACTTAAGCTGTTTCCATGAATTTTCTATTCCAATTTCATTGTAATACATAATTCTTAACATTATTTGTGAAAAGCTTGTAATTGTGCTACCAAAATTTCAAAAAATATTATTTATTTTCATATTGTTTGTATCCCCGGAGGGTAGGCAGAGGCAACCCCTACCGTATATAAATAAGTATTATATATATATATATATATGTACTATCCCACTGCTATCACTTCAGACTGACTAATAATCCTACTTATCTACTAGACCTTCTATGAGAAGGTTCAGGCTTATCCACCATGCTGGCCAAGTACGGGCTTATAGACTTCATATTTCAATAGTGCATTATAGCGATATTTCAGAAATTGCTTCAATATGTTTTCTTTCCCCATTTGGAGATAGAAGAACAATTATCAGTTTAAAACGAATAGCTTCGAAAAGTCTGTGCGCGACGTGGATTTAAAATCAAGACTATGTAGAAGTTAAATAAGTCAAGTGTGAATGGGACAGGAGGAAGGGGAAGACCTAGACGGACGTTCTCTGAACAGATTGGAGACATCCTAAAAAAAGGACATGTTAGAAGTACCCTTAACCGAAGGACATGCATGAGAAATTTGATGGGATTGAATGAAGCAAGAGAGATATGTCAGGATCGTTGCAAATGGCGTTCCGTAGTGTCTGCCTACCCCTCTAGGAAACAGGCGTGAGTCTATGTATGTAGAAGTCTCCTGATATTTCCTCTAGCCTATACCCGCCATTACATGTCATAAGATAATAAAAAAAAAAATACCATTCTCAATTAAATACGACCCCGCCTACACAATTAATCATTCATTAAAATTCATATAAAACATTTGACATCACTCTTTAAACAGAATACTTACATCAAGGCCCTAATAAATTATTGACGGCTGATTGATATTATTAATTTCCAATTTTCCAATACAGAAACAGCAGTTGATGGCTCGCTGATTAAACATGTCGTCTGACAATCCACTTTGAAGAGTTTATTGTCGTGACGTATTGGATATGGGACGAATATGACGTAATTTTGTTTTAAATCTTATTGGTACAACGGTTTTTAAGCTTGACATTAATTTGTTCATGTATTAAGCGCGATGATATGGTTAAGAAACACATAAGGCTCTCCTAATTTGCCTGACAATAGCATACACACATACATAGACTCACGCCTATTGCACGGAGGGGTAGGCAGAGACTACGGAACGCCATTTGCAACGATCCTAACATACCTCTCTTGCTTCATTCATTCCCATCAAGTTTCTCATGCATGCTCATCTGTTAAGGGTACTTCTGACTTGTCCTTTTTTTAGGATGTGTTCAATCTGGTCAGAGAACGAACGCCTAGGTCTTCCCCTTCGTCCTGTCCCATTCACACTTGCCTCATATAATAATATCTTCTTTGTCAGTCTATCGTCATCCATTGCGTATTTATATGAGGAGTGAGCCTACTATACCACGCTGGCAAAACTAATTGGTACACGCTATAATAATAATAATAATATAATATTCTACCACATTCACACAACACCATCTAGTCCCAAACTAAGCAGAAGCTTGTACTATGGGTACTAGACAATGGATAAACATACTTTATATACTTTTATTTGTAAATACATACATATTATACATAGAAATGCTATGATGTACCTAAACATACTATTTGCTTTGTGTATTTTCCTTAGTTTCTTACGATACCCACGGCATGATGGGTAGTGTCACTTAGTATTCTTAGTCCCTCAACACACGGAGGCGTTCGGTTAGAAAGTAATTATTTACAGGAGATTTGAAAACACAAAGGGTTTTTTTTTAATACTCATATCTTTATGGTAAACAATTCATCAGATGCAATGCGGCGCTGGACTAGTTTAAAAAAAATCCCTTGGCTCGATCATAGAGTCGAGGCACACTAAGAAACTGGTTTTGTATACGAGTGTCAATGTGCGTGTGAAGTAGCACTGGAAGCGACGATGCCTTGCTGAGCGATTCTCGCCTTTATGATGGTCTAGCGGCAAGTTGTTTGACTGTTCCTACGTATACTTCTACATGCATATTATATGATAGACCGAATCAGAGTGTAATAAACGTAAAACATAATATGTTAGTATCACATGGACATATAAAAAATATAAAGAAGTAAACTTACTGTATTTTTCTACAGAAAGTCAAATTCTCATTTAATTTATCGAGTTCGCTTCGCCAAACCGATAAACGAAATGATTTATGCGAATTTCATACATATTTATAAAGTTGATAATTTGAGAGCAGTAAGTGCATTAAGTAAGGCTGCGTCTCCATCAAAAATGAACCTGAGCGGTGTACGAAATACTCTTCATATTAGTTTTGGCGCTGGTTACACTAGCCGTGGTCATGGCATGTCTGATGACGACGACTAGTTTTTCTATGTCGAAACATCGGGGTAACTGTTATTTTAGTTTTATTTTCAACCAATTACGGGATCTAGACACGTTACGTAAATTAGTTATATTTACTAATCGCGAAAGTTTGAAAATATGAATATTATAATGTATTGTTATTTAGAAATATAATAAAATATATGTTTATTAATTGTATTGTCGACGTTGTAGTTCACAAATTATGAAATATTTTTATATTGCACTGCTCGAACCAGAAAAAATACTACTTCAAATGTTCCTGGTCTCGTAATTTTACGATAAATAGTTATAAAAATGGGTTCTAACGTAAATGCCTGCATTCAAAAAGGCTGTAAGTTACAAAAAAATCATTTATAAGTTAAACTATGTCGTTTACAACAATTCGCTTTCCGAAAAATAAAAAGATGCACGTTGTCAGAAATGCTGGTTGCCGTGCGGACTACTACGTTTATGCCGCTAAAGCTTACGATTGTAAATCTGAAGAAATTAGTTTACACTGTTGGGCATCATTGTTTCAAGTATACCTGCTTACCACGTTTTGTCTTTCCTTAAAAATTAGTTAAGCCCAGCTCCATACAATTCGATAGTGCAATTACAGCGTTTTTACGTTCTGTAAATATTTTAAAATGTCGTAGTCAACAAAATGTTGGAAAATAATGGAAGAATGAGGTTTGAAAGATATAACTATATTTAGAAAAATAAAACAAGTATTGTATCAAAAATCATAAGCCATGAGAGTAAAAAACACGCTAGCTATGTTATTAAAAAAAAAGTGTAAACATGTTTTTGCTCTGGTGAATATTATTGTTTTTGTGGAAGACTACGTTTTCGCTTTCCGCCGTCGATATGCTTGTAATGTTTCTTAATACCTATTTGGTGCCTTTTTTCGTTCATGTTTTGACCAACACTCATTTCCAATGGCCACGCAGTCTTAATATGTAAATCAGTGAACAAATGTGTGCCAGGAATATATTTAATTAAACGAGTTCACTACAGTGGAATGTTCCAGAATATTCGTTCGGATCACCTTCATTGTCATAACGTGAACGAATTTTCGCGAAACATTTTCGTGAAATGAAAATACGTTGTTATTCTGTAATTAAAAAGCTAGAAGCTGTCGAAAATAAAATATTTATCGTTTTAATATTATTCTGAGTGCAATATTTTAATTTTGTATAGTTGATTAACATTATGAGTATACTAAAAGCTTTTTACTGCCTTTGTGGTCCTGCGGTAGTGTTAACGACTGCGGATCATGAGGTCTCGGCTTCGATTCCCGGGTCGAACAAAAAGTGATATTGGGTTTATTTGTGATAAAAGTAGTATCTTAATGACTATTATAAAACCTTGGTGAATCCGCCAACGTGCATCGTGGTCTGAAGAAGAACGCCAATCTGGACCTCGAGTAGTGGTATTCATAACGATTTTCTTGTTATTTTGGCCAAAATTATGAGTTAATCTTATAGGTCCACTCAATAACATCACCAGGAGATCTAAGGTAAATTTTCTCATGTACCTACCTATTACTGAAACTCATCGCTGTGCAGTCACAGTATAAGTGTTTAAACCTTTGCCCTGGGCTAAGACTGGATGAATTAATCGCTTCCACTGTTTTCTGCAAACTACCCAAGTTTAGCCCGGACTCTAAACACTTGATTATAGTGTATCTTGATTTTGTCAATAGGCCGTGTTTAAAATATCAGCACAAAACAAATGTAAATGTTTCCACGGATTTTCGGATTGAATTTAGAACTCTAGAACTTTATGAATTGCACTTGAATAAATCCACTATGATAGAAAAAGAAAAATAAAAGAGGACCAACTCATTTTTGCGCTGGTTGTAAAAATAAATGTGTCACGCGCCTGATTGATTTTTCTTCGTGGAAGTAGGACAAATTGCTCTATAAAACTGACAAAAAGGCAACTGACATGAACCGGGAATGTCGAGCTATAGGAGGAGAAGCTGTAGGTACTATTGGTTTGAATAGTCAAAGAAGTAATGAAAGATTTGTCGTTACCACTTGGATGGGTAACCGTGTGTGGCATTTAGATCTGAGCGCTACCGTGCTTCGGAGGGCACGTAAAGCTATCGATCCCGGTTCTTGTCTAGGATAAGGATCGTTAGACCATGTCGGGGGCCATCGGGCGGTCTGAAAACTCCGACGCCAGAGTTGGCCACACACTCACACGAAAAACAAACAAAGATTTGTCGTCAAAATCAGGAATGTCATGCCCGTTTTGACAAATTGCTTCTTGGACTTAATAGGTCATGATAGGTGGCGTAATATTTAAACAGTTGATCGCTGTCACACTTGATGTTAGCCACAAATTATTGTTTGCGCGCGGGTGACTATTGTTTGAACGTTTTTAAAGTCTTTCGTGACGTATACATGCTTAATCGTGATTTGCCTTAGAATAGAGTTAAAAAATACTTAGTGTGGAAATAAAATTCTACAGGCAGGTCTATTTATTTAAGGCATATAATGGCAGTACTGTTCTCGAGGCTTACCGAACATTCACTTCTGAAATTGGTCTTCACTTGCGGTAGAGTAAGTAATAAAGTAAACATTCCTTAGCCAGCCTTTTTATTACGAACATCACGAACGAATCAACCTTAAGTTGAACCGTTTCGTAAACGACTCAATCGATTGCCTTTGAACTTGCTACAGATAAAGAAAGAGAAAATAACTATCAACTGACGAACATTCTCGAAAAATAAGATGTGAGTAGATTACGAAAATCTAATAGCACTAAATACAAAGGCTATATAATCATAGTGAGAAGAGGCCAGCTTTCACAGATTATACCTACGTTTAAACAAAGCTGATTATAATGAAATGTTTAATATCTCGAAAAAGGGCGATAGCCGAGTGGATATACCAACAGACTGCCATGCAGAAGGTATCGGGTTCGAATCCACGGCGCGCACCAATGACTTTTCGGAGTTATGTGCGTATTGAATTGTTAATTATTGCTTGTCCCGTGCCTCGGAGAGCACTTTAAGCCGTCGGTCCCGGTTGTCATGAAGATCTTTGACAGTCGTTACAGGGCGTCAGTACCTTCTAAATAAACTGACACTAGTCTAAACCATGGAATATCGCTATCCCTTCGGGTTGCGGAGGTCAGACAGGCAGTCGCTCTGCGGAAAAGCTAATATTCAGCCAAATCCGGTTAGACTAGTAAGCGGACCCCAGATTGAAACTGGGATAACGCTAGGAGAAAGAAAGTTTAATAGCTCGAAAAGTCTTTATTGTTCAGGCATTAGCAAATTAAAAGGACTGGCCATATCAATCCGGAAATAATTTCATACTTTATCACTCATAAGCGTCACATTTTAACCAAAGTTCACATAATTATGTCAAAGGGTGACGCTTATGCACGTCAAATATACCAATAAATTACGTATTAATTCTACTTTTAGTTTAAATGGTAAACCGTGGCTGCGATGAAAAATGGGTAATAAAACTGACGACGATAAAGATTTATACTGATGGACCGATGGCCGTTTGTACCGCGTAATAATCCACTTCTCTTAAAGTCAGTGATACAAACTCGATATCGCTCAAGCTTTGACAACCCTACGAAAACGGTAAATAATGCGAAGTTATCCTTGTGCTCTTCGTTTTAAAATTCAAATCCTAACGACTCAAAACAGACACAGTAATTATATTCAAATACAACCTTGTATAAATTGTGTCTTCTTTTCCGTCACCCCAAAACTGTCTTAAGGTCCGAATCCAGCGGTATAACTTCTTATAATTGAATTAATAATTTCTAAAACCGTACAACCCTGTACAGCCCTTTGGTAAAGTTTGAAAACGGATCGAGAGGTTTAAATTTTACAAAGAGGTTGTATTTTAAATTGACCTTTATTTTAACTAGTGATCGCTCAGTTGTTTCAAATTTTAAGGGTTTAAGAACTGCCGAAATGTTCTAGTTTTGAACAAAGGCTGTCAATTTATTTTGCTTTATTTTAAATATTGATCATCAAAATAAAATCTAACAAATGTCTTCAGTAATAATTTAGCATTTTGTAAATTTTGATTCAGATTCTGTCGAATTTATATCACAAATAGCGTACAATTTAAATTCAAATTCTAAGTTATTTATTTAATTTAGGTCACGCAGTGACGCTTAAGAAAGTCAAAATAAATTTTAAATGTAAAATAAATATGTATCGTTATGCTTACTGCATTGAATATGTTTTCGCTGTGAGTTCCTATTTCAACAGAAACATTTCGTTTAGTTCGTATCAGATCTCAAATTTTTAACTTAACAATAAGTTAAATACTTATTGTTTGCAAATAATAGTAGATTAGTAGCCAAGGGCTGTAAGGTATCCATTGCAGCCCGAGATATTTAGGCGCACGAGCGCAGCGAGGGCGCCTATAGTTCGAGGGTGTAATTGGTGCTTACACCCGAGCTAACTATTCTGCTTTACATCTCGATTGTGAGGTAAGTAGAAAAATACCGGCATTACAAGAATAAAACATCGTAAACATCATCGTAAGTTTTCAAATATCTCTCTTTAGAAGTTTCAAGCAAAATATTGTTAATTGTTGCTTCCGCTTCCATTTTCATTGATTCGGGAGTGCAGCTTCACTTGAAGAACTCATGTTTTTTCCTAATTAGCACGTAATTATAAAAAAAAACCCAAAAACAAACAATATTTAAAGTAAAAGTTTTCTATGCCCGCCTTTTTTCATTAAAAATAATCAAGTAAAGATCGTTTTAATTATGTTTGCAAGAACGATATTGAGCTTCGCCGTTATTTAAAAATTGATGACTATTTACTCACACGAAGACAAGGCTGAATAGCAAAGCGACCTCTTTGGTCATTGGGCTGAATGCATGATGTCTATTGCCAGTATGATGGTTAGATGTACGCGAACTTTTTGAAAGAAAGAAGTGTTTTTTTTAAATTACTTACCGCCCTAGGGCTTTTCTAGCTACATTATTACCCTAGAGCGCTAATTAGTCACCTACAAGCCCCATTTGGAGGTAATAACAACCTACTTACCGAACATGAGAGATGTAAAAGGTTATTAAGTACCTTTTATTTGCAAATAATTGTCCTTATATTTTTCTCAACAAGTTGCTCAAATCGCTAGTAAATATATAGAAAATTAAACAATAATTTCATTCATCTCAATTCAGCCTTCATTCATTGTAATTCTGACCTCTGCTTATTTGCTTTTACTTTGCTTGTCCAAATAAGTACCTATAACGCCACAGCCAACACATTTTGCCCCGAATCAAATTTGGCCAGTGTACGAATATCTACGTTACCTTTTGGATGCAATCTCTAAAACATAACACGGTTCCACGTTGCGTTTGACAAATGCAATTTGGGCCCACAATGCATACGGCGATAACTAAGTGTCACTCATATAGCCACCGGCAACGGCGATTCTCTGTTTTGTATGTTTCGTTGTATTATGGACTAAAATGCGATGTGATTTTATTTCACGTTTCGCTAAATAGTCAGTTGAAATCAGGGGCCCAATTCTCCTAAATAAATATAGTTTTGATATCATGTCAGTGTCATACTTACGTCACAAAAAGCGTATTCTTCTAAATTATCTGATAATTGAACGAAGTTGTAACGAGATCGAAAATTGAAATAAGTGTAAAAATATGTGTCAACGACGAACTGTTTATACGATAAAGACATTATTAGGTTATCAAAATACCGCTTCAGAGTCAATTCAAAATATAATATCAATGTCATATAAAAATAGAAGAATTGGCCCCCAGTTACGGATTTAAACGATTTTAAAGACAGAAAAATACAATACAAAAGTTACAATAAGAAAGAAACACGTAACGGATATAATATTCGTGAACAGATGTTTGTCATGGTCTGGGTGATGATATATCTGTGCAAAACATGATACAAAATATTTGCAAAAAAATATGAATATATAGTGTCTTGTATAAATTATAGTGTCTACTAAAAATATGAATATATAGTTTAGCTCTAGATGGCGATGTGTAAATGTGGAAGCATACTATAATAAATATATTTGAAATGTATTGGTAGTTATGTACCGAAAAGCACTATCACAGCATTAGCTAAGTGACCCACACTGGTTTACTTTTGGCAACCTTAAAGTGACGCGTGGATATAGATCTACTTGATTATGCATTTACATTTGGAACGGATAGATGAAAAAAGAAATACGAAAGGAGTGTATCGTGCGAGAATTAATGGAAATGTCGGTAGGGGACGCCCTAGGCGGACGTACGCCGACCAAATAGGTGACGTCCTAAAAAAGGGCCAAATTAAAAGTAACCATAACCGACGCACGTGCATGATGAGGTTAATGAATGTCGAGGAAGCGAAAGAGGTATGTTCGAACCGAAGCATGTGGCGTTCCATAGTCTCTGCCTACCCCAATGGGAGACATGCGTGACGATATAGATAGATAGATTATTCTACTATATTCCAATGACATGAAATATCCCAAAGCAAGCAATGTGTTGCCTGCTTGCTTACTGTAAGAGAGAGAAAGAAAATATCCTTGGAGATTACTTTGCAGTCATTCTGTTTACCAGATTCGTCAACAATACCTTACGTTGGTATTTCATCCTTAAGAGTAACCCTACAGTTGGATATTTTATAAACAGCTCTGAAATAACCAGTTTATAAACAGCATTGGTATTTACTCTTAATTTTATTTGAGTTTAACGGAGCTAACAATCCGAATCACTTATTAATTAGTTAGCAATGAAACCAATTATCGAAGTGATGTTAATGCCGTACGGCAATTTGTTTACATTAACTTCGCAATTTACGCTTAGGTTTTGATTTTCGAATGGTTTGTGAAAATAGGTTATTATTTTAACTGGTTTTAATTATCTGAATATAATTGGGGTTATGCAATTATTTACTTCGCCATTATCAATTTATCTCTTGTAGGAAGGTTTTAGAATATGGTCTTTATACAATATTTTTAATACATACATACCTACATACATTCAACTCTTTAACATAGCTATCTCTTAGGGTTGCGGAGGTAAGATAGGCAGTGGTTTTATGGAACAGTGAATATTCAGTCAAATCCGGTCAGACTAGGATCTAGTTTTAAGTTACGGATCTTAACGACTGTCTATTGACTGACTTCTTTCAGGGACTCAATAGGCGTTGGGGCTCATAAAATATATTGTACCTTTTGCGATTGGGACCGCATGCATAAATATAAGCCAATGTTCAAATCGCATAACTTCGAAAGAATATACCTTGTACGCTTAAGTCCCTACAAAAATATCTCATGTTTTGGGTCGCACTGATGAAAAGGCACACCGAAACAAGTGAAATAATTAAATCCCACGTACACATTCGCGCGTATCAGGGCAGATTTCGCAAACATCGGTTCATAATTACAACCATAAATAACAGGGGAAGGTCGGAAGCGGCCATTGTTTTGCCTCTGTGGTCGTTGTGGAGTATTCCGGTCGATCGTTTGGATATGATGAGAAAAGCGGCATATGGTGAATGTTTTACTTTATGGTACGTTTTGGATTTGGGCCTCTTTGGTGCAATAGTTTATTAGATATATTACTGTAATATTTTTTGCTAGAAGACCATTATTGTCTTTATTCAAGTAAACACGCTATGTTAGTGCTTAAGTTATAGTATTGTATTAAAAACAAATAAATATGTCCTCTGTTATTTCACTAACATACTATTTCACTGCTTTATTTATATACATATTAATTGTTAATTATTGCTTGATATTCGGTGAAGGAAAACATCGTGAGGAAACCGGCATGTCTGAGAGTTCTCCATAATGTTCTCGAAAGACATGTGAAGTCTGCCAACCCGCCCTAGGCCAGCGTGGTGGACTATGGCCTTACCCTTTTCATAGTGAGAAGAGGCCCGTGCCCAGCAGTGGGACAGTATAAAGGGCTGATGATGATATATATTAAAGCAGCGATAGCCGAGTGGTGAGACCGACAGACTGCTACGCAGAGGGTCTCGGGTTCGAATCCACGGCACGCGCCAATAACTTTTCGAAGTTATGTTTAATTAAATTGTTAATTATCGCTCACTTATCGGTGAAGGAAAACATCGTGAGGAAACCTGCATGTCTGAGAGTTCTCTATGATGTTCTCGAAAGATATGTGAAGTCTTTCAACCCGCACTTAGCCAGCGTGGTGGACTATGGCCTTACCCTTCTCATAGTGAGAAAAGGCCCGTGCCCAGCAGTGGGACAGTTTAAAGGGCTGATGATTGTGATGATTATATAAAAGGTATTATTTATGTGGCATATATTTAAAATGTTTGGTTAAACAAAATTTTGAAACGTATTATTAAATAAAAGAACCAAATAAACAAACTTTATATCTTCCCACTTTAGATTCTTGCAATATTTTTGCTATGTACGCATTTTTAATGTATTTTTTAAATTGTACAATTTAACATTTTCCAAAGTTAAAAAAGCAGTGGAACTCTTTTGTGTTTTACATTTTTTGCGCCTCGACTTTGTTTATAAAGAAACACCGTTTTACACAGACCGCAAGGGAGCTCCAAAATACGAATCACACGTTATTTGTGGTATTTTTTTTACTTTTTCTTTGAATGGATGCTGTCCCTTTTTAAATACTTACAGAATATTACATACATACAGTCAGCAAGCTTGCTCTCAAAAGAGTAATATTAAATATATCCAAACTCTATTCTGTGATCCAACCTTTGTATTTTGTTTGTAGGTTATGTACCTATGTCACTTTGGACATTGCATTGCGAATGTGGCAATGAATATAACGGTGAATTATTGCGTATTGACATTGAATCTGTAAATACATTAGCATAAGCATCATATGATACTTAAGAACTTAAGCCATTATGACTTTGGCTTATACACAAAACGGTTTTTATCTAAACCTTCTGAAAGAGCAACTTGATATTATTTTATATGTATATAATTGCACAATATGTTTGTTTTCATAAGCCGGAAGTTTCAGTTACCGAATATTTATCGTCAATATTTACTTTCTATGAATACACAATCGTAGCCCATGGCGTTGTTCACCCAAAGTTTTCTTTTAATTTGGCCGCGACATTTCTATATACAGTCTAAAAAGGGGAAGCTCGGCTTACGCCGTGAAATATCATTTTTGAGGCTTGCAACCCCACATATTATTTGCTACGGAAAACAAATCATATATCATTTAGTGGGCGCAATACACGGCGCTCAAAAACATTGCTCATGTTTTGCAGTATTTGTAATAGGCAAAGCAATTATTTTGTTTACCTTTATAAGTTGATGAAAATCTAAATAAGTAAAATGTGGCAGAGCAAAAAGATTATGAATACTGGTTAAATAAGCGTCTATTTTTTTGTTTGTTAGATGGAGCTTGAATTTTTTGTTATATTTTGTATTTCTCACAGAGAGTCTCGCCTCATGTCCCTACTACTCGACCTAGCTTTCGGTTTGGTTGAAGATAACATTTTAACTTTCATAAATGGGTCATAAATGACTTTAAATTTAGGTTTGATAATATTATATCTTTCGACTCGAGACATCAGCCCTGTATATGAATTGTCCCACTTATGGGCACGAGCCTCTTCTCGCTTAAGAATATTTAAGGCCATAGTTCACCACGCTTTATAGGTAGTAGAGCCTTACTGATTTCAGCATGATTGGGCCGGCTCGACCGGGGAAGTACAACCATTTCACAGAAAATCGACGTAAAGTAGCAGTACCTAACCTAAACTGTTGCGTTTCGTTCGGTGAGTGAGAGTGCCGGAGGCCCTATGCCCTATTCCTTCTCTCTCATCCCACTCCTCATCCTATCCCATTTCCCAACCCCAAGGGGCGGCAACGCACTCGTGACTCCTGTGGTGTTGCTTGTGTCCATGGGCGGCGGTAATTGCTTACCATCAGGCGATCCATCTGTTCGTTTGCAGCCTATTAACAACAAAAAAAAAACGCTGGCCGAGTGCGGATTGGAAAACTTCACATGTCTTTCAAAACATTATGGTGAACTTTCAGATATGCATGCTTCCTCACGATGTTTTCCTTCACTGTTTGGCAAGCGATAAATTACATTTTCTTTATCCATTTATATATTAACTAAGCTAAGCTAAGTTTTCTGTTGCCATGTCTTATATAATTAATATTAAAGCAAAACGTATCTCTTATATCCAGTTAGCAAATCTAATTTATATTAATCACGTGTCTTAAACAAAATTCTAATTAAGACGAAGATGAACGATGATATCAATCTAACCTCTCATATATGTGTTCGCATGTCAATTTGTTTATCTACATATTTTACATATTAGCCCATCCATCCATCAAATACGACCCTTTCCTTTTAACCTTCTGCGAAATCATATGAAAATATTACAGAAATATCTCCTGTTTTGTTTAAAGCTTCGCGTTCCACGCGGAGGTATATTGGTTTGGCTTTGCCTGAAAACAAAATAACGTAGGAGGCTGATACTTTAGATGTTATATTATTTTATAATAAATAATAATAAGCTACTAAAATTGATTTATTTCTTCATGACTATATTTTACTTATGCTATAAGCGTAATAATAATGCCAATTTTTATTTATTTATATATAGTCTCACGCCTGTTTCCCCAAAGGGGTAGGGCGAGGTGTAATATTACACCCAAAACTTCTATCTAAATATGTGAGAGACCGTTGCCTGGTGTAGGTTTAAATTCAAACTGTTGTGTGGATGGGTGGACTGTATGTATGAATGTGTATTACTGTATCACGCTAAAACGACAAGACGAAGAAGACAATTATCCAGGGCGTGGGTGGTAGGTTGGCACTCCACAGGTCTTCGGATGGGTACTCAGCTTTGTCGTGTTGTCTCCAAGCAGAAAGGGGCCCAACCACGTGTGTCGCCGGTATATATAGGGCCGGCGAGCGGGAGAGAGCTCCCCACTGCAGTGCGTCACTCGTAGCGAGGCTCGCAAGCGCCGAGGCACGACGTCACATACTGATTGGATTTTGAAGGATCTGTGCAGTATTATAGCTCATGTGTCAGCATAGTAACTGTACATGGACTGCTTTTTGACCTTATAACCGACACCTATAAACAATATTGATTTCATATTGAGGTCGTCATAGCATTTTAATATTGCTAGCTTGACAAAGATGGTCGTCTAAATGTATATTCGAGGCAGACCATGACTTTAAATATTCCTATCAGTATCATGCGTGTCTTCGTTTTGCAAGAAAGGTGTGCTTTAGTAATCAGAGGAACTCTACTTTCACGCGTCTTTTTAATGGATGAAATTTGCCTATTTGATATCAAAAGCACATAAAAAATATAACACGAATGGATTTCAAACTCCTGACTCTAAACGACAGCTTATTAAACATTGCACTGTCACCAAGCTTTAAGCTCTACCTACCCCTTAAAGGTTATCCATAAGGCTAAGTAATAATTTATAATGCAAATATATCCATCCTAGAAAGCATACTTTAATTCCTCTTCAAAGTTCTAAAACACCTGGATGCAAAGTTTAAGTAAACCAACACAAAAGTTGCCCGCTCAAATTGTTTAAATAAATCACTTTTATATAATACAAAAGATTGCCAACAAAATATTAGAGTGGACACACAAAATAAAAGAGAAAATCTATGCTATTTTGTACTTTTAGTTGCCATGGAATAGCGCCATCATCGTTTACGGAAATCAGACAGCAGTTGCTCTGTGGGAAAGCTGATATTCTGTCTTATCTGGTTTGACAGTGGTGATGGGAAGTTAGTATCTCCAAAGAGCTCTGATATTTATTTTTTCATAGAGGCGCATTTCATATGGACGCTTTGAAGACAAAATGTTTGCGACTCAAATTGCCGCTTGGTGGCGTGGCGGTCGCACTGCGGCAGCTGTCTCTCTATCCTCCAGTGTATCTTAACTACGAGAGCGAGAGAGACGGAGAAAAACGCCAGCGCCGCCAACGGCGCCAACTACAAACTAAACCGGAGACAGTCCCCACTTGGAATCGGCACACGAAATCCTTAAGAACTGCGCTTCTATGTAATTCTGTATTCATTGGTATCTCTAAATAAACTGACACTAGTCTAAACCACGGCATATCGCTATCTCATTGGGTTATGGACGTCAGACAGGCTCGGTGTTCGATGGAAAAGTTAGTATTAGTATTCAATCAAATCCGGTTAGACTAGTAAGCGGACCACGGGCTGCAAATTGGATAACGCTAGGACGATGATGACCTGGCTAGTCTTGTATGTTTTTCGTGTGAGTGTGTGGCCAACTCTAGTGTCGGAGTTTTTCAGACCAGCCGAAGGCCTCCGACGTGGCCTAACGACTCCTAGCCTAAGACAAGAACCGGGACCAACAGCTGTACGGTCCTTTGAAGCACGGCAGCGCTCAGATGTAAATGCCACACTTGGTCACCCATCCAAGTGGTGACCTGTGCAAGCGTTGCTTAACTTTGCCGATCTGTTACGAACGACAAGCTAAGTCTCGCTATGAGTGCTACCTGGCTAGACTAAGAAGCGTGTTCGTGCGTTCCAAGGCGCAGGTCTTGGATGCAACGGGGATAATTAGGCCGATGACGATGGCAAGAAATTGTACCTTCACGCCTGTATCCTCGAAGGGGTAGGCGAAGGTGTAATATTACACTCACATATCGCCATATTATGTATTTTAGGTGCCACTTAATAGGGGTGATTGCTTGTAAAATATTAGAAAGGCACTAAAGAAAATGTACCTCTTTGTGTACCTTCAAAATGACGACCCATTATACACCGGTTCTTAAAAAGCTCTTTACGTTTTATGGTGCGCTACGATGAATGACATTAACCAAATTGGTTGCGATACAACCGGCAAAGATTCAAGAGGAGCTGACACCGTTTCTAATTAGAATTTAATCTTGGTATTAGTGAAGAAGCCGGTCTGTGGAGGTATTGAATGCAAGGGTCGATGCTCTATTATAATAATTATAAAGGCTTCTTTTTATGCTAAGCATGAAGACTACATTTATTGATTTAAATCATTCTTCTTTGACTGTCAATTACTCTCATCTCTCAGGTAACTAGAAAACAGTGAGCATATAGCTTTTTCATTTTTTTTTATAGACTCACGCCTGTATCCCAAGGCATAGGCAGAGCTGTAATATTACGCCGATATTTCGCCACGCCATGAAGTTGTAGATCCCGTGTAATAGGGGACGATCCTATTACCGATACTGTGCACTTTGACAGACGCCGTGTTGCTTCTGAGAATTCGTAAAAACCCAATATCACTTTAGCTCGACCAGGGTATCGAACCCGGGACTCCCAGCAGACGCTAGCGCACTATCCACTGAACCACGGAGGCAGTCATATAGTATCTATGTATATCAGAGCTATAAGGGTTCTGAATTGAGCCAAGATCAGACACACTCTGTATTATAAGTATCTAAGCTTAGAGACACGTAAGCCGCCCCACGTGTAAATGAAATGTCCTTGAATAAAATGAGGTTAGATTTGAGTCCTCAATTTTCTGAGAAACAGGTAAAATCGATGGAATATTCCAATCCTACAGTAGCAGAGAAAATAAATATTTTAAACTGATGTGGATGTAGGTATAATATATAAAATCAAACAAATATGTAGTTAAATGATTAAAGAGCGCGAGTGAATCAGTTGGCCTCAAAATTAACAAAGCGAAGACCAAGGTGTTGGTAGTAGACCGACCAGGCGCACTGACTCGCTCCCATGAGCTCAAGGATCTGGAATTTGTGGATCAGTTTGTATATCTCGGCTCTCTTCTGAGCAGTGAGGGTGGCAGCGAACAGGAAATTGCTCGGAGAATCCAAATGTCTAAAACAGCAATGACTAAACTCACTAAGATATGGAAAGACTGCAACTTATCCCGTAAGACTAAAGTGAGGCTGGTACGAACACTGGTGTTCTCAATTTTCTTTTACGGCGCCGAATCTTGGGCTATAAGGAAATAAGAGAGAGCGCGGATTGATGCCTTCGAGATGTGGTGTTGGAGGCGAATGTTGCGCATTCCTTGGACCGCATATCGTACCAACGTGTCAATTCTTAAGGAGCTCAGAATAACTATGAGGCTATCCACTATCTGTTTCCAGCGAATACTTAGGTATTTCGGACACATAGCTCGCAGGACCCCTGACAACCTGGAAAAGCTGATAGTAGTTGGGCAGGTCGACGGGAAAAGACCACGCGGTCGCTCGCCTACCCGTTGGTCATCAGTCAAACATATCACCGGCCTCCCAATACCTGCAGCTTTAAAGACCGCCGAGGACAGGTACAAGTGGAAAAATGTTATCCAAGAAGTGATCAAAGATTACACTTCTACTGGACACAACCTTCATCAATGAAGACAGCGACTAAGAAGAAGATGTGGCAAATGTCATCTATCAAGACACAAAAGAGCGCTTCCCACAAATTAACTATGACATTATAAAATCGATGTCAAGACTGCGTACTTATATACGATTACGAAACCTAAATAGAAGCATAATTTATTACGCATAATGAAAAAAGAAAGCTATACCACCTAACTTATATCGATTATTAGAAGCTCCTATTTACCTACATTGATTTTACTGATTAATTTCATTTTTTATTTTATATAGGTATTTTCTTTTATAATATGCCTTTACTTTTTATTTCGAATAGGTACTTACATTTATATATTATGACAATTGAAGCAACTTTGTCAATTCACAATTTAATCACAAACTTGTGGGTAAATTGTGATACGAAAAGTTTGAGAACCATCATGCTTTCCCGATGACGTACCCTTGGCAAAAATTGCTTGGTATTTTGCCGAATCAAGCAGGCCAGTCTTCTTGGGCTATGCATCAGACCAGACTTCATTCACGGTTTGTTTTGTTTTGCACTTTATGACATCACTCAACTGCCATGATGGTTTGCCGCGTATTCGCGTCAAATTCAAAAAGGTTTTTAAAAAGCCGTAATTAGTAATGTTGTTGATTAATTTTTGAAGGAAAATTCAGATATTTCGGTTTAACATCTAGTAAAGGAACCAATCAGTCACTCATTACATTTTGGGACACAAGCCTATTGTCTTACTATAAAACCTGATTATTTATAATTCAATTCTTCCAAATGTATCATTTTAGCTTTTTACCAAAGTTATAATGCCAGAAGCCACATTTTAAACCTTAGCATAACCCTCGGCCGGCACAAACCGACCCTTGCCATTTTAATCCGCCGTCCGCTTATTGGATGTAACAAAGGATTTATAACTACATAATTGTATACGCTCCGTCATAACCCCTGACCAACTTTTCCTACTTGCCTTTAAACATTCATGACGCGGTGTTGTACCGAGTATGGTATTGGTTTTCTTTGTCCTTTCTTGGTTAGTTATGAATATGTGCTCTCTTGGCTAGGTTGAAGTTTAGTTAAAAAACGGTCATGCATATCGAGTCACGCATAATGTAGAGTTCCGTAGTACCATTTAACCAGTGACCTATGTATAGTAGGACTGAAGACTTCATTTTATAGATGTTTTAGAAGTTTAACTTAATTGTCTAGTATTTGTTAAATATCCACAATTTTATTCGCTGTCTGTCTCGCAGTAGAATGCCCATATCTTATGTATGTCATAATAAAGTGAATATTTTATCATCCAGTTTTAAATAACTACATTCTAGGATTTGGTTAAGAATTTCATCTACGTAAGGATCCTCGAAATAATATTGGGAGTAGGTAATCTCTGTCAGTTCATAATGATCCATTTTGTAAAGCTTTTGGCATTAGACTTGACGGAAGTGTATTTTGTACCATAATCATAATTTAGAACCCCTAAAATTATAATAAATAAAAACTCTAATGAAAACCATAACCATTGGGTAAAGGACAAAGACATAATGTAATATTGTTTTAAAGAAAATTGATAATCATTTAAAATGTAAAATATTTATGCATCATGTATCTACTCGTTTTACTATTGTTTTCATAATATATGAAATTAAACCTTCGTGGTCCTGAACACAAACCCGGAAGACAATACAACCTATTCGTTACATAATTTAACTATGCATTCTATTCAGAAAAATATGTAAAATTACTTAAGTTAACATATTTTATAATCATACTAGTCGACGCCAGCAGCTACGCCTGCATTTTTTTTAAATTTACCCGTTTTGGCCGATCCCGTGGGAATTTCGGGAAATCCCTTCTTAGCGCACCCCTACGGCCCCCAAGGAACATACATGCCAAATTTCAGCTTCCTGCGCCCAATAGTTTCGGCTGTAGCGTGTCTGTCAGTCAGTCGGTAACGCAAGGATTTTATATATTAAGATTAGTCAAAAATCCATTGCTCGGAATGTAACGCTACACTTGTCTACGACGGCTCTACGTCAGCTACGCCGTAGCACTAGGGACCGCCGAATGCTTGTATTATAACTTGTTGGATATAAAATTTGTTTCTATAACACAGGGAATATTTGAAAGGTTACCATACCCTTGGGAAATACCGCCCCTAGTTTAAAACTTTCCTTTGTGGACCTTTAACGTGAAACTAATATTTTAGTGATATGTATGTAAAATCAGGGTTTTGAAATTATTGTTTTTATGATATACATATGTAACTATCTATTCTTTTGGTTTATTGAATACTAGAGGAAGCCAGCAGCTACGCCTGCATTTTTTTTAAATTTTACCGTTTTGGCCGATCCCGTGGGAATTTCGGGAAATCCCTTCTTAGTGCACCCCTATGGTCCCCAAGGAACATACATGCCAAATTGCAGCTTCCTGCGCCCAATAGTTTCGGCTGTAGCGTGTCTGTTAGTCAGTCAGTAACGCAAAGATTTTATATATTAAGATTTATTGATAGAAGATACATCATATTCATATTATGAAACATATATGTGTTTTTTATGTTACTCGGGAATCACACAAAAAATACCCGTGTAGTCGAACCCACAACACATGACATATGTAAGTACATATTTTAAACCACTACACCAAACGTGTAGAAAAAAAAAGTACCTATATTTCAACCAATTTTAAAATCGAACTACAAGTTAAAATGTTAAATAAAATAGATTAATAACAGATAATTTTATATCCTATCATCATCAGCCTTTAAACAGTCCACTGCTGGACTAGGTCTCTCCTTTGAAAGGAGGAATTAGCCTATTATACCACGCTGGCCAAACGGGTTGGTATGGGGTTTGTATCAAGTTTTCCTTCCCTTACAGTGCTGTTCTCTGCATAATATGCTCCCTCTGTCGGCTCTTATGACACCCATGGGATGATATCATTGACATATACTCTAGTACATATGTATATATCGATGGATGATATGGGGTGGTGACAATCCGTATTCTTAATCCGTCACCACACGAACATCCTCAATAAATCCTATAAGCAGTTTATTATCGTAAATAAATATAATATTACGGTGTCAAAAAGATAGATGATATTATTTATAAAATAATTAATGACATTCATTAATTCACGGCATGAATTCCTGATAAGTGCAGATAGGCGCGTCGGTCTCCGGGGACCCTAATTAATATCAATTTTAAGTGATTGCATCAAATTTCATATCTGTAGGTTGCTTATGATTTAAATTATTTAATGATATAAATTTTCTTAAATATCGTTGAAGAAATACGAGTGAAATATTTTCTTAAATACGACTATATCGTTGAAGATATAGGACTTCATGTAACATTTTGGAACAAACATTCTAATTTACTGTTTGTTAACAGTTTTGTTGATGAGGTGACATTTATCTGGCCCAAAATCACAAGCTCAAGTACTTTAGGTAAAAAAAGGTAAATTGTATACAATATATAAATAAAAGACGAAAAACATATCCGAGAATATTTTTACGTTAAAAATCTACTATAATAATACGAGTAAAAATGGAAACATTTTACATCCATGCTCATGCAAAAAATGCATGTTTTCCGCGACTTGCGTGGCTCCGCCGCTACTAGACGTTGCCCGAACACCGCAGTAGTTTTAAAGAAGCTTCGAACGCCTAGAAAAGATGAACACAAACCCTTTGCCTACGTTAAGAGGCGAAGCATGAGGACTAACTATTGGTTACCATGTATACTCATCATCATCATCAGCCTTTAACAGTCCACTGCTAGACTAGGGCTCTCCTTTGAAAGGAGGAATTAGCTTACTATACCACGCTGGCCAAACGGGTTGGCATAGGGTTTGTATCAAGTTTTCCTTCTCTTACAGTGCTGTTCTCTGCATAATATGCTCCCTCTATCGGCTCTTACGACACCCATAGGATGATATGGGGTGGTGACATTCCGTATTCTTAATCCGTCACCACACGGACCCATGTATACTAGCGTGAAGAAAAAAACACACTGACATCCGTCCAATCAGTGACTCTATTACTACAAAAAGAGCGTAATCCCCTTAGCAGTATCAAACAAGGCAAATAAAAGTGTAGAAAATGTCTTTACAAAATAAATATTTCCCTTTTCAACTCTAAAAGAATCCGCACCCAAGTCCTTTCGCCTAGTTCTTAAAAATGTTTATCTAGAAAGTACCAACGTGACTTTCCGTTGTTTAAAAACAAAAAACTTGACTCTTAAACTGTTAAATTGAAACTAGTTAGCAATTTAGTCTAACAGACAAGTACTATACTAACTTTGTTCTTCGTGATACGATAGTATTTTGCGTCACTGCTAGCGGGAAGCGGAACCGCGGTGTAGTATTCCTAGACAGATAAATATGTATACTATATATTGCATAGGCATTTTTATTTTGTATGCATTATGAGAATGATAATATACATGAGTACACGTAATAAAAACGAAGAATCTCATGCAAATTAACGGTATTTATGTTAAGCTGTATTCGGTTGCATCGAATAATGTTTAGTACCGAATTTTATTTACTACTACTAATACAGATAATCTAGAACAGATTATGGAGAATCTGTCTGATGAAAAAAAAATACTGCACGGTTGCGTGGTGGTTTATGCGGCCGCCTCACCGCCTGACAATGCGCCGAGTGTTGTGAGGACGATCCCGCCACGAGACAACTCTGTGTGATTTATAAATTGTTCTTTCGATTTTAGGTGTTAATTGTGTTCATTAATTGTTAAAACAAAAGGAAAGAAATTAAGCCATGTCATAACGTCGCTATTACTAACGCTATAACACATAATTGATAACATGCAATTGAACTTGAATTCGTCTCTTGTAAGAGGAATGTGTCAACAAATTAACAATTTTAAATAAATATCTTTACAGTCTGCCTCGTTGGTCTCGTGGCATAAATGTGCGCGTGGGATTGGGAGGTCTCGGGTTCGATTCCCGGGTCGGGCAAAGTGTTATTGGGTTTTTCCATTAGGAAATTCTCAGTAGCAGCACGGAGTCTGGTAATGTGCCCGGTGCGGCAATAGGCTCGCCCCCTATTACGTGGGGCCTAAACATTCCTGGCAAAATGTGGGTGTAATATTACACCTCTGCCTACCCCTTCGGGGATACAGGCGTGAGTCTATAAATAAATAAAAAACTTTACAGTCTTTAATATTGTCATCTTCTGAATGTCTTGGTCCCAAAGCGTTGAAATCGCTTGCAGTAAGACAACCGCTCTACGGCAACAGTCGATGCGATCCCATACATATTGATGTGTTTTTTCACACCGTACCGGAGTCTCTAAGCTGATGCTGTTATCCCGTGTTTCACTGAAAAGGACTGTAAACAATAAATATTTATACTTATACATATGTTTATTGAACAGGATTGCCTATTTCGACGGGAAACTTGGGTCGGAACGACGGGGCGTGGGTTATTTTATAAATCGATGGGGTACGTCAAGGCCATGTCAAACTATGTGATTTCAATCAGAAATTTATCTACGTAGAATTTTATCTCGTACTTTACTAAAATCTCAGGTATTTTGATGTACTAACTTGCTTTGCATTTACACCGGAAGAAAGATTACAACAGAAATTAATTCTGTTGTAACCTTTCGTTTGGTGAGTTTTCGATATACGTGATGCCCACCATGTATATGGAAAACACTTAACATAAAAAATCGACAACAGCATCCCTAACCTAAAACAGAATTTTCAGTACTGACTGCCAATAATTTTCGGCGGGAAAGCAGAAAACACATATCTAATGTTCGTTTTGTTACTTAGCGTTTTAAGTCGTTTCCGAGGACACGAAGAGTCAACGATATTAAAGCAATTACTCAAGAACTCCATCAAGTAATTTCCTACAGTATTCTGTTTGTGCCAAGAATGATGTTGCAAATAAATAATAAGTCCAACGGTTCTCAATCTGACGCTTGATGTCCCCAAGTGAATCTCGCATACGTAGCAAAGTTTATTAAATGTAGAACATGGAATGCTATTCACGTTTTCTATTTCACCAAGTTGTTTCGTAATATAAAACTCTTAGTCTACAATTTGTGATGTTAGTTTTTGCCGGTATTGTAAGATATTGCATGTTTTTAAGGAACTGGCAATTTATAGATAAAACTGATAAATATATAATAACTGGAAGTAGAGACTTACGAAGATTTTTTTCGATGAGATTTATCTAAAATGGATCGAGTACGTGTAAGATAGAGAATTGGTTTTATTTATTTATTTGAACGAAAGTGAGGCTGTAGGTTCTTCTATTTTTTTCGAATCGGTGGCGTAACTCAAATAACTCCGTCCCAATGGCCGGCAGAGATGAGGCCTTACTCATACGAATTATTGTTTAAAAAATCATACTCCTAAAAACTGTTAAATATTACACAGTTATAATAAAAAACAATTATATTAAAAGCCTTTATGCAAAGAGACTCAGGCTACCTTACAATAAAATTTACAAGCCTCAAATGTCGTCGTCTTAGGGGTCATGTAACAACAAAGTTTGGGACACACTGTTTCAAGGAACATAAGACGACCCAAAAGCTTCTCTAGGCAACTCTTTGATCTGGCATGTAAAATACCCTGTGACGTTTGTTTGTTCCTACGAGCTACTTCAATTACTTGCCTGGCTAATTATGTTGATGCGACTACTTTTCATGATTGTCATTTATGAATCACGTCCTTGGGGGCTTCTATTTGTGTGATACACACAAGTTTATATTTTGTTGGATGGTTATTGGGGTTAGGATGTTTGTGTGACGTGATGATCGAAATTTTTATGCCTACTTATTTCCCCGAAGGATCAGGTAAAGGTGAAATACGGCATCCACATTTTGCCATTCGCCAATACTCAGTAACACTTTCGCTCGACTCAGGAATCGAACCAGGGACCTCCCCGAGACCGATCAGGAGTCCTTATAAGTAATATTTGCTTTAAACAGGCATTTAAACTTACATGGTCATTTCGTTAACGTTACATCTTAATTCTTTCTAGTTTAGTTACTATCATGTTAGTTGCGAACTATAAGATATTTTAGCACTGTTGCTAGCGCCATGATTTCAGATGTTTTGATTCACGTGTAGGTATCCCTTAGCAAATCATACACTTTTACCTATTAGTATCGTTTTAAAACTGTATTATTTATGTGAAGAGAAACTGAATGGCTTACTATGCCTAGCAGTAATTGTAGCATAACTTTTGTTCCTTGGTGGTTACGGTAGAGAAAAAGCAGAGGATAAAAGAAAAATAAAAGACGCGTTTAATTCTGAAGCAATATCTAATCGAAAAAGTAGGATATACTCAGTAGTTTCGTCTCTTTTACTCATAGATGTCATGAAGAGAAAGAGAGCGAGACAAAGCTATACTGAAGGTCATTGGCCTCATGACTGAGTGAGTTAAAAAGGAACACGCGTAATTTCCAGCCCAAATTACTTCCAATCTTTCTGACAAAAATGGATTACTTTTCCAGCATAAATCATAACGTCTACCACGCTATTTATGCCGAAAATAAATGCTTAAATATCTTCCAGTATATATGTGGGCGTTAAATGCGTAGGCGTTAAGCTGCGGACAGACCACGAGCCTTAAGTGTGCCAACGAACCCCGATATTTTGTTAGGCAAAAATAAACTTTAATATACATAGAATGATATATGGTATAAATGTCTATTGTAACTGAATTAATTTTATGAAAGTTATGTTGGTTTTAGATAGAGAAGCTTTATACTAGTTTTAATAACGATATAGTGTTGATAACTATACTTAATTTGGTATTGTATTAAATGAAAATGGCTGTCAAGTCGGTGAGCTTTAAATATGAGGATAGTGGCAGCTTACTATACAATCCAGGCTTTAATTTGGGAGTATGTGTCGTCGTGTCGAGACCCTCTTCGTAGCAGTCTGTCGGTCCCTCCACCAGGCTATCGCTGCCCTACTTTTTTCTTAGTTGGCTCATAATACAAGTAGTATACACTAGCTCAGTCAGACTACACCTTTATGGTACAGTTATACTAGGCCGGCCAATGACTCGTCTGACCGCTTTTCGCGCTGAAAGCGATTTACAGAAATCAATGGCCCCAGGGCATTCATGATATTTGAGCTTCGATTAACGTGGAGCGAATTTTCGCCCAATTGAGTTTGCTCTATTATGTGTACTACATATGTACGTCGAGGCGTAGGAGAATTTAGGTCGTACTTTGATCTGTTCAGGCACTTTGCGGCAGAGCAATTGATAATTAAATTAATGATGTATATTAATGTAATAAAGCTAAAGAATTTGTTTGTACGTTTGTTTGGTTGAACGCACTAATCTCACTACTGGTTCGATCTGAATAATTATTTTTTGTGGTGGATAGCCCATATTATCAGCCACGACTGCGAACTGTGTGACAGTAGCTCTTTTTCTTTTTTTTGTCGTGTTGGAAAATCCTCATGGAGTCCCTCCGCCCTGGGGGAAGGGCGAAGGGGACTGTCAGACTCTTACTGACTAAAAACCAACCTGTGTTCCTCTCGTACCCGTGTGTCGGAGGGTAGGGTATCACCGAAGCATTCGTCGCTACCCCACGACGGGTAGCCAGATGGTCAGGCGGGCCCCGAACAAAACCCTCTTGGCGGCGGATGAAGGTGTTGGGCTCCGCCGCCAAAACACGTAGCGGCCGCAGAGGATAGGGAGGACGGCAACGCAACACCGCATCTCCTCTTCCTCTGCGGCCCCACCGCGACGCAACGATGGTGTTTGAAGGACGCATTTGGTCGCGGGAGATAGGGCGCGTGGCAACGCAACACCGACACGCCTCTCCTCCCGCGACCGCACCCGACTGCGAGGGACAGACAGAACAGATTACTGTCCCCCGCACCCGCACCTTGCGACGCATCCTACGCAGGCCTCACCCAAGCCCACGTGGAGCGTCCCCTCCCGGGATCCCGCTTAGCTTCACCGTGGGTGTACCTGAAACCCACGGTTACTGAGCCCCCCACTACGACAAGGTGGAGATCCCACGGGGGGTTGACAGTAGCCCTTTATAACGCGGGTGTAACCCCGAGCTCCGCTAGTATATTATTATATTGTTGATTCTTGGTGTTTCTATTTAATTGTTTATTTTTATTTATAGACTCACGCCTGAATCCCCGAAGGGGTAGGCAGAGGTGTAATATTACAACCACATTTCGCCATGAATTTTTAGGTCCCACGTAATAGGGGGTGAGCCTATTGCCATACCGGGCACATTAACAGACTCCGTGCTGCTACTGAGAATTTCCTAACGGAAAAACCCGAGACCTCCCAATCCCACGCGCACATTTATGCCGCGAGACCAACGAGGTAGTCTATTTAATTGTATACGTTACATATTCTTCCAAGTCATGTTTATTAAGTTATGTTTTTGTAATACCAGTAATTTAATTTGAAATTCTGTAAGCAATATTGAATAAGCGTCTTTCAAAGAAAATTGTCTACCTATTACGCTTGTACGCCTGAATTTCTGAGAGGCTTTTAGCGTTTCGTACAGTGTAAGCCCGAGCTTAAAGAAATTACATATGTCACATTTTTATCTCAATGAATAAACACGATTAATTTTACACCAGAGTAGCAGGAGTTACGGGTATTCCCTCTCAACTGGCGTACCAAGATGGGACGCATTAAAAATTCGCGATACTGGCAATCCCATTATGGGACTATCGTCGCGGCTCGTAAACATAGCTGAATAACCGTTACAATATTTATTTTATGTTACTCGCACCTATACCAACGCGTACGGGAAAGAATAAGCTAGCTAGCAAGCCAATGATATGATCTTGCAAAATAGTTATTTGTGCAACAAGATAGCAAAGTTGTTTTTTGTTTCGAGTGCTGATTTTGAGTCCCGAGCAAGCGAAGGATTCTATGATTGATCAAAGTTAGAATCCTGAGCGTGGTGAGGGACTCAACAGCACGAGATACAAAAAACTTTGCTCTCGTGTAGCACACATAACTTTTCACCATAGCAGTGAGAACACATATTACTTAGGAGACATAGAAATGAACAGGAATAGATTGAATTCTGCATAATCACTTGTTGATTTAACTCTTCTGGTGTTAAAGTACAGTCATCATCGCTAGTTTCACTCATCTTTTTAGATTATTTTATATATTAATATAATTTAACACGTTACGCTATACCTACTGTATCAGCATCAGCGAAATTTTTATTCCCGCTACTTTTTTAAATCGCGTTTTAATACCATTCATTTTCACCATATCATTGTTGTAATTCTAAATAAAAATGTATTGGTTAAATACTAATTTTATACTATTAATTAGACTTATTTTTATTAAAATCCAATAATAAATTAAACATGTGAACAATAACATATAAAAAAAGTCATTTCTTTATTACAAATATCTTTCTTTTTGCGTTGCCGTAGGTGTTTTCTTTGAGGTCGAATTCCAAAATCGAATTTCGAATTCGAAGGGGTTTGTTTTTTCACTCACTTTTTATATGCATGTGAAAGAGACAGAGCACAGTAAAATTCGAATGTTTCAAAGGGGAATGCCCATTTGAGGCCCACAGTGGACAGCAAACTAGAAAAAATATACTACATGCATAAATTTTGCCAGAATAAAATATGAATTTACTTTATTTCAAATACGCGCCACAATAATCTACAAGAATTCCTAAAAAAAAGTAACATCATTGATAAAGTTAAGAACATGTTTGGTTTTGACAATGCTCCTTGGGTTATGAGCTTGACGCCGGCAAAATATTGCCAGTTTAAAAATCTTGTTAAAATTATAATCGATAATCAATGGATTTAAATCGATTTATAAATAAATAAAATAACTTTAACGACAATTTCACTAGACTTTACTGGTATTGCAATATAAAAACAAATAAAAGAAAACATAATTGAAAATAAAATGTGCATTATGGCAACAAGATAAAATTAATCAAGTATCGATTATTACACGAAAGAGAAATCGATAAATCAATTTAATGTTAGATTTTTTTTCGTTATACTGACAGCACTGAATTGCATCTGACACTTCAGTTGTTGCCTGCCACAGACTACAGAGTACATTGGTAGGTATATACGGGGTTGTTGCTTTTGCTCAAAGTTGATGTTGTTAGGATTTTTCTTCGATTTCTTTTACTACGACCTCGTTTTGTTATATGGACTTGACTTTATTTCAACGACTTTTGCTGTGTTTTACGGATTTTGTTCTCGCTTTCAACGACAACTTTGGCTCTCACATCAAGGATCACGACTGCATTTGATTTTGGATAGGTACCGGTCGATAACTTTTTATACAATGACGGAAGAACATTGTGTGAATTGTGGTATATGTCGTAAGGTGAATTTTGTGTACATTAAATTAAATAATAATTATACTGGCAGAGAGGCAATTGATGGTTATTGTTGCAATTGCATAATAGGAAAACGCACGGTAGGCAGTTGTGCACATATTATGACTGTGCTTTGGTATATAGGTATGATGATGAAGAGAATATAGATAATTAAAATAGCAAATATGTTTTATTTTTGTATCCTAATAAGGCACAAACACCTATTTTATCATAATAAATAATAATAATTAAGCATTTCACAAAGAAAAAGCTTATCTTATAGTCTGACACTTTTCTCATAGGAAATTAACCTTTAAACGTAATATTATTTAAAACATTTTTAAAATAGTGGCGGCAATTTGAATGTGTTTTTCAGATATCTGATACTATTAAGAATTTAAAACACAATTTTTTTATAATAATATTTGATGTCCATCTTGGGCCTAGGAGACTATGGAGAGTGGGCATTCCCCTTTATGGCTGAACAATGTCAATTTGTGACACTGAAGATTGAAAAATTAAAAAGCTACTTTGCCTCACGCTCGAATCAAAATCGCGTTTTGTTCACTGTTGTCTCGCAGCAAAAGCGGCATGTTTGAGCTGCTGTGGTGAAAAAGATTTTTTTTAAACTGTGGACAGTGTAAGTTGAGCCGGCTGGTGCGAAAGTTTCGCAATGAGTTCTAATAGTCTTGGTGTAAAAAATATGAATGGAAATTATGTCGACTGTGCGTTGTCTGTCAATAACGCAAGAATCTCTATAACATATAAAATTAATCTGTATATATGACCGTAGCTGCGGGCAGGCTCTACTTTTATTCATATACTGTACCTACAGACTTATAAAATTTTCATCTTAAAAAATTTGAACTTCGTAATAACGTCACTACTTATTACGCAAACGAGCCGACAAATATCGATAAACAGTAAAGTAGGGTAATATACTCGCTGCCAATGAACCGTGTAACTTTGGCCCAAGTTGGTATCTTTGCCGTAAGAACAACTTGTGTAACGTTAAATCTCAAGTTTTACAACGAAGCGTTAAAGTAAAAGTTGTGTAATGTTAAAATTGAGTGGGTGAAATTTACGAGAATAAGGTTATCAGAGTGAGGTCGTTTTTTAATGTGAAGTCAACAAAATTCGTGGCAATACTTGAAATTTTTCATGATTATCGGCCCTGTATTTATGTTATCCCACTGGTGGGTACAGGCCTGTTCTCACTATAAGAAGGGTGTTGTTTTAGTCCAACACGCTGGCCAAGTGCGGGTTGGCAGATTTCACACGTCTTTCGTGAACATTATGGAAAACTCTCAGACATACAGTTTTCCTTACGATATTTTGATTCACTGTTAAGCATATGATAATTAACAATTTAATACACACGTAACTTCAAAAGTCACAAGAGCGCAGCGTGAAACCCTAGAATTTTTCAAATGATTGCACGGTTGGTTGTTGTGTATTTTGTGTGATCCATAAAGTATTGTTTCGAGTCTGGGTGTTCATTGTCCCTCGGTTGTTTGTTTGTAAAGTCCCTCGCGATACAGGATTTATTCCTAGTGCAGGAGTTGTCTTTTTTAAGGAAGGAAGGAAAGGAATTCCTTTGTAGCAGCCTGTTAGTCTCTTTATTAGGCGCTGACTACCATATTTATGGAAACAGAGCTATTAAGATAGATAAAAATTCCGTATTACTTATTAATCTGTTCGTAATATCAACTTCATACATACTCTATTACGCTATTCAGTATTTCTTGTTACGTAACAAGATCAAGAAGACAGTCTGTTTATCTAAGGTAGATTACTTCAGTTACCTGACGAGTTTATTACAAGAATAGCTACGTAATTTGATAATAGGAACCATTTCGAGACCTACGCTCATCCAACTCTAGCAAATTAAATTAGTTCATTCAAATCTAATAATCTAAATCTATTACACGACTTGATGAGTTCTGTTCCAATGTACAAATTACATGCTTTGGTGCTTGTACGTGATCAACTGGCTGCGTATAGCGGCAGATACTACAATGCTATATTACTTATACTATGTATAATAGACTAGATGATGCCCACGGATACACCCGCGTTATTTAAGGCTACTGCTCCGTTCCTGTCGCTTATTGCGTGATGTTATATAGCTTATAGCCTTCCTCGATAAATGACCTATATAAAACTGAAAGAATTTTTGAAATCGGACCTGTAGTTCCTGAGATTAGCGCGTTCAACCAAACAAACTCTTCAGCTTTATATATTAATAACTAGATGATGCCCGCAGTTACACCCGCGTTATTAAAGGCTACTGCTCCGCTCCCGTGGCTCATAGCGTGATGTTATATAGCCTTCCTTGATAAATGACACTGAAAGAATTTTTCAAATCGGACCGGTAGTTCCTGAGATTAACGCGTTCAACCAAACAAGCAAACTCAGGTCAGGGCGTGCCGTTACAAAACAAACAAACTCTTCAGCTTTATATATTAGTATAAGATATTAGATATAGTTTGGCACTATGCCTGTAATTGGATCGTGTATACAACAGATGCCGCTACGAGTACATCGAATTAATTGGTCGTATTGTATTCAGAACTGGCTGAAATGGAGGCAATTGAGTGTTGTACACTATGTTTTATTTGTAAAGGAGTGAGTGTGTAAGATTTTCGTTTAAATTTGGGTTACCACCACGATTCGGTGTACTGCAATATGCTTACTTGATATAATTTGTAGGTATGTTCCCTATTACGTGGCACCTAAAAATTCATCGCGAAATGTGGGTGTAATATTACACCTCTGCCTACCCCTTCGGGGATACAGGCGTCAGTCTATTAAAAAAAAGATCGCTACGTCTTAAATTCGCGACCCAGAAGTTTATTTACATCCTTTGGTTTAGACCGCTGTTGGGCCATTTTAGTGGGCTACCGTTTGTATATACGTACCGTAATTTGTATATTAACGTGCGTCTGAGGAACTGACCAAGCGGCAATCATTATATTTTTTACGCACAAATAAAAGATCTCGATGCGAGCCGTGGATTAGAACCCAAAACGTTCTATTGGTCCCTCCACTAGACTATCGCTACTCACCATTCGAGACTTAAAACGATGATCACAAATTCTCAGTTGGCATAATTTATAAGAAGCCGAATAAACAAATTAAACGCCATACGAAAACACCCTCTTACGAATGCATCGCAAGCTTTTGATCTCGTAATGAATATTCACAGAGGATTTAAGCCGTACATTCACATAAATACACAGAAAAACTCCGGTTTCCATTCCAACGGTATTGTGTACGCACAATTTAATATCAATTTAGAACCTCGTGCCACAAAATATGTGAAAAGTAAACATAAAATGTGATATGAAAACCTTCGTCACAGCTGAAAAAAATCTTTTGTGATTTTATTGACACACTCGACGTATGGAATGGGGTTTAAGGAAGTTGGAAGGGATTTATTGTTGATGGTAGTTAGGATTGGGACTCTTAATTTGTGCCAAGCGATGGAGGTTCGAGTGATATTTGAAAGATTATGGACATAATTTATGCTAACTATGTTTACTATTGTTCACTAAATGTCATGTTGCATGTCGTTAATGCTCACTATTCAATAATTGTAAAAGTATAATTTTGAAGTCGTCTAAGTATGCAGAAAGAATATTTATTACATACCTACATAAATTATTAATGTATACAGATGTTCAATGTGTCCGTTGGTCCCCGACGAGACAAGATATATTCCTAGTGTGGGAGTTGTCTTTTTAAATAAAAAATAAAAATCTTCAACATAATTTTGTTCTGAGCTATTTTCGGTCCTATTCTCAAACGTTTGTTTTTTTGCTAGCTACTTATGTACCTTTGTCCAGTCACTTGAATGTTCTCCAATTTTATTTCAAACTAGAGGACGCCAGCAGCTACGCCGAATTAAATCTACCCGTTTTGGCCGATCCCGTGGAAATTTCGGGAAATCCCTTCTTAGTGCACCCCTACGGTCCCCAAGGAACATACATGCCAAATTTCAGCTTCCTACGCCCAATAGTTTCGGCTGTAGCGTGTCTGTTAGTCAGTCAGTAACGCAAGGATTTTATATATTATTAGTACACATTATGTATGCCTTTAGCTATGTCTGCAGCTGGGTTTTATAGGACCGATTTTATATGCGTAAATATACATTTTATTTATTCTTCGGTAAAAAATAAGGCATTAATTTAGAACGAGTAGTTTTTAGCTCAGGGCTTGCTAAATAATGAAGTTAATTGGATTAAAACCCGATCCGTTACGCGATTAGATCCACATTGATCAAGTCACCGCTGACGGGGAAAGCTCTGGAACTTTTTGCTTATTTTCATCACATACAAAATGTTTGAAAATTACATTAAAATTGTTATGTAAAATACTAGACATCGCCCAAGGCTTCGCTTGTGTGGGACTCGGCTATCGAGGCAAGAATAGCTCTATGTGTTATTTTGAGGTAGAAGCTATAATATGACTCTAAATTTTCATCGAAATATAGTCAGCAGTTAGACAAATAGATAATTATTTACTGTGCGTAAACACTGTTGGTAGAAATCTGGTATAAATAACATAAATGTACATACATATAAAATGCACAAGAGCCATCTTAGGATGGACCGTTAATGTGTGAAAGAGTTACAAACATCCTGACTTTTATAAGAGTTATAAAATGTTACTGTTTGCATGTTGTGTCAGTGGTTTCTCGGCATAAAATGACAAATAAATTAACCATGTAAATACAGTATTTTAACTGTTAAATTGTAAATAGATAAAAAAGTATTAAATCATAAGTAATAAAATTCAGTAATAAAGCTAAAATATAATAACTAACCAAGGGCGAAATCGAGACTCTTCTTCAACGACTCGAGACCACAGCATTGGATTTTGGACTTAAAATCAATCGGGACAAAACCAAAATGATGATTGTAGATCGTGCCGACAACAACCAACCGGACGTCCAAAAAAATAGCAGGATGCGACGTAGTCAAGAGCTACGTTTATCTAGGCTCTACTATCACCAACGCTGGAGGCTGTGAAGATGAAATTCGGAGGCGTTGCGCGGTGACAAGATCCTCAGTGGAAAAACTCACGAAGATTTGGAAAGACCGCAGAATAACCAGAAACACAAAGGTTCGACTGATGAGGTGCCTGGTCTTTCCAATATTTTTATACGGAGCTGAGACGTGGACGCTGAGGATGCAGGATCGCCGCAAAATTGACGCCCTGGAAATGTGGTGCTGGAGACGCATGCTCAGAATCCCATGGACCGCACATCGAACCAATGTTTCCATCCTGAAGGAACTCAACATCAAAGAGAGATTTTCGTCGACTGTGCAAATACGAATCCTCAAGTTCTTTGGCCATATCACCCGTAACGAGGACTCAATGGAACGATTGGTCGTGCAAGGGAAAGTTGAGGGCAAGAGATCACGTGGGCGCTCTCCGACACGGTGGACAGACCTCATTAAATCTGTGACGAACTCCAACATTAACGACTGCTCTCACTCCGCAAAACATAGAGCTACATGGCGACGCATCACAAGAACAGCAACGGCACAAGAACCGACCGACGCATGACCACGACCACTCTGACAAGAGTGCACGACTGAGAAGAGATAATAACTAAGCTTAAAAATTACATACCTATATAGAGGCAAAAGTCCGGTTTTGCTCTACGATATTCAAATCATAATATTCAAAAATCCTTATGCTAACTATGATGCTATTTGATTGTGACGTAACAGGCAGACAGCGTCGGGCACGCTGCCAAACTCCGAGCCAAGACAAACACTCCTTGTAGCTAAACTACTTAGCAGATTCTCTACGAAAAATACTTCGAATATGTCGAATATTGCAGCTGCTAAATGGCTGCATATTTATTCGAATGACGCTAGTTTAAATATTCGAATGAAATTTGTAGAGCTATGATGAAATATTTCCCGTTTATTATCTGACTCACTGCTAGGGCTACTTTTTACTATAAGAAGGTTTAGGCCAAAGTTTACTGAACTTTGGCTTAAACCTTGCTGGCCCTTGTGTGAATACACCATCGTGACTCTACCATAGTTCACTGCTGGATATAGGCCCCAGTGGCACACCACCGAGCATGCTTTTCGAAACACGTATGAACCCCGAAGGGTGAGGTGTATGTGTTACACTCACATTTCGCCATGAATTTTTAGGTCCCACGTTATAGGGGGCGAGCCTATTGCCGTTACCGGACACATAACCAGACTCCGTGCTGCTACTGAGCATTCGGAAAAACCCAGTAACACTTTTTCCCGACCGGGGAATCTAACCCGGGACCTCCGATCAGCAGTCGCATACGTATCTACATCTATCCACTGGACCACGGAGGCAGTCACTATGTATGATTTTTTCACATTTATTCCAGAAAATGATTATCAAAGTCTCAGACAGGCAGATCACCTCACAATAATTGCCTTTGCGTGTTAGAATCTTTAGTGGTAGCAATTTAACACGACATAACTTTGAACGTCGTGGGCGTGGGTTTGAGTCCCACAACTAGCACAAATAATAATTGTTCTAAACTAGACCATGTATGGTACATACATGGTCTAGTTTAGAGTCTTGTTTAGTTTACTAATGTACTTAGCTCGAATCAGAACACAATAAATTACGTTCTTCACTGTATTTGATTTCTCGAGGGTATAAATAAATCTAAACTAACATTTATGATAACATGAATTGAAACCGCAATTTACTAACATAAGTCTTACACATATATGGAAATGCAACAATTTCAAACTTCCGCTTTTTGAACAGACTGCTCCCTACTATAATAAAAGCTAAAGTTAGAGGCTGGATGGATAGTTGTTTGTTATTGTTTCACGCAAAAGCTACTGAGCTGATTTTCATCCAACTTTCCGTTAATGTAGAACATCTGAACAAGCCTAGGCATGATATTTGGCCAAAAGTTTCTGTAATATTTGGGATAAAACACTATCTAGCCGGGGATATCTGCAGTGTGATTCTGTAAGAATTCATTGTGAACTTCGAATCTGAATACGCTGTGAGTTTCTTGATCGGCATTTTAAAAACTCGGTTGATAATTCGAATCTACAGCGCTACTCTTGCGAGCGTGTTTGCGAGTTGAACTAAATTGACCTCGAGATTTTGACGGATAAAGTATGAGATGACGTAAAAAGTGGCATTTCTATAAGGTATTCTCCCGTCAGTTCGACGCTCACTTCGCACTCAAAATCAAGGTCATTTTGAACCTTATGCGAAGTGAGAGCGAGTAGTGACGTCAAATGCGAGTTGTTGTTTGAATTTTACAGAATCGACGTGCTGGTAATGCGGAATGAGACACAACTTCGCTGTGCAACATATATTGGCCTTAACGTGGCTGGACGCGACTGGCTTGTTACATTTTTAATGTGAACGTCACTCACAATATTACAGTTTACTTTTATGCCGCAGACACCGACAAGGAATAATTTTAATATTCCAACTCTACGGGGGTATAAAAAGGTAAAAAGTTCGTTACACCTAGTATGTACCTACACCTACATATGCCAGACTTACTGACCGACTGATACAGCCTTTGCAGTCTGGCCTGGATTCTGCAGATTGGCCTCACTGAAATTGCAAGTCAAAAGAAGGATTTGGCCTATTATACGCTGACCAGGCGCAGACGTAGGATGTAGTCGATGTAGCATTTGATGACAAGATTTTCGTCTTTTTCCAAAGATACTATTTGCTTCGTGTACTTTCGTGAGGTTTTTTTTTTATAATTCCCGCACTAGGAATAAATCCTGTGTCGCGGGGAACTTTACAAACATACAACCAACGGACACAATGAACACCCAGACTCGAAACATCAATTTATGGATCACACAAAGTGGCGAGGCGGCCGCTTAAGCCACTACGCCAACCGTGCAGTCAAGTTGCGACACCACAAATGTAGTTACACTTTATATTAATAAACCATCTTCACACTAACAATGACGATCTTTGGGACAAAGTTCTTCACATATGATTCTCGTAATTGGTTGCCATATGCATAAATACATAGCAAATACGCCATCGTTCGCTCAGGTAGGTCCCAGTTGCATAATCACATTGCACAGCGAGTAAGTACTATTGCAAGATATTTATTGCTTGTGGGAGTACCGCATTATGAATAGAACTCGTTTATTTATTAAATTACAGTGCTGTTATAGTTTGTTATTAGATGGTATAGTAAGTACTTAAAAGTTTGTTTTATTTATGATGCTGCAGGGTTTATTATAACTGCGGATAGGGTTTTAGATTGTAGTAAAGTGCTGTTCGGTTTAGGATATAAGCTGCAACACGAGACGCCATACTTAAGGCCGGTTTTCCTGTCAAGCTGATCGCACGCCGACGGTCCGCGCTGATGTGTCAATATGTATGAAGTACTTCTAGCGTTTTTGAGTCGCGCTGACGGCTCAGCGCTGTCGGTCGTCAGCGCTGAGTTATTACTCCATACATATTGACATTATTGACATATCAGCGCGGACCGTCGGCGTGCGATCAGCTTGACAGGAAAACCGGTAAGGGTCGGCGCAAACGCGCCACCGCCACTTAACACACTTTTTTCATATATTTTGTATAGACGCGCCGCACACGTGTGGCCGGTGGCGGCCACTCGCTACAGAAGTAAATTATATGAAAACGGGCTGTCGCTGGCCACCAGTGGCTGTGGTCGGTGGCCCGTTTGCGCCGACCCTAAGGACTAATACGGCGTCCTACGTGAGCAATCTAGATCCGAACGCGAAACATCGCGATGCGGCGCGGAAACAACAAACAGTCTTTACCTATTGAAGTGGCCTACGTGACCAAACGCACGTAAGGTGCGATGCGGTGCGACACGAATTGAACGCGAACAGTTGCTTGATATTATCGCGCAAAATGGACGCGACGCAGTTATGGTGTAAGTAGACATGCGTGCATGTAGGACAGAGTCGTCGCGTCACACCTCATTGAATCGGATGGTTTTGTAATGATGTTCGCGTTGAATCGCTCACGTGTGATGCGTAAGCAATCGCTTCGTATCACGCCGGTGTTTTGATCCAATCTCACACGGGACACATCACGTCTTAAGTTTTGAAATTAAACTACAGTTTACGGATTTTATCGCGATGTATTGGTTTCACTAAGTTATTACATTTGAAACTAATGATTTAGAACTATATTTATTACTAGCCGACGTTTCGAATTCTTTACAGAATTCATGTTCACGGCAGACTGAGGTGATATTTGTCTTTTTCCTGAATGTATTAGTTATCTCAAAGTACCCGAACATTTTTCATCTACTGGTGTTACTATTTACGCAGAATGAGCTCACAGTGTCCTTAGGTCTTCTGGTGACTTTGTCCTTCTTGGGTTTCATTAGCCTTATGACAGGGTCCCAAGCTGGAGGAACATTCCAACCATCTTCCCTATTGAAATTAGGGTGTTTTTTAATTTCAATAGCCTCTCGTATCATCCTTGGAAGAAAACGGTGTTCTTTTGCGAGTATCTGTGGTTCATCAAATCGCAGGTAGTGGTTGGGTCCCTGTTCCACATGTTCACACACAGCAGACTTTGTTGAGCGTTTATGTTTTATGTCAGCTATATGTTCTTTGAGTCGAATGCCTATGCTTCTCTTGGTTTGTCCAATGTATGAGAGCCCACATTCACAGTCAATTTTGTAGACACCGGCCTCTTGCAAGGGTAACTGACACTTGACAGATGGTAATAATTGACTGATCTTCGTTGGCGGCTTGTAGTAAGTTTTGATAGAAGCTCGCTTCAAGATGTAGCCAATTTTGTCGGTCACGCCCTTGATGTATGGGAGGACAGCAGGTTGTCTTTCTACTGTGGCTGGTTTTTCTTTCTTCTGGGATCTGTGACAGTGGCGCGGCGGTCGGAGCTTGTTGTCTTGCAGAACTTGCCTGACATGTTGAAGCTCAGCGTCCAGGTGTTTCTTGTCACAGATCCCGCGGGCTCTCTGAAACAGAGACATTCCTACAGTAGCTAACTGTTTAGGATGGTGGTGAGATTCACCGTTTAAGTACCTATTTGTATGGGTCTTTTTCCTATACACAGTATGGCTTAAGGAGTTGTTTTTATTCCTGATGACAAGTACATCTAAGAAAGCTAAAGAATTGTTTGCCTCTAATTCCATTGTGAATTGTATTTGGTTATTAATAGAATTAAGATGGTTTAGGAAAGCATTAACACTATCTGTTGGTAAAATTGTGAAAGTGTCATCTACATACCGCTTGTAGAACCTCGGTGTGATGGTGGCAGTCTGCAGGGCTCGCGCCTCGAAGTCCTCCATGAAGATGTCAGCGACAACAGGCGATACTGGAGAGCCCATTGCTACACCGTCTACTTGTATGTAGTATTTCTTGTCCCATAACAGATAGCCCGTTGTCAGGCAGTGTTTGAGTATTTCTGCATATTCCTCAGGCATGTTGTTTTCTGTCAGCTTCCTTCTAGTAATTTCTACACAGTCATGTACTGGTATGCATGTGAATAATGACTGTATATCAAAACTAACCATAGTTTCCTTGTCAGAGAGATGTAGGTGTTTGATTTCACTGACAAAATGGTAGGAATCTTTCACATGTGCTCTCGTATTGCCTCTGAGCGGTGAGAGAATCTTTGCCATGTGTTGAGCCAGTCTGTAAGTTGGTGCGCCTATCTGACTAACTATCGGGCGCAGAGGAGCGTTTTCCTTGTGTATTTTCGGTAGCCCATACATTTGAGGAGGTTTTACACACGATGGTATTAAATATTTCACGTCCAAATTAAGTTTTTCGGAGTATTTCTTAACAATATCACAAGTTTGCTTGAGTATTTTGTTCGTAGGGTCTGACTTAACCAACTTGTAGGTACTTTCATCCGACAAAAGATGTTCCATTTTTTGTTTATACTCGGACGTGTCCATCACTACCGTTGCATTTCCTTTATCTGCTCGGAGTACTGTAAGTTCAGGCCTAGCTTGTAACTTCTTCAGTGCGAGATATTCGGTCTTTGGTAGATTCCTTGCCGGCACTTTCGATTGACGTAATACAGCAGAAACGTCCTGTCGTATGGCCTCGAAATCTTCCTTACTCACATTGTTCTTCACTAAGCAATCCTCAACGTTGCAAATAATGGTTTCATACGGTATTCTTGATGGAGTTATCGCGTAATTTAAACCTCTGGTAAGCACTTTCTCGGTATTTTGATCTAACATGTGTTTTGACAGATTGACAACTGTTTGTCTATGGGCGGACGATAGCGTGTGATTGGTCCGTGCGAAAACGTTCTGTTTCATGTTGTACTGGTCATTTGATTTTTGTTGTAATTTTTCAAATTTTTGAATTTTGTTACGTTTACACGCATAATATTTTGATGTTTCTCTATTGTTTATTGCATCTATGCATTGTTTAAAATCAAATGAAGTTATCAATCTGTATATTTCGTTAGATAAATTCTCAACATTTCTATTTATTCTGCGTAAGTCAGCTCGGTGTTCATGGATCTTTTGTATGAGTAACTTTTGACTTGCCTGTTTTAAGATCTTAGCGCTCCCACGTATGTCCTTCTTGGCTGATATCTTGCAGCAACCCAAGAAGGACAAAGTCACCAGAAGACCTAAGGACACTGTGAGCTCATTCTGCGTAAATAGTAACACCAGTAGATGAAAAATGTTCGGGTACTTTGAGATAACTAATACATTCAGGAAAAAGACAAATATCACCTCAGTCTGCCGTGAACATGAATTCTGTAAAGAATTCGAAACGTCGGCTAGTAATAAATATAGTTCTAAATCATTAGTTTCAAATGTAATAACTTAGTGAAACCAATACATCGCGATAAAATCCGTAAACTGTAGTTTAATTTCAATGTGTAACATTCGCGTAAACCCAAGAAGATACTACGTCTTAAGTTCTTGGTCTATCCATACATATCAGGGTTGGGTCCTGGATATAGGCCGCGGCACGCCTCTGAGCTAGATTTTCGGCTCTCCGTGTCCAGTCGCTGCCAGCCACTTCACCTAGCCGGAAAACGTCCAACGCTTTGCCAAGAAGCAAAAGAGTTTTAAAAGCTTATTACTTCATAAGCTTGCTAAAATAAGAAAGCAAGTATGCCTCTCCCACCCATTGACAATCAAAACTCATTTCTAACTAAGTATGAAAGAGAATAGAATATCTATAGTAGAAATTTGGCAAGTGCTCTGTGATAACGCGCATCTGTTGCCAAGCTCTTCTATTTCATTTCGTGTAATTTTCGAGTTCACGGTTTTGATTGGATCTTAAGGGTGCTGATTAAACTAGAGTATCAATTGTAATGAGCATTCGTGCAAATGCTACATAACAGAAACATAAACTACCTATAGCTTCTTGGCGAGAATTCTAGCAAAAGGACAGTTTTGCTTCAAGATTATTTTATTACTTTATTCAACAAAGAAAAAGATCATAAAAATGTTCGATACTATGTTTGGCCTTTGCTTAGCTCTGTTCGTTATTCAGCATCAGCCTTTAAGAGTCCACTGCTGAGCTTTTGCCCGCCGCTTCGCACGCGTTAAATTTGGGGTAACACAAATCTACGTTCAGTCTCAAGTTGTGTGAAGACACTCCTGATTATTCTAAAACTTCAGAAACTCTATAGGGTACAAAGTAACTTGGTTAGTATCCATGACATTATCTACCGTTATCTACCGAAAGGTACTATATAATAACATCATCTTGCATATAGTCAAATGTCAAAGCCATGTTCTAATACACAATTCAATATATCTGTATAAACATTTTCGCGTTTTTAATATTAGTAGGGAAAATCGTTTCAGCCGTTTAAGCTTCTTATATAATTATTAGTTTATATATGCGAACAATTTAATCAACGTGCTTAATATGACATTATGTATGACGTGACAGTACCTACCTACTGACAGATATGCGATAGCACATGCGCAGCAGCACTCAATTATTAGCGCATGCGTTCTTACTTCCAAGAGGTAAATTTGTGCCGTACAAACTTCTACCCTTCCTACAATCCCTCCCAGTAAAATTTCTGCAACTTATGGTAGCCTATGTCCGTCTCCATGGTCCCATTATATCTCTATATTACATTTCAACAAAATCGGTTCAGCCGTTTTAGCGTGAAAACGCAACATACATACATACACACTTTCGAATTTATAATATTAGTAGGGATTATCAGTTGTATTAGAAATTCAAAACACATGCCTCCACTGCGTAATAGCCGTTAATTATTGCCCTCCCCGTGCTTCGGAGAGCACGTTAAGCCTACGGCTCCAGCTGTCATAAAGATTTTTTTCTTTATACAGTCATATTCTAGAAATTACAAATAGATAGCAAACAAATATAAACTCTATACCCTTGTAATAAGGCACAAATTCATTAAAACATTACTTTAACTCTATATTGTATATACAATAGTTCGACCAACCCTTTTGTCTGAACTTTCTGCTCTATCTGTTCAGCGTGTTATTTCGGTGAAATATGACCCTACTAGGGATAAATAACAAAACTTTCTCGTACCTAACTACTGAAACTCATGTTACACCCGCCCAAAACCAAATCAGAACTTAAAATTACATTAAACAGACTCATAATAATGTAATGTAATTTTTCATTTTTCACGGTGAGAATCGACTGTGATTCTCAGGAAAACTTTTCACTAGGTTTAAGTAGCTAAGTTTGACTACCAACCGTAGCAAAACCGGTATTTTTGACACTTGACCTGGAATCTCCTCTCTCCCTTCCTGTCTCTCTTTCCTGTATCTTTCTTCTTTACTCTCGAAACCAAATGAAATAAAATTGTAGGAGAGAGTTTAACAAAAATATAATATCTTGAATGAGCCTTCTTACTGTTGCCTTCAGTGAATATTCGTGACGAAAATATAGTATAAACAAAAAAAAAGACTTGAACTTTTATGACAGTCAGGAGACTGTCATAAAAATTTTCATTCATAATTATCCATTTTGGATATTCAGCCGCTAAGCATATACTTAATATGTAGAGTTTAGCAATTCGTTCTAAAATCTCATTCGGCAACAGCTGGTCTTCTATAGCTAGTAATATTTCCATGATTTTATTTATCAAATTTTAAACGAAACTTTTATAGGGTGGTAAAACCGGCCCTCAGGCTGGTTTCAGAGTGACGCACGCGGCACGCGCCGTCGGCCAGCGCGTCTCAACAGCGCGTTTGGCGCGCGGACCGCTGTGAAACGAGTACGCGTTTCTCATTGCAATGTATGAAGCTTCGGCAGCGCGGCCGGCGCGCGCGTCTCACACCCGGCGCGTTTGAACTGCGTGACTATGAAACGCTACTACTAATCTAGTGTAATTGTAAGCGCGCGCGTGTGGCCGGCGCCGGTCAAACGTGTGACTCTGAAACCAGCCTCAGATTGCTCTCGCACTGCGCCCTACAGAATCCGCGCTCAGACTTAGGGCGGTTTCAGATTAGTGTATTTTTCTGCGTATACGGTCGTTTCAGCATACGCGCTCACACGCGCGCTACATTATGAGCTTCAAGAAACCGGACTCGCGTAAACGGGCATATTTTGGCATGTCCGCTCGAAATGGTAGTGATCTCGTGTCAGTTACATGGATTCGCGCTTATACGACCTTAGAAGCGCGTCAATGCTCGTACAAGTTGCGTGTGTGGCAAAAGGCGTGCCTATACGCGCCTAAATGCGCTTCCAAAAATGAGCTTACACTCGCGTATAAAATGCTAGTCTGAAACTACTCATCGACTAGTCGGGCTTCCCCTCACAATACAGATTGCTAGTCTGAGAGCAAGCCCGACTACCTGCGTCTCCCTTTGTCTAAAGATACTGTCTCCCCACACCGCCATTGTAAGAATAACCATTGTACGGTCAGTAAGAAAATTGCTAGTCATTTTTCGTTTCATAATGTTTGAGATATTACGTAGGTATTAAGTAATTTGAATTGGTTGTGACAGATTAAAAAATGAGATGCTGAGGAAAGTGTAGCCTTTTTAAGAATACATATTTGAGAAAGAATGGAAAGAAATGTTGATTAAAATAAGTGCGTACCATATTTTTACATAATGCTTTATATTATACTGGACTTCGCTCGCTACTCCACCCACGTGGAAGTTGGTTATCGGAGCAAGTCGGTCTCCATTCTCCTAAATATCTCTAAAAGTGATACATAAGTTCGCTCCGTGCGTTGCGACATGAAAGAAAGACAAACAAACATACATACTTTTTCATTTGTAATATTAGTGTAGATACAAACACATACAAACACTGAAAATGCAAACAAAAGCTAGCTTTTGTTTGCATTTTCAGTGTTTGCTTTATTATAAGCTGTTTTCACCTCATTTTTTAAGTCCGAAGAAGAACCACATGATGCAAAATTGTAATGTTTTTAAAATGAGCTATTGTGACGTAAAGTTTTACACTTGCGAATTCGAATGCAACCAATCGTGAAAGGTGATCTGTATTATAAACCCATACGCTGTACTATGACCCAAATATAGTACTATATTCTGAATTTAAACTTTTGTGGCGGTTCGAGTAACCGACGTGGTTAATGTCTCAATAAACAATTTAAAACTAGCATATATGTAAGTGTATATAGCGTTTTTATTATGTTTAATGTTGAAATGTGTAAACATCTTTTTGTGTAGCAAAATTTGATGAGTCTAATTCAAGAATGATTACCTACTTATATTCTGTCAATCCACGTTATGCTAGTAAGCGGACCTTTGACTCCAAAGCAAAAATGTCTTTGATGCAGCGGGTATAACGATAAGAGGACGATGATGATCTGAACCTATACAATTCTTGCATTATTAGCTGACAGACAAAGCACAGCCCTGTTAGGCGTAAGATGCTGAAATATGGCATCTAAGATAAGATTATATATTTATTTTGAACACACAATACAAATTAAAAGTTCATAATTTTCAAAGTAAAGAAAAATAATATAAAATTCTAAACATAACATTAAATTGAAAAAGGAAATATCAAAAAAAAAAGTATCTGTGTATGTTCATTTTAAACCGTACGGGTGCAATTTCTTGTGTGCGTGTGTATGTTACTGAACACCTCCTAAACGACTGGACCGATTTGGATGACATTTTTTGTGTGTGTTCAAGGGGACTTGAGAATGGTTTAGATTCACCAAAAAAATTGCGAACATTAAAAAAATGGCAGTACGAAGTTCGCCGGGTCAGCTAGTATTAATAACTTTTGTCCATTTAGTTTTTGTTACAGAACATTTCGAGTATTCATTAGCTTTGTGAACAGCGAATGATTCATACTTGTGAACCATATAACAGTTTGTATTACGGCGATCGATGACACAAGTCTCGGCGCCGAACATATATTTCACCAGACGCCCAGACCAATTTACTGCTCTGCAAATACATGTCAAAATAAAATAATGATTGTGAAATTGAACTATTTTATGAAGAGATGGTTTTAGTTTACTCTTGCAAAAAATCTTCTGACTTTTCCATAATAATGTATATTATGGTCAAAAAGTGCCATTAAAAGAAGCTTTTAAGTATTGCCTTACCTTTATACTATAACTAGTTTCCACCCGCGGCTTTGGCGCGCGAAAGTCAGCAAAAGGTACCCTATGTGTTATTTAGATGTGAAGGTATGTTATTGTACCGTAAAGTTTCATCAATATTCGTTCCGATAAATAGAAAAATACAAAGTTTCGCATTTATAATATTAGTATGGATATAGGAAAGCATCAACACTTCATTCACTTATACATCATGATAAATAATTAGGCAAGTGCGAGTCGGACTCGCGCACGAATGGTTCCGTACCATCATCTATAAAAGAAAATCACGTTTGTTGTATGTATACTTAAATATTTTTTAATTTTCTACCTGTTTATTAAGATCGAGTAACAAATTGCTTAAAAATTACGTTTGTTGTATGGGAGCCCCCCTTTATTACTAAGTTTGTTTTTATTTAATTACTAGCTTTTGCCCGCGGCTTCGCTCACGTTAAATTCGGGGTAACACATAACTCCTTCATCGTCCGATAGTAATTTTCGTTTTAATTCTGGTCATAGGGACTGATAAGAAATATAACCGCAAGAAGTATTTAAAACATTTTTGTAAACAGTGTTTTTAGAGTTCTGTAGTCAAAAATGGCTAAACACGGAATCTTTATAGACGCGCTATGTCCGTCAGTCCGTATCTCACAGCCACTTTATGCCGAAAGTGCCGAAACTATTTAGTTTACACATTTGAAAATTGGTAGGTAGACGTATTCTGTGAACCACCAAAACCAAAAAATATTGAATAAGTATTAAGGATATATAAGATAATTTCTTCATACATGGAACTGATGTGGAAAATGTGTCGTTAATAATTACTTTGAGGTTCCTAAAACCATTGTTTCTCAAAGTCAATCATTTGAAAGATATACGGTTCCAAAGTGGTAAAATGGGTGTGAGGATCCCTCTAACTTTAATAGTAAGAGAGTGACAAATCTATAAAAAATATTAATATATCCTGTAGATCGTTCTAAAAACTTCCAACGAAAATTGATTTGAACGATATGTAGTCAGCAGTTTTTGAAATAAAGCACATCTTAAAAACTGCAAATATAGCTTTGTCGTTTAGACAAATACTATACTACTATAATAGTTAGTCGAAGATAATGGCTATGGTAAGTGGATACCTGCACTACGGAACCCTTCATGAGCAAGTCTGACTCGCAATAGCGAATAGCTTTTATAATGTTTCATCCTTGGTGTTACTTGTAGCCGTTTGCCATTACAAAGCTTTAGTGCATTAAGATTCCGCATTGATAGGACTGGAACACCAACGTTCGGTCTCAAGTTGCATGAAGGTACTCCTGAGAGTTCAGAAACTCTATAGGGTACCTTGAAGTAACTTGGTCAGAATACATGACATTATCTACCAAAAGGTGCTCGACAACATCACTTTGCATACAGTCAAATGTCAAAGCCATGGTCTGCTATATCTCTAGACACACTTTCGCATTTATGAGTAGAGAATATAAGTTCAGCCGCTTTAACGTGAAATCGGTAGATACATACATAGGTACACATTTTCGCATTTATACCTGATATTAGTAGGGATTAGCCAAAGCTGTTACAATAATTATTAGTTTATATATGTAAGCGAATGAAGTAATGACAGTGCACCATAGGACAATGTATAATGTGACAGTACTGACAGATATACGATAGCCCATATAGCTCAAGCGTTCTTACTGTCAAAGGTAGTAGGTTTGTCCCTACAAACTTCGACCCTCTCTAAAATCCCTCCTAGATTATTTTTTGCAGCTAATTGTATCCTATGTGTTTTTCCTGGTTCTGAGCTACCTCCCCACCAATTTTCAGCCAAATCGGTTATGCCGTTCTTGAGTTATAAATAGTGTAACTAACACGACTTTCTTTTATATATATGTACTAGCTTTTGCCCGCGGCTTCGCTCACGTTAAATTCGGGGTAACACATAACTCCTTCATCGTCCGATAGTAATTTTCGTTTTAATTCTGGTCATAGGGACTGATAAGAAATATAACCGCAAGAAGTATTTAAAACATTTTTGTAAACAGTGTTTAGAGTTCTGTAGTCAAAAATGGCTAAACACGGAATCTTTATAGACGCGCTATGTCCGTCAGTCCGTATCTCACAGCCACTTTATGCCGAAAGTGCCGAAACTATTTAGTTTACACATTTGAAAATTGGTAGGTAGACGTATTCTGTGAAGCACCAAAACCAAAAAATATTGAATAAGTATTAAGGATATATAAGATAATTTCTTCATACATGGAACTGATGTGGAAAATGTGTCGTTAATAATTACTTTGAGGTTCCTAAAACCATTGTTTCTCAAAGTCAATCATTTGAAAGATATACGGTTCCAAAGTGGTAAAATGGGTGTGAGGATCCCTCTAACTTTAATAGTAAGAGAGTGACAAATCTATAAAAAATATTAATATATCCTGTAGATCGTTCTAAAAACTTCCAACGAAAATTGATTTGAACGATATGTAGTCAGCAGTTTTTGAAATAAAGCACATCTTAAAAACTGCAAATATAGCTTTGTCGTTTAGACAAATACTATACTACTATAATAGTTAGTCGAAGATAATGGCTATGGTAAGTGGATACCTGCACTACGGAACCCTTCATGAGCAAGTCTGACTCGCAATAGCGAATAGCTTTTATAATGTTTCATCCTTGGTGTTACTTGTAGCTGTTTGCCATTACAAAGCTTTAGTGCATTAAGATTCCGCATTGATAGGACTGGAACACCAACGTTCGGTCTCAAGTTGCATGAAGGTACTCCTGAGAGTTCAGAAACTCTATAGATACTAACTCGGAAAGGGATCGTCACCGTATCGCCTTTCGCCTCGCCGTCAAACAGGCGTCAACCTGACGTAACCATGTAACGTAAGCGGATCAGAAGCTCCGGCACGTGGACTCGGCTACAGATAGGCGACGTCATGCTTACGGCTCGCCGACCGCTGGTTGACCGCTAGGCGGCACTACTTCAATAATTTTGAATCCGAATGCTAAGTGTAGCGCACAGTTATGTTATTCGGTTCACAATACATGAGTTGGCTATCATTGCTTTAGCATTTGATGAAGAGGAAAAAGAACACAACTGGAAGCTGCCTTGTGAATGACAGCCAATGAAAGCATGTTCGGCAACGCAGACCGCGGGAGGGGCGTGGACGAAGAGACGTAAGCTAGGCTACGGAGAGCCGTAAGCTAGGGTACGTAGAACCGTAAGCGCGGGAACTGCAAGTCGACCAAAGTAAAGCACATCTTAAAAACTGCAAATATAGCTTTGTCGTTTAGACAAATACTATACTACTATAATAGTTAGTCGAAGATAATGGCTATGGTAAGTGGATACCTGCACTACGGAACCCTTCATGAGCAAGTCTGACTCGCAATAGCGAATAGCTTTTATAATGTTTCATCCTTGGTGTTACTTGTAGCCGTTTGCCATTACAAAGCTTTAGTGCATTAAGATTCCGCATTGATAGGACTGGAACACCAACGTTCGGTCTCAAGTTGCATGAAGGTACTCCTGAGAGTTCAGAAACTCTATAGGGTACCTTGAAGTAACTTGGTCAGAATTCATGACATTATCTACCAAAAGGTGCTCGACAACATCACTTTGCATACAGTCAAATGTCAAAGCCATGGTCTGCTATATCTCTAGACACACTTTCGCATTTATGAGTAGAGAATATAAGTTCAGCCGCTTTAACGTGAAATCGGTAGATACATACATAGGTACACATTTTCGCATTTATACCTGATATTAGTAGGGATTAGCCAAAGCTGTTACAATAATTATTAGTTTATATATGTAAGCGAATGAAGTAATGACAGTGCACCATAGGACAATGTATAATGTGACAGTACTGACCGATATACGATAGCCCATATAGCTCAAGCGTTCTTACTGTCAAAGGTAGTAGGTTTGTCCCTACAAACTTCGACCCTCTCTAAAATCCCTCCTAGATTATTTTTTGCAGCTAATTGTATCCTATGTGTTTTTCCTGGTTCTGAGCTACCTCCCCACCAATTTTCAGCCAAATCGGTTATGCCGTTCTTGAGTTATAAATAGTGTAACTAACACGACTTTCTTTTATATATATGTATAGATTATATAATACATATCATTAGAGAATTTCTTATTTTTTTTATAGACTCACGCCTGTATCCCTGAAGGGGTAGGCAGAGGTGCAATATTACACCCACATTTCGCCTTCAATTTTTGGGTCCCACGTAATAGGGGGCGAGCCTATTGCCTAATTTCTTTATACACAACATTATCTGTTTTACCACCTTCACATAGAACATGTAAATTATTTTTACCGCTTACTTGTGAACATGCCACATATAACTGACCATGTGAAAAACAACATATTCGGGAGTCGATTCCAGCTGTTTCAAGTCTGTCCCTGCGATTTATTTAGAAAATACACACAGGGCTACGAATATCCAGCCCTGCCGAAAGTAAGATAGCCCCGTTGAGTTACTCAAGAGGTATCTGAATTCAGGCCTCAGTCTCCCACCCACGGATTCCCACGTACGTGAGGTGTGGGAATTTGGGTATAATGTCACCTGTATAAGTACAGAACACGATCAAACGAAACAAACAGACAGAGAGACATAAATTCTAAAAATTATCAAGTATTGCTTTTTAGCATTTTCCTAAGATTTTTGAGCTAATTTTCGTCAAAATATCTTTAATGTACCTACAGACTTTTTCACCTCTACAGTTTTATTATAGTATAGATAGTTGTTATAAATTTTGACACAGAGACTTTTTGTTTATGAAAATGCCGAATATTATACTCTATTATTTTTTTAATAACAGAAAGATACCCGACACATAATTATTGTCTTTTTTGCAAGAAACATTAATTTTGCTAGAAAATAATTTGAAAATAGTGACATCTATCTATTGGTCGGTAAATAGCCATAAAACACTTTGAAGGTTCCTATTTGGACTAATTTTACTCTTACTAACAAACTTATAATGATCATAGATGGCACCACATATTTAAATAACCAGTTTTGGATGATCCCTGTTTTGTTTGGGACTACGTACAAAGAAGAGGTCAAGCTGTACAACGAAAACCACTCAACCGATTGTGATGTAACATATACTATTTTATAGGTTTGAGTATCCTTTGTACATGAGTGTAAGTTTTATTGAAATCAATTTCGCCATTTTAGAGATCTTTAGCAATATAGGGAAAGACGTCGGACAGACAGACAGACAGACATAAATTCTAAAAATTATCAAGTATTGCTTTTTAGCATTTTCCTAGATTTTTTAGCTAATTTTCGTCAAAATATCTTTAATGTACAGACTTTTTCATCTCTACAGTTTTATTATAGTATATAGATAGATTATATAATACATATCATTAGAGAATTTCTTATTTTTTTTATAGACTCACGCCTGTATCCCTGAAGGGGTAGGCAGAGGTGCAATATTACACCCACATTTCGCCTTCAATTTTTGCGTCCCACGTAATAGGGGGCGAGCCTATTGCCTAATTTCTTTATACACAACATTATCTGTTTTACCACCTTCACATAGAACATGTAAATTATTTTTACCGCTTACTTGTGAACATGCCACATATAACTGACCATGTGAAAAACAACATATTCGGGAGTCGATTCCAGCTGTTTCAAGTCTGTCCCTGCGTTTTATTTAGAAAATACACACAGGGCTACGAATATCCAGCCCTGCCGAAAGTAAGATAGCCCCGTTGAGTTACTCAAGAGGTATCTGAATTCAGGCCTCAGTCTCCCACCCACGGATTCCCACGTACGTGAGGTGTGGGAATTTGGGTATAATTTCACCTGTATAAGTACAGAACACGATCAAACGAAACAAACAGACAGACAGACATAAATTCAAAAAATTATCAAGTATTGCTTTTTAGCATTTTCCTAAGATTTTTGAGCTAATTTTCGTCAAAATATCTTTAATGTACCTACAGACTTTTTCACCTCTACAGTTTTATTATAGTATAGATAGTTGTTATAAATTTTGACACAGAGACTTTTTGTTTATGAAAATGCCGAATATTATACTCTATTATTTTTTTAATAACAGAAAGATACCCGACACATAATTATTGTCTTTTTTGCAAGAAACATTAATTTTGCTAGAAAATAATTTGAAAATAGTGACATCTATCTATTGGTTGGTAAATAGCCATAAAACACTTTGAAGGTTCCTATTTGGACTAACTTTACTCTTACTAACAAACTTATAATGATCATAGATGGCACCACATAATTAAATAACCAGTTTTGGATGATCCCTGTTTTGTTTGGGACTACGTACAAAGAAGAGGTCAAGCTGTACAACGAAAACCACTCAACCGATTGTGATGTAACATATACTATTTTATAGGTTTGAGTATCCTTTGTACATGAGTGTAAGTTTTATTGAAATCAATTTCGCCATTTTAGAGATCTTTAGCAATATAGGGAAAGACGTCGGACAGACAGACAGACAGACATAAATTCTAAAAATTATCAAGTATTGCTTTTTAGCATTTTCCTAGATTTTTTAGCTAATTTTCGTCAAAATATCTTTAATGTACAGACTTTTTCATCTCTACAGTTTTATTATAGTATAGATTTATTTTGAAAGGTAATATACAACTACATATTCTGTGAAAATTTAAAGCGTCTACCTGTTAAAGTTAGTAATTTTGAGCAAAAAATACGAAAAAAAACATGTTTTTTGTATGGGACTCCCCCTTAATATTTACATTTTTTTATTTTTAGTAGTTTTTGTTATAGCGGCAACCAAAATACATAATTTGTGAAAATTTCAGCTTTCTAGCTATCACGGTTTCTGAGATACAGCCTGGTGACAGACAGACAGACAGACAGCGGAGGCTTAGTAATAGGGTCCCGTTTTTTACCTTTTAGGTACGGAACCCTAAACAAGTGGCATCACATTTTATCCACATTCGGCTTACTTATACCTACTCAAGTTTGACATCTGAGTTATGAATGTGTGTATCTTGACTGGAGGTCTTTCATGTTTTAGCTTCACGCGCAATGTAGAGCTCCCTCTGTCTATCTTTTTTTATTGATTGACGGATTATGAATACAAAGTCTTCCTACCCTATTTCATTTCATGGCTGACATATGGTGCGACGAATTAAATAGTTTTTTTTTAAAACAGACTAAAAACTCAATATCAACCCTACACCAACCAGTCTGGCCAGCGTGGTTCAGCAGGTTAAATCAACATATTAACTCACAATGCTAGGTGTTACACAAATTAAGAGTGGCAATGGACTACAAAAGGCTTTTTGATTTACAATGCGATTTTTTTTTATAGACTCACGCCTGTATTCCCGAAAGGGTAGGCAGAGGTGTAATATCAAACCCACATTTCGCCAGGATTTTTTTGGTCCCACGTAATAGGGGGCGAGCCTATTGCCGTACCGGGCACATTACCAGACTCCGTGCTGCTACTGAGAATTTCCTAATGGAAAAACCCAATAACACTTTGCCCGACCCGGGAATCGAACCCAAGACCTCCCAATCCCTCGCGGAGATTTATGCCGCGAGGCTAACGAGGCAGTCGATTTAATTTGCTGTCTCTATAAATGACGTTACTTCTATACCGTCAGGTTAAATGATGAAAATCTGAGAGAAAAGAAAAGAAAATACAAAGAAAGTCTTTTATTTAGTATTTAATAACATTCCCCCAGTCACGAAATGACGAAATAGCTTTGGCATTCTGATATTTATGACAATATTTTTCTATTGAAATAATACCTAGACTAGTTTATTTTATTCTTTAGTTTCGTGTTCACTCGGTTCTTTTCATTTTGGTTCAAAAATTTATTTTTTCTGTTATTTGGTAGGAGAATTTATTTATTTCAAATATCAAAGTATTCATTTGAATACAATTTACCGAATGAAAGTAAGTTTTTTAAGGTGAAAAAGGTGAAAGCATAATATCAGTCTACGAATCCAATATAATGACCCTACAATAATTGAAATTGAAAAATAAAATAAACGTTATAATTATGCTTTGAATTATTTTAAATAACATGTGTATTTTCTAAATAAAATGTACAATAAAAAATTCACTTTATATTTCAGTCAAACTAACAAGACACATAAAGAAATTTCTTCCAAACAAAAATATATTTTCAAAATGAGCTCATAAAAGATGGACATCTAAGCTAACGAACATTGAAAAATAACAATTGGATTGAGAAGCTCTACCTTTTTTCCAGTCCGTGTGGTGACGGATTAAGAATATGGAATGTCACCACCCATATCATTCCATGGGTGTCGTAAGAGCCGACAGAGGGAGCATATTATGCAGAGAATAGCACTGTAAGAGAAGGAAAACTTGATATAAACCCTATACCAACCCCGTTTGGCCAGCGTGGTATAGTAGGCCAATTCCTCCTTTCAAAGGAGAGGCCTAGTCCAGCAGTGGACTGTTAAGGGCTGATGATGATGACCTTTTTTCAAGTCTACAAAATAAAGTTACAACTCGCTCTATACTAGTTTTTCACACGGATTTCTTACTTGAATCAAGCTATTAACTCAAGTTATCTATCGTACGTCTAAAGACAAATGCCACAACACATAAAACACAACCATCCCGTCCACTCCTGATAGCTCGTGCATCTAAATTCTATCCAAGTCGCCGAGAAAAGTCCCCAACAATAATCAATACTTAGCTTCAATGATATCTAACAACGTAAGGGTGCCATCCACTAAAGATGGCGCAGCAACGAAGTTGCACGCGAGAAAAAAACCATTAATAATTTGAATTGGGCGCAATAAGCTGAAATTCGGCATGTATATTTCTTGAGAATCGCAGGGCTGCACTAAGAAGGGATTTCTCCGGGATTCTCGGGATCGGGCTGGAATGGTTTAATAAAAAAATAATGTACGGCCCTGGATCTATCCCACAGCTGAACACCTATTTTCACAATGAGAGGCTTTAAGTTTAGTATGGTTCACCACACTGGCCTGTTCGGGGTTGGCATGCTTCATGTGTTTCGTGAACATTGTGGAAGATTCTCATACATACTAGGCTCCATAATTATGATGTTTTCCTTCACACTTAGCAAGCAAATATTAACAATCTAATACGCGCATTGCTTCGAACCTCCACTACACCGAATTGTAAACGAGATTCTCTTGATGTGGCGATCGAGGCACTTGGCAATACGACCATTACTTGCCAAAGATCGTCGAGTCTACACTCACCATGTCAACAATCTCATGAGCCAAATCCCCATATTTTACTTGCTCATCTTTCTCAGCTTTCACAAGATTATTTTTATCATTTCTCATTCACCGCACAGCTTTGGTAGATACGTAGCCTTAGAGATACTGAAGTACGTGGCATTCTTAGAACAATGATGAACACGTGCCCCGAACGTCGTCATATGTGGTGTATGTGTGTGTGTGTGTGTGTGTGTGTGTGTGTGTGTGTGTGTGTGTGTGTGTGTGTATGTGTGTGCGAAACCGTCGCCTCAGGGTTTAATACCACCAAAGCGCTACAAACAACTTGGTCACGCGTTACCTTGTATTCCATATGATACCGTCCCCAACGACAATAAAATTATTGTTGGGGATTTTTGGAATAGTCTTATTGAATCTTTCCTGTGTGGACTATTTGTTTTTAAAAGTGGGCCTTGAAAAATATTTCCTGTGATATTCTGGAGGGTCTTGCAAATATTGGAATAGTTTAGTAGGGGGTTTTATAGGAGTTTTTAGATTGGATTTGTAATACTTGATGCTAAAGCTTTGAATAGAACTATTTTCGGTTATGGTACTTTGAATACAGTGATAGCCTATTGGAGATACCAATGCAGTCTGCCATGCAGAGGCCTTCGGGTTCGAATCCACGGCGCGCACCAATGTCTTTCAGAGTTATGTGCGTATTAAATAGCTAATTATCGCTTGCCCCGTGCCTCGGCGAGTTACGTTAAGCTGTCGGTATCGGTTGTCAGGAAGATATTAGACGGTCGTTTTAGGGCGTCTGTACCTTCTAAATAAACTGATACATGTCTAAACCATGGAATATTGCTATCCCTTTGGGTTGCGGAAGTCAGACAGTAGCTCTGTGTAAAAGCTAATATTCAGCCAAATCCGGTTAGACTAGTAAGTGGATCCCAGGTTGAAACTGGCAGAACGCTAGGAGGTTAATAATACTTTGAATCTTTATTACTTCTATGTATTGTATTATAATTGTGGAAGTTTTACTGGATGGACGTGTAGATGATTTTTACGCTATTACGCAAAATCTGGTGAATGGAATTAGATGAAACAATGCAGCAATACAACTTAAGCGGTATAGCATATAATTGTGCTACTTCTTAGTTAACTGATAAGTTAATGATCACTATAAAGTAGGATTTTAATTCTCTCCGAAATGTAATATTGATATTTGCTTTTTATTAGATTACATTATACTACCCTTATAGGTAACTTTGCTTCAGAAATACCTACTCACTTAACATGTAAAATTACCAAAATTAGGTTGCTAATGTACTAAGATGTTCTAGCGAGTAAAGCACTTAGTGCCTCAGTATAGACTCACTGCAGCTAGCTAATAACCTCTCCTTTACGACGGCTATGGTAAAGGCAAGTTTGCCACAACTAGCGATAGAGCTGCAAGATAGCCCAGTGGTGTACGTAACGTACTGCCGAGACGATGGTCTCGGGTTCAATCCCCAGTTACCCCGGGCACACACCTCTAACTTTTCGATGTTATGTGTGTATTAAAATGTTAATTATCGCTCGGTTAACAATGTGCCCTGTAGATGGCAATAGGCCCGCCCCCTATTACATTGGGACCGAAACATAACTGGCGAAGTGTGGGTGTGTAATACACCTCTGCCTACCCCTTCGGGGATAAAAGGCGTGAAGTTAAGTTATGTAATATATTATCTGAAATTGTGAAATATATACTTCTGATCATTGAGATACCATAACAACCTCTGATTGTTAATATTTTCTTATGAGTTTGTGACTTATATTTTAGTCATACATAACACAAAGACATTTGATATAGCTTAAAGATTGTTTTAAGGCGAGGACTGAAATGGATAGCTTAATTTGTTCTACGAACCACTGTGCCTGCTTTTTCTGCAGCGAAATAAACAGCTCCAGCACATAAATAACATATGATGTAAAGAAAATATAGCAGCGATAGCCTAGTGGAGAGACCAACGGACTGCTACGCAGAGGGTCTCGGGTTCGAATCCAGAGCGCGCACTTATGACTTTTCGAAGTTATGTGCGTATTAAACTGTTAATTATCGCTTGCTAAACGTTGAAGGAAAACATCGTGAGAAAACCTGCATATGTGAGAGTTCTTCATAATGTTTTCGAAAGACATGTGAAGTTTACCAACCCGCACTTGGCCAGCGTGGTGGACTATGGCCTTACCCTTCTCATAGTGAGAAGAGGCCCGTGCCCAGCAGTAGGACAGTTTATATACAGGGCTGATGAAGTAAGTAACGAAAATGAGCTGGCCTGTAAAATATATATACCTATACAACATTTGGACCTTATTAGGTGTCAAGCATGATTATTGATATTAGGCTAGTAAGATCAAATAAAATTTGCAATAAATTGATATACAAATTCTTATAGGTAGGCGTCAATAGCCTAGTGGAGATACTAACAGACTGCCATGCAGAAGGTATCGGGTTCGAATCCACGGCGCGCACCAATGACTTTTCGAAGTTATGTGCTAATTAAATTGTTAATTATCGCTTGCCTTGTGCCTCGGAGAGCACGTTAAACCGTCGGCAGTTGACAGTCGTTACGGGGAGTCAGTACCCTCAAATAAACTGATACTGGTCTAAACCATGGAATATCGCTATCCCTTTGGGTTGCAGAGGACAGACGGCAGTCGCTCTGTAGAAAAGTTGATGTTCTGTCATATCTGGTTGGACTGGTAAGCGGAAGTGGGGCTCCAAGGCAAGCAAGTCTTGGATGCAACCGGGATAACGCTAGGACGATGATGATGATGATAGACAAATTCTTAAGACAATGAATGACGAAAAAGTACGCTGTATAAATGAAGGGACTGCAAATCGCAACGAAGAAGTTTTCAGTTTAGAAGTTTGTTTGATAGGAAATCTGACACGAAATTGTTGTTGTTTATTGTTGTTTAAAAAAGACAACTCCCGGACTAGGACTAAATACTGTGTAGCGGGGGACTTTACAAACATACATCTAACGGACACAATGAACACCCAGACTCGAAACAACAATTTATGAATCACACAAAGTGTCGCCTCGTGTGGGAATCGAACCCACAACACTCGGCGCAGTGTCAAGCGGCGAGGGGGCCGCTTAAACCACTACACCAACCGTGCAGAGCTAGCGAAATCTAAGAGCTCAAAAGATATTGGTAAAATGTCAAGACACTTCAAGCGATTACGGTTGCTAATCGCTGACAGTAGAACGCAAGTACAGACATGTTAGCCCCGACAGCCTTTGAGCTTCTCAAATAAATCAAAAGCTTTTAGTTCTATATATATATATTTTAGCAGATTTCTGTCAAGTTTTTGAACGACGTAAATATTTAAGACGAAAGTGAGAAACTGTTTTGTGATAGAAACTTGAATTGTTTTGTATAATTAATGAAGTGATATTAAAATGTCTGAGGCTGCATCAATCATTGTTACAACTGCTAAAAGTTTACACATAGAAGTAGAAACTTGTTGAAATGAGAAAAGTTTTTCCCCGATATTTTCTTGTCATTCACCCTTCTTTCTTGTTGACTATTAAGTATAATAAAATTGCGAATAAGAAATATTCTAAAATTGGCCAAAATTCCCGCAGTGTTCTGATTCCAATTTAGGTAAAGCTGTATTATGCCAAACACAGATCATATTGGCAAATATGCAACAGATAAACATACATATAAATTTCAAAATTTATCAATTACTAGCTGTTTCCCGCGGTTTCACCCGCGTCCTGAGGGAACTATTTCGCGTACCCGGCTAATGTATAGCCTAAGTTACTCCTTGGTACATCAGCTTTCCGCCAGTTAACGTCCCGTCAAAATCGGTCCAGCTGTTCCGAAGATTAGCGAGAACAAACAGACAGACAGACAAAAATAAAAAATAAAATGTAATTTCAGTTTATTATTATGTACCGTGTATACATCCATATGCATTTTGTAAAAAGTGGTAATTTTAATATTACAAACAGACACTCCAATTTTCTTTATGTGTATAGATTTCAAGACACAAAACAAATTATCACACTCATCACCTCAGAAAATCCTTTTATTTGAGGTAGGAATCGAATAGAAAAACCCAAATTAAGTCCGCATTTTATGATTTCCAAGAAAAGTTATGTCTCAAAATATGGGGCCTTATCACGCAAAAATCCTTGGCAAAAAAATGATAAGGCCTTTTTGCGACAAATCTCTAATCCGGTTATACAAGGTATTTTAGAAATCGTTACGTGGGACATAAAAATTACTATTGTTGTTCACAATTCACAACACACTTCATCACTCAACGCATACACGTCGATTAAACACAGCGTACTAGATTCAATACAGCACAGAGCTATAGATTGTCCGTAGAACGATCCCATTCAACCCGACGCAGTACCGACCAATCATCTTGGAGTGGACAGATGAATGCTCCACGATCTATAGCCGCTGGCAACTACGATGAAAACGCTTTAAGCTGCTAAGCTCGAAATGTTTTACAGGTGGTGTTGAATTCGTATCATTTGTTTCCGGCGAAACGAAAATTCAGAGAATAATATATGATACTCGCTTCTGGTAAGAGGAACAAACGAATCAATTTATTCGTGAAGTGAAACGGTTTTGTCGCCTTCTGGTATATAGATGGATGACCAGCCACATTAATTCTCACCTGTCTTGCATTGAAAATCACGTAATGACGTGGCGTCGGTCTCGGGTGTCATGTTGGTTTGTAACAGTCGTTGCGAAGCCACAAAAGTTCTCACATCTCTTTCGTTGAAAAGCACGTAAAGGTGGTCTCGGGTATCATGTAGATTTGTAACAGCCGTTGCGAGGAATCAGCACCTTCAAATATTTTCATTGGTCTGATCTATGAAATATTGCTGTCCTTGGTGCTGATGTCAGACATAAGACCGAACAGGTATCTATCAAATGACTATCTGTCAAAAGTCTTGTCCTTTGTTAAGATGATGATTATTCTTCAGATTATCATATTTTAGTTTTTTTTTAATATTTATTAATAGGCATTTGTATCCAGTTGTATTAAGATTTCGATCCAATAGCGCCTCCGTTCGCAGAATTAAGCCTTGGAATATCCAAGGCTTAATTCTTTATTACTGTTTAAAACTGTATTTGCGGCCACGATTTCTCGGAAGGTTAAATTAATATTCTGTTTTTCCGACAATACAAATATTATTTTAGCATAAAATTACGGAGTATTACACGGATAAACAACACTCTGTATTTAGGAGATTAAACCAAAGTCATGTCATGTTTTTGATAACAAACTTAATAGCTATTTAAAATTGTAATAATCAAACAATTGTATTTTACTTTTTAAATACCATTACGAATAAGGATATTATTTTTGATTTCTCTTCATTAATCTAAGTTGTTTACTATTCGTAATAATCAAGGCGATTTAAACAACTAACCTTTAGGTTTAAAATTGTCTTTGGGGAAGTATAGTAAAAAAGAATGTACTCAGACCATTGCTGCTCCTTTGTTTGTTGAATAATTGTGGGTTTTATTTTTATTATTTATTTATTTTTACACTCTCATACCTAAATCCCCGAAAGGGTAAGCAGAGGTGTAATATTACACATTTCGCCATGTTGAATTTTAGATCCCACATAATAGAGGACAAGCCTATTGCCGTTACCGGGCACATCATCAGACTTCGTGCTGCTACTAAGAATTCGGGAAACCCCAGGAACACTTTTGCCCGATCCGGGCATCGAACCCGGGACATCCTGATCAGTATACGCATAGGCTATCCACGAAGGACCTTGGACCCAAATCAGGATACTATATTCAATAAATTAACCTAGAACACATATTTAAAACCACGCAACCTACGCAAGCGTAATTTTCCGTACAACGACACCAATCACCTGAACAGGCAGAAAATAAAAATAAGCCATCAAAGCAAGAATGAAATCCCATTGATCCAACATGGCGGGATAAGCTGAGATTAATCACAGTTCGTCTGTCTAACAATCAGTATTGAGTAGAATGGAGTATTGGGCATAGACCTACCTACATATTATTCAAAGGCATGTATTTAATGCGGCGACTAAGTTAAGCGAATACAAGTTTCAAAAATATTTGGAGTGGGTACCATATAAAATGGGTTGGCAGCTAATAAGGAGTATCGTAATAAGTAAAATGTAGCGTATTAATAAGTGAGTTATAAGCTTCGTTTTAATTTAAACTTGCAGCTTTTTTTTGGGAACTGAATTAGTATCTAAGCGGAAACTTGATGATGAATAAAAAATAGAAAATGGACATTCATAAATAATACAAATTTCAATATTTGCCAAATGGTTTTGTCTTAAGTGAAGTGTTTCGTATTAGTAAATAAGACGCTTCAGTCTTTTAAGCCAAGTTGACGGAGCCCTGCTTCGCAGTGCTCCTATTTTTGGGTACAGGGTCACCAGAAAACCTAACATAACCTACCTACTAACATTATTAGTCGCCAAGTCATTATTTATAGCTCCTCGGCTATTATTTCAATTGACTTGTATAGTTTATTTGCTACCTAAGCGCAGCTGCTAGTTTTAAGTTTTTATAACACCCTTAGTTTTGAATCTTATTTAATATAATAGTCGCGAAAATATTTAATCGCTAGCAACTTATTTTATTAGTTGCAAACATTTAGTCATCTTTTAAGTTATTAGTCCCTTGGAAAATAAAAAGCTTTATTCAAATAGCTTTGCCTGTAACTTTGCCCGCGTGAATGTCAGAGTTTAATAAGGACATTGGCTCCCCTTGTAGTCCCTTAGGTCGGAATTTACAGTCTTTATGAGAGTCAGTACCTTTAAGTAAACTGTTACTGATCTAAGTCATGAAATATCCCTATCCTTTTGGATGGTGGAGGTCAGACAGCAGTTGCTCAGTGGAGAAATTGATATTGTATCAAATCTAGTTCGACTAGTGAGGGGACACCAGGTTGCAACTGGGATAGCTCTAGGAGGATAAAAATAGAGTAGACTAGTCAAGTCAAAATCTTTTAATATTTTCTTGGGTTTACGCGAATGTTACACATTGAAATTAAACTACAGTTTACGGATTTTATCGCGTTATATTGGTTTCACTTGTTTTTACATTTAAACCGAATGATTTAGAAACTACATTTTAATTACTAGCCGACGTTTCGAATTCTTTACAGGATTCATGTTCACGGCAGACTGAGGTGGTATTTGTCTTTGTCTTGAATTTAAAAGTTATCTCAAAGTACCCGAACATTTTTCAACTATTGGTGTTACTATCTACGCAGAATGTGCTCACTGTGTCTTGATGTCTTCTGGTGACTTTGTCCTTCTTGGGTTTCATTAGCCTGATAACAGGGTCCCAAGCTGGAGGAACATTCCAACCATCTTCCCTATTGAAATTAGGATGTTTTTTAATTTCAATAGCTTCTCGTATCATTCTTGGAATAAAGCGGTGCTCTTTTGCGAGTATCTGTGGTTTATCAAATCGCAGGTAATGGTTGGTTCCTTGTTCTACATGTTCACACACAGCAGATTAAAATGTAGTTTCTAAATCATTCGGTTTAAATGTAAAAACAAGTGAAACCAATATAACGCGATAAAATCCGTAAACTGTAGTTTAATTTCAAAATCTTTTATTCATTTAAGTCACAAACTGACACTTATGAACGTCAAATTTAAAAAATAATTACTTTAAGCTTCTACATTTACATTTACTGCCACGTTCGCAAAGCAAGGGCGTAGAACCATGAGAAAGAACGGGCAATAAAACTCACGGTCACTCTTTTTCAACGCCAGGTTTTGCATAATACATAAAAATTTCAATTTTGTAAGGTGCTGAAACTGTTACACCTTCTATGTCACTTGTATATATTTACTCTACTATAAACGGAGTAGTCGTATTAATAGATAGCTCCCATTGACTTCACAATATTATTGTGACTGAAATTCGGAGAGGTCTACGTCCAGCATTGGACTGTGCAAGGTTGTATGATTAGGACTGACAAATCGTTGTTATTTATTTTTATTTATAGTCTCACGCCTGTATCCTCCAAGGGGTAGGCAGAGGTGTAAATATTACATCCACATTTCGCCATGAATTTTTAGGTCCCACGTAATAGGGGGCGAGCCTATTGCCGTTACCGGGCACATCACGAGACTCCGGGCTGCTACTGAGTATTCGGGAAAACCCAGTAACACTTTTGCCCGACCCGAGAATCGCACCCGGGACCTCCGATCAGCAGTCGCATACGCTATCCACTGGACCACGGAGGCAGTCAGAAAAATTACCATTAATATATCCGTAAAAGAAAACACCAATCTATATACTAAAACAAAGTACGCTCTCACAAGTAAAATGTGCAACTTCTACAACAGTCCCAAACTAGCACGACAAACTAATAACACTGTCTGTTTAAGTTGAAAATGCTTTTCTAAAAGCTTTATTTCTCTCGTTTTCATTGTAAGTTGAGACTTTATAGGTGTCCACGGTGCTTTTTATTTTAATCGGCTTTTGAGATTGGGGCGTAGGTATAAACGTGGACGTATTGTTGACGAGAAACGCTTGCTACGTGGAAGCTAAGTATAAGTCCAAGTATTATGTCAGTCTTGAAGCAAATGTTTTTGGCACGGGAAAGTTTTGTAACAAAACAAGGGCTGTTTGCTATTAAAAGTATTTCCTACCGCAATTGTATTCTTGAAAGGTTTATTTCCCTTTGCATTTCAGAATTATTGGACACTGAAATAGTACCTATTAGTAAACACTGAGTATTGAAATTAAATTCCTGTTACACATCCACGAGAAAAGAAAATAATGGTCACTATATACATCCTTATGACACGACCACGAATGTTTTTATTTATATATTGCCTGCATAAATTAATAATGTTGTAGGGATGAATAGCGAACGAACTTTGAAGGGCTAACAGTGCCACTCAGTAAATTATAAATCGCATTTTTCTTCTTAGAATACTTACTTTATTCTAGACTTTTAAAGAGTTCTTTTAGTTTACAAACTTTTAGAACTATTCTCAAGTTTTAATTTTGCACTTGAGACGTAAATCTAGTCAAGTTTTATGCAATAAAGTTTAGAGTAAGAAACTCAACAACGCATTACGAAATGAATAATAGATAAATATGCCTAACTAGAACTACTTATAGGATTCCCGCAGCTTCGCTCGCATATTTTTTAACTTATCCGTTTCTTCCCGATCTCTTGAGAACTTTGGGAAATCTCTTAGTGCAGCCCTAATGTCCCCAAGCAACATACATGTTAAATTTGGGCCCAATAGCTTAGGCTGTGCGTTGTCTGTCAGTTAGTAACGCAAGAATTTTATATATATCGCAGGGATTTAGTCAAAAACGTGATATTATAATTTAACTAGTGAAATTATAATTACACAGATTATAGTCAATAACGACTGGTTCGTATAATTCCACGGGCTCTTTTCAGTGACATTGTAATTTCACTGGGCCGCAATAGTGATATATAATAAGTCTAGGTCTGGAATAGTAAAATTATAAAAATCTAGGTTATTATCAGTTGAGTTTGGGGTGGGAGCCCCGTGTGTTCTGATTGGTTTAATGACTTAATCAGTCGCACAGACTTACGAATGTACTACAGTGACCAATCTGATAAAACGAAAAGAACCGGCACTTTGGCAATATTTATGAGGCTAAATTGACGGAGCCCTGCTACGCAGAGCTTCTATATTTATGTTCAGGGTCACAAGAAAACCTAAGATAACCTATTAAGGTTCTGGGTTCCAACTTAGCTTAAAAGGCATCGCTATACCTAGTAACTAAATTTAAAAAATAATCTAAAAATCCTGTCTCTTATTTTCTAACTCAATGTTACAATTGGTAACGAAAACGGACCAATCAGCAATCGCTCTGATAATCTAACGGCTTTTTTAAACCAGTGTTATTGTCAAAATATAACTGCCTTACAATTTCACTGTATCGGTCTAGTGAAATTATAATGGCACTGAAACTAGCCCGCTAAATTGTAAGTAATACAAACAATTGACTATAATCCGGGTAATTATAATGTCACTAGTGAAATTATAATATCTCGGCTCTTGTTAAATCCCTGCGACATATACATACATAGATGATAAAATATTAAGAAAGTAGAAGAAAGAAAACGCGTTTATTTTCATAACAGACAAAAGAACATGAAACAATGGGAACAAAACATATTATAAATACTTATAAATAGACGCCTGCCCTCTGTATTAAAATAGATGGCAAGTTCAGCATTTTTCCGGACGCATGTGCCCGACGCTGGTTTTCAACTGGCTTGGCTCTGTTGCAGGCAGACTTCAAAACCAGTGAATTTTTTTTACAGAAATTTCCACCAAACAAAAAAATACATTCAGGAGACTTACAAACTTAATAAGTACTACGATTTGTATTAGTTTGTGGCATAGTCCCGTCGGGGTCGCAGCAAAGTCAGCTGTCCATAATTTGCGCGACCACACAGGGACGTCGAAAGCTACCCTCTTAACCTCCTCAGAACTAAAAGGAGCCGGAAGATTTTTCTTTCCACGCGAGCCGTCTGCTCGCTCCTTTAGGGAGAACCGATAGGGATTCTCCACAGTAATACTCTATTTAAGAAAGAGTACCTACATATTTTATGCATTGTTTAAATTGAAAGAAAACTAAAAATAGCGTGTCTACAGCTTTTATCGTAACAAAAGAAATAAAAAATGAGGCACTAAGCTTTCAAATAACAGCTATAACTCAACAATTCACAAAAACAACTAGTGAACACTTAAGTCCTTTATTTTTTATTCAAGAATACACAATGATGATAATTGTAGGGCATGTAATTTAAGCTTAGAGATTTTGAAGTTGTTGGAAAATTCCAAGTATAGGTAAATTCACGAAAGTTGACCACAAATGGCGGCCTTCGCGCATATATGTACATTCGTGCACCAATGGTGTTGCTCCATTCTTGACGCATTTAGGGAATGCGTCAAGAACGGAGCCACGCCATTGGCACTCCACCCGCGCCTCACCCCGCACCTCCACGGGGACCTAAAAAATTACTTCTGCGCAATGGTCATCTTTCGTGAATTTACCTATACATAATATTACTGATTACTTGTGGTTGATATTTCACTAACGGAATATTGCCAAAATTATCTCATCCCAATGGCTCGTCTTTTGAATGTTTTTTCGTCTCAGTAGCTCAAGCATATTCAAATTCAAATTTAAACTCATTTATTCATATAGGTTACAAAAGCAACGCTTATGAACGTCAATTCATTTTTACAACCACAGCAAAAATACTTGAGTCATTGAGGCGAGAAAATGTAGGGAAACTATGGAGATCCTTGACAAAAACCAGTCTAAATAGATCGCTTAGCCACAAATAATCCCAACCAGTAAGAAGGAGCCCTAAAGACCGACGCACATATAGCGAATCGAAGCCCAGCGCATTTACTGTCAAAACTATTAACAATATTTTTCTTATTTTCAAAACCAATTTTTATAACACGCACGCGTCCTCACAAACATACATACATACCTAAACAAACAGGCGTAAGTCTATACTCACACCTGTTTCCCAAATGGGTAGGCAGAGACTACAGAACGCCATTTGCAACGATCCTGACATCTCTCTTGCTGCATTCACTCCCATCAAATTCCTCATGCATGCTCTTCTGTTTAGGCTACGTCTAACGTGTTCTGTTTTTAGGATGTCTCCAATCTGGCCAGAGAACTTCCGCGTAGGTCTTCCGCTTCGTCCTGCCCCATTCATATAACGTCAACAATAGTTTGACAGTGAAAAATAGTCTCCGCTTCGCTATATAGGTATGCGTCGATCCTAACATGGAAAATATATTCGTTTGTTGGTTCACAAGGGGCTGACAATAAATACAAATTAGTCTCTGATCCCAAAAGCCTGCGTTCATAAGTTGGGATATTTGCGATGGCCACTCCTTCGGGATATATACAGCCATCCTTATTACTTGTATTTTGAATACAGGCGATATGCTGTAAAGGGATGTTAGGTTTGCGCTTGTGCGGTTTTCTTGGAGTTTTTGTACATTAAGTTAGTTAGGGATAGGGATTATTCTTATGGGGTTTTCGAATATTTTTGATTATTGATTTACCAATGCGTTAAACGTTAAGAATTTAGTGCTGTACCGAAGAGATTCTACGTAACTAATAAATAGAAATAAAGTTCGAGCGACAAGAAGATTTTTAAATCTTTTTTATATCATTTTGAAAGTACGTTGTTACAAATATTGAGTACTGACTTGACGCAACCGGGTAATTATAGAAAATATGAATTGTTTAACAATATTGTCAGTTTAAAAACATTAACGTATTTTATACGTTTTACTACTAATGGAGATTTATTTTGGCACTGTAGGATTAGTACAATACATTTTATAGTACTACACTACGTGACTGAATACGCAAATAGTCTAGCTAAGTCGCCCCAAAAAATGCTATATATTCGAATCTAGTAAGTACTTACTCATATGAATCCAAAAACATCAAGCAACTTTTCAAAACCCTGCATATATCATACCAACAAATCATTTCTGCAATTGCACTTTTATGTGATCGCGAACAACTGTGCGCAGGAATGCGGGGCAAGTGCCCCATTGCAATACGTAGGGGCAAGTCCACCCAATGAAAGTGTCTGCCACAATATTTATGGTCCCCCGCCGGGGCATGTGATATATCGACGGTATTATGGGGAGTATACACTAGAGCGTTTTCTCAAGAGTGTAATGTCGTCTACATGTAATGTGTTTTAATGTGTGTTTCTGTGTGTAGGGGACGAATTATTTCTAGTTTATTAGTCTGAAAATTGCTTAGGTTCAATGCTAATACAGTAGTAGTGCTTATTAGTATATTACAACATCTTTAACCTTTTAAGCGCGTGTGTTGCATTTATGCGACAAATATTTGCGTGCCACTACCGCCCGTGTCGTATTTCTGCGATCGTGAAAATGCATTTTTTTTTTTTTTTTTTAGTTTTATTTTTCCTGTTGCGTCCTATGAACTGTGTAGTTCTTCTAAAATAATTATTTAATAAATATATGATTAAGAGCAGTTACTAAAAATTGTTTCATAGTATTGAAAAATTTGAATAAAAAATTAAGTTATTATTTCGTTGTTATTTATCCAAGCGCTTAAAAGGTTAGTATTCATACTTACATTTTAATGCTTTATGCTACCTATAACGCGTATTCTACAGTCTACTACTAATCAAAACGGATCAAAAAGAAAAAAAAAGTTATTATTTCGTCGATTCGTAGTTGGGCGCCAGGGGCACGGCAAATGTTATTTATCCAAGCGCTTAAACGGTTAGTATTCATACTTACATTTTGATGCTTTATGCTAACTATAACACGTATTCTACAGGCCTACTAATCAAAACGGATCAAAGAGAAAAAATAAATACTTCATGAAAATAAATTATACAAAATATTGAGTCGGAAAAATCTTTCGCAATGAGTTCATAAGAAAGGCAGCATTGCCAAGTAGAAATCAAAATGAGTTGGATGTTACGGAATGAAACCGTCGTCCGTCAGGTTTGGTTCTTGAAACGATAACACATTACAGCGATTCTTTCTTTTGTTACAAGTTGTTGTTCGAGTCTGTACACACCTTTATATAAAGCTTTAGTGAATACGATCTATATCCTGGTTTCTCTAGAGTTTGGTGCTGAATATTGTATGGAGTTAAGTGAATTTTCATGATGTTTGACATTTATAAACTACCAGAGTCTGTCGTGTAGATGTCGGTTACCGCGACAAATGGTAAACTATCTTCTATACAAATGTATAAGCTATAATACTGTCAATGATATATCATGATAATCATGTTACATTAAAATCTGTTCAGTAGTTTAGCGAAAAAATTAACAAATAAGTACCTATCCACCCGATATTCATAAACGGTGAGTAATAAATACATTTTTATTAATATTATTAGTTTACTCGTTGATCTCGCGGCATAAATGTGCGCGTGGGATCGGGAGGTCCCGCGCGAGTTCGATGCCTGGGTCGGGCAGTGTTATTGGGTTTTTCTGTCACGAAATTCTCAGTAGCAGCACGGAGTCTGGAAATCTGTCCGGTACGGCAATAGGCTCGCCCCTTATTACGTGGGACTAAAGTATATCTGGCGAAAAGTGGGTGTAGAAATACACCTCTGCCTACCCCTTCGGGGATAAAAGGCGTGACGATATGTATGTATGTATGTATTAGTTTACTGTCAATACTTTTTATTTTTCGGAATCTTCGTACAAAAAAGACATTCAAGAACCTTCCGATGAAGAATCCAATACCTAAACTGCTTCTACATCCTTTATTTCTTGAATAACACATGCGAAACTTCTACCAAACACAATTTAACAACCGTAGCACTTCTTACTTTAGACACAGGTACGTTCACAAGAGTTTACGCGTCGCAGTACTCATCTCTCAATTTGTGCGACCTTTCAGTGTTACCGATTGTACAAAAAATGTGAATTCTTGAGGTACAGACAGCAAAATAATTTACTGTATACTTAAAAATGTTTGCTTTTTTTTTATTAATTAACTAAACTTTGTGATAATTATTCTTAAGTTATAAATAAGGATTGAGGAACGTTTTCGGACGATAATTCTATTCAAAATTACTTAGATATATATCAACTTGTGTTGCTGACGGTACCAACGACGCACGTCGTAAGGCCAAGTGTCTCATTCTACGATGCTCACTTGACATCGTTTTGTGCCATATTTTATTCTACATCTTGTTATGGTTGGCAAAATAATAGTGCTACAATTCGTTTTCTAAGTTATTTTTGATAATAAACAATTGCTTAAATTATATTACATCGTAGTATATACTAAAAAATATAAATTAGAAAGCTAATTTAAAGAACACCGTTCCACTTTATACGAGACATTAAAAAAAATGTTCTTCTCAAAGTATTAGAACAAAACCTTTTATACAAAAGTAAATCCAAAATAAATTAAAAAGAAGATGTCTGAAACAATTACAACAAGGCTACAGAGACCAGTCTCTATGTTAGTTTATATTATAACTAGACATCAGCCGTGGCTCCGCCCATGCTTAATTTTTACCCCTTAAAGAGGAAAAAATCCAAAAATCCTTTCTTAGTGCTTCCATACTCTTCAAGGAACATACAAACTGCATTTCAGCTTCTTAATCTTGCGCCCTATATTTTCAGGTGTCTGTTTTCTGTCAGTTTATAACGGAAAATTGTACATATAAATTGAGACTAGTGTCTATTGTACATTTGTCCGCCTATTGTACATTTCTGTGCATAGGGTTCCCACCAAGAACTTAGGGTCCCAAGCCAACCTAACCTGCAAGTGGTGCACCTGCCGATCAACGGACGAGGCTCTGGCAAACAAAATATCCCGATAAGCGGCAATAGGCTCGCCACCTATTACGTGGGATCAAAACACTGGCAAAAAGTGGGCGTTTAATATGCCTCTGCCTACCCCTTTGGGGAAACAGGCGTGAGTCTATGTATGTATGTATGTATGTTGTACATTTCTAAATTTGAGTTTTGACAGTAAATAAATGAAAAATTTAGCTAGAAATAGGTATATTGGAAAAGGAAGCACTTAATTCTTTAAAGCTTTTTTTTCTCAATATCCTATGTACCTAACGCATAATAAATAACACAATTTTTGTATATCATTAACATGCAGCGCACGCACACATTCAAACCATTTGGCATGCCAAATGGCGTGAGTGCCGATGATTCTGATGGTTTTTTATCTTTCCTAAAAAAGAAAATCCCTTTTTCGAGATAAAAAATATTTAATTGGTTGGAAAATGTTCACTTACGACACGTAAGTGATTATCAATTCGCTTGTAATGGAATCAGTCTTTCAACAACACTTCAAAAAAGCGAATGTCAATGAAGCAAAAACCAATGCCATTTTTAACTACTATTCAACTCGAAACAGAGTAACGTAAGTGCTTTCTTTAAAAACTAGAACCAAGTTATCATTGACATAGCAGCAATATGGTTATTGCGACAAAACTTCTTACTTGCATCGGAGTAGGCAGGTTCAGGCACTGTTATCGTATTGTTATAATGCGATAGCCTCTTCTTGTAACAGTTTCAAGGCAACTGAACTGACTTTCCTCCTTAGAACTTAAAATAAAGGTATGTATATATACGATTATGTAAATAAACAATAGCTGATATGGTAAGAAAGTTTTCCTGAAGATTACGCCCCATGTATCCCAGTCTTATCTGAAAGCAATGTGTCCTATTTTATTCGAGTCTTGTCGCGTAATCCTCGCTCGTTTGCTTTACGATAAGCATTTTCGTTCGCAATCTTTTGTGTTTCAAGTTTTAGTAGTGCGATTTGTTTCTGCGTATGTAATTAATGGGCAAGTTTGTGAGTTGCTAAGTTTTGTGGTAAACTTTGAGTGCTACGACGGACAATCGGTGAATAAACTGCCTTTTCTAGATATTTTGTTTTCTAATTAGCTGTCAAAGAACTGCCAGGTAATATTTTTCTAAATTGATTTTGTCTGTAGATTAAAGGTAATGAATAAAATGTGCCCATTTTCTCTTCAGTGCTCCTTATGTATGCATAATTTTGGCAATTTCGGGATGAATGGTTAGACGTAAAAACTTTATACCTTGCCTGTTATTGGCCTTAAATCATTGATTTAAACTTACATTGAGATTTGCTAGAGGAATAAGTAACAATCAGTAACTTTAAAAACTAATCGAATTAATAAAAAAGTAAATGTACAATGGTTAACGCATCACATAACTAGCCTAGAAAACATAACAAAACACAATCCAATTTGTACATTTGATCACAAAACTATCAATCGTCGCCATTGAGAGCGAAAATCAAACGACTGTTTCTAACAAAACAACATTTCAAAGACTCGTCTTTTAGAAGTTTCTTACTTTCTCTTTGTAGTACGTAGCTTTTGTTTTCGCCGAACTTATAAACAGTTGTTTCTGTCTACTTTAGTTTTACTTGATTAGATCAAACAGAGGCTATTTCGGAAAGCTCTCCAACATTTGTCAGTGTTAATTGCAATCTATTCAGGATTTAGTGGGTAGACCGCAGCTGTGCGCTGATTGGCTATAAATTTGGACGGCGCTCGCTGATTGGTGGGCGGTTTTGTTCTTTTGTTAGTTACTGGTGTCGAGTTGTCTGTGTTGCAGTCTAACTGGATTATAATAATATTGCACTAGTATGCTTGATTGTAGGTACAAAGGCTTCTTAAGACTAATGAGATCGTACAATAATATCACTTGAAATCGTTAGCTTTTTGATAAGAGTCTGTACTTATTCGGCGGATTATTTTTCTTTTCATTTTCTGACTTACTAGATTTTCCACCAAGTATATTGAAGCGTTATAAATACCTAAGATCAAGTCAAATGCTTACTATAAAAAATGCAGCCACTTTTTATGTATGTGTAAGTAAATTAAGTACCTACCTATTGGTGGGCCATGCAATGCCAAGTTAATGCGTGTATTTACCGATAGTTAGTTTAAAAAAAACTAATATTTCTATGTTTTCCTTCACTCGCAATGCTATGTGTTCTATGTTTACTTGATATGAGTTTCTCATGATCAAATAAAACAAAACACGGCAGCAGCAGGTTAAACAAAATAAATACAGAACGATTTCACAGCGCCATTAATGACATGTCATATTGGTCATCGATACCTCCCCCGCATCATTTGCATTACAAATTTAATTCTCTTGTAAAACGAACACATTGTTTCTTCTTTTTAACAGATTTTAAACGGGAGGAAGTTCTCCATTGGACAGTATTTTTTAAATGTGTAACCTTTTCACTCGACGGGCAGATTTTGCTATTTTTTTATTATTTTGAAAGCTGATGCTTCTCGTGTCATTTAAATCAAGGTCCAACGACGTTTTTGAGTTATCCTTTAATGCATTTTTTAGTTTAAACGACACTGGCATTGGCAGTGGCTGGACACGTAGAGCCAAAATAGCTCAACGGTAGCACTCTGATATAATACCTCACAAACGGTCAAAAATCCAAGTGAAGACCTCGAAAAGGAACACGTTGTTCGCACTGTTTTGTACTTATTTATCGTTGGTGTAAGACAGTTGGAGATTCGTTCGTTCCAATTTTAATGCTTGCAGCTAGCAGAACCATTTTCTTGGAGTGTGTTATTGCGCTCTGGTGTTGTGCATTCCCTAACATAGTTATTGGTTGTTTTCGTGGATAGGATTTTAAATGATATTTTTTGTTTTGTTGGTTCAGAAACCTTTTTATTATTGGTTTCATCTACATACATATATTGCAATTATTTAAAATCGATTTTGTGTATTAACTACGGGGAACAGACAGGTAGAGATAGCCCGTCTGCGTTCAGTCCGTTTTTGGATCTACAGTCTTACTCAGAAACTACAGGTACTTGGTCTAGAAAATTTTATTTATTTTTTATTAATAGACTCACGCCTGTATCCCCGAAGGGGTAGGCAGAGGTGTAATATTACGCCCACATTTCACCATGTTTTTTTTTAGGTCCCACGTAATAGGGGGCGAGCCTATTGCTGTACCGGGCACATTACCAGACTCCGTGGTGCTACTGAGAATTTCCTAACAGAAAAACCCAATAACACTTTGCCCGACCCGAGAATCGTACCCGAGACCTCCCAATCCCACGCGCATATTTATGCCGCGAGACCAACGAGGCAGTCAGTAAGGGTCTAGAAAATTGTATATCAATATTTTATAATAATTGATCATTGGCTTCCAATCAATGTCTTAATTACTACTTACTTAGCATTAGTAAGATTGATTTTTTCAAACTTACTACATAGCAAATATATAATAGGTTTCATTTAATTGTTGAACATCATTAAGCTTTGTTCTTTTTTGCGTATGATTGGCGATCACGTTCAAAGGTCTCCTTTCGATTCCCTCTCAAAAGTACTCGGGCCTACGTCTTCACCTGCTCTCCAAAGCACACTTTTATATTACTGAGTTATTAATTTGATGCCTGATACTGGTGTAAAAACTACAAAATTTGCTACTAAATTGAAACGCCACTCTTATTGTGGAATGGTCCTTAACGCACCCACGAAGTAGGCTGTATATTGCTTTTTGAACACATTACCGTCGTATAACAGAAGGACATTATAACACTTATGTGCCGTAAGAGCCCATAAAGAGGTTTTATTGAGAGTGTGGACTACACCTTACAAAGAAACTCGTGGTGGCGTGTGAAGGGGCTGTAATTGCTTAAATTACGTAAATACAGAAAGGTATTCGACGACCGGTTGGCGCCGCGGGAGTGTAAGCGACTGCTACGCCGAAGGTCGCGGGTTCGATTCCCGCTCAAGTCAAACATTTGTGTGCATGAACATGGATGTTTGTCTTGGTCTGGGTGTTTCTATGTATAATATGTATGTATTTACAAAAAAAATATTTATAGGTATGTGTATCCGTTATCTAGTACCCATAGTACAAGCTTCTGCTTAGTTTGGGACTAGATGGTGTTGTGTGAATGTGATAGAATATTATTATTATTATTATTATTCTCTTTATTTTTCATTATCACACAAATCACATTTTATATACTTAAAATAACTTTATAAATTAAAATCAAATATATAAAATGGGACCACGGAGACCCACCGGCATCGGGCACAGGGACCAAGCCACCGGTGGTTAGAGCTCCAGAGAGAGGAACCTCCAAACGATGCGTGTCGTGTCCAGCAATACTGCCTTCTGTATGGAGGACTTGATCCAGCCGTCTAACGAGAGCCTCTTGAGGTGGTGGTCGAGGCTCTTGGCAATGAGTCCATTGACTGTCACGACTATCGGTACAATGATCGCCGAGTCAACATCCCACATGTCGACAACCTCGTGAGCCAGGTCCAAATACTTAATTTGTTTATCTTTTTCGGCTTTCACGAGATTCTCGTCATGGGGTATGGTGACGTCGATGATCATTGCAAGGCGCTCTAATCGGTCTATCACCACTATGTCCGGCTTGTTAGCCACAATAGTTCTGTCAGTAATGATAGACCGATCCCAGTACAGAGTAGCACGACCATTTTCAAGAACTGGGTCGGGCACATACCTGTAGTACGGTACTTCGGAGTTGACAAGTTGGTACTTTAAGGCAAGTTGCTGGTGGACAATCCTGGCTACTTGGTTATGTCTATGCAAATATTTGCCGTTGGCAAGACGAGAACAACCGGATACTATATGTCTGAGTGATTCACCAGGCTGGTGACATGCCCGACATATGTCCACCGGTAGTTGTTCGTCATGACAACTTCGTCCATAATTGCAAATACAAAACCTTCTGTTTCGGCGAAAAGATCGCTAAAACGTAGCCAGGACACCGAAGCTGTAAAATCTACGTCGGGTCCATGTAAGGCCCGGTAAAATCGTCCATGCAGCTCTTTGCCTTTCCATACCTCCTTGCGCTTCTCTACACCAAGTACGGCAGGTTTGCGCCAGTTCTCTTTGGCCAGACTCAGCGGGGTAAGTCCGTTGTCCACAGCGACCACATCTCGGTGCACATCCGCGGTAGTGTGGAGAAAGTATTCTCTGAGATTGCACACCTCGCGATTGTGGACGGTCTTGGCACTTAAGAAGCCACGACCCCCGCACTTCCGCGGGATGTACAATCTCATCACCGACGAACGCATCCGGTATGTCGTGAGTAGATAACGAACTTTCCTATCCAAGGCGTCCCATTCCGTCTGAGTCCATCTGAGTATGCCGAAGGAGTACATTAAGACTGGCATGGCCCAACCGTTACAGGCACGCACCTTGTTTCCGCCCGAAAGAAAGCTTTTTAAAACTTTCTTAAGGCGCCCAAAGAAACGCGCCTGCAACGTCTGTTTCATGCCAGCCTCATCGATGCCTAATACCTGCGACATACCCAGATATTTATAGGTTTCAGTTGCAGAGAGAGATCTAAGTTGTGTGAAATCTGAAAGTTCTATACCATCAGATTCCACACTCCTGCCTCGCTTTACATGCATGACAGCACATTTATCCACACCGAACCCCATCTTAATTGAATTACTAAAGCTTTCAGTTATCTTTAGTAACTCAGTCAATTGGGGGTCAGTGGGGGCAAATATTTTGAGGTCATCCATGAAGAGTAGGTGAGAAATAACTTGACCTCTACTTTGCAATCTATAGCCTAGCCCTGAACTTTCGAGCAAAGTGCTCAGTGGGTTCAGTGCTAGGCAAAACCATATTGGACTCAAACTGTCTTATTATTATTATTATTATTATAGCTAGCCATGATAAGCTATATCTTTTTGTGTTTACGTAATTTAAGCCAGGACATACTGAGAAAGGAATATTTTGGGAAAAGGACAGTTTGCGAAAGTGAAATGTCTCCGATTGCTGAGAAAAGGTCATTTTGCTACATGTAGTCATTTTGAGAAGTGGTAATTTTGCGATTGGGCCATTGTATTGTAGTTACATGGCACAGACATCTCTAGTCCGAGTATTTTTTTTACAAAATTCACGGTTAAAGATATACATCCTGTTTCTATTCTATATAATGTCAATAAATATTCTAACAAAATTTCAGAAGTAATAACTACTTATTCCATCCGAAGTAACTACTACCGTTTATATTATAAACTAAACATTTATATTTTTCACTTACTACGGAATTAAATATTCGAACTATAGATAGATGTAGATTTTAGATTCGTTTTTGACATAAGCTTCATACAAAATATGTCAAACATGAATCTAAAATCTACAGATCTATCTATATATAGTTCGAATATTGAAAATGGCCGTTAGTCAATAAATAAAACGTACGTCATAAATAAAAATGATTTGGATTAGAAAGTATACAATATAATATTCGTTTTAAAGATTACTATCGCAAAACAAAAAAATATTGTCAAAGGCTAGCTCTAGTATAGTTCTAACATAAAAATTTACAATAATGTCGCCGCTCGCCGGTGCCCCACGAAGCGATGCCCCTATTTCTGTCTTCAGGGTCACGAGAAACCGAGCAAACCTAGCCTAGTATACTCATATTATTACTAAATATTCTGTAAGAATGGATTACGGTATAATCGAGCCAAATCATCACCTGGACACTTGAGTTCGTCTGTTCACATCTCACAGATTACAAAATGAAAACCCCCTTCAATTTATAATTTGTATAACGTGAACTGATATAAATCTAGTTTCTGTATGTCTGTATGAACGTGACAAACTCAAAAACTACCAAATGGCTTTTATAAAATTTTCAGATAGTGTGATTTCTAAGTTGAGGTATAATTATATTTATGTATAACTAGCTTTTGCCCGCGGCTTCGCGCGCGTTAAATTCGGGGTAACACAAATCTACTTTCAGTCTCAAATTGTGTGAAGATACTCCTGATTGTCCTAATCGCTTCAGAAACTCTAAAGGGTACAAAGTAACTCGGTCAGTATTCATGACATTATTTACCATGATTTGAATACAGTCAAATGCCAAAGCCATGTTCCAATACATGACCAATATATATCTATAAATACTTTCGCATTTATAATATTAGTAGAGAAAATCGTTTAAGCCTTTTAAGCGTAGTATAATATAATTATTAGCTTTTATACGCGAGCAATGTAACCACCGTGCACAATATGACATTATCAGACATTATGGATGATGTGTCAGTACTGACAGATATACGCACATGCGCACTCAATTATTATAGCGCATGCGTTCTTAATTCCAAGAGGTAAATTTGTGCCGAACAAACTTCTAGCCTCCCTACAATCCCTCCCAGTTTAATTATCTCTATATCAAATTTCAACAAAATCGGTTCAGCCGTTTTAGCGTGAAAACGGAACATTCATACATACATACATACATACACACTTTCGAATTTATAATATTAGTAGGGATAGGGTTTCACGCGGTAGGCGCCGCGGGTGTGGTCTAGTATTATTATCTTGGTACACATATATCTAATACTGATAAATAAAGCTGAAGAGTTTGCTTGATTGCTTTTTTTTTGCTTGAACGCGTTAATCTCAGGAACTACGGGTCCGATTTGAAAATTATTTCAGTATTAGTTTGATAACCTATTTATTGGGGAAGGCTAGAGGCTATACATATAATATCGCACTATGAGTCACGTGAGTGCAGCAGTAGCCTTAGATAACGCAGGTGTAACCGCGGGCCCATCTAGTTTCTTTATATATAAGTAACAATATACGGCAGCGATAGCCTAGTGGAGATACCAACAGACTGCTATGCAGAGGGTATCGGGTTCGAATCCACGGCGCGCACCAATGACTTTTCGGAGTTATGTGCGTATTGAATTGTTAATTATCGCTTGTCCCGTGCCTCGGAGAGCACGTTAAGCCGTCGGTCCCGGTTGTCATGAAGATCTTTAACAATCGTTACAGGGCGTCAGTACCTTCTAAAATAAACTGACACTAGTCTAAACCGTGAAATATCGCTATCCCGTCGGGTTGCGGAGGTCAGACAGGCAGTCGCTCCGTGGAAAAGCTAATATTCAGCCACATCCGGTTAGACTAGTAAGCGGACCCCAGATTGAAACTGGGATAACGCTAAGAGGATGATGACATAAGTAACAATATAATAATACTAGACTGGGTATAATTTTGTTGTTATTGTATTTGTTGGTAATAGCTATGAATCCGCACCGACAAAGTACAATCAGAGTCATTTCCAGCCCATTGTCCAAACTTCGCCCAACATTCGCATTTGAAGACGTGATTATATTACACAAACACTTTGTTGTTTGTAATTATCATAGGAAACAAACTTCAGTTTTGTTTACCATTTTGTTCACGCAGTGTCTTTAAGATTACTTTAATATCTGACTATATTCTCCCCCTGGCTTTGCCTGCGGTGTAAACTCAATAAATATGCAAAAGTGTTATTCTGGTGTATTAGGCTATACACGGTGGCAGAAGAGCAATCACCAAGCCAAAGTCTACTCGTTTTGCACATCATGCCAAGTCATACTAAGGAAAAATAATACCTGGGCAAAAATTGTAGGCTGAAAAATTGGTAAACTTAAACAGCAATAATTGCTATAATATGTGAGACTAGAGGACGCCAGCAGCTACGCCTGCATTTTTTCTAAATTTACCCGTTTTGGCCGATCCCGTGGGAATTTCGAGAAATCCCTTCTTAGTGCACCCCTACGGTCCCCAAGGAACATACATGCCAAATTTCAGCTTCCTGCGCCCAATAATTTCGGCTATAGCGTGTCTGTCAGTCAGTAACGCAAGAATTTTATATATTAAGATTTTAATTTTCGTTAATGGTCTTTTCACACCGTGTATAATTGCAAGATTTCGTAAAAATCAGTTCAGAAGTTTTTGCGCGAAAGAGTATATTTATTTCCATATTGAGAAATAAATATGAACACAATGAAAGCTTATATCATTTCGTTCAACAGAATGTTGAATATATTTTACAGAATAAAGCGATCACAATGAAATATAAAAGAATAAATTCTTCAAACTGCACAAAGAAGTAAGCTGATACAATTCTAACTGAAAATAAAACCTAGCTCTGACGAAAGCTAGAATAATAAAGTCGTAGCTCTCTCGTAGACTGCTACGAGACGTAGCAGATGTTCAAACGATTTAGCCCGTCTCACCTTTTACGTAGCCGACAGAGTCACAACGCCTTTGTAATATAGAAATAATTTACTACGACCACGACTTTAGACTTAGCGATGGATAACCCGAGTTGCGGGTCTTGCGACGGGAAACGCGATTTAGTCGCGTTCTTTTCGAGGCAGGTGACGTCATCTATCGCAGGTTTTTGTCGCAGTCGTGTGTCGCGGTTGGGTGTCGCGTCGCTCACCGCTTTTATATTGACCGCTCATCCCTATACTAATAAACAGTTTTACGAGATAAGTGCACGGGTGACGCGGTTGTTTAAATTTGATACTCGTGCGGTGTAATATTGTTATTGCTTACTGATAGTTCTCTCAAGTTTATGGCTATGGCTTTGGTATTGATGTTTTCGTTTTCATTTCACTTTTTTATAAATTATATAGGAAAAAGTGGCTTTGGGTAGAACAGTTATACTGATATCAGTAAAATAAAGTGAAATATGTGCCCATTCAACTTTTTATTTGCAAAACCAAAAATATTTTTTGTGAAGCTAAATACCGGTATCAACTTGTCATAATACCTTAGGTTAGGTTCTTTCTTAGCAGATGAAATCCAGTACCCATCTGTATTTACTTTGTAATAGATTACACTGCACGATTGGCGTAGTGGATTAAGCGGCCGCCTCGCCGCTTGACACTGTGCCGAGTGTTGTGGGTTCGATCCCCACACGAGACAACACTTTGTGTGATTCATAAATTGTTGTTTCGAGGCTGGGTGTTCATTGTGTCCGTTAGTTGTATGTTTGTAAAGACAGGACCCCCGCGACACAATATTTATTCATAGAGCGGGAGTCGTATTTAAAAAAAAAACAAAAATAGTGATACCTACTGTTTAAACGTAGGTATATTTTAAATTAGTAAAATATTTTTTGTAGATTAAAATGTTTGTTTACAAAGAAAATTAAACTATTACTAGGTGACTATATACACATAAAATAAAACAATAATTTATATACTTAACTGCCTACGAATAAAACCAATAGAGTAGTAGTAGTTTTTGTATAGGTAGAAATCTTCGACACGCTTTGTCTTGGCAGTGCTGCCTATCATAATTTAAAACAAACACTTAGCATACGAAACACTCCAAACATACTAAAATAATGAAAAATGAGCACCCGAAATACATAGGTAAACATGAAAAATCTGTTCTACTATCTCAACTGCTTACGCCACTGATATTATTTAGTAGACAAAAAGGTAATAAGCATTTAAAAAAAAAAACATTTTTTGCTATAAGATAAGTACTCCTAATTGGCACAACCTTACAAATATTACTTACAGAGACATATCACAAAAACATTCCTCAAAAAGTAATTTATTTTTTACAATTCCACTATCAGTACTCGCTTTTCATTTCCACGAAGCAATTATAGAAAATATCGTAGGTAATCAAATAAACAGCATTCCGTATAAAACAAAGTGGAGCAATTGACTATAAAATAATATCCGTACCATGACTGGACAGTTCGCATCCAATATGGCCTGAAATTTACTTTGGAGCTGTATTTGGGTCACGTGTTAGCACCCTGGTAATCAAAACGTCATAACTCTGAACGATATTTATATAAAAATGATCCTACTGCCATTAAAAGTAGAGTCCAGTTTCTACTACAAGGTGTAACTGGAATATTATAACCTGTAACAGTCGTCACGCAAAAATTAGTCTTCTGAGTTTAAATGTAGAGTCCAGTTTTACTGTAAGATTTTTAAGTGTGTTGTTAGATGTATATAGTTGGTTTTCTGTAAATATGGCTCTATAGCTAGTGCTGTCGAACTGAAACCTGTTGTTTTTCATTTAAGGGCCTGTGCGAACCACGTTTTTGAAACGCGCCGTCGACGCGCGTTTTAGAAACGCGCGTCGACGGCGCGTATTTATCCTACAGAGCAATTTGTTGTCGTTTGTGTCGATACAAACGCGCAGCATTGGCGCGTCTGTATCGATACACACGCGCGTTTGCATCGCGTCTGTATCGCTACAAACGCGCCGTCGACGCGCGTTTCTAAAATACGCGCGCATTTATCCTACAGAGCAGTTTGTTGTCGTTTGTATCGATACAAACGCGCGGCACCGGCGCGTCTGTATCACTACACACGCGCGCTTGCATCGCGTCTGTATCGCTACACACGCGTGTCCGTATCGATTCAAACTCGTATTTGAATTTATACAGGTGTGCAAAGGTCTACAGGCTGCGTCTGATTTGCGTGCGTATCGCGTCTGTATCGCTACAAACGCGCATCAACGGCGCGTTTAAAAAACGTGGTGTGCATAGGCCCTTAGGGTATCACCATTTGCAGTCAAAGAGGATTAGTGATAATATTGTTTTAACACTGAATTCAGTCACCCATTTAACAGTGTGTAACACACATCAGTAAAATAACAAAAAAAAACGACCATATATTTTCTTTTACTGAATATCAAATAAATAGCCTACCCTTATTCTACCAACAAGAAATAAGGAATACTTCGTCTGATCTCTGATTTCAGTACAAACGACGCTATAAAAGGAAAGTTTATTAATAAGGAGCCATACTTGTCTGTCGTAAGCCCCGATACTTATTCACAGTAGCCTGTTTTACGATTAATCATACTTTTATTCGTACTACCTATTGCTGGCGGCTCCGCACGTAGATAAAACGGAATATTACATTAAAGAACAAAACATGTAAATGCATAATTTTATGTATAATTATGTATTCTAAACTTGAAAATAATGTGTACTTTATGTACGTTGGTTGTATGTTGTGTTAAAAATTTAAGTAAAAAAAAAATGTTTTCCCGTGGTATATTCACCTTCTATATATTCTCTACGAATTTATTTTGCACTTTTCCACAGTTGAAGATATAACTGCGAAAGAAGATTTAGTCTTTGTAATAAAGTAGTTTTAACAAAAATGTAAGATATTTAGTCCTAATTTCGTAGTATCTAAGCCTAACACACATACATACATAGTCTCACGCCTATATTCCCGAAGAGGTAGGCAGAGGTATATTGCTACACCCACTTTTCACCAGATTTATTTTAGTCGTAGAAGTACCGGACACATTACCTAACACACACAACGATATATTCGCTTTCAACGTAATTTTCATATCAGAATCTAACCGGTCACAATAGATTTTCATTAACCAGTGATTGATTTTCATCGACGCATGAACTGGAAACTTAACATGTCAGTCCTTTCTGAAATACAGTTGTTTGATGGCTATATTCCTGAAACAGCTTTTGTATTGTGATGTCCATTCGTAAATATAAAGTTGTAAATGAAAAATGGTAACAATTTGTCGAATAAAGCATGCTGCAACAGACTGTGTGATAAGTTTTCCGTATTTTTTTTTGCGAAGCTTTTGTGAATTATTTTTTTTTTATGCAAAACGCTGCCAATATAACAATAATTATGAGCGAGTGTTTGTTAGTTCACCTTAAAGTTAAATTGGACTCTTGAACTCTATTAGAGAGAGTATGTAGGTAGGTGCTATTCTCGAATTTAATTCTATTATTGTCATCATCAGCCCTTTATACCGTCCAACTGCTAGGCACAGGCCTCTTCCCATTATGAGAAGGGAGGCTATAGTCCACCACGCTGGCCAAGTGCGTGTTGGCAGACTTCGCATGTCGTTTCGAGAAAATTATGGAGAACTCTCATACATGCAGGTGTCCTCACGATGTTTTCCTTCACCGTTTAGCAAGCGATAATTAACAAATTAATACGCACATAACTCCGAAAAGTCATCGGTGCGCGCCGTGGATTCGAACCCGGACCCTCTGCGTAGCAGTCTGTCGGTCGCTCCACTAGGCTATCGCTGCTTATAATTCTATAATTATGCTAAAGATAAATGGCTTAGTTTTATTCTTACAGGGCTGATTGAATATCAATGCTTACAACATAAATTGATCAATCCCTTTACAGGCTTTATAGACTAGTCTATTGCCGTACCGGGCACATTACCAGACTCCGTGCTGCTACTGAGAATTTCCAAATTTGGGACCTAAAAATTCGTGACGAAATGTGGGTGTAATATTACACCTCTGCCTACCCCTTCGGGGATACAGGCGTGAGAATAAAAAAAAATATACTAGTCTATACAAAAATATATTTACCTCACATTCCCATATAACGACAACCAATCGTTGACATTCCAACCCGTTTGACACCAATATTCTACTTCAGTTGATTTAATTACTCAGTTTATTGAAACGAGAAATCAAACTATTCACGTAAGTCAACCGAAATATCTGATAACGAGCGGACGATTGATATTAATTACATTAATTGGATACGGAATTTGGACAATTATTATACCAATTATGATGTGAAGTAATTCTAGTTATTACTACACTTCACCCGCGTCTCCACCGGAGATTATACAACTAAACTTATACGCAAAAAGCAGACTATCTATTGATGAAAACCGTACAAAAACCGGTAGTTTTCTATTAATTTCGTTCTAGCATTTTATGTCGGCTAATTTGCTTCTAAAAAGCATTGTCAGCCAAAAGGAGGATTTGGCCTACTACACCATGCTGGCCAGACGGGTTGGTATAGGGTTTGATATCGAGTTTTCTGTCTCTTCCCAAAGATACGGTACGGTTCCCAAAGGTACGGCCTTACTGATTTCAGCATGAATGGGCCGGCTCGACCGGGGAAGTACTTCCTTCACACAGAAAATCGACGTAAAGTAACAGTACCTAAACTGTTGCGTTTCGTTCGGTGAGCGTGAGTGCCGGAGGCCCTATCCCCTATTCCTTCTCCCTCATGCTATCCCTTTTCCCAACCCCAAGGGGCGGAAACGCACATATGTGACTCCTGTGGTGTTGATTGTGTCCATGGGCGGCGGTAATTGCTTACCATCAGGCGATCTTTCTGCTCGTTTGCCGCCTATTGCCATAAACAAATAAAAAATAATAACAATATTACACAGACGCTGCACTAGCTTAGTGCAACATATGCATCCCAAAAACAGCCTGCTAGCCAAACGTTTCCCCTGTGCAAAGTAAAAGCGATAACAATGTAATCGCATTTAACGATACTACATTCCCACTTGCACTAATTAAGCCAAAACTGTATGTAATCTATGTTAGTGGTACTCCGTAGAATGGCGCGGCGCGATGCCAGAGTTTGTACAAGGCAAAAAGTTTGGAGCAAATTATATGCGGATAATATTAACATAACTACCAGATGCCGCCCATAACACACCGCTATGTGGGTGTCGGTTATAGCAACAACACCAAACTTATGTGCTGCTCGGAAGTATAAACCATATTAGTGCAAAGTTTCGTAAAAATGCGTTTGGTGGATTTTTCGTGAATGACAATCTTCCATCCATCCATAAATCAATATTTCTGGCCTGTCAATTGGTTTGAGACTGGTGACAGCTGACGCCAGAGGTGGTATTTATCATACTTAGGGCGAATCTTAGTAAAATGTTTTCTATAATTTACTAGCTGACCCGGCAAACGTTGTTTTGCAAAATTTTTGATTTTTTTGAAAAATAGATGTTGGCCGATTCTCATAGATACCGGATAAGCACAAAAATTTCATCAAAATCGGTCAAGCCGTTTCGGAGGAGTATGGGAACGAAAACTATGACACGAGAATTTTATATATTAGATTAAGTCTGGACAAATATAAACCGGTCAAGTGTGAGTCGAACTAGCGCACCGAGGGTTCCGCACAAACCTGTAGGTATATTATATAATTATTTAAAAAAATGTGTGATGAAACTAAAAATTTAAGGTTTTCGATTTTTTCCTATGTGCTATAAAACGTTGCTTTATGCCAAATTTCAAGATTCTAGATCGACTGGAAGTACCCTTTAGTTTTGACTTGAGCATTTGATATGAATTTCAATTTATATCTCTACGGGTTCATAATAAAAGGCTAGTAACTTTAAAACTATTATTATTATTTTTATTATATGATGTAACAAAAAATTTGCTGATTTCGGAATTTTTCCTTTATCTGTGCTATAAGACTGGTTTGTACCAAATTTCAAGATTCTGAGTTCACGGAAGTACCCTGTATGTTTTGATTCCCTTGCAAGATTCGAAAATTTGCGGTAATTTACAGCATAAACGGCTGTATCTTTTGATTGCGTTGGTTTAGAAGTTTGATTTTTTCACAGCTTCATAGGACAGTAGACTTGACTATTTGATATAAATTTCAGTTTGATATTTGCACGCGTTTCTGAGAAAAAGGGTCTTGACAGACGGACGGACAACAAAGTGATCCTATAAGAGTTCCGTTCATTTCGAGGTACGGAACCCTAATAACTGCAAAGCATGAAAACCACTATTCTAAAAATAACCTATCTATTATTTTACCAATAATATAACCCACCTGTGGTGATGGATGAGGTAGATAATCTTTGCAAAGATACTCAAATCTTGACAACAATCCTAATACTGACTCGTCTGGTCAGCATGGCATAGGGGGCCAAGTTTTCTCATTAAGCAAATAAATTCGCAATTTCATTGTTGTACAAATTAGCAGAGGCCTATGCCATGCTATGGACGGTGTAACGCTGTATGATGATTACATCAAAAATTAGTAGCAAACTCAATCTGACTGACTCTGTCAGTTTGCCTAATGCAACCGCAGCCTAACGCCTGCTAGTTACTATGCAAATTATATTCGACGGTCAGACCACCGTTGTTTATGACTAGAATAAAATGAACGCTCTTTCTATTTAAATTTAATGTACGTTAAGCAAATCTAGGTGGCTTTGAGAACATAAAGTGTGTGTTTTCATGGTAATATTTTTAACACATGACAGTAGGCCGGTTTTTTTAATGATCCACTAGACTTTTCTCTACTAGCAAGCGGATTTTAGGGTGGTTTTCACCAATGGACAGTATGATGTCACTGTCCCTGCGTAGGCTAGGTGTATAATTTGCGCAGGTCAAATATAATAGTCTTTTTTATTGTCTCATCAATTCATCATTTATAATAAACACATTTAAAAATACTATAAAATATAGTACATAGTCATATTTCTCCATGCAACAAGTTTTACTTTATGTTCACCAGCTACTAAACGGATAATACCATTTAATATTAATGCATTCATACACCAAAAAGGCACGTTTGGCTGTGCATAGAGGGGTGTTAGTACCTACTCTTATGTATGGTAGTGATAGTTGGGTATGGCAAAAGAGTCATGAAAGTAGAATAAATGCTGTAGAAATGAGAGCACTGAGAAGTATGTGTGGTGTTTCTCTGACTGACAGAGTAAATAATTGTGTGATAAGAGAGTGTTGTGGGGTAAAAGAAGATGTAGTGACAAGCATCGAGAAAGGTATGCTAAGATGGTTTGAGCACGTGGAGAGGATGGATGACGAAAGACTGACCAAGCAGATATATAAGGCAAGTGTGGAAGGGACAGGACGAAGGGGAAGACCTAGGCGGACGTTTTCTGACCAGATTGGAGACATCCTAAAAACAGGACAGGTGAGAAGTAGGTACCCTGAACAGAAGAGCATGCATGAGGAATCTGATAGGAGTGAATGAAACAAGAGAGATATGTCAGGATCGTTGCAAATGGCGTTCCGCAGTCTCTGCCTACCCCTCCGGGGAACAGACGTGAGTCTATGTATGTATGTATGCATTCATACACCCATGCTAGTTACGCAAAAGTAAACCAAGAGCTAAGGGATATACCCGGAAAATCCATAAGATCCTATGGATTTTCCGGGAATATCCCTTAGCTCTCGGTTTACTCTAATCGCATAATTTATGTAATCTCATTAAAATGTTTATTTATAACTTTAATAAGGTTCTGAGAATATCAGCTTTTAGCGCTTCATTTCTGGAACAACCTTCAGATATGAATATTTGTTTTAAGTTTGTTGTCATTTGAGTGTACGGGTGGCTTTCGCCCGTTACCAATATTCTATATATCCATGGTTTTGACTACCAGAGATAGGTATTTGAGAAAATTTTGTATAGAGCTTGGTACTTCGTAGCACGTGCTGTTTTCGCAACTCCACGTCCTCGCGTGTATTTTGCGTGCGGGTGGGAATGGTCTTGTCACTCGAGCCACGGCACACACCAATGACTTTTCGAAGTTAAGTGTGTATTAAATTGTTAATTATCGCTTGCCCCGTGCCTCGGAGAGCATGCTAAACCGTCGGTCCCGGCTGTCATGAAGATTCTTAACAGTCGTTACGGGGAGACCTACGTACATACCTACGTACATAAATAATAATAAATAATTCTTTGTCGTTCTCCTTGGCTAACTAAAAGATCCTCCACCGCGATCATGACACATTTATAATCTTAGCCACTCACAAAGGATTTGTATACCCATCTATCACGAATCTTCACCTACACGCTTAGCTATTAAACACATCAACACATAGAGTACCAAGCATCAGGTGGCCCATACATCTAACTGAACTAATACCATAATCCATTGTTTGTTCACAACGCGTAATAAGCTTATTACTATTTGTTACGTACGAGAATTATGGGGAACTATAACGATTTAGCACATGGGACCGGTGATTCAATATGTGCGTATGTACACAGATAATACTATACTAGGTATAGCAGCATGAAATATAGGGACGCATCAATATGCCTTAACGGCTATTGAAAATGTATCGATTTCGAAGGTTAAAGTTGCGACGACGATTTACTTTGGTTTTCCAATGACTGTTTTTGAGAGAGAGAGAGAGAAGATTTAGAGTTTTTTTTTTTATGTTACTCGACATTTCGAGTGTCTTACACTTACAAGAATCGTAGTCGCGCAAAGCCTTCGGTCATGTTAAGCAACTGAAATGAATCATCGGACGCGTTCAAGTATTTAACATTTTTACATTAAATGAAATTACCACGAGGAATGGGCGAGGATAATTATCTCGCTGTTATTGTGGCTGCAGATGCGTTAAGTCCTGGCTCTAGACAACACTGGCATTCAGTCTAATTTAAGGCATAATGCAATTGTACAAATACAAATAAGTATATTTTATTTTATCAGAGTCAATCTAGCCATTCTGAAATTCAGTAATAAACACACATGCATAGAACATAACTTCACACCTTTATCCCTGAAGGGGTTTACAGAGGTGTATTACACACCCACACTTCGCCTGTTATGTTTCGGTCCCAATGTAATAGGAGGCGAGCCTATCGCCATCTATCGGGCACATTATTAAGCGAGCGATGATTAACATTTTTATCATCATCAGCAGCCTTCAACAGTCCACTGCTGGACTCTGGACCTCTCCTTTGAAATAAGGAATTGGAGTAATGTTTTATATCTGGTAGAGGGGTATCTAGATTTATATATAAAGTAAGAATAAAGGTTCTTATTTTAAAGTCTATGAATAATATGTATGTATTTACAAAAATCAGTATGTATGTAAGCCATCGATATATATGAACACATAGTTTGGGACTATATGGTACAGTGTGCATGTGGTAGAATTCAAAATATAAAATAATATAATATTCTACCATATACACACGATATATATTCTACCATATACATAGATGATAATCATCTAGTCCCACCTTGACCAAGACAAACATCCACGTCACACAAATGTTTGACTTGAGCGGAAATCGAACCCGCAGCCTACGGCGTTGCATTCGGTTACGGTCCCGCTACGCCACCGCTTCGGAATATAAATTATTATATATCCACCATTTTAATCTTTATGAACAATTTTATTGTAATAAATTCCACAGTAACTATGTCTCTATATTGGTCTGAAACGCATTCAATCGATATTGGACATCGTCCAATATTAAATCCAGAAAGAACATTCAACAGGGACACTACAATACCGACTACTTCTTTATTACTTTTTCGTGTGATCGTGTGGCCAACTTTGGTGTCGAAGTTTATATCTATCGTCACGCTTATCTCCCATTTGGGTAGGCAGAGACTATGGAACGCCATATGCTCCGGTTCAAACACACCTCTTTCGCTTCCTCGTTTATATGTATATCCATTACCCGTAGACGTCCGATATGGCCTAAAGATTCCGATCTTGAGGCAAGAATCGAGTCAAACAACTTACCGTGTCTTCTAAAGAATCATTTTATTTATTTATAGACTCATGCCTGTATGCCCGAAGGGGTAGGCAGAGGTGTAAATATTACATCTACATTTCGCCATGGTCCCACGTAATAGGGGGCGAGCCTATTGCCGTTACCGGGCACATCACCACACTCAGTCATGCTACTGAGAATTCGGAAAAACTTAGAAACACTTCTGCCTGACCCGGTAATCAAACCCGGGATCCTCCGATCAGTAGACGTATATGCTATCCACTGGACCATGGAGGCAGTCAAAGAATCATAATGCTCTGATTTAAAGGCCACACCAAGCGGTAACCCATCGTAATCGCGAATATACGAACAATAACTCAAGCCATGAGTGCCAGAGACAGACCACTTCTAACTAGATACAAACATCGACATAACTTATCATAGTATATTGAAACCCTTTTAACATCAGCTTACTAAATATTTGCTATATTTTGACTGACAAACAACTTACAGCCAAAACTATTGGGCCGCAATAACCGGAAAGTATCTATGTTTCTTGAGGACCATTGGCTTGGCCCCTATTACGTGGATAAATTGTATCATCAGCCCTGTATAATTATAAACTGTTCCACTGCTGGGCACGGGCCTCTTCTCACTATGAGAAGGTTAAGGCTATGGTCCACCACGCTGGCCAAGTACGGGTTGGCAGACTACAGATGTCTTTCGAGAACATTATGGAGAATTCTACGACATGCAGGTTTCCTCACGGTGTTTTCCTTCACCGTTTAGCAAGCGATAATTAACAATTTAATACGCACATAACTCCGAAAAGTCATTGGTGCGTGCCGTGGATTCGAACCCGGACGCTATGCGTAGCAGTCTGTCGGTCTCTCCAAAGCTATCGCTGCTTCTCGGGTAAATTAGTTAGTACTAAATTAGTTATTATTAAAGTAATATTACCCTTCTGCCTAACTATTATATACTCGGGGATATAGGCGTGCTGCAATAAAAGAAAAACTACCACAGAGAAACTATCAAAACATAACGGGTCAACATATATGGCTTCGTAGGAGTTCCGTCTTGGCTCCGTTATTGTCCCATCTTCGTCCCGTGTGGTAGCCGTGACGTAACCACGTCATCTGCAGTTAATGTTCACCAACAGAGTAATTGAAAGGACTTTGTACCCTTCCTCTTAGGAATTACGTATGAAGTTACTTATTACGTCATTTGGCACATCATCTGTGTGGAAAATAAAGGAAGATTGCTTAAAGGGTCACGGCTCCACAACTACTTATCTTAATATATAAAATCCTTGCGTTACTGACTGACTGACAGACACGCTACAGCCAAAACTATTGGGCGCAGGAAGCTGCAATTTGGCATGTATGTTCCTTGGGGACCGTAGGGGTGCATTAAGAAGGGATTTCCCGAAATTCCCACGGGATCGGCCAAAACGGGTAAATTTAAAAAATGCAGGCGTAGCTGCTGGCGTCCTCTAGCATTGACTAAATACAAACTCAGTACTCTAATCAAACATTTCTAGTTCAAATGTTTTTCGTCAGCAAGTCACGCCTAACCTCCATACTGAAAAAGACGACATTCTGTGGTTTGGACTGTAATGTTGTCTGGTTATAAATTGAGGGTACTAGCTGCCAAACGTCTTCATGAGAAGTAGGACGGCTTTACTATCTCATCAACTTGCGATCACCAATCTATAGTTATCCAGGCCGTACCGATCGTACTAATCTTCGTAGATCCGTAGAGTCATGTTGTCCACACTTTGCTATGGGCCTAGCATACAAAAGTCAGTATTTACTGAAAAATCATTATGTTATGGGCTTACCGCGTTTCCTTGCACAACTAAATCGTATATCTATCATTAAAATTGTGGTTTGCGGCAAAGCTTATATTCTGTAAAATCTCGTAAGACTATCAGGCAGATCTCGGACTCTCATGTGAAAGTCTTGGATGAAATTGGGATAAAGCTAGGGCAATTATGGACTGCCTCCGTGGCCCACTGGATAGCGTATGCGCCTGTTGATCGGAGGTCCCGGGTTCTCCCGGGTCGGGCAAAAAGTGTTACTGGGTTTTACCGAAATCTCAGTAGCAGCACGGAGTCTGGTAATGTGCCCGGTAGCGGCAATAGGCTCGCTATTACGTGGGACCTAAACATTCATAGCGAAATGTGGGTGTAATATTATACCTCTCGAGTCTATAAAAAACTAGCAAAATCTCGTCTATGATTCTCGAAATACACACTTAAACTGTTGCAATAGAAACATTTTAAGAATTTACTGTAATCCTGTCATGTTACACTGGCATGTCAATATAACCTGCATTTTTCTTCTTTCCGTTTCGAAAATAAGTATTTTTCTGTACGAGACATTTTTGGGACATATCGACGATGACAACTTTTTTATTATTAATTGGGAGAGCGATGCGAGGGTGCGCATGGAAAGTCCCTTCCCCCTCTATTACTTTTAATGTCACCGGCTTTACCGAGCAATGCCTGATTCAATCAATGATAAAAAATAAACTTCATAAAAAAAATTCTCTCTATTACGTGTAAACTAAAATTAATACCGGAATGTGGATGTAATAAAACCCCTCTGCCTACCAATTCGGGGAAACAGGCATGACTTTATAAAAAAAAGGCAGCACCTTCTGTTGAAAATATCAAATCGAAATATTAAGACCTCAATTACAATTTTAACAAATAGCCGACTTCGAACACTTTTCCAACCTGACTTGGAATGAAATGTGAAGAAAAAGAATTATATTATCCTTTCAAACAATATATCAATTTCAAATCAGTTAATAAATAACAGAGTTTCGAAGTAACAAACAAAATGAAATATAATCTACGATTTTTCAAGTCAGTAAATGACTAAGTAAAAATAAAAATAAAGTGCTATTTTGAGCCCTGTATCATAATATCTTCTATTCTATAAAAAATTGACTCCCGTTCTAAGATTAAATCTTGTATATCGGGGACTTTAAAAAACATTCAATCATCGAGCACAAAGTACACCCAAACATGAAACAACACACAAATGATCACAGTGATCACACAAAGTGTTGTCTCGACTGGTGATCGAACCCACAACACTCGCGAGGCTAAACGGCGAGGTGCCCGCTAAAAGCACTATACAGCCACATTATTGCCAAAATCCAAAGCCAAAAAAAGAAAACAAATATATCCAGCTTACGTAAAATAAAACGAAGCTTCGAATGAGGTCAACGACCCGCACTCAGTGATACCAAAATCCAATTGGAAACTTAACATGTGTACGTTGTTTGTGACATTCGAAGCAGAGAACACCAAAAGTGCAGTTCGTAGCTGAAATACACCCTCTATAAGAGTTCCAAACACAACATTGAAAACCGCACCTTAGCTTTACAAACCTAAAGTTCAAAATACAATAGCAGTCACCGATGACATAGCAATGCATAACAGGATATTAACTGTCAGCCTTCTCGCGTCATATCCGGCGCTGTGACTACTTCCGGTTCCGTTACGAGCATTGGCCCAGAAACGCGGATGTGACGATGATTTATGGGGGTTTAAGCAGTCGCCATTGTCGTCGATGAGGTCTGTGGACGGATGGAATCAATGGGTTAGGTTTGGGTGTTTCGACGGATGTACGAGTATGTATGGGTTGATTGAGGTGTTTGAACTGGTAGGAGTCGTTTGTCGATATTCTATGAAAGGGGTGATTTGCCAAAATATTAGTTTTGAGCATATTTGGTGGATTTCGACTCATATCCGTTTACATTTACGTAAAGACTATAGTTAGGTGTGTATATTAGCTTATGATCGCTTCTAGTACCCATAGTAGAAGCTCTGCTTAGTTTGGGACTAGATGGTTTTGAGTGAATGTCGTAGAATATTATTATATGCAAACCTATCTAAAACCGTTACGCGTTTGTAATGCCTGTATTAAATTTTTATCGTCGAAAAAATAACCTCACCTGAATTTAACCGTTTTAACGTTTGGATTTCTACATAGTTATATCGATTTACATCCATGTGCACTCAGCCAAAAATATGGCCAACACGGTCTACATTTATTTGCACGTCATTAAACAGGAAGGTTGATTTTTCATTGAAACAATAATCTGCCAGTTCTACCTTATACCATAGAGCATAGATATTTATATAGAGGCGCATTTCTTATGGGCGCTCTGTAGACAAACTTTCTGTGACCCAAATTGCCGCTTGGCGGCGTGGCAGTCGCTCTGTGACAGCTGTCTCTATGAGTGCAAGAGAGACGAACTGACGACACCCGCCAACTCGCCACTTGGAATCGGCACATGAAATCCTTAAGAAATGCGCTTCTATTATGTAAATCTGTATTCATTGCTTAAACCTCACCGTCAATTTGATGACACTGAAATTTTGTCAAAACGTGCAGGCATCTTTCTTGGCTTACCGTACCAGCTATTGGCAGGTATTTTTATTTATTTATTTTACACTTTATTGTACACATTAAAAAACATTATTAGAGATCTTATAACTAACTATAGTACAAAGGGCGGCCTTATCGCTGAAAGCGATTTCTACCAGGCAACCTTTGGATGGAAATATTATTGGTAGGAGAAAATCGGTAGTTGCATGTGTAAACAAAGTAAACAAAGCTATATAAAATATACATACTTAATATACCTATATTCATTCCTGTAATATGATAATAAATGATAGACATAATTATATACATATACATAAACATACATACATACTTATACATACATACATACATATACATACACATATTTAATACTTACATTTATTTTGTAGAACTAGAAGAAGTTATAGTGATAGATAGTGAGCCTTTACTGAAGCTTTAAATTTAGTTATCGTTTGAGCCTGTCTTATATGTAATGGTAAAGCATTCCAAAGGCGAACAGCGGTAACACAAAAAGATTTGTCATACAGTGCTGTGGAATGTACCGGCATTTTTAGTTTCAAATTTTCTGATGACCTTAAATAACGGTTATGCGTATCATGAAGGAACTCGACTCGTAATTTAAGATAGGAAGGAGTTAAAGGGTTAAACAATATGTTGTACAGCAAAGAGAGAATATGAGCATTCCGGCGATGTCGTATAGGTAACCACTTGAGCTGTGCTCGAAATTGTGAAACATGATCATATTTGCGTAGTCCAAATATGAATCGTATACAGAGATTTTGAAGACGCTCAAGTTTATCTAGCTGGTTTTCGGCGAGATCTGAATAGCTGACATCTGCATAATCGATAATGGGCAAAAGGAGGGAGTTTGCTAGTGCAATTTTGGTGGCAGTAGGAAGAAAATTCCTAAGCCTTCTCAGTGACCCTGCTGAAGCAAATAACTTTCGACTCACCTCTTGGATCTGCGATCGCCAATTGAGATTAGAGTCCATAATGAGACCCAAGTTCTTAATTTTGTCTTGTATGGAAATAAAGGTACCATCAAATATGACGCGAGGGAGTTGAGACCACTCAATTTTTGATGTCATTCTTGAAGTACCAATAACAATGGCCTGAGTTTTTGAGGGATTCACTTTTAGTCCAAACGATTTGCTCCAGTTGCTAATCAGTGCCAAATCACTGTTAATGGTACTTACAGAAAGTGACATATCTGCTAGTGACGACTGTGTATAATGGTGTGGGTATGTACATAAGCTTTACATAAACCTGCTAAAGTTAAGTTTATCTTCGATAGAATATCTTCACCTAAGTTTACCATCGACTTTAACTTTTAGCGGTACCATATAATATGCATACAAACGTAACAAGAGAGATATGAACTATGTGCATGATGAAAAAAACGTAGAAATACCAACAGCCAACATTGTTATTTTACGTTGAAATTTTTATGAGAAAATAGTTTTTCGGTTCAGCCGGATAATTAGAATGAAACTGGTAACATTTTAATCTATTGTCAATATAAAACTTGGTCGATAGACGCCTATGGATGCTTCTTTTTTCACATGAACTTAAAAGTCACGAGACACACTTAAATATATTGGTAGTTAGACGTCCCTGATGTGTTCTCATATGATAGCCACACTTCATGCCATAAAGAACATATGTGGATATCAAATGCATCCAAAACACATCTTGACACTAGACTCTAATAATGGCTCTACCATATTGCTTGCCTCTTCAGTAACATGCACCCGAAAGTCCCCGTATGTAATTCCATACGCTTATACCAGTATCAAAGTGTGCTTAAGGAGTTAGAGCCATTTTTCCTCTGTGATGTGCCGTCACGATTCCGAGACGTGGCACAAAATTTTCTTTGAGCTTTTTCGATGCACTTATTCAATAAACTTTCGAGAGCTGTCAGGTTCGTAAAGTTCAATTTTGAATGCTTTATTACTTACGTGGTTCATGTGAAACTTTATATTGAAGCTGGAATATTGTTAGTATTATTCGTAGTAGACAGTTTTATTAAAACTTTTGTTTTGATTACTTCATAGTATATTGTGACGATTACGGTGTTTTACGTGTAATTTTAATAACTATTTTGGGTGTAGCGCTCTTTGCATTACTTGGCTTTGTTCGTAATACACCGGCAAGGTTTAGCAACGCTTCCACAGGTCGCCACATGTATGTTACATCGGGGCACTACCATTCTTCGAGAGGCACGTAAAAGAAGCACATGCCTCTTTTAGGTAGGACACGAATCCATAGCCCATATCAAAGGCGGGCTGAAAACTCCGACAACAGAGTAAGCCACACATGCAAACAAAAAAATGCAATTTGAGGCTTAATTTCCACAGAAAACAATATGTTATTAGATGTTATATTTATATGCTCAATGTTTCAAATGTTAACGCCTTATGTTAGACGTGGCGATACGAAGTTCAATTTCTGCACAACACTAAAAATGAAATAAGCAAGAATATATTGAATCAGATCTCTGGATACTTTTCACAGTCCTTTCGAAGCCCTCTGCTGGCCTTAATTGCATTGCAAATGACAAATTATGAGAGACTAATTTGCTCCATAGTAGCACCTTGAGTCAAAAAGGAGGAATTGATTTACTATGCCACGCTGGCCAGCTTGTTACAGGGTTTTAAGTCGATTTTAGCGTCTCTTCGCAAAGGTACTATTTGCATCGTGTATTTTCCTTACGACACCCACGGAATGAAATAGGGTAGTGATACTTTGTTTTCTTAAACAAAATTTGAGGCAGCGATAGCCTAGTGGAGATACCAACAGACTGCCATGCAGAGGGTATCGGGTTCGAATCTACGGCGCGCACCAATGACTTTTCGGAGTTATGTGGGTATTAAATTGTTAATTATCGCTTGTCCCGTGCCTCGGAGAGCACGTTAAGCCGTCGGTCCCGGTTGTTATAAAATCTTTGACAGTCGTTATAGGGCGTCAGTACCTTCTAAATAAACTGACACTAGTCTAAACCATGGAATATCGCTATCCCTTCGGGTTGTGGAGGTCAGACAGGCAGATGCTCCGTGGAAAAGCTAATATTCAGCCAAATCCGGTTAGACTAGTAAGCGGACCCCAGATTGAAACTGGGTTAACGCTAGGATAATGATACCTAATGATTTTGTTTTTTTAATCCGTCACTATATGGCGAGGTTTTATTCATACGACCAATATTATATACGTTATGAATAGTACAGTCGTTCTCGAAGACGTTTGAATGATTAGGATAACAATTTCATAGCGGGAGCCTATATGAAAAATGTTTTGTCTCAAGTTAAGCCAAAAGAAACGGATGGCTTCAGTCAAGCGTGGGTCGCTACGCATTCACTCATCTTCTCAGTTTTATTACAAACATAATACAAAGATATTGTGATCTGAAATATGCCAGCAATCTACAGCTACGTATGTGTGTGTGACAATGTGTGTCGGTGTTGTCAACAGACACATGTGAAAGTTATATTGCGATATGTGAATGTCATGTCATCGATTAAGTATGTGATTTGAATATATTGAAAGTACCTAATTAGTAGATTGTTCTCTGGTAAAGACAACTTTTAAGAATGAGTTTCTGTAATTATCACTTGTACGTTCATATAGATTCTTAATTTACAGGGAGCTAACTTATTATCTACACTAATATTATAAAGAAGAAAAATTTGTATTTTTGTTTGTAATGGATAAACTAAAAACTACTGGGCCGATTTTAAAAATTATTTCACTATTAGAAAGCTACATTATCTGCAAGTAACATACGCTATATTTTATTTTAGAAAAATAGGGGTCCGTCAGGACGTGGGTGAAACCGCGGGAAACGGCTGGTTCAATCGATATTTTTCTCATCACAGTTATGTTTGATGTTTATGTACATATTTTCCATCGTCTCGTAGGCCTTACATTGAGTATGCTAAGTATAGTGGTTTATTTGGAGTGCAATTGTTGAGTGGCTATTGTATTATTGATTAAAAATCTTCTGTGACAAGATTATTTCCTGAGGTTAGAATTTAAACGGGTAAATAAATCTAAAATATTAAACGCCGGCAAAAAACAAATAAAATCGATACCAAAAATAAAATCAACAATCGAATACATTGACTAAAAACATTCGATATTTCCGTAACGCGTTATCCCATAACTCCGCAACAAAAGAACTTATAAACACGTATACAAAATCGAATTTACAGTAACCGTGCATATTATCGTAAAAGAAAATACAAAGAGCTTATATATCTCGTAAAATTTGTTGGAAATTCAGGCCGGAGTCGTCGTGTATGGAATTCTTTCGCAATCAGGGCCGACATGTGTGGGGCATCGATTTGCTTGGGCGCGGCTGGCTGGCTCATTTTCACAGCACTAATGGATAGTGGTTTTCGCAATGATGGTTAGAACGAAACACGTTGAAATATTACCCACAAAGAACAATGGCAGAATTTGGTCTGGGTTTGTTGTGGCGACCTTAAACTTCATATGAACAAAAGAAATGGTTTTTTTTTCTACGATTTTTAATATTTTCGCTTTGTCTCGTTAAAGCTGGAGTATTTTATGATGATAAAAAGCATTCCAATTGATTACGAATACTTTATTATTTGATTGTTGCCATAGACAATGGTGTGAGTGATTGATATATCCGTATCGATTATTAAATAAGTGATCGATACGATCGCCCTTTATAGAGTTGGTTTGGTTTAAAATGCAGTTATTTAATATTTAATCAACATTATATCAATAAGATAACATTTTTGAAGCAAAACAACGTTTAAAACAAATAAAAACGTCACAGCATCGTTTCAATGTTGAATCGATTTCACATAAAATCGATTTAAAATGTGCAGCTCTGCTTTTGTCTTTGGCTGTGACAGTTAAGATGCTACAAAATTACAAAATACTTCCGCGTTTTGATGTCAATCTGACATATTGTCATTTGATAATTCAAACGTACCCACCTACATTGTTTAACTTTCATACTATAACTTTCCTTTTACCTACATTGTTCATTCTTAACTAAAAATTCTAATACCGATATCTTCTTTTTCCACCTTTCCTGAGTGAAAATAGAATCACTTATAGACGTTGTTACTTACGCCAAATTTTTTGATATATTTTTATTACTGTACGCTTAAATTTAATTTCAGACATTTTGATGTATCAAGATCTGCCATTGTCCTTTCTGTTGTTAGAAATAAGATAAATGTATAGAAAGAGTCAGTGGTGGAATAGTATAAAAGTGATTAATATAAAACAACAATGTTTCGATCCTAGCACGAGAAAAAATGTCTGCCAGTCAGGTCTACTTTTTGTGTAAAGCCTATATATTAAGTATACATATAAGGCAAGAAACTCTTTATCATCAGCCTTGTTTTACTGTCCAATTGCTGGGTACGGGCCTCCTCACATTATGAAAAGGGTAAGGCCATAGTCCACCAAGCTGGCCAAGTACGGGTTGGCAGACTTCACATGTCTATCGAGAACATTATGGAGAACTCTCAGACATACAGGTTTCCTCACCATGTTTTCTTTCATCGATAAGCAAGCATAATGAACAATTTAATACTTAACTTCGAAAAGTCAGTGGTGCGCGCCGTGGATTCGAAGCCGAGACCTTCTGCGGCTATCGACAGTTGTATCTACCAAGATACTAATTTAAATAAATAAATTGGCATCCTATTCATATAACAACTGCCATAGAGAGCAAAAAACACATAGCCGATGGATTACGCTACCGCTAAAGTTCGGCGAAATTCAAGACAAACATGTTTTAATAACCGGCAGAATTGCATCGGTATTTGAATAACAAACAGTACAATAGGGGCCTCCCTTTCATACGAACAGAGTGGAGATAGAAAAACAAAGTTAGGTGTACCGAGCGAGGTGCAGACTGTATTTTGGAGTATTTTCGCTTCGTCGTCGTCCTGTGTTGTTGTTTTTGACGCGTTCGGATGAAAAATGAAGTTATACTGAGCTTCCTGTATCAAACAGGGATGAGTTGAGTTTTCGTGTTTATTCATGCGGGTTTGTGCTTCAAATATGTAGATTCGTTTGTCTTTCAATGTTTAGACAGAAATGTATGACTCATACCAACCTTCGTTGAAACGGTGGTAGGTAACGGTCATATTATTTAGGGACTCAGTCCCTCCGCGACCACGACCGTTGCAAGCTAGTAGAAACGTAGGAGAATAACAGAGGTATTTATGCCCTTAAATAAGGTAATTATCGCGACTAAGACCCGCTAAATAATATTGTATGATGTATACTAAACGCGAAAGTTTAAAATCGATTGAGTACAGGTAAAGATAAGATATTGGTTTAAAATCCTCTTCATTGCTTTAAACTTAAAGTAATCATATTATTATAAATAAGCCACAGATTTGAATAATAATATTGTTCACTTAGCTTGTAGAGAATCGCATAAGTTAAAAATACATTGATACAGCTTACATTATGTAGGTGGTTGGTACGAAGTGTCTAAAAGATAGCACGACGGCTTTCCGTTGGTCAGGGTTTCTAATCATCGGAGGCTCGCAAGCGATCGATGACCTCTAACACCAGATCCCTCAATCAAGGTTGAGCCGTACGATGGCAGTTATAAGCGTCAGATGATATCCTGCATTGTACTCGCATCTAAACCTATTATGTCTGGACTTCAAAAGAATATAAACGAAGAGATGAAATATAATGAATAACAAAAAAAACAATGACTCTGAGTTTGTTACGGCCTTTCTTCTCAAGAAGTCATTTAGCTAGGAAAATATTTGAATGTTGTTATTATGTTAACTATGCTATAAGCTAGCTTCACACTATCAAAATCACGCAATATAAGTAACTTAGGCTGATAAAAATAATTAATTGATTTTAAGTAGAATCAAGACAATTTTAATGCAGCGCCATCTAAGAGAGTTCAAAAACATCAAGTCGAATTACATGTGTAAGCCCTTTTTGGATATAAATAATTTAAATTTGATCATGTTGGCGACGTTAATAGTCGTTTTCAAAATTATAGATGGAGTTGTACATTTTCTTCTTAAAAATTGTATTTTTAATTCGTTTCAGAGATGAGCAAGACTATTAGTTGAAGTTATTTAATTAATTAACTACACCATCGCCACACTTGATTGCTCACATCATTTCTGTCAGAATAAATAGTAATAGAGTTAGTACAAAATAAACATTTTGGTCACATTGGTATAATTATTACTTCTTAATTAATATATTTTCATGTCGCATGTAAACTTGCTTTAAATTGTCTGCCGGGATATACATATAGCACGTACCTTTGTTTGGATTAACTGTATATAAACATTAGTGAGATGTGGAACTAGCTAGATTATTTTTACTCACACACAGCCATTTATTTATTGTTACGTCTGAAGCGGTTTGGCGGATACTGGTGTTCTCTATACATGAGAAGCATCCTACCGTAATGCATTTACACGACCACCTAGAGAACGGCCAGGGCATATATTTTGATCCCGACAGCGTTGCTGAGCACTTGGAAAATCCGCGTCAAGCAACTCTCTTGGCATTTTTCAGGCTCTGTAAAATCGATCAGATTGGGAGGTCCCTTACGTATGACGAGATGCCTTCATATCATCTAGAATAGGGTTTTGACTTGTATAAGTGTTGTAAACAACCAAAATGCAGAAATAAATATGTATTTATGGCTTTAGAGTCGGCTACAAACACAAACAAACAAGAAGAAAGACACTGAAAAAATTCTATTAGAAACATTTTCGTAGACAGCTGAATTTTCGCAACCATTTTACCACGTAGATTGTATTTCTAAATTCATATTTATAAATCACCATTTTACTTGGCTATAATTTATCTCTGTTCCAACAAAATATCATCAAACACTTACCCGAAAGCTGAAACAAGCTCTCTTAAATATTCAACGAAACATTACCATTTATTCTACAAATCTAGGTTTCAAATATGCAACATTAAAATGTAATATTCAAAGCACCTAGTTTCATAAAATTTCGTTGCCATCCGGCAGACAGCGACGGTAACATAAATGAATCATTTCAAGGCATTGTATAATAAAATAAATTCATGTAATATTTCTATTTGTAATGTGAACGGACCAATTCTACATTTAATATTGCGTTATAATCGTATGGATGAATCATTTATGTAGAACTTTTTATTGTATTAAAGAACATAATAGGACGGTCGATTGATATTTCCATAGTAACCTACATTATTTTCCCGCAGCTGCTACTTTGCCCAGAAGTGGGATAACTCTTGCAAAATAAACTCCTCATATAAGTTACAAAAGCAAAACTTATGATCGTTAACTCTTTTTTTTTACAGCCAGGTTCGTGATGGTAGATCGATGAGAAGAGCCTGGAGGAAACTAATGCCACTTTTTTAAAATCGGAATCTTATTCTTACAATTTGTGGTACCATGATTGCTGACATAGCCAAAACACTTTGCGACACTGATAAGAAATAAACGAGCGAGAAAAAAAAACATGCGAATAGTACAACGACAAAACACTTTAGCGGCAGTAGTACCTATAGATGTATCAGCAACCAATAGGTTACAGAATTTTGTAAAGGTGACAAGTCACTTGTCACGTTTACAAAATTCTTGAACAATGATTTGATCAGGGATAAATAATGATATACTAGATTCAACAAATCATCAAAATATACAAACGCTGCAAACATCATGAGTGTTCACGAGGCACCCCCACTTAACATGTTACTAATTAAGTAGAGAGTTTAAATAAATCTATACATATAATAAAATGGTAGAAAAGTCAAAACTGTACATTGAATATTTTTTTAAAAGAATACTTGTGGTGTGATCTACTATCGATACCCCGGCCAAAAATATAGTTTTTAGAATTTTTGTCTGTTTGTCTGTTTATCTGTTTATCTGTTTGTCCTTATATCCAGGATAAAGTAAAAAAATACTGCAAGGATTTACTTCAAATTTGGCACAAATATTATTAAAAAGACGGGTCACCACATAGGCTACATATTATCACGCTATGACCTACAGGAAACGAGCAGAGAACCTTTATTTCTTCAACGCATTCTGTAACAACGTGTAATGTAACAATGCATATTTGAATGTTGTTATTATGTTAACTATGCTATAAGCTAGCTTCACACTATCAAAATCACGCAATATAAGTAACTTAGGCTGATAAAAATAATTAATTGATTTTAAGTAGAATCAAGACAATTTTAATGCAGCGCCATCTAAGAGAGTTCAAAAACATCAAGTCGAATTACATGTGTAAGCCCTTTTTGGATATAAATAATTTAAATTTGATCATGTTGGCGACGTTAATAGTCGTTTTCAAAATTATAGATGGAGTTGTACATTTTCTTCTTAAAAATTGTATTTTTAATTCGTTTCAGAGATGAGCAAGACTATTAGTTGAAGTTATTTAATTAATTAACTACACCATCGCCACACTTGATTGCTCACATCATTTCTGTCAGAATAAATAGTAATAGAGTTAGTACAAAATAAACATTTTGGTCACATTGGTATAATTATTACTTCTTAATTAATATATTTTCATGTCGCATGTAAACTTGCTTTAAATTGTCTGCCGGGATATACATATAGCACGTACCTTTGTTTGGATTAACTGTATATAAACATTAGTGAGATGTGGAACTAGCTAGATTATTTTTACTCACACACAGCCATTTATTTATTGTTACGTCTGAAGCGGTTTGGCGGATACTGGTGTTCTCTATACATGAGAAGCATCCTACCGTAATGCATTTACACGACCACCTAGAGAACGGCCAGGGCATATATTTTGATCCCGACAGCGTTGCTGAGCACTTGGAAAATCCGCGTCAAGCAACTCTCTTGGCATTTTTCAGGCTCTGTAAAATCGATCAGATTGGGAGGTCCCTTACGTATGACGAGATGCCTTCATATTACACGTACGACAAGCAAAAGGGTGTATTTAACCGACGTTGACGAGGAGGTGCTGTGGAAGGTTTTCCGGTAAGTTTCAAGGACACCGCATTTTGTAGAGTTTATACCGTACACACAAATAATGTCGAATGCTATTTTCTGTGGTTGTTACTTCACACGGTCCGAGGCCCAACGTCTTTCGCCTTTCTGACGACATTTGATGGCTTGGAGTATCCCACTTACCGCACAGCCTTCGTAGTACGTCACTTTCTCGACGGTGACCAATACTGGGATGACAACCTCGCGGAGGCGAGCGTCAGTGACAATCCCAGCTGCATGCGTCATCTGTTTGACGTCATCTTGGTGTTTTGTGGAGTCGCGAACGCGGTAGCTTTCTGGGAGAAGTATCGCCATCATCTGTCTGAAGATTTTCTACGAGCTTTGAGGCGTGTTACTAGAGACGAAGTCGAAGTAACTGATGACCGCGTGCTGACCACCTGTCTCAGTTCACTTCAAGACGTGGTTATTTCTATCAGCGGCAATCCACTGGTCAAATATTTGTTACCAGCTTCCCAATCATCACCGCATCAAGACCGTGAAAATTGGGAGTATAACGCTGAGACAATTTGAAATGACCACCTTACGAATTTTACGACACCGTCCTTGAAAGCGTTGGGCGAAGCCAGGCTAAAATGTTTTTCTTGGATGCTCCTGGTGGAACACGAAAAACATTTGTTACTACTGGCATACTTGCAGAGGTCAGGAGGCAAGGCAAAATTGTCATTGCTGTAGCGTCGCCGGCAATCGCTGTCACACTGCTTCCGGGTGGCAAGACAGCACATACCATGTTTAAATTTCCCATCGATTTAGAGAGCGCCGTAACACCCGTTTGTGGTGTGTCACGTAACAGTGGTAAGGGACACGTGCTCAAGGATTGCTCTCTGATCGTATGGGATGAGCGTACGATGGCCAATAGGCAGTTCAGGCCATGGACAGACCTTTGCAGGACATCCGCAGGAACGAGCATTTAATGGGTGGTCACAGTTCTGTTCAGTGACGATTCCCGACAAACGCTTCCCGTGGTGACGCGGGGATCGAGGGCTGACGAGGTGAGTCATCATTATCATCATCATCAGACTTTAACAGTCCACTGCTGGACTAGGCCTCTCCTTTGAAAGGAGGAATTGGCCTACTATACCACGCTGGCGAAACGGGTTGGTATGGGGTTTGTATCAAGTTTTCCTTCTCTTAAAGTGCTGTTCTTGCTCCCTCTGTCGGCTCTTACGACACCCATGGGATGATATGGGGTGGTAACATTCCGTATTCTTAATCCGTCACCACACGGACAAGGTGAGTGCTTCGTTGAAATTATCTTTGTTGTGGTCACGAGTTCGTATGCTGCGCTTGACCATTAATATGAGAGCTCAGCTTGGCGTCAATGCACGTGCTCAACAATTCTAAGATGTCTTTCTTAGTCTTGGCGAAGACACTCTACCAGAGGAGTGAGGTGGACAGGTGGCGCTTCGAGAGTCTCTCAGTAGAGTTGTATCCAGCTTAGAATTATACAGCTGTATACCGTAATAGCAGAATTCGTGAGTGTGTGAGTGGCCTATTTTGACGCCCAAAAATGATCAGGCTGTAGCAATTAACGAATGCATTCTCTCGGAAATTGAGAGGAATGAAGTGGTCTACACCTCTATAAACACTGTCGTCGGGCAAGAAAACGCCACACATTTCCCGTGGAATTTCTGAACTCCCAGTCAGCAAGTGAACTTCCAGCGCATAGCATCAAGCTGAAGGTCGGTGTCCCGATTATGCTTCTTCGGAACCTATCTCCTCCGAAGTTGTGTAATGTGACCCGCCTGAAAGTCATCTCGCTCCACAGAACACCATTTAGGAAATTCTTACAGGTTGTGGCGTCAGCGAGGCAGTATTTATAACCACGCATTCCTCTCATACCTCATAATTCAAGCGCATACAGTTCCCCGTGAGTGTTTGCTTCGCGATGACCATCAATAAGTCGCAGAGGCAGACATTGAGGGCAGCGGGTTTCCTGTATGTCGCTTGCTCCCGCGTCACCAGTCCTGACTCTCTTTACATTTTGGCTGCGGAGAGCCAAACCACTAATGTTGTATATCGAGAAGTCCTATAAGTATGTATTTTACCCTGTTATGTATTCCTTATTTTCTCCATCTGCTTCAGTCATAACTTATGACTTAATTCAGCAGAATCACCATAAAGTCATTTATTCAAAGCAGGCTGAAAATCAGCACTTTTTGAAGGTCAATTTTACAAAAGACCGTCTCCCTCTGTTACTACACTTTCTGCAGGTATGAAATATAAAGAAGAAACGGGTAAATGAATGTTATTTTAAAAGGTATATCTTCTCATATCTTCACGCCTTTTATCCCCGAAGGGGTAGGCAGAGGTAGGTGTATTACACACCCACACTTCGCCAGATATGTTTCGGTCCCAATGTAATAGGGGGCGAGCCTATTGCCATCTACCGGGCACATTTTAAAGCGAGCGATAATTAATTAATATTTTTTAATACACACATAACTTCGAAAAGTCATAGGTGTGTGCCCGGGGTAGCTGGGGATCGAACCCAGGACCATCGTTTCAGCAGTCCGTTACATACACCACTGGGCTATCGCCGCCGCGTATTTTTTAAAAGGTATAATCGTAGGTAGGTATTTATTTAATAGTTAGGTGCTGTATAGCGTTCACGCAGACGACGTCGCGGGCAGCAGCTAGTAAATAATATTATTGTTAAAATTCCTCAGTAACTCTGTCTCTATATTGGTCTCGAACGCATTAAACCGATATTGGACATTACATCACAACCGATAGGGACACTACAATACCGACTACTTCTTTATTACTTTTTCGTGTGATCGTGTGGCCAACTTTGGTGTCGAAGTTTATATCTATCTATCTATCGTCACGCCTGTCTCCCATTGGGGAAGGCAGAGACAATCGAACGCCAAATGCTCCGGTTCAAACACACCTCTTTCGCTTCCTCGTTTATATGTAGGTATATCCATTACCCGTAGACCTCCGATATGGCCTAAAGATTCCGACCTTGAGACACAAGAATCGAGTCAACCAACCAACAACTTACCGTGTCTTCTAAAGAATCATTTTATTTATTTATAGACCCACGCGTATATCCCCGAAGGGTTAGGCAGAGGTGTAAATATTACACCCACATATCGCCATGAATTGCTCTTAATGATATCGTCCTAACACAAGACTCGGACACTGCCTCTGAAAAAATGCAATCCGATATTGAGCAGGGCTCATCCAATGTTTCAAGAAGACCTAAGCGTAAACACGGCGACGTAGCCAACTCTGAACTTAAAGAGCTCTTATGTGAAATTCAGAGAAAACAAGAAGCAGAATTCAAATCTACCAAACGGGAGATTGAAACTATAAAATATCAAAATGTTGAGTACCAGAGATCATTAGAGTTTCTTTCTAATATGTATGACACCCTGTTAAATAAGCTGGAAGCATCTGAAACAGAAAATTTGTCTCATAAAGTTCGCATCAATTCCTTAGAGACCAAGATAGAACAATTGGAACGAAATACCAAGGCTTCGTCTATTGAAATACGCAACATTCCACTATATCAGCCTGATACAAAAGAGAGTCTGAAGTCACATATCCTGCACATATGCGAAGTAGTCAACCAGCCAATTAAAGATACGGATATACGGAAAATTATTAGGATCAAAACGAAAAATAGCCTAGTCCTATCATCGCCGAATTATCTACGGCATTACAAAAGGAGAATTTGATTAAATCAGTGATTCTCTTCAACAAAGGCAAAGGCAGGGATCACAAACTGAATACTGGACACATTAAGATTGAAGGCAATCCAGTCCCGATTTATGTGACGGACAATCTAACTACCAAAACAAGGCGCCTCTTTTATTTGGCTCGGGAGTATTCAAAGTCCCATCATCATGCAACCTGCTGGACCTCATACGGAAAGGTATTTATTCGTCCCAGGGAAGGACAACCAGCTGTGCGCATTGACAATGAAGACGATATTTCAAAACTAGGCCTACAAAAATGACTAGAACTTAAATGTATTCGCTCAAAATTTACCTTAGCTTATAATTATTTCTATTACATTATACAAGTTACCAATTTCAAATGTACACATTCAGACACTACTCACCAACGAAACACACACTTCCTAATATCTAAAATCATGATATATCGCTATAAAACATTAACATTATTTAGCGTTAACACAAACTTTCTTGTTATAATATTAACGTATTCATTACATTTATCACACAATTATTCAATTGTTGCTCAACAATCAATGTTCATCAGTATCATATCGTTTTATATTCCACTACACTCTGATTCCTCAGCGTTAAAATACACTTACAATAACATTCGATAACATTCATAGTACCATTAACGACGATTTGGACAATTTGACATTGGCCGATAGTATCTCTTGTGACATTGAGAATATTGTTATGAAATTTCCATACGCTCGAGAAAAGTCTCTAAATTTGATTGTACAAAATATTCGTAGCATTCACTGCAACATGCCCCATTTTCAAACATTACTACACAGCTCAAAAGTGGACTGGGACCTACTCATTTTGACTGAATGTTGGCTACGCAAAATTATTCCATACCTCAGTTAGACGGCTATAGCAATGCTTCTACAATTAATAACAAAACACAAAATGAGGGCGTAGTCGTATACTATAAATCAATTTTCAACTATCACATCACTGAGCAATCACTAGTAGACGCCAACTGCCTTATGATAGAAATCAATCGTAATACCGTAATTCTTGCGATATATCGCCGTCCCGGTGAGAAACAAGTATCTGACTTCCTTGATTCATTGGATAAGCTGCTTTCATTGCTAGCACCATTTAAGAATATAATTTTGACCGGAGATATAAATTTGGATATTGCCATTACAACGAAAGACAATAGAGCTCAAAATTATTTAAATCTACTGGCTACTCATGGTATGTTGCCGGCACACTGTATTCCAACCCACACGTTCACTTGCCTTGACCATGCTATCATTAAAACTAAATTTCCTGTAAAATGCTTTGTTGCTCATACTACAATCACCGATCACTTCAGTGTTATTCTTAGCCTAAATATGTCACCTGAACAAACAATAACCAGCAGAACGATTAAGAAAATTGATTATGTTTCCCTCGACATGATTTTCTCAAAAATTGATCTTGATCCCATTTTGTCGATGACTAATACCAACGAGGCTGTTAGTTACCTTCTAAATACCTTAAATAGTAAAATAGATAGTTGCACTAGAATTATCAACACCGAGACGCCAACACATTCTTAAACCGTGGATCACGAAGGGTATGTTGAGATGTATTAGAAATAGAGATAGATTATTTTTAAAAACAAAAAAGGAACCTAATAATGAAGTCTCTAAAGTAACTTTCATCCGTTACCGTAATTTTTGCAATGCACTCATCAAAAACGCTAAAAGAGAATTCGAAAAAACTGAGATTACTAATGCTAGACACAATACCAAAAAGCTATGGAAAGTAATAAAAAACATTACTAATACTAATAAAAGTAAATCTACAGCCTCTGAGCTGATTATTGACAACAATCCCACAGAATCAGCTAACTCAGTTAACCAATATTTTGTAAATATAGGCAAAACATTGGCACCAAAATCGCCACAACAAACTTCACCTGGACATACTTATAACGTCAGTGTGGCGCAATCTTTTGTTCTTTTGGAAACTGATGCGGTTGAAATATGTTCAACCATTTCACATCTTAAAAACGATTGTGCTATAGGCTTAGACGGTATCTCCAACTATTTTATTAAAAGGTATTCCTCTATCTTAGCAGAGCCAGTCGCATATATTTGTAACTTATCTTTTGCGCAAGGTATTTTTCCAAACGCATTTAAACGAGCCCTTATTCATCCGATCCATAAAGCTGGTGACAGAGGCTGTGTCAGTAACTATCGACCTATATCAATTCTGCCAGCTTTTTCCAAGATCATGGAGAAAATTGTCAACAAAAGACTTGTTAGCTATCTAGAAAACAAAAATCTATTAGCGGCAACTCAGTTCGGATTCCGAAAAAATCGATCAACTGATGATGCAGTCCATGAACTTACTAATATAATTGTCAATAGTATGGACAACAATAAAAAAGTAATTGCGATATTTCTAGACCTAGCAAAGGCGTTTGACACGGTCTCTGTCCCACTTCTGCTTGAAAAATTAAAGGGTATTGGAGTCAGGGGCGTCCAATGGCGGTTTTTTGCGGATTACCTTACGGGCCGTAGTCAGTGTGTCCAGCTGGAAGATGTGCGCAATGATGATCTTCCGATTAACACTGGCGTGCCACAAGGTAGTATCCTTGGGCCCACGCTGTTCCTCGTATTTATTAATGACCTTTGCCAGATAGAGCTACTGAACGGCCGGGTTATTGCATTTGCAGATGATACGGCGTTGGTTTTTCAGGGAGATTCCTGGGATGACACGTACCAATATGCACAGGATGGCTTAAATCGCGTCACTAACTGGCTCAATGCTAATTGTCTTGCTCTAAATGTCAATAAATCGAAATATATAACATTTTCATTAAGAAATTCCAAAGTTCCTCACACAATCCCTGCACCTATCCTAGCGCATACATGTCTTACCGGTATAAACCACGCTCTTAGAACGCAATGCACTTGCCAGGAAATCCATGCAGCAGACTCAGTTAAATACCTCGGTATTATCATAGATAAGAACCTCAATTTTCAAGCCCATATCGATTTATTGACGTCTAGAACAAGGAAATTAATTTACATATTTAAAAATCTACGCCATGTCTCAGATCAAAAAGTTTTAAGAATTGCGCACCTTGCATTATGCCAATCTATATTGACATACTGCATTACATCCTGGGGAGGCGCTGCTAAAAGTCTAATGATTACTCTTGAACGTGCCCAACGTGCAGTCCTAAAAGTGGCTCTCTTCTTGCCGTTTTTGCACCCTACCTTGGATGTGTACCAACGTCTTAACGTACTTACAGTCCGACAATTATTTATATTCCGGATAGTCATGAAAGCTCACACATCAACTAACTTCGACCCAATGACAAATATATCCAAACGTCGTAAACACAAAGTTTGTAGTACTGGTGCTACATATAGGACATCGCTATCTCACAGGTTCTATTGCTTCTTAGGGCCATACTTGTACAATAAAATTAATGCCCGCCTATCCATTTATCACAAAAATAATTTTAATTTAAAAATCTCACTAACATCATGGTTACAAAATTTGTCGTATACTGATACTGGGGCGAGCCTATTGCCGTTACCGGACACATCACCACACTCCGTCATGCTACTGAGAATTCGGAAAAACTTAGAAACACTTCTGCCTGACCCGGTAATCAAACCCGGGACCCTACGATCAGTAGACGTATATGCTATCCACTGGACCATGGAGGCAGTCAAAGAATCATAATGCTCTGATTTAAAGGCCACACCAAGCGGTAACCCATCGTAATCGCGAATATACAAACAATAAGTCAAGCCATGCTATAAGTGCCAGAGATACACCACTTCTAACAAGATACAAACATCGATATAACTTATCATAGTATATTGAAACGCTTTTAACATCAGCTTACTAAATATTAGCTATATTTTGACTGACAAACAACGTACAGCCAAATCACATTGGGCGCAAGAACCGGAAAGTATGAATGTTTCTTGAGGACCATAGGCTTGGCCCCTATTACGTGGGTAAATAGTATCACCAGCCCTATATATAAACTGTGCCACTGCTGGGCACGGGCCTCTTCTCACTATAGGAAGGGTAAGGCCATAGTCCACCACGCTGGCCTAGTGCGAGTTGTCAGACTTCACATGTCTTTCGAGAACATTATGGAGAACTCTCAGACAGGTTGCCTCACGATGTTTTCCTTCACCGTGTAGCAAGCGATTATTAACAATTTAATACGCACATAACTCCGAAATTGGTGCGTGCCGTGGATTCGAACCCGGAACCTCCGCGTAGCAGTCTGTCGGTCTCTCCACTAGGCTATCGCTTTTTCTCGGGTAAATTAGTTAGTAGTAAATTAGTTATTATTAAAGTAATATTACACCTCTGCCTAACTATTATATACTCGAGGATATAGGCGTGATGCTATAAAAGAAAAATTGGGCAAGTGCGAGCCAGACTCGCGCACGAAGGGTTCCGTACCATCATCTATAAAATAAAATCACGTACGTTGTACGTATTAGGTATACGTACGACGTACGTGATTTTATTTTATTACTACTTTTACTTACTTACTTAAATACTTTTTATGTTTCTACCTGTTTATTAAGATCAAGTAACAAATTGCTTAAAAATTACTTTTGTTGTATGGGAGCCCTCCTTTATTATTTACTTTTTTTTATTTAATTATTTTGAAAGGTAATATGCAACTGCATATTCTGTGAAAATTTTAAGCGTCTACCTGTTACAGTTAGTAATTTTAAGCAAAAATACGAAAAACAGGACGTTTTTTGTATGGGACCCCCCCCTTAATATTTTTATTTTTAGTATTTGTTGTTATAGCGGCAACCAAAATACATAATTTGTGAAAATTTTGTTTGTGAGATACAGCCTGGTGACAGACAGACAGACGGACAGACAGACAGACAGACAGCGGAGGCTTAGTAATATGGTCCCGTTTTTTTCTTTTAGGTACGGATCCCTAAAACCTACCACAGAGATACTATCAAAACATAACGGGTCAACTTATATGGCTTCGTAGCAGTTCCGTCTCGGCTTCGTCACTGTCCCGTATCCGTACTGTGTAGTATTCGTAACGTAACACGTCATATGCAGTTAATGTTCACCAACAGAGTAATTGAAAGGACTCCTAACCCTGCCTCTTAGGAATTACGTATGAAGTTACTTATTACGTCATTTGGCACATCTGTGTGGAAAATAAAGGAAGATTGCTTATAGGGTCACTACTACTTATCTTCTTATTATATAAAATCCTTGCGTTACTGACTGACTGACAGACACGCTACAGCCGAAAGTAGTGGGCGCAGGAAGCTGAAATTTGGCATGTTTGTAACTTGGGGACCGTAGGGGTGCACTAAGAAGGGATTTCCCGAAATTCCCACGGGATCGGCCAAAACGGGTAAATTTAAAAAAAATGCAGGCGTTGCTGCTGGCGTCCTCTAGCATTGACTAAATACAAACTCAGTACTCTAATCAAACATTTCTAGTTCAAATGTTTTTCGTCAGCAAGTCACGCCTAAGCTCCTTACTAAAAGAGACGACATTCTACGGTTTAGACTGAAATGTTTTCTGGTTATAATTTGAGGGTACTAACTACCAAAGGTCTTCATGATAAATAGCACGGCTTTACTAGCTCTTCGACTTGCGATCACCCATATATAATAATTCAGGCCGTAACGATTGTACTAAACTTCGTAGATCCGTAGAGTCATTTGTCCTCACTTTGCTACAGCCAGTATTCACGTAGAAAACATGACATGTTATTATGAGCCTACTGAGTTTTCTTACACAATTTATCATTGAAATTGCGGTTTGCGGAAAAGATTATATTCTGTGAAATCTCGTCACTATCAGACAGACCTCGGACTCCAATTTGAAAGTCTTGGATGAAATTGAGATAAAGCTAGAACAATTCTGAACCTTTAAAAATTTACTCATGAAAAGAATAGCCAGCGAAAATTGCAACATATCTACTTACATTGATAAAAATAGCCACTAGCAAAAACGCGTCTATGATTCTCGAAATGCGTACTTAATCTATTGGAATTGAAACATTTTAATAATTTACTCTTATCCTGTCATGTTACATCAGCATAACATGAAACCTGTATATAACCAATTTTGTTCTTTCCGTTTCGAAAATAACTTTTCTGTACGAAACATTTTTGGGACATATCGACGATGACAACTTTTTTATTATTAATTGGGGAGAGCGATGCGAGGGTGCGCATGGAAAGTCCCTCCCTCCTCTGCTATTTTTTAATGTCACCGGCTTGCCAAGCAATTCCTCATTCAATTAATGATAAAAAATAAACTTCATAAAAAAAACATTTCTCTCTATTACGTGTAAACTAATATTCACACCGGAATGTGGGTGTAATATAACCCCTCTGCCTTCCCACTCGGGGAAACAGGCATGACTTTACAAAAATAAGGCAGCACAACTCTAATTAGGTAGGTACCTTCTTTTGAAAATATCAAATCGGAATATTAAAACACCAATTTAAACAAATAGCCGACTTCGAACACTTTTCCAACTTAACTTGGATGTGAAGAAAAAGAAAGTATATCCTTTCAAACAATAAATCCGAAGTAACAAACAAAATAATGAATAATCTACGATTTTTTAAATCATAAAATGACTTGCCGTGTGGTTGACGGCATAGAATACAAGTGTCACCACCCCCTATCTTCCCGTGGGTGTCGTAAGAGGCGACTTAGGGATAACACGATGCAAATACCATCTTTGCGTAGATACGGAAAACTCGACATCAAACCCTATACGACTGCCTCGTTGGTCGCGCGGCATAAATGTGCGCGTGGGATCGGGAGGTCCCGGGTTCGATTCCTGGGTCGGGCAGTGTTATTGGGTTTTTCTGTCACGAAATTCTCAGTAGCCGCACGGAGTCTGCAAATGTGCCCGGTACGGCAATAGGCTCGCCCCTTATTACGTGGGACTAAAGTATATCTGGCGAAAGGTGGGTGTAGAAATACACCTCTGCTAACCCCTTCGGGGATAAAAGGCGTGACGTTATGTATATATGTATGTATGTGTATGTAAAATGACTAAGGTAAAAATAAAAATAAAGTGCTATTTTGAGGTCTGTATCATAATATATCTTCTATTCTATAAAAAATTTACTCCGATTCTAAGATTAAATCTTGTATATCGGGGACTTTAAAAAACATTCAATCATCGAGCACAAAGTACACGCAAACACGAAACAACACACAAATGATCACAGTGATCACACAAAGTGTTGTCTCGAGTGGGGATCGAACCCACAACACTCGCGAGGCTAAACGGCGAGGTGCCCGCTAAAAGCACTATACAGCCACATTATTGCCAGAATCCCAAGCCAAAAAAAGAAAACAGATATATCAGCTTACGTAAAATAAAACGAAGCTTCGAATGATGTCAACGACCCGCACTCAGTGATACCAAAATCCAATTGGAAACTTAACATGTGTTACTTAACGTTGTTTGTGACATTCGAAGCAGAGAACACCAAAAGTGCAGTTCGTAGCTCAAATACACCCTCTATAAGAGTTCCAAACACAACATTGAAAACCGCACCTTAGCTTTATAAACCTAAAGTTCAAAATACAATAGCAGTCACCGGTGACATAGCAATGCATAACAGGATATTAACTGTCAGCCTTCTCGCGTCATATCCGGCGCTGTGACTACTTCCGGTTCCGTTACGAGCATTGGCCCGGAAGCGCGGATGTGACGATGATTTATGGGGGTTTAAGCAGTCGCCATTGTCGTCGATGAGGTCTGTGGACGGATGGAATCAATGGGTTAGGTTTGGGATGTTTCGACGGATGTACGAGTACGTATGGTTTGATTGAGGTGTTTGAACTAGGAGGAGTCGTTTGTCGATATTCGATGAAAGGGGTGATTTTCCAAAAGATTTGTTTTGAGCATATTTGGTGGATTTCGACTCATATACGTTTACATTTACGTAAAGACTATAGTTAGGTGTGTATATTAGCTTAAGATCGCTTCTAGTACCAATAATACAGCTCTGCTTAGTTTGGGACTAGATGGTTTTGAGTTTATGTGGTGGAATATTATTATTTTTATATGAAAACCTACCCAAACCGTTACGCAGGTGTAATGCCTGCTAAACTTAAATTTATCATCTAAAAAAATACCCTCACCTAAATTTAACAGATTTGACGTTTGGATTTCCACACATATCCATTTACATTTATTTACAACCAGCAGAAAATATGGTCAACACGGTCTAAATTTATTTGCACGTCATCAAACAAGATGGTTGATTTTCCATTTCGTGGCTTACCGTGCCGACTATTGGCAGATTTGTACATAAGCTTTACATAAACCTGCTGAAGTGAAGTTTATCTTCGATAGAATAACTCACCTAAATTAAACCGGCTTTTACATTTACCGGTACCTCAAAATCATACAAAAGTAGAAAGACAGATGTGCTTTATGTATGTATGATGAGGATGATTGCACAATGCAGATTCAGCGGTTTTACTCATTGTAAGAAACGTAGAAATACCAACAGCCAACATTGTTATTTTACGTTGAATTTTTATGAGAAAATAGTTCTTCGTTTCAGCCAGATAATTAGAATGAAACTGGCAACATTTCACTCTATTGTCAATATAAAACGTGGTCGATCGATGCCTATGGATGCTTCTTTTTTCATATGAACTTAAAAGTCACGAGACACACTTAAATATATTGGTAGTTAGACGACCCTGGTGTGTTCTCATATGATAGCCACACTTCATGCCATAAAGAACATATGTGGATATCAAATGCATCCAAAACACATCTTGACACTAGACTCTAATAATGGCTCTACCATATTGCTTGCCTCTTCAGTAACATGCACCCGAAGTCCCCGTATGTAATTCCATACGCCTATACCAGTATCAAAGTGTGCTCAAGGAGTAAGAGCCATTTTTCCTTTGTGATATGCCGTCACGATTCCGAGACGTTGCACAACATTTTCTTTGAGCTTTTTCGATGCACTTATTCAATTCAATAAACTTTCGAGAGACGTCAGTCTTCAAAAATGAACTTTGGGAACTCAGGTTCGTAAAGTTCAACTTTGAATGCTTTATTACTTACGTGGTTCATGTGAAACTTTATATTGAAGCTTGAATTTTGTTGGGATTCTACGTAGTTGACAGTTTTAATAAAACTTTTATTTTGATTTCTTCATTGCATGTCGGTGTTTTGAGTGTCATTTTAATAACCATTTTGGGTGTAGCGCTCACAGCTCCTTCCATCATGTTCTTCTTTCATGGGAACTTAAAAGTCTCGAGACATGCTTTAATATATTGGTAGGTAGTTGTCACTGTAGTCCTCTCATATGACTGTGATAGCCACACTACATACCACAAAGAATATACATGGACATCAAACGCATGCAAAACACATCTCGAGTGCAAAAACACTCCAATAATGGCTCTACCATACCGCTTGACTCTTCAGCAACATGCTTCCGTAAGTCTCCGTTTGTAATTCCATACGCTCATACCAGTATCAAAGTGTGCTCAAGGAGTTAGAGCCATTTTTCCTTTGTGATATCATGTCACGATTCCGAGACGTGGCACAAAATTTTCATTGATTTTTTCGATGCACTTATTCAATAAATTTTCGAGAGACGTCAGGTTCGAAAAGTTCAATTTGAATGCTTTATTACTTACGTGGTTCACGTGAAACTTTATATTGAAGCTTGAATATTGTTGAGAATATTCGTAGTAGACAATTTTAATGAAACTTTTATTTTGATTTCTTCATTGCATGTCGGTGTTCTATGTGTGACCACGTGTGGTATTTACATTAGAGCGGTACCTTGCTTCGGTGTGCACGTAGAGCTGTCGTTCTTGTCTCGGATAAAAATAGTTAGGCCTTACCTTTTGGTCGCCTGAAAACTGCGTTAAGCAACACATTATTTAAAAAAAAATGCAATTTATGATTCGATTGTCAAAGAAAATAGTATGTTTTTGGATTTTTCATTTAAATGGCCAACTTTTCAGCTTCCTTATGTTAGCCTTGGTCACACAAAGTTTATTTTCTGCAGAGCACTAAACTTGAAATGAGCAACAACTTTCAACCGCAGTCCACTGCTGAACCTGTAGCATTGTGGATTTGGCCTGCTATGTATAACACGTTGGCCAGGTAGAACGACATCAAACCTTGGGTCAGGTTTGAAGTAGATTTTTTCGTTTTTCGCAAAGATACTATCTGTATCGTGTATTTTGTTTACGACACTCACGGAATAAAATGGGTGTATAGTGACACCATATATTCTTAATCCGTTGCCACATAGTGAATATACCAAAGTTTTATTCATACGACCAATATTATACACGTTATGAATAGTACAGTCATTCGCGAAGACGTTTGAATGATTAGGATAACAATTTCATAGCGGGAGCCTATATGAAAAATGTTTTGTCTCAAGTTAAGCCAAAAGAAACGGATGGCTTCAGTCAAGCGTGGGTCGCTACGCATTCACTCATCTTCTCAGTTTTATTACAAACATAATACAAAGATATTGTGATCTGAAATATGCGAGCAATTCACTGCTACGTATGTGTGTGTGTCGGCGTTGTCAACAGACACATGTGAAAGTTATATTGCGATATGTGAATGTCATGTCATCGATTAAGTATGTGATTTGAATATATCGAATGTTATTAGTAGATTGTTCTCCGGTAAAGACAACTTTTAAGAATGAGTTTATGTAATTACTAGAGGACGCCAGAAGCTACGCCTGCATTTTTTTTAAATTTACCCGTTTTGGCGGATCCCGTGGGAAATTCGGGAAATCCCTTCTTAGTGTACCCCTACGGTCCCCAAGGAACATACACGCCAAATTTCAGCTTCCTGCGCCCAATAGTTTCGGCTGTAGCGTGTCTGTCAGTCAGTCATTAACGCAAGGATTTTATATATTAAGATAACTTGTACGTTCATATAGATTCTTCATTTACAAGGAGCCACCTAATTATTCCATCGATATTTTTCGCATGATAGTTTGATGTTTATGTACATACTAGAGGACGCCAGCAGCTACGCCTGCATTTTTTTTAAATTTACCCGTTTTGGCCGATCCCGTGGGAATTTCGGGAAATCCCTTCTTAGTGCACCCCTACGGTCCCCGAGGAACATAAATGCTGAATTTCAGCTTCCTGCGCCCAATAGTTTCGGCTGTAGCGTGTCTGTCAGTCAGTCAGTAACGCAAGGATTTTATATATTAAGATTTTCGATCGTCTCGTAGGCCTTACATTGAGTATGCCAAGTGTAGTTATTATTTGGAGTGGAAGTGTTGTGTGGTTATTGTATTATTGATTAAAAAATCTTCTGTGACAAGATTTTTTTAATTTTTATTGAATAGGGGGCAAACGAGCAGACGGATCGCCTGATGTTAAGCGACTACCGCCGCCCATGGACACCCGCAACACCAGAGGAGTCACAAGTGCGTTGCCGGCCTTTTAAAAAGGAATACGCTCTTTTCTTGAAGGTTTGAAGGTCGTATTGGTTCGGAAAAACCGCAGGTGATAGATCATTCCACAGTTTAGAGGTGCGAGGCAGAAAGTTTCTAAAGAAACGCACCGTTGTGGATTGCCAACCATCTAAATGATGGGGATGGAAATGCTGTCGCGTAGAACGATGGCGGAAAGAGGCGGCAGGGATTAAGCCGAACAATTCCTCGGAGCACTCCCCATAGTAGAAGCGATAAAAGATGCATAGCGAGGCTACATCTCTACGCAGCGCCAAGGCGTCTAACCGATTGCAATTATCTTGGCAGTCGACAATTCGAGCGGCTCTCCGTTGGATGCGGTCCAGAGGGAGAAGCTGGTACTGGGGTGCCCCTGCCCAAAGATGAGAACAGTATTCCATATTATTGCCTGATGTTAGAAAAATTGTTAAATAAATCTAAAAATATTAAACGCCAGCCAAAAAAAGAAATAAAATCAATACCAAAAATAAGATCAACAATCGAATACATTGACTAAAAACATTCGATATTTCCGTGACGCGTTATCCCATAACTTCGCAACAAAAGAACTTACAAACACGTATACAAAATCGAATTTACAGTAACCGTGCATATTATCGTAAAAGAAAATACAAAGAGCTCTTATATATCTCGTAAAATTTGTTGGAAATTCAGGCCGGAGTCGTCGTGTATGGAATTCTTTCGCAATCAGTGCCGACATGTGTGGGGCATCGATTTGCTTGGGAGCGGCTGGCTGGCTCGTTTTCACAGCACTAATGGATAGTGGTTTTCGCAATGATGTTTAGCACGAAACACGTTGAAATAATGAGCTACTGGTGCTGTTAAAAATAAGATAAATGTATAGATAGAGTCAGTGGCGGAATAGTATAAAAGTGATTAATATAAAACAACAATGTTTCGATCCTAGCACGAGAAAAAATGTCTGCCAGTCAGGTCTACTTTTTGTGTAAAGCCTATATATTAAGTATACATATAAGGCAAGAAACTCTTCATCATCAGCCTTGTTTAATTATATACTGTCCAACTGCTGGGTACGGGCCTCATCACCCTATGAGAAGGGTAAGGCCATAGTCCACCACGCTGGCCAAGTGCGGGTTGGCAGACTTCACATGTCTATCGAGAACATTATGGTGAACTCTCAGACATGCAGGTTTCCTCACCATGTTTTCTTTCACCGATAAGCAAGCAATAATGAACAATTTAATACTTAACTTCGAAAAGTCATTGGTGCGCGCCGTGGATTCGAAGCCGAGACCCTCTGCGGCTATCGACAGTTATATCTATCAAGATACTCATTGTACATTAAATAAATTGATATCCTATTCATATAACAACTGCCATAGAGTGTAAAAAACACATAGCCGATGGATTACTTTTTTTATTTTTTTACGATTTGACGACCGGTTGGCGCAGCGGGAGTGTAAGCGACTGCTACGCCGATGGTCGCGGGTTCGATTCCCGCTCAAGTCAAACATTTTGTGTGCATGAACATGGATGTTTGTCTTGGTCTGGGTGTTTCTATGTATAATATGTATGTATTTACAAAAAAAAAAAAGTATATATGTATATTTATCCATTATCTAGTACCCATAGTACAAGCTCTGCTTAGTTTGGGACTAGATGGTGTTGTGTGTATGTGATAGAATATTATATTATATTACGCTACCGCTAAAGTTCGGCGAAATTCAAGACAAACACGTTTTAATAACCGGCAGAATTGCATCGGTATTTGAATAACAAACAGTACAATAGGGTCCTCCCTTTCATACGAACAGAGTGGAGACAGAAAAACAAAGTTAGGAGTACCGAGCGAGGTGCATCCTGTATTTTGGAGTATTTTCGCTTCGTCGTCGTCCTGTGTTGTTGTTTTTGACGCGTTCGGATGAAAAATGAACTTATACTGAGCTTCCTGTATCAAACAGGGATGAGTTGAGTTTTCGTGTTTATTCATGCGGGTTTGTGCTTCAAATATGTAGATTATTTTGTCTTTCAATGTTTAGACAGAAATGGATGGCACATACCTATGTTGAAACGGTAGCATATTGGTAATGAAGTCTGAAAAGTCTTGGTTTCGAATCCTGTCCAATAACTGTAGGTATTAAATTAATCATACTATTAACAAAAGCCAAGTCGGAGAACTTATCAAGATGACAGAAAAATAATATCTGTAAACAAATCGCTGATTTATTAGTCTTACTGTCATCTATATTTTAACTCTATTGCGGTAAATAAGCGACAATCACGTTATGAAAATTTGCAAAAGTTTGCACTAAAACTACTCTAGGCCGCGTAACTCTTAAATCTTACAAATTAGCCACAGATTTTAATACATTGTTCACGCAGAGTATCGCATACATAAGTTTAAAAAAATATGATTACAGTTTACATTATGTAAGTAGTTGGTGCGAAGCGTTTAAAAGATAGCGCGTAAAGCCGTCAGTCAGGGTACTTAATCATCTCTCAAGCGATCCATAATCCCTAACACAAGAGTTAGCTACAAACCCAAACAAAAAAGAAGAAAGACACTGAAAATTTTCTATTTGAAACATTCTCGTAAACAGCTGAATTTTCGCAACTATTTTACCTCGTAGATTGTATTTCTAAATTCATATTTATAAACCACCATTTTACTTGGCTATAATTTATCTCTGTTCCAACAAAATATCATCAAACACTCACCCGAAAGCTGAAACAAGCTCTATTAAATATTCAACGAAACATTACCATTTATTTTACAAATCTAGGTTTCAAATATGCAACATTAAAATGTAATATTCAAAGCATCTAGTTTCATAAAATTTCGTTGCCATCCGGCAGACGGCGACGGTAACATAAATGAATCATTTCAAGGCATTGTATCATAAAATAAATTCATGTAATAATTCTATTTGTAACGTGAACGGACCAATTCTACATTTAATATTGCGTAATTATCGTACGGATGACTAATTTATGTAGAACTTTTTATTGTATTAAAGAACATAATAGGACGGTCGATTGATATTTCCATAGTAACCTACATTATTGTCCCGCAGCTGCTACCTTGCCCAGAAGTGGGATAACTCTTGCAAAATAAACTCCTCATATAGGTAACAAAAGCAAAACTTATGATCGTTAACTCTTTTTTTTTTACAGCCAGGTTCGTGATTGTAGATTAATGAGAAGAGCCTGGAAGAGATTCATGCCTCTTTTTAAAATCAGAATCTTAATCTTACAATTTCTGGTACCATGATTGCTGACATAGCCAAAACACTTCGCGACGCTGATAAGAAATAAACGAGCGAGAAAAAAAAACATGCGAACAGTACAACGACAAAACACTTTAGCGGCAGTAGTATAGATGTATCAGCAACCAATAGGTTACAGAATTTTGTAGAGGTGACAAGTCACTTGTCACCTTTACAAAATTCTTGAACAATGATTTGATCAGGGATAAATAATGATATACTAGATTCAACTAATCATCAAAATATAGGTACGCTGCAAACATCATGAGTGTTCACGAGGCACCTCCATCTAACATGTCACTAATTAAGTAGAGAGTTTAAATAAATATAATATATAACCACAAAAAGAACAATAATAGTGAATTTTTAAAAAGCAATTTTAATAGCCCCATGATGTCTTGTCATCTAAGAAAAACTAATCGTCGTGCTCAAAATCAATCCGAGATTATTGACATATCCATGTCTGTTGTTTGTGGAATAAAACTTTATAAAACTGTCCTTGTTTCAATTTTACCAACTACAAACAGTTTACCCCAAAAACATTTAGAAACGCATTAACCCCCAATAACGCAGTCCAACCACGCACGAAACGTATTTTACACGAACACATTCCGTCAAGACAAACCTAACACGCAAATTCACTAAGCACCAAGACATTTGAAGTTACCCCTAGCTAGGGGTAAGCGCGAGTGCATTCACCTTTCGTTCACCCCTCTGACAGTTGTAAGACTTCCCTACTCAGGCAGTAGACATATTGTTTCGCTCCATTACTTTCATAATATATCACATGCATTAATAGGTTTTCCCTTCCAATTAACGAACGCGACAAAATTCGGGTTTTCTAGAATTCGTCGGCACTTTAGGGGTGATGTAATTGGGATATTACTTCGTCTTTGATTTTAGAGGGGCGTTGTGTTATTAATGACTTCAGGCGATGTTATATTGAAAAATGGAAATGCAAGTGAATTTCTATTCATTATATTTCCTTTTATTTTGAGAGGTTGTTGTTTTTTGAAGAGGTTGTCTAATTGGTAAGGGACGAAATGCAAGGGAAGAAACATCTTGAAAATAATTATGATCAAGAAAATGTTTTTCCATCTTATCTGTATATATAAAATCCTTGCGTTACTGACTGACTGACAGACAAGCTACAGCCAAAACAATTGGGCGCAGGATGCTGAAATTTGGCATGTATGTTCTTTGGGGACCGTACAGGTGCACTAAGAAGCGATTTCCCGAAATTCCCACAGGATCGGGCAAAACGGGCAAATTAAAAAAAAGTACGGGCGTAGCCGCTGGCATCCTCTAGTATTTCATACGCTACTATTTTCCAGCTGTTAAATTTCTAAACATCAAGAAGCGATATTTAAATAAGAAAACTAGCCGCACATACGGAATCACGTTGTATTTTCTTACTTTTACCACATATAGTTGATACCTTACTATTAAATCTGAAATTAATTTAACTTACCTATATTTTTATCTTTTATAGACTCACGCCTGTATCCCGAAGGGGTAGGCAGACGTGTAAATATTACACCCACATTTCACGTTACAAATTTAGGTCCTACGTATTAGGGGGCGAGCCTATTGCCGATGCGGGGCACATTGCTAGTTTCGTGCTGCTACTGAGAATTCGAAAAACTTAGAAACACTTTCTGTCCGACCCGGGAATCAAACCTGGGACCCCCCGATGAGCAGACGTATACGCTAGCCACTGGACTACGGAGGTAGTCGCCTTACCTATAATTTAATTTAAATGCTTACCCTAAGGCATGAACTACGAATGTGTGAAGTTGTCCTAGTGTGGGTTAACTGCACACACAGCTGTAGTTACGCAGACATATTAATTACCAACGTTGTTATGTGCCGGGCAGTTGGAATGTTCCCGGAGTTACAAGCTAACTTACGACATTGCGTGCTATTATTTTAATTGTGTGCTTATATCGGGTTGTTTATGATAACTCGTTGGTTTCGTGCTTAATTTTAGATATGGTTATTTTGGGCTTGCGGTTGAGTGGTCTTTGGTTTGAATTTGGTTTCGGAGGATGGATGGCAGTTGCTATGTGGAAAAGGTTATATTCTTTCAAGTAGCAACTGCCTAGCTGAAGGCATATCCTGGGCTCCAAGAATGAGAGAAAGTCCACCGCTGGACAACAGTCTCTCCTGAGTTGAATCACAATGGTATTGTAAGTCTACAGGACGATTTGACCAACTACACAATGTTGACACCGATGGGTTGGTATAGGATTGATATGACCAAATTTTCTACCTCTTCGCATAAATACTGCTGTATTTTCTATTACGAAATCGATATGGGTAGGTATATCAAATCGAGTAGCGAAACCTTCTATTCCTACGTTACCTCACGATAAATTTTTATGTGACTTAGTCAAAAGCCGTCACTGGAGATCTAGTAATGGTGATAAAAATATCCAATTTTAATATATTTGCATTTTGGACAACATTGAAAAATAAAACTATCATTATCCAAATCCAAAACACTTCACTGCTCTAACAAACTCCAACTCAAACATATTTTCAAAACATTATTAGAGAGAGCTCGGTATATTCAACATGGAGGACGGGTTTCCTCGTCTTAATTCTCATACAACACAGAACATGTGTAGCCGCCTCAAATACAAAGCTTTGGCGCACGTGAGCCGAAACTGAAATTGTTAGGAGGAGAACACATTTGAGCGAACTGAGAATTAGTCTATTTTTTACTCGAGACGCAAATATGGATCCTTAAGCTTGTTTTTTTTATAGTATCGTAGAGTTAGTTTAGTAGCTGAAAGCGTAATCGAGATGGTTCTTGGCTACTTTATAAAGACCCATTTCGTGTATCACCTACTTTAAAATTTTCAATATCTTATTATTCTAGGCACTGCACCAAATTTTTATATCATATGGATGTCTAGTCTGAAATAGCATTTTTAGATCCTGACGTCAAAGGCTCGCTCTTTCAAATAAAATAAAAAACGGTACCTTACAACACATGCCTTACACTCAGTATATGACAGATAAATTAAGAGACATACATAAAAAATATACGCGAAGAATGTAGAACATCCTCTATTTCTGAAGTCGTTTAAAAAATAAAATGGAGTAGAAACGGGACGGGATAATATTGATTGAAGTTCTGGACGGAACGTCGTGTGAAAAAAAGAAAAATGTATTTAACGAAGTTGTCAACAACTACTTGGTTATGTACATTTTTCTATAGCCCATAGTGCCTGGGCAAAAGCCTCTCGCTTGGATTTCCATAAATCTATATTGTGCTTTGCAGTCTCTGGCCAACCTCTTTTAATATTCTACCACATACACACATCACCATCTAGTCCCAAGCTAAGCAGAGCTTGTGTTATGGGTACTAAATAATGGATAAACATACATATATAGTTTTTTTTGTAAATACATACATATTATACATAGAAACACCAAGACCAAGACAAACATCCATGTTCATGCACACAAATGTTTGACTTGAGCGGGAATCGAACCCGCGACCTTCGGCGTAGCAGTCGCTTACACTCCCGCTGCGCCAACCGGTCGTCATCTCTCACAAAAGCATCTAGGTGATCTCGCCAGCTCCTTTTGGAACATATACATATATACATCACCGTCATCATCAGCCTGCCGAAGTCCACTGCTTGATATAGGCCTCTCCAATGGCACACCACCCGATTTGCGGTGCTTTGTCACACGTCATACACATGCCAAAAAATAAATATACCAACTCCAGTCTGTATACACCACTCTTATGTAGAAAATCTCGCATCGTACATCATTTTAAAGTTGTGGTAGTTTATTTGAGCTAGTTGTCTAAAACTCGGATAATACGTACCGAAGTTGTCACCCCACTGTTTATGTGGCTGTGCAATAGAGTCGTGTGTTTCTAACTTCGGGACATAATTTACATGGACTGGAATTATAGTTTTACTTTTATGCATGTATCGTGCTAGGAGTTTGGCAGGAATTAGTATCGTTTGGTCATTTTAATCCAGTTTGTGCTGGTGTTTATATCATGTTTTTCGTTCTCTATGCTTTATAAAATTGTAAGGTATTCCAATAGAGTAACGGGTATCGCGGCGAATATTATTATGTACTTTTTAATTTAATAGTCTCTGGTATCGTATCGACTCGAACGACTGCCTTGTTGGTCTCGCGGTATAAATGTGCGCATGGGATCGGGAGGTCCCGGGTTCGATTCCTGGGTCAGGGCAGTGTTATTGGGTTTTTCTGTCACGAAATTCTCAGTAGCAGCACGGAGTCTGGAAATGTGCCCGGTACGGCAATAGGCTCGCCCCTTATTACGTGGGACTAAAGTATACCTGCCGTTAAAGTGGGTTTAGAAATACACCTCTGCCTACCTCTTCGGGGTTATAGGCGTGAGACTATATATGTATGTATGGTATCGTATCGTATATCGTATCTTGCGGTAGACACGGAAAACTCGACACCAGCCTCTGTAGCCATCCGACTGGCCAACGTGGTTTAGTAGGCACAATGTCATTGTGATGCAAATTAGAAGGGGTCTATGTCCAGCAGTGAATTAGAAAAGTTGTAGATGTAGATCTTCATAAGGCTAAGTAAAATCCTTCGCAGTTAGATTTCAATATTCAAAAGGCGTCATATAAGGACATCTACTTGTGTGCGAATAGAAACATAAATAGTGAAAACCATGCTCGTTCATTTACTATCAAATTGTAATGACACTTGAAAAAATGATATAGGTACAATATATTGAAAGTCTTTTATTACAACCATTTCAAATATTCTCTGGCCATAGATTTGGCTACAAGATATCTGGGGGCACGGCAGTGCCCCCATCACGTCGAGCAACAAAGCGGCACGGCCGTACCATCCTTTTCTCGAAGCAATTCAGGCCATTTCGACCTCCTATAACTCCGTTGTGGATAAAACTAGAAGCCAGAATTTTCAGTAACCAAGCAGGCATTTTATAAACACGGTATTTTTCAAATATCATTAAAGTTGAACCAGCAGTTTAAGAATTATAACAATTCAAATTTCTTAATTTTGTTACACTGACACGCTTTTTGTCACTGACCGATCATCAAAAGTCTAAGACTCTTCTAGCAGACAGAAGCTTCAAATTTAGAATACAGTTAGTGTTTGGTGTATGAATAAAGTAAAAACAAAATATTTTTCAATTTCGGTCCAGTTTTCGCGATAGATCAACTGCATAAACAACTTTGTAATCCCATATAAATATATAGGATTATAAATTTACATTTGCAGTTAGAGCTTTCAGAAAATTCGTTGTTGGTAAGACAAGAAGTAGAAGGTACCGCAAAGGAAAATAGTAGGGCTATCTACAAAAAGAAATGAGATCCCATAAAAAACAATACTTGTCAAAAAAAACAAGTCTCGCTACTCAGTTCTTCTACCGTAAAATGATGTGAGAACCAAGTCGGTTATTAATTTATTCAGTCCCTACTTATGGGACCTTAAATAAATAGATTGACTTGGCAATCGCACTAAACAATCTAATTTATATATATATTACTTGTGAGATATATTGTGTTTGCGTGTGATAGCCGAGTCAATCTATTTATTCAGGGACCCTAAAGTAGGGACTGAATAAATTAATAACCGACTTGGTATTACATGGATCTCACATCATTTTACGGTAGAAGAACTGAATAGCGCGACTTGGTTTTTTGACAAGTATTGTTTTTTATGGGATACATATTTGACATAAGCTCTATGCCAAATATGTCAAAATAAATATGTATCTCTGGTAGAAAAGCTATGGATAGATCGAATTTTGAAACAGGCCATTAGCAAGTAGCATATTTAGCTTACCGTAACACAGTTCTTTACCCAGAAAACCTTCGAAATCAAACTTCGGCTAAGGAATTCTATCACGATATATTGGTTTTAAAGATATTACGATAGAATCCGTAAACCTTAGTTAAATTTCAATGTGTAACTTTTGCGTAAACCCAAGAAAATAACACACATCCTTCGATTCTAAAGTTATACGTGTATTTGTATACAATAATTGCCCAAAACATCGTAAAGGAACGGCTACCGTTTTTAACCTACCAGACATATGACTCTCTTGGGAAGACCCTACATAATGTATTTAGACCAGATCGTTGGTACTTTGTATGGGCCCACGACTACGCTAATAAGTAGGCTTTGCGTTGTATACACTTGTTTGGTAAGGCAAAAGAGGGAAATTTTGATAAAGGCTGATTTATTTATAAGACTCGACTCCCTTGTCGGTGTAGGGCTGTCGAAAGCAACGGGCTCGTCTTGTTGGATGTATATATAGCTTTTCTTTTTTGAGTAATTATTATCTTACTTTAATAATTAATCATGGTAGGGAGCACAAGTTTACGCAGTATAAGCAACGGCAAATAAAATATACTTGTTACTGTTACAACGTCTTAAACTTGCTTAAGTAGTGCCTATCTAGGTATAAATGAAAACTAATTAGTATGTACAGTCGAACAAATTCCCGCTAGACCACCATAAGGGCGAGAATCGCTTAGCAAGACATCGTCGCTTCCAGTGCTACTTTACACGCACATTGATACTTGTGTACAAACCCAGTTTCTAGTGTGCCTCGACTCTATGAGTGAGCCAAGGGAATATTTTTCAAACTGGTCCAGCGCCGACTTGTTTGATTGTACATACCTATTAGCAGTAGTATTGAGACATGGAGAAACCAACTGATTGACAGTTTTAATTATTTTGGATACATATCGAAATTCAATGATCTTCTTAATGTACTGAATAAAAATATTAAAACAATAGGCCTCATTTCACCATTCCCAGTTAGGCATTATCTTCATGATAAATTTAAATTTATAACGAACTTTGCATATGGTTGTCGGGTAATTAATTTATCCGACAATTATCCGGACAGTGGTCAAAAAGGCCCAAATCCGACGCATCCCAAACACCGCTGTAAAAACAACTTTTCACAAAATACTTTTTGTTCATTCGTTTTATTTGAATCTATTTGTGTAGATATAAACAATTTAACTCGTAATGGATAATTATTTATGAATAAATAATTTTGGAAACCATATACGAGTAAAGTACCACAATTATAATTATAGCACTTAGGTTACATCAATTCGTTGATACGTTGTCGAATATTCATTGTTTCGGTTAGAGGTATTAAATTAGATAGGACTAGCAACGATCTCGCTGAAGTAGTCGCTGTAGAAATGTTTCGTGGAACATATGGTATGAGTTGTAATGATACCATTTAATAATAATAAACAAAAGCACGTAGATAATCGTTACATTTTGTCGAACACTGAACTATTTTGTTACGTAAAGGAATCGATATCGTAAGCCTCGGGTCATTGACCACAATTTACTATTAAATCGATTTCATCCAAAGTCAATATACTGGTGAGACTGTGGAAATAGAACAAAAACGACATACTACAAATACTCTAGAAACTTAACGAAAAATATTTCCGTTGAGGTCAGCTCTTAGGTATCTTTTTCGTATAAATTAATATCGTGTCAACGTACCTACAGAGCTCTTGCTGGCCAAGTAGACAGCCTACGTCCAATACAGGTTGATTGAATTTGATCGATGATAACCCGTGGCCTGCCCTCGGGTTTTATATAACACTTCATACAGGCGGTGCGGCAACGGCACTTATTTTCGAGTTCCGTAACCCAAGAAGGTTTATTGAAAAAGGTATAAGCCACCATTCATACACATTGTTGGACGCGACCATTTTTCTTGCGAAGCTATTATTTATGCGTTGGATACTTGGATTTTTAAATGAAGTTTGTAAAATGTTTGAAAAATCTTATCTTATTTATGATGGGATTAAATTTTAATGTTACTTTATTTAAGCAGCGATAGCCTAGTGGAGATACCAACAGACTGCCATGCAGAGGCTATCGGGTTCGAATCCACGGCGCGCACCAATGACTTTTCGGAGTTATGTGCGTATTGAATTGTTAATTATCGCTCGTCCCGTGCCTCGGAGAGCACGTTAAGCCGTCGGTCCCGGTTGTCATGAAGATCTTTGACAGTCGTTATAGTCAATACCTTTTCAGTAAACTGACAATAGTCTACACCATGGAATATCGCTATCCCTTGGGGTTGCGGAGGTCAGACAGGCAGTTGCTCTGTGGAAAAGCTAATATTCAGCCAAATCCGGTTAGACTAGAAAGCGGACCCCAGATTTGAACTGGGATAACGCTAGGAGAATGAATGACTTTATTTAAGCAAGGTCGAATAGTCAAAATATTAGGCAAAGGTATTATAACATAAAATTATATTAACAATATAATTTGTGTCTTAAATGCTCTGGGTTGTACAGCCTAATTTCATTTGTGTTTTAAAGTTAATAAGTTACCTATTTTACAAGTTTTTATTTACTGTCTGTACTTTTATTATTTATCTGTCTTGGTGTCTGTAATGAAATCTTGCAACACTTGAAAAAAAGCTATAGGTAGTAGAGCCTTGCTGATTCCAGCATGACTGGGTCGGCTCGAATCAAATCAAAATCAAATCAAATCATCATTTATTAGCAACGAATGTAGGTACAAAAAATACAGGTGTTATAAAACAAGTAGAGATGAGCCATGTACACTCTGCCTTAACTAAGGCATGCAAATTTTATATAAATGTAAAAAAACAAGATCATATTCCAATTTAAATGTCAAAATACCTAATACAATAAAAAAATTGAAAATTATTATGTCACAATTAATTAATTAACATTAAAAGTAAAAATTAAGGTGATATTTAAAAGACTCTAATAAGATGTCAAAAGAGTTCACAAATTACAATTAAAATTACTACAATTAAATAGAAAATCAATAGAATCAAATACATTAAATTAAATAAAATAAATATCAGCGCTATTGTTTTATAATGTCATATTTATGCAATCAAAAAGTTTTGTCCATTAAAAAATCATTAATTGAGTAATAACACTTTTCTATAAGGAATGCCATCAAATTCTTTTTAAAGTTTTTGACTGTATGGTTCTTTAGGACGTCGGGTAATTTATTGTATATAGTAGGTCCCATACATATAACACTTTTTCTTAACAATGCTGTTTTACAGGAATTGATATGTAATAGATTTTTGTATTGACTTCTCATAGGTTTTGTAGGTAGTTTTCTAGTTTCTGACATAGTGGGAAATAAGTTTTTATTAGATTTTACAAAGCTGGCTATTTCCAAAATGTACAATGAAGGAAATGTTAGCACTTTTAGGGACTTAAACTTTGGCTCGCAACTGTCTGTGGTCTTTAATCCACACATCGCTCTAATGCAACGTTTCTGGGCTCTGAATATATGTTCCCTCGAGCTGCAATTGCCCCAGAAAATAATACCAAATCTGAGAACTGATGCCACCAGACCATGGTAAGCCTCCAAGATAGTTTTTATATCAACCTTTTTTGATAAATTTGATAAGACATATGCTAAACTATTCAACCTTTTGCATATTTCTTCTGCGTGGGGTTGCCAGTTTAATTGTCTGTCAATATGAATACCCAAAAATTTTGCTTGTTCTACTTGGTGAATTTTTTGTTTATTGTACTCTACAGAGACTTTTCCTAAAATTGTGCGCTGATGGAAATGCATTACGCTAGTTTTTTTCAGGTTAATGACGAGGTTATTTTTTTCTAGCCAATGAATAATGTCTTTTAAGGTCTCATTTATGTCCTGTTCATAGCTATCAACATCTTTGCAATTTATCAACGCAGTGCTATCATCGGCAAACAATACCATCGGGTTGTCGACATGGCGTGGCAAGTCATTTATATAAATTAAAAAGAGAAGCGGTCCAAGCACGCTTCCTTGTGGTACACCATATTTTATCGTTCTGGGTCCAGATCGGTATTTCATTTCAGTCTTAGTATTAGGGCAAATTTTAGTTATTTCGGTGTATTGTGTACGATCGCTAAGGTATGATTTAATTAAATTGAGAACATTTCCTCTTATTCCGTAAGCGCTTAGTTTGTTTAGTAGGATGTCGTGGTTGACGCAGTCAAAAGCCTTTGACATATCTGTTAAGATGGCGCAAATAGGTATCTTTTTATCTACGTTTTTCATAATATTATTTAATAAATAAAAAATTGCCATATTGATAGTTTTATTTTTTCTAAAACCTTTTTGTTCATTACACAAAATGTCATGTTTAGATAAGAAGTTGTTAAGTAGATCGTAAATAATTTTCTCTACTACTTTGGAGAATACCGGAATTAAGGCCACTGGTCTGTAATTAGCTATATCTTCTTTTTTATCTTTTTTGTAGAGTGGTTTAACTATCACAGTTTTTAAGCTATTGGGAAATTCACCAGAGCTAATGCTGAGGTTGATAATGTGGCTAAGATGTTCAGCTATATTTTCAGCCACAAATTTAACAACTTTTGTGGCTATGCCGTCATACCCAACGCTATTTTTATTTTTCAATTATTTAATTGCTCTTATTAAATCTTGAGGTATAACTGGCGCCATGAACATAGAGCTTGGGTTTGTCGGGATATTACTCTTTTCTAGCAGACGAGATGAGCATTGAATCTGATCAATAAAATAGTCATTGAAGGTATTAGCTATTGAAACTGGAGCTGTAATAATTGTATCATCTCGTCTAATTTGGGAAATAGGGTCGTAAATGGGTGTTTTGTTATTTATAATATGCCAAGAGGCCTTTGACTTATTATCCGAGGTTCTAATAAAATAGTTATTCTGCGCTTTCTGAGTCAATTTAATAATTTTCCGGAATTTCTTAGAGTAATCTTTAAATTTATTTTTATTTTCATTAGTCGGCCTGTGTCTATAACGCCATAGAAGGTGACGTTGCTTTTTACTGCATACACGTATCCCTCTAGAGATCCATTTCACTTTTTTATTCGGTTGTATTGTGATAAATTTATAGGGAAAGCAAAGATCATATAATAAGCTGAACTCATCCATAAAAGTATCATACGCTTCATTTACATTTTCTTTATTATACATTTCTGAGAATGAAACGCATTGTAGGTAATTATTAAATTTAACTAAGTTTTCCAAAGATAAATCGCGTTTCTTGATTCGCCAAGATTTTAATTTGTATGTCTTGTTTACTTTAATTTGCAAAGTCTGAGCAGTGTGATCGGATAGAGCAAAGTCGAATACTTCACATGTACATTTTAGTCGAGAGTTGTGAGCAAAGTTGTCTATACAACTATTACTACTCAACCTGGTCGGTTGCCTCAGTTCCAGTCTCAGGTTATAGCCCAGCAGAAAACACTCGAAATCCAAAGACATTTTATTCTTTTTTAACGTATCAATGTTGAAGTCCCCACATAGTACTACTTTATTGCTGGATTTATTGCAAATAGTTTTCAAAACAGTTTCGAATTTTTCATAGAACATATCTAAGTTAGTGCTTTTTGGTGGCCTATATATACATATTATGATTAATTTTTGCCGGATTAATTCGACTCCACAGCATTCAAAAGTGTTTGCTATAGAGTGGCGTGAGATCTCCGTAAGTTCCCTGTATTCTAAGCCTCTTTTAACTAGAATGCAAGACCCTCCACGCTTTTTTGTTGGTCTTGCATAACATGCAGCCAATTTATAATTTGGAATACATAATACTTTTTCGTGGCCCCGCATGATAAAGTGTTCAGTAATGCAGACCACGTCTATGTCTTTTTGATTTTTCGATAGTTCTTGTAGATGAACTGTGAGCATATCAGACTTGTTTAAAAGACCAGCTATGTTTTGGTGCATAATATTTAAGTTAGAGGCGAAAAAAGCTTGAATTGGGTGATGCGTTTGTCTTATCAATACTATTAAATGATTTTTTTGGGCATTTTACATCAGTGTCAATGCAGTCATCATACAGTTTATCTCTTAAAATTGTCAAGTTACATGTATTTACTGTATCCATTTCCAAGATGAATTCTTGCAAGTCTAACAAAAATTTCATAAAACCTTTGTTATTTAATGCCCCATTACGCCGGTTATACGTATCCCAACTGTATGGAAGGTTTAAATTTGAATCAAAGATAAACGCGTAATTGTGTGTCTCGGCATCCAAATAAATTAAATTATTAAAAGTGTCTACTCTACAGTTAAACATAATATTAGTATTGTCCATGTACTTAAAAGTTGGCACACATAAGATTAAGTTAGTGTGGTTTAGTGTTATTAACTTATCTCTAATATAAGTTACTAGTTCTACATAATTTTCTGTTTTCCTGAAATCCTCTTCACCTATAATTATAATACAATAATCTGAACGAGTGAAGTTACGCAGTTTTTGATCAATATTATTTAATAAGTATTTTATTCCACATCTAGGTGTACGATAATGACACATATTGTATGTATTTAGATGGGTTCTCTCACTCATTGTAGATATTCTGCTGGATGTTTCACTGCTCAGAATACATATCCTCCTCTTATCTTTCGGTTTTGATTCATTAATAAAAGTTTTATAGGGTTTCTGGCTTTGGTTTATAAGCATTTCACTACTCTGCTTTAATGTAGAATCACGGCAATCTTTCTCATTGGGAGCAGTATTCCAATCGCATTTGGATGTTGATGGGGTTCTTGGAACGTCTTGTGAAGGGGACGAAGTTGTTAGGGTGGTTCTGTTCTTGTCGTGCATTGACAGTCTTTTCTTCTTTCTGTTTGAAAGAGTATTTGAAGAATCCGAAAATTCCAGTTTTTTGTATAGTTCTATGACTTTTATACACTTAGCCAATTCGCTTTTTAAAGAACTTATTTCGTCATGCAGGTTATCAATTTCATTAGTCGCTGTTTCCAGGTTTTTTATTAGTGTCTCAACCTTACCTAACAAGTCTTCACAGCAAGATTTGTGCGTAACATTCGAGGTGTCCGGCATACTTAACATTGTTGAGTCAAATATCGACGTGTTAGACAACTCGTGGAGTGATCTAGAACGTCTCATCTGGCGGAATGTTACGTGTTGTTCATTACTGGTATCCATTATTATATTAGTTAAACACTGCACTCTCTTATAATCATTTAATTTCAAGTATCGTCGAAACTACGAAGGATTGTGTTTCAAGAAATTTATAAAACACAAAAAGAGTTAGCTGGTGGCAGGATTCGAACTCGGGACAAAGTGATTGCAAGTATGACGTCTCAACCTCAGCGCTAACTTCAGTTAATGTTAGATGTCCAAATACACGATCCCTCTTTGTTGACCGATTTTATATATTTAAGACGTAAGTTACCGACGATTTTTTGAATGAAGATATAGTTTTACAGCAACCGTCAACTTTTTATTTATTGTTTCACTAACAATTTACTTTGTTTTGTAGTTTATTTATTTTCCACTTGTACTAAATTTAATGTTCACTGTGCTTTCTTTGTATTAATTAAAATGAGATATTGTATTTAAGGTTATTAAAACGACACATTGGTACACATTACACATAGTTTTAGATGTTTGTAAACTTAAGTTCCATCACGTCAGTTGAGAACAGTAAGTTATGCACTGTACATCCAAAAAACACTTAGATAACAATAGTACATATTTATTATGTTATTGTATTTACACTTAGCAACTTCATTACTATTTAGTTACGTTTTAGATATTTATTACGATTAAAAATACGTGGAGTTGATGTTATGTGTGGCACTTCATACCCACTTTCTCGACTGGGGAAGTACTACCCTCTCACAGAAAATCGACGTGAATTAACAGTACTTAAACTGTTGCGTTTCGTTCGGTGAGTGAGAGCGCCGGAGGCCCTATCTCCTACTCCTTCTCCCTCATCCCACTCCTCATCCCATCTCTTTTCCCAACCCCAAGGGGCGGCAACGCACTTGTGATCAGGCGACCCGCCTGCTCGTTTGCCGCCTATTACTATAAAAAAAAAAATCTTGTAACTTGCCTGTTATCCGAGTTGAAATTTTGGATGCGTAAGTATGTTACATCGCGTCATAATGTTACATTATGATGTCATGGGCTGATCTGATGAAGAACCTGGAAGGTGGCCATAGGAACTCCACAATACAACGACACGATCCCATCGAGTTTGGGCTCCTTTGATTCGAACATTATACCACATATGAAAGCTTGTTTTTAAAAGGATTTTGCTTTTAATTTATTATTGTTTATGCTTTCTATTAAGGTCAAAACACAAGTTTAACCACCAACAAGTTTAGCAAGACTATTTGAGCTTTATTGCAATTTCATGTTTCATTACTTAGCTATAATTCTAAAACATACAATATCTCTTGGTAAGCAAACCTCTTTTCTAGGAACCTGACGATAGAGTTTATATTACCATAACTCAATTCTAATACATAAGCAAATCTACAGTTAGCTAGCACAATAACTTTACTTATAGTAAGGGCGGTTTCAGATTAAAGTATTTTTCTGCGCGTATACAGTCTTTCAGCATACAAGCGCAACATTATGAGCTTCATAAAACCGGACTCGCGTAAACGGGGCTATTTCTGCGTGTTCGCTCGAAACAGTACTGATATCGTGTCAGTATCAACATGGATTCGCGCTTATACGAGCTTTGAAGCGCGACACCGCTCGTACGAGTTGCGCGTGTGACAAAAGGCCCGCCTATACGCGCCTACATGCGCTTCCAAATACGAGTTTATACGCGCGTATAAACACCAGTCTGAAACCGCTCTAAGGCTTGGAGTTCGCGTGCGACCGAGCACATTAAATTTACGTGGCTGGGTGCGACCAATGACTAATAATGGCCTTAGCAAACTGTCTAGACGGTACACAGCGTTCATAATTATATTGTTCAGTCCTAGGTACCACATATATATTATTTACATGGACCCATTCCCTTGAAACTTGTCCAATATTAGGGTATAGACTGCTACCAAATTTTGAATTATTACTTGTATTTTCTTTAGGTAATATGTCCATGTGGTGGCGGACTAAGAACACACGCCCTACACTACCCTATTTCATCCTATGTCGTAAGAGACGGCTAAAGAAAATACTCGATGAAAATAGTATCTTGCGGAACAGAAGGACAATTCGACATCAAACTTACCCAATACCTGTCTGGCGACAATGCTGTTTTGACGCAAATTTGGAGAAGTTTTTCATATGATGAGCAGTGGATTTGGAAAGCCTGTATGACGATCATGATATGTCTATATCTCTCTTCTTCTCAGTCGTACACTCCTGACGGAGTGGTCGTGGTCATGGATCATCTTCTAAACTGGTTACGGCTTTTGCGATGCTTCTCCATCTGTCTCTATTGGTGGCACTTCGTGTAAATTCAATGAGGGAACACTTCGTAGATGACTTAATGAGGTCCGTCCATCTTGTGGGTGATCGGCCGCGAGAACGTTGGCATAAACGCTCCAATGAACTTTCGTTGCGTGTTATGTGTCCGTATCGGGAGGGTAGTAGTAAATGTTGAACAAGAGCCAAATAAAACAATCTTTAAAATAATATTTTAACAATTTTGAATAAGACAGAAAGCGCTATATTTTTCTAAGAATCACGAACACTTAGATCTAGGAAATTTCTGTAATAATAAATGGAAGAAAAAGGAAACCTGTCCAAAACAGGAATATACGTCTTATTTCTGAGTAAATAATTTGCTGTGGTCATACTGTGGGCGTAAAGCGAGTAACACGGCTATAAGCGAGCGAGTGAGCGTAAATCGCTAAGTATTGTTAATTGTATTTCTCGACTAAAATAAAAGCGAAATTATCAATTATCATACCAATCCGGTTGATCACTCATGTATACTTCTCTAAGCCTTAAATCGAATTACCGTGCGTGTGTGGACCGAGAGCCCAAATATAACGACACTCTATGCAGTTTCGACCTACTTACCCGGCAGTATTTCAAGAATAATCACCCCAATCTTTCTCGTGTATTCTTTATTTGTTGTATCCATTTAATGTTTGTATCTAAAGAAATTAAGACCATAAATGAAATTACGTGAATTATTTGACGACCGGTTGGCGCAGCTGGAGTGTAAGTGACTGCTACACCGGGTCGCGGGTTCGATTCCCGCTCAAGTCAAACATTTTGTGTGCATGAACATGGATGTTTGTATTGGTCTGGGTGTTTCTATGTATAATATGTATGTATTTACAAAAAAAAAGTATATATGTATGTTTATCCATTGTCTAGTATCCATAGTACCTACAAGCTCTGCTTAGTTTGGGACTAGATGGTGATGTGTGTATGTGGTTGAATATATATATTATTATAATTACAACGCTTTTTACAAATATTTTTAGATAACTTTAGAGATGATGTGATTTTATTGAAATAAGCAACAGACTGATTGATGACCACAGATTTTATTGAGTAAGCACGCATACCATAAATAGCATAGTAGACTCATAACCATACCTAAATTGTTGAGAATCAAATAAGGCCAATAAATCGCTGTTAGACACTCGCTAGCAGTAGTACGTTGCCCTAGCCGGTCTGTTGAACGAGCTCGCCGATATGGCGTCTAATTACAGCCGGCTTTGACTCGTCCCACGTTGTTCTGTCGAATTAATTACAAAAGCAAATATAATTTTAGTGCCTGACAGCTTTACTATTAGATAAGGTATATTAGCTAGCTTTTGTCCGTGGCATCACCCGTGAAACGCCAATTAAATGTCAAACAAGATAACACCTACGTAATCAAATGTGACGTATCCTCATAAAATATTTAAAAAAATATTATCTATACGTATATAAAAAATCCTTGTCGTAACTTTTACGCCCTATTTCAACCGCTCAAGTTTTTATTCCCATTTGATGTCAAATATTTTTGTCCGTCTCTAAGATAATTGTATTTCAGCTGATAGATAAATAAATCGCTGTTAGTCACTCGCTAGCAGTAGTACGTTGCCCTACCCGCTCTGTTGAACGAGCTCGCCGATATGGCGTCTAATTACAGCCGGCTTTGACTTGTCCCATGTTGTTCTGTCGAATTAATTACAAAAACAAATATCATTTTAGGGCCTGACAGCTTTACTATTACAGAAGTTATAACATACAAGCTTTTACACGTGTTCTTGCAGGCAGATGAAAGGTGACGACCGGTTGGCGCAGCGGGAGTGTAAGCGACTGCTACGCCGAAGGTCGCGGGTTTGATTCCCGCTCAAGTCAAACATTTGTGTGCATGAACGTGGGTGTTTGTCTTGGTCTGGGTGTTTCTATGTATAATATGTATGTACTAGAAGACGCCAGCAGCTACGCCTGCATTTTTTTAAATTTACCCGTTTTGGCCGATCCCGTGGGAATTTCGAGAAATCCCGTCTTAGTGCACCCCTACGGTCCCCAAGGAACATACATGCCAAATTTCAGCTTCCTGCGCCCTATAGTTTCGGCTGTAGCGTGTCTGTCAGTCAGTCAGTAACGCAAGGATTTTATATATTAAGATTTACAAAAAAAAAAGTATATATGTATGTTTATCCATTATCTAGTACCCATAGTACAAGCTTCTGCTTAGTTTGGGACTAGATGGTGTTGTGTGAATGTGGTAGAATATTATTATTATTATAACATTATTTCAAAGTATAAAAAGCCCATACTATAAATATGGTATTTTCAATACTTGGTAATACAATCCTATCCTAGAGGTTTTTTTTTTTATCCTCACTATATTTTTCTTTATAAAACTGTTTTTAGACTGCTCAAAGACTTAATCTATTCGTATGTTTGCATTGATAAAATTTGCTTTAGCATTTTGTCATGAAAATAAAGAATACCTACATACCTTTTTGAACGTGCCTGCATATCTAACAATTCCCTCTCAAAATCCACTTGCGTTTAGCCTTCATTGCCAATCTTCTTTACTCATTTTTGTTCCGTATTCGTATAATTTGAAAACTGAAGATAATTTTCCAACGTCGACAAATTGTGTATTCATTGAAGCATTCAAAATGTTCTATCTCTCGCAGTCAGGAGGTGCTCCGTACCGCGACTTGACTTTTGTATAACTTAGTACGATAATTATTAAGAAAAGGAACGCCTTAAAAGAAAGCCTGATATTTTATATTGCCGAGATAACGTAGGAAATTCTTTGGAATCCTTTTTCTAAAGAATTTTATAGAGAGCTTTTCGAGCTAAAGTAAAATTAGTAAAAGCATCACGATTAAAAACGGTTTCCAGAGAATATTTTAGTAAAAAAATCACGTAGTATTTTTGGTTGTCTCGTTAGTCTAAGAAATTTTATACATGTCATGTACATGTTCATATAAGATCTTAAACAGGTTTCAAGCAAAACTCGTTTGCTTTTGTGTCAAAATTATTTCGTCTGTGATATAATTTTCCTACGAGTAACTGAAGTGTGTCTATTTACGCAAATTGGTTAGCGGCAGTTGGACACGAAGAGTCAGACATCAAGCTCCGTAGCGAGTCATTGGATAATAACTCGCCTATATCCAGCAATGGACTATAACAGGCTGATGATGAAAATTATATGAAACCTTCAGGGGTACAGGTCAGTCTATAAAAATTAAGTCAAGTTTACTATTTGCAGAACCCATAAAAAATCGAAACGAATTTAAAAACATAACACAATAACTGTACTGAACCAATTCGACTATATCTCAATTAACATTTTAACTTAGTACCGTTTATGTTAAGTAGATATTACAAATAAATGCATATTAAAGATTCATACAGCGTCTGAAAAATGACAAGAGTTCACGACCTATAAGTACATAAGATCCAATTACTCATGTCTCATTTTATTTATTCTTTTTATCCAAGTTTGGCGTAGGCGGTGAAATATCGCTCCACTTGATAAAGTTAATGATAGAATAATACTTTTGTATTCGTTTCTACTCTTGGTTTTGCTAGTTATGTTCGCATCTCATCTTGTTTCAAAACGATTATGTCGCAGTGTAAGAGTACTTGCATACCTACAGGTAAATAATAAGAAGGCCTACACAAACGTGTGGCATTAAAGCAGAACGTCATGGATAAACAATGCTTTAGACTGCACAGTCCTATACAATACTATAAAAACAGGAATACGGCAGTTTGGCCAACTCTGATGTTGAATCTTTCAGACCGCCCATTGGCCTTAGACATAGCCTAACGATTTTGGCCCTGAGACAATAACTGGGAAGTACCTATTACGTGCCCAGTGTGTAGTTGTAACTATACAATATATTATGAACTAAGCCACTCAGGAGTATTCAAATCCTAAGGTAAACTTGTTTAACTGAGGTAGATTTGAGAAATATCAGAGCGGATGAAAGTAGGTATTATTAGTCAACATACATGCCATCGAAACACCGACTGGAGGATAATTCACAGTCCACGGCTACTAGCAAACAAAATACATAACCAGTTCACAAACCAACGCAAGACAATGGAGAATGATAGCAAAGTTACACTCAAAGTACAATTCCCACTGCTTGGTTATCAAACGCATCGCAGTCTTGTGTTTATTCAATGAGTTTAACTACGGACGACGCGGACTGTACTTCACTCTACTTTTGATACAGTTCGTTTGAGCTCTTAGAGACTTCTGAGCGCCTAGTAGCTGGCGAGTGATATAATGCTAGACGCCGCCCGCGGCTGTTTCCAGGTGAATATTGCAGCAACTATAGTAGTTACAGTATTTTAAACCTATTTTGTATGGATTTTATATCAAATATGTATCTCTAGTAGTCAAATTAATGGATAGATCGAATATTAAAACCGGCTGTATATATCTTCACACACAAAAATGATATATCGCTACGTTGCGATGTGAAAAAAGGACAAAAAATAAAACACGATTTTGCATTTACAATATTAGCAGGTATGTAGGGGTTTTAGGCATCGTGAAAAAATCGCATGATTGTGATGACATTATTTTCCGGAACTTGAGCAATAATGATGTTTAACAGGTCCTTACAATCGCGTTTTTTATTAGTATGCAAGTTTTTATTAACCTGTACATAACAAGCAAACCGTGTTTAATTATACAAAGTGAGTGTGTCAAATTACAACAAAAAAAATAAGACATGAACCCAAAACACCTTTGCGAATCATTGTACATCGCTTTTAAATTATATGCGTGTAAATAAAAAATGATGCGATACCAATAAATGTCAAGAGTTGAAATGAAATCTTTATTTTTTATTATTTCAGGACCACATTTACACTGCCCTTTGATTAAAAATGACTCTCAATTCGTAATTTTTTGTTACCACCAAACATCGTAATTTATGAACGGATTCGAACTTTTAAAAGACAGACATCCTTTAATTCAGATATTTTTATTTTAAATATTGATAATATTCGTGGGACAGGACGAAGGGGAAGACCTAGGCGGACGTTCTCTGACCAGATTGGAGACATCCTAAAAAAAGGACAGGTCAGAAGTACCCTAAACAGAAGAGCATGCAACAGAAACTTGATGGAAGTGAATGAAGCAAGAGAGGTATGTCAGGATTATTGCAAATGCCTACCCTTCCGGGAAACGGGCGTGAGTCTATGATGTATGTATAATATTCGTATGTATTATTCGTATCATCTATAATAATTTTGCCATGAGAGGTTCATTATTTTGATTCTAAACAGACATGTGTCAGACATCAAGATTTAACATCTAGATAAATTAAAAGAAAACCAATTACTTTAACGATATATCTGGCAATCAACTTAAATGGATGTTCCGTTTAAGTTAATCAGAGGTGATACTGGTTCTAAGCATAAGAATACTATTTAATCATACTACCGACCACGTATAGTCAATAAATTGCGTTCTATAATTTTATTTCTCTGTATCCGTGTGGTGACGGATTAAGAATACGGAATGTCACCACCCCATATCATCCCATGGGTGTCGTAAGAGCCGACAGAGGGAGCATATTATGCAGAGAACATCACTGTAAGAGAAGAAAAACTTGAAACAAACCCTATACCAACCCGTTTGGCCAGCGTGGTATAGTAGGCCAATTCCTCCTTTCATAGGAGAGGCCTAGTCCAGCAGTGGACTGTTTAAGGCTGATGATGATGATGATGATGTAATAAATAAAGCAGCTGAATAAATTTAAGATTTACAAACTATGTAGGTTAGTTTATAAAAATGTTCATTTTATACCTATACAAACAATTTCTGTGGTTCGTCGTCGTATTCACTTGATCAGAAAGAGGTACGATTTACGTTTCCCAGGTAAGATTTTCTATTCAATTGCCATTTCAACGGCAAAGGCGTCTACCCTAGTTCCATCGTTGGAAGCGAAGCGGTTAAAATATTCATTTGAAACTTTACTCACAAACGATGCGCTCTAATGAGAGCGCTTCATACCAATCAAACAACGTCTTAGTAACTTTTGAAGGAACTTTGTTCTTTTGTACGTATGGAATGTATATGAATTTATTATGTTTTCGAGAAAGTACTTGCTACTTACCTACATCATCAATTAATATTTATAAAATTCTTGCGTTCATGACTGGCTGGTAGACGACGCACAGCGGAACCAGGGCGCGCAAGAAGTTGAAATTTGCCATGTCTGTTCTGTGAGGTGTGTAGGATATTGTCAATAAGAAGGGATTGCCCGGGGTTCCACAGCTGCAGGCATCCTCTACTATAAGTATGATAAGAGTATGTAGCTTTGACTCACAGCATCAAAAGAGTAGTCAATACAATGTGCAACGTTCAATGTACATCACCGTCCTAGCGTTATCCAAGTTACTGCCAACAGTTACTCCTAATTTCGAGAAATCCTTTCTTATAGAACCTCTACGATCTTCGTAGATGATACTTGCCAAATTTCAGCTTCGTCCGCCTAAGGGCGGTTTCAGATTAGCGTATTATTCTGCTCGTATACGGTCGTTTCAGCATACGCGCTTACACGCGCGCTACATTACGCGCTTCAAAAAACCAGACTCGCGTTAAACGGGCATATTTTGGCGTGTCCGCTCGAAACGGTAGTGACATCTTGTCAGTGTCAACATGGATTCTGACGGCCCGCGCTTTACGAGCTTTGAAGCGCGTCAACGCTCGTACGAGTTGCGCGTGTGCTAAAAGGCGCGCCTATACGCGCCTACATGCGCTTCCAAAACGAGCAAATACGCGCGTACAAAACGCTAATCTGAAACCGCCCTAATAGTTTTAGCGTTTTCTGTCAGTCAGAAACGCAAGAATTTTATATAGGTATATTTTTGAGTCGTGTTTGTTTTTCTCAATAAGATTTTAATCTATCTATTTACTGTGTACATAAACCTCATTCATTATCATACTGTTCACGTTTTGTACGTGTTTATTCTACCGAGCACATAGTATACGCCAGGCAACCACAATTATCGAGCAGCCAGCCGCAGAGTGGATCTCGTATCTTGATTGAACAGCGGACAGCCGACCTATTACGTTACAGTGAGCAAACTCACAGATATTGTATTGAAATTTAATTAATTTATACCGAGTATATAGATAATTTTAGTTATTTATTACACAGAGACAAGGAGATTATCTTCCACTCTACTTTAGAGAGGGCAGAGGGAAAGAAGATGGATTATTTTTAAAGTCATCTCCTGCACTAGGTCTAAATTCTGTAACACAAATTACACTAAGACTCGAAACAACAACTTATGGATCACACAAATTGATGTCTGGTGCGGGAATCGAACCCACAATACTCGGTGCAGGGTCAAGCGGCCGCTTAGACCACTACGCCAACCCTCCAATCATGTTGATTGGAAGGTTGGCGTTAGCGTCATGATCATGATAAAAAAGCTGTATTTGTCATTATTAACAGCCCTGTATATAAACTGTCCCACTGCTGGGCACGGGACTCTTCTCACTGTGAGAAAATTTAAGACATAGTCCAGTACGCTGGCCATGTGGCAGGCCATTATTCGAGAACAATATGGAGATCAGAGAGAGTGCCGGAGGCCCTATCCCCTATTCCTTCTCCCTCATCCCACTCCTCATCCTATCCCTTTCCCAACCCCAAGGGGCGGCAACGCACTTGTGACTCCTGTGGTGTTACTTGTGTCCATGGGCGGCGGTAATTGCTTACCATCTGGCGATCCGTCTGCTCGTTTGCCGCCTAATACTACATAAAGAAAAGAAAAAACAAAAAAAATATCTCACACACAACCAGGTTTCCTCAAGATGTTTTTCTTCTATGTTTGTGTATAAGTCATGTAGTTTCAAGTTTAGCTATTTTCTTTAAGTATTAATGTTTATTTAATCTTTTTTCAGGTAAGTATTGTGATCAGCAAGACAACACGAGTGACAGGTTTGGGTAACGTATTTCTAGCTAATAAATTGATACCTTAATTTGCAAACCAGCTCCATATTTTGTCAGTTTTTTTCTATATCTACGCTATTTTCAAATAATCGCTGCAGTTATTTTGATACTGGGTTCTTTTAAAAACAATTATACACATGTCATAATATGAATAAGCTCCTATACAGTGGCGTAGCTAGCTTAGGTGGCACCCGGGGCGGAAGTTGGCGAGCGACCTTAGACGTCAATCGTAGTGCTGAGCTAATGCCTATGTTTTTTTATATGTTTGTATTTTTGTTCTTAAGCTCGAGTTTGGGGTGGGTGGCACCCCAAAAAAAGGGTGACACCCGGGGCGGACCGCCCCCGCCACCTCCTTCGCAACCCTTCCTACGCCACTGCTCCAATAAGTTCGCTTATTTTAATAATTTACATACATCATCATCATAGGCCTTATTACAATCAGAAGAGCTATCGCTATTTTAATTTATGATCTACATTATATCACAAATTAGGATCTAGACATTATTCATTTAATACATTAACATAAATTATTTTAAACGCCTCCCATCTTTGTAATTAACTTCAAATACTGCCTGCGGCGTTTCTATTATACATATAATAGACGAAATATATTTCGCTTGCGGCTCTGACTACGTGGGTGTTAGCTATTTTGACAAACGGTAGGTTATTGTAGTCTTAAAGTACTAATAGTCTAAGATTGTAGTATTCTGATGTTTAAGCTATATTACTGTACAGTAATATCAAATCATGCCAGTAGTTTGGCATAAAAGGGCAACAACACACGCAAAAGACATCCATCTATCTACCCGGCTTGATGGATGTGTAGACGTGTTTGTATGTCTTTCATGTGAGAATTATTACAAACTCTGGCGTTTATAATAGCACATGTTAGACAGTAGTAATAAAAAAAATACAAATACTACTAATCGCTATACCGACCTATTGATAATGGCACGTTTGTATGAAATCTAATGAAAAATATTAAGACGCTTCAAGAAACTTTTAATATTCGCGGTTTGTTGAAATCCCTAAATTCTGCGAACTTACTTTTTCAAAGTTTATACTTCCCGTATTACAAAGCTATTGACACCGATTTCTAGCTCCTTCAATTTAATTCTGTTTCATTCAATATTTTCCTGACTAAATTGCTAATTCCAAGAGAGTTGAACTTTCTCCGAGACTTCACTACTGAAACTCGGTAATCTTCTGTGGTCATTGCTGTTGAATCTGACTAAACACGATACAATAATGGGAAAGAAGATGCGACTGAAGCACTATAAAACAAGCTATTGACCCTGTGGTATCCCCTGGGTCCAATCGGTGAGGGTTTTTTTATTGCATAGGGAAACAAATACGTACATAGTAAATCAGCTGATGGCAAGTGATCACCGGCGCCTATACCTGCGATGGCCGAAGGATCACAAGTGCGTTGCCTACCTTTTAAAAAGGAATATGCACGCTTCTTAAAGATTCAAATGATGAAGTGGTTTGGCAATAGGTACTGGTTTTGATTTGTCATCAAATCTGCATCTTGCGAACTTCGGGCTCGAAGGTGAAATGTTTGGATCGCAACTGTGCTAGAAAGACGATGATAATCAAATCTACGAATCATTAACAATATAATTAAATTAAGTCTTAAAATAATAAAAAAACTAATTAATATATACAAGGTAAAATTCAAAATTAAAATTTAGAAGGCGTCATGAAACTCATCCGCATCGCAGTCAATTGGAAGCGTGCCCAGAAGACGTGCAGCATTGCCTCGTTGGATGGCTATACTTATTTTTCGAGCCAAAATCTACGAATTGTTTACAACCAGAATTATGACTTCAGATAAGTTTATTTTATTCATTGCCACAGACCCGAACAAAAGAGCTCAATTTGTTTTTAAAAAACGCATAGACATTAAACGCACAAGAAAATTCTGCATAAGACTTCCTCCGTGGTCCAGTGGATAGCGTATGCATCTGCCGATCGGTCCTGGATTAAATTCTCGGGTCGGTTAGAAATGTTACTGGGTATTTCCGAATTTTCAGCAGCAGCAAATCTGGCAATGTGCTCAAGGATAGCAAAAGGCTCGCTCCTTAATTGGTGAAACCTAATTTTCATAATATTATTATGACGAAATGTAGGTGTAATATTACACCTCTGCCTACCTCCTTGTGAATACAGGAGTGAGTAATTGTATGAGAAATTCTCACTCCGAGTATTCTACTACACAGGCCCGTTGCAAATACAAAAACATTTGCTAACGTGTGAGATAATTAACGAAACATCATTACACAAACGGCGCCACTCTACACTGGTAAGTAGGGCGCTGAATAAACTCTGAAATGAACCGGAGCGAAGTTGGTGCCAACGCGTCAGAAGCAATGCATACTTATGTCCCCTACCAATGTTTAGCAGTCATGTACCGATTGTTTTATGTAAACAAGCATGACAATAAATTTGTGTTCATATATAATGAGACAAGGGCTCGTACTCTAAGAAAAGTGTTCACACAATTAAATATTATTATGAATAAGGGTAAGGCTGGTACCTTTTGCCATAAATACTAGGAATTTGTGTAAACAAGTAGTGACCCCGACTTGAGATAATTCAAAATCTATAGAAGCGCATTCTGTGCTTTCATTGTTAAAGCATAGAATGTGAAATTAACAAGTAATGTCAAAAAGAGGAAAGACTACGGGCGAGAGAATTGAAAAATAGGTATTTGTAAAATCTATTGCTGTCGCGCAACCTCAAGCCTCCCCCCGCAGAGCACGATAGAGAAAACTCCAGCTTGGACAAAAAATACCTATTAAATGTACACAAAATCAACGTTTCGTATTCCCTTGGTTCCTTCTCCAAAACTTCATCGATTTAACTAGTTTTTTCATATTAAATTAAAGAAAGGCTTTGGCCGTGTTCCTATGTTCCTATTTCCTATTTTTAAATAATCTAGCCAAATTTGTTTTTTGGATGTTTGAAAACAGCGGAAAATTTCGCCAGTTTTTGAGGTGTTTGAAGGTTCATATCTTTTTTAATATTTAATTTATGAGAAAAAGGGACATGCCAATCGGGGCCATACATCTTTTGGAAAAAAATATTGCTCTACTGGCACTATCCAGGGAGAAAACAGGAAACTACGTTTGTATGGAAAAACGGCCGTTGTGTTTCCTCTTAAGATAGTTATAAAACACATATTCTGTCGATTCTCTCTATTCAGTGCTGGCTCATACTGAAGACAAATATTTTTACATACGGGACAAGCGATAATAACAATTCAATACGCACATAACTCCGAAAAGTCATTGGTGCGCGCCGTGGATTCGAAACCGATACCCTCTGCATGGCAGTCCGTTGGTATCTCCACTCGGCTATCGCTGCCTTTTTGATGGTGCACCCTCACCATTAGAGGATATTTCACAGTCCACAGCTACTAGCAAACAAAATACATTACCAGTTCACAAACCAACGCAAGATAATGGAGAATGATAGCAAAGTTACACTCAAAGTACAATTCCCACCGCTTGGTTGTCAAACGCATCGCAGTCTTGTGTTTATTCAATGAGTTTAACTGCGGACGACGCGGACTGCAGTCTGTACTTCACTCTACTTTTGATACAGTTCGTTTGAGCTCTTAGAGACTTCTGTACGCCTAGTAGCTGGCGAGTGATACATGGTAATACTAGATGCCGCCCGCGGCTCCCTCCAGGTAGGAATATTGCAGTAAAAAATTCCTATAAACCTAGTTTTGACCTATTTTGTATGGTTTTTCTGTCAAATCTATCTCTAGTAGTCAAATTCATGGATAGATCGAATATTAAAACCGGCTGTATGTCTCCACACACAAAAAATGATACCATTACTCTCAAAAATGATACTGAACAGCGGGCTAGCAGCCCTACGCTACTAACCCAACTTTATAGAGAGTGTTTTAATGATAAGGGATTAATCTAAACTTGTTAACCTACACTATCCTAGAGTCGTAGCCTATCACCTATACCTAATATCCTATCCTAGTTATCCTAATCCTTATACCTATATGTATCCTAAACCTATCCTAACTTGCACCTATCCTAACTTGCACCTATACCAACTTTACGTTTGTGTGCTGTGTGTGTAAGGTGCCATCTCAGCGGTATGTACCTTAGGTGAGTAGGTACGTGATTTTCTCTTAATTCAATAGAAATCACGAACAGTAATTGTTGCGGTAAAAACTCACGTATATTAAGTATATTAAGTAATATCGCTGATATTGCATGGCATGTTCATGTGTGAACAGATACTATTTTTTTATACATTTATTGCGATTATTTTTTTGTATTGATAATATTGTGTTAACTTCTTTTAATGACAATGATGAACTTTTATTTTTTTGACAGTAATTAACTTTTTGTCATTTTATTTTTATTGTGTTCCTTTTAATGTATATTTTATGTGTAACTATATTAACATTCAAACACAATTATTGTACTTATTGTTGGTGAATAAATAAATGAAAATGAATTACATCGCTACGTTGTGATGTGAAAAAAGGACAAAACAATAAACACGCTTTCGCATTTACAATATTAGTAGGTAGGTATTATTTAATCGAAGGGGTTTTAGGCATCGTAAAAAAAGCACATGATTGTGATGAATTTATTCGCCGGAACTTGAACAATAATGATGTTAAACTGGTCCTTACAATCGCGTTTTTTATTAGTAGGTATGCAAGTTTTATAAACTTGTACATAACAAGCAAATCGTGTTTAAATATACAAAGTGAGTCTGTCAAATTACAACAAAAAAAAATAAGACATGAACCCAAACCACCTTTGCAAATCATTGTACCTACATCGTTTTTAAATTATATGCGTGTAAATAAAAAATGATGCGATACCAATAAATGTCAAAAGAGTTCAAATAAAATCTTTATTTTTATGATTTCAGGACTACATTTACACTGCCTTTTGATAAAAAAAGACTCTCAATTCGCAATTTTTATGTTACCACCAAACATCGTCATTTATAAACGGATTCGAACTTTTAAAAGACATCCTTTAATTCAGATTTTTATTTTATATGTTGATAAAATTCGTATGTATTATTAGTATAATCTTAATATATAAAATCCTTGCGTTACTGACTGACTGACAGACACGCTACAGCCGAAACCATTTGGTGCAAGAAGCTGAAATTTGGCATGTATGTTCCTTGGGGACTGTAGGGGTGCACTAAGAAGGGATTTCGCAAAATTCCCACGGGATCGGCCAAAACGGGTAAATTAAAAAAAATGCAGGTGTAGCTGATGGCATCCTCTAGTCTATAATAATCTATAATAATTTTGCCATGAGAGGTTTATTATTTTGATTCTAAACCGACATGTCATTGTGTCAGGCATTAAGATTTAACATCTAAATAAATTAAAAGAAAACCAATTACTTTAACGATTTTATCTGGCAATTAACTTAAACGGATGTTCCATTTAAGTAAATCAGAGGCGATACTGGCTCTAAGCATAAGAATACTAATTAATTTTATACTACCGACCGTGTATGGTCAATAAATTGCGTTTTATAATTTAACTAGAGGACGCCAGCAGCTACGCCTGCATTTTTTTTAACTATCCCGTTTTTGCCGATCCCGTGGGAATTTCGGGAAATCCCTTCTTAGTGCACCCCTACGGTCCCCAAGGAATATACATGCCAAATTTCAGCTTCCTGCGCCCAATAGTTTCGGCTGTAGCGTGTCTGTCAGTCAGTCAGTAACGCAAGGATTTTATATATTAAGATTTCTCTGTAATAAATAAAGCAGCTGAATAAATTTAAGATTTACAAACTATGTAGGTTAGTTTATAAAAATGTTCATTTTATACCTATACAAACAATTTCTGTGGTTCGTCGTCGTATTCACTTGATCAGAAAGAGGTACGATTTACATTTCCCAGGTAAGATTTTCTATTCAATTGCCATTTCAACGGCAAATGCGTCTTACCCTAGTTCCATCGTTGGAAGCGAAGCGGTTAAAATATTCATTTGAAACTTTACTCACAAACGATGCGCTCTGATGAGAGCGCTTCATACCAATCAAACAACGTCTTAGTAAGTTTTGAGGGAACTTTGTTCTTTTGTACGTATGGAATGTATATGAAAGGATATGAATTTATTATGTTTTCGAGAAAGTACCTGCTACTTACCTACATCATCAATGAATACATCATCATCATCAGCCTTTAACAGTCCACTGCGGGACTAGGCCTCTCCTTTGAAAGGAGGAATTGGCCTACTAAATTCCTCCTTTCAAAGGAGGGCGGCTTGCAACGGTCGTGGTCGCGGAGGGGGAGTCCCTCCATTGCGAGTAAAGCTCCATACTCACATACAGTTTTACTCGATCTAGTCAGGCTCGAAGGCTCGCTTAGAGTAAAATAACAGTGTATTTGATGTCATCGAGCTGTGAGTTTTGCAGTCCACACGTTGATTTTTACTCGTTTTCGAGTAAAACTATCGAGTAAAACCTTGTGTCAGTACTGAGCATAAGACCCGCTACATAATATTGTATGATGTATACAAATCGCGAAAGCTTAAAATCTGTATAATTATAAAATTCTTGCGTTACTGACTGACTGACAGACAAGCTACAGCCAAAACTATTGGGCGTAAGAAGCTGAAATTTGGCATGTATATTCCTTGGGGATCGTAGGGGTGCACTAAGAAGGCATTTCTCGAAATTCCCACGGGATGGGGCAAAACGCGTAAATTATAAAATTTGCGGGCGAAGCTGCGCGCATCATCTAGTCGATTATAAATATTTCAGCTTCCCGCGCCTCATAGTTTTGGCTGTGCGTTTTTTGTCAATAAGTAACGGAAGAACTGTGGTGACGGATTAAGAATACGGAATGTCACCACCCCATATCCTCCCATGGGTGTCGTGAGAGCCGACAGAGGGAGCACATTATGCAGAGAACAGCACTGTAAGAGAAGGAAAACTTGATACAAACCCTATACCAACCCGTTTGGCCAGCGTGGTATAGTAGGCCAATTCCTCCTTTCAAAGGAGAGGCTTAGTCCAGCAGTGGACTGTTAAAAGCTGATGACGAACGGAAGAACTTTATGTAGGTATATTTTAGAGTCGTGTTTTTTTTCCTCAATAACATTTCAATCTATTTACTGTGTACATAACCTCATTCATTATCATACTGTTCACGATTTGTACGTGTTTATTCTACCAAGCACATAGTATACGCCAGCCAACCACAATTATCGAGCAGCCAGCCGCAGAGTGGATCTCGTATCTTGATTGAACAGCGGTCAGCCGACCTATTACGTTACAGTGAGCAATCTCACAGATATTGTATTGAAATTTAATTAATTTATACCGAGTATATAGATAATTTTAGTTATTTATTACACAGAGACAAGGAGATTATCTTCCACTCTACTTTAGAGAGGGCAGAGGGAAAGAAGATGGATTATTTTTAAAGTCATCTCCTGCACAAGGTCTAAATTCTGTAACACAAATTACACTAAGACTCGAAACAACAACTTATGGATCACACAAATTGAGGGCTCGTGCGGGAATCGAACCCACAATACTCGGCGCAGGGTCAAGCGGCCGCTTAGACCACTACGCCAACCCTCCAATCATGTTGATTGGAAGGTTGGCGTTAGCGTCATGATCATGATAAAAAAAGCTGTATTTGTCATTATTAACAGCCCTGTATATAAACTGTCCCACTGCTGGGCACGGGACTCTTCTCACTGTGAGAAAATTTAAGACATAGTCCAGTACGCTGGCCATGTGGCAGGCCATTATTCGAGAACAATATGGAGATCAGAGAGAGTGCCGGAGGCCCTATCCCCTATTCCTTCTCCCTCATCCCACTCCTCATCCTATCCCTTTCCCAACCCCAAGGGGCGGCAACGCACTTGTGACTCCTGTGGTGTTACTTGTGTCCATGGGCGGCGGTAATTGCTTACCAGCAGGCGATCCGTCTGCTCGTTTGCCACCTAATACTATAAAAAAAAAGAAAAAACAAAAAAAAAAGATCTCACACACAACCAGGTTTCCTCACGATGTTTTTCTTCTATGTATGTGTATAAGTCATGTAGTTTCAAGGTTAGCCATTTTCTTTATTATTAATGTTTATTTCATCTTTTTTCAGGTAAGTATTGTGATCGGCAAGACAACACGAGTGACAGGTTTGGGTAACGTATTTCTAGCTAATAAATTGATACCTTAATTTGCAAACCAGCTCCATATTTTGTCAGTTTTTTTTCTATATCTACGCTACTTACAAATGATCTCTACAGTAATTTTGAAACTGGGTTCTTTTAAAAACAATTATACACGTGTCATAATATGAATAATAGCTCCAATACAGTGGCGTAGCTAGCTTTGGTAGCACCCGGGGCGGAAGTTGACGAGCGACCTTAGACGTCAATCGTAGTGAGCTAATGCCTATGTTTTTTTATATGTTTGTATTTTTGTTCTTAAGCTCGAGTTTGGGGTGGGTGGCACCCCAAAAAAAAGGGGTGACACCCGGGGCGGACCGCCCCCGCCACCCCCTTCGCAATCCTTCCTACGCCACTGCTCCAATAAGTTCACTTATTTTAATAATTTACATACTTCATCATCATAGGCCTTATTAAGAAAAGCTATCGCTATTTTAATTTATGATCCTTTTTATCACAAATTATGATCTAGACATTATTCATATAATACATTAACATAAATTATTTTAAACGTCTCCCATCTTTGTAATTAACTTCAAATACTGCCAGCGGCGTTTCTATTATACATATAATAGACGAAATATATTTCGCTTGCGGCTCTGACTACGTGGGTGTTGGCTATTACAACAAAAGGTAGGTTATTGTAGTATTGTGATGTATCTATATTACTGCAAAGTTTTATCAAAATCAAGGCAGTGGTTTGGCATAAAAGGGCAACAACACACGCAAAAGACATCCATCTATCTACCCGGCTTGATGGATGTGTAGACGTGTTTGTATGTATTTCATGGGAGAATTATTACAAACTCTGGCGTTTAAATAGCACATGTTAGGCAGTCGTAATAAAAAAAAATACAAATACTACTAATCGCTATACCGACCTATTGATAATGGCACGTTTGTATGAAATCTAATGAAAAATATTAAGACGCTTCAAGAAACTTTTAATATTCGCGGTTTGTTGAAATCCCTAAATTCTGCGAACTTACTTTTTCAAAGTACTACTTCCCGTATTACAAAGCTATTGACACAGATTTCTAGCTCCTTCAATTTAATTCTGTTTCATTCAATATTTTTCTGACTAAATTGCTAATTCCAAGAGAGTTGAACTTTCTCCGAGACTTCACTACTGAAACTCGGTAATCTTCTGTGGTCATTGCTGTTGAATCTGACTAAACACGATACAATAATGGGAAAGAAGATGCGACTGAAGCACTATAAAACAAGCTTTTGACCCTGTGGTATCCCCTGGGTCCAATCGGTGAGGGTTTTTTTATTGCATAGGGAAACAAATAGGTACGTAATAAATCACCTGATGGCAAGTGATCAGCGGCGTCTATACCTGCGATGCCCGAAGGATCACAATTGCGTTGCCGACGGTTTAAAAATGAATATGCACGCTTCTGAAAGATTTAAATGTCGAAGTGGTTTGGCAATACTGGTTTTGATTTGTCATCAAATCTGCAGCTTGCGAACTTCGGGCTCGAAGGTGAAAGTTTTGGATCGGAACTGCGCTAGAATGACGATGTTAATCAAATCTACGAATTTTTTACAACCAGAATTATGACTTCAGATAAGTTTATTTTATTCATTGCCACAGACCCGAACAAAAGAGCTCAATTTGTTTTTCAAAAACGCATAGACATTAAACGCACAAGAAAATACTGAATGAGACTGCCTCCGTTGTCCAGTGGATAGCTTATGCATCTGCCGATCGGTCCTGGATTCAATTCTCGGGTCGGTTAGAAATGTTACTGTGTTTTTCCGAATTTTCAGCAGCAACAAATCTGGCAATGCGCTCAAGGATAGCAATAGGCTCGCTCCTTAATTCGTGAGACCTAAATTTCATAATATTATTATGACGAAATGTAGGTGTAATATTACACCTCTGCCTACCTCCTTGTGGATACAGGCGTGAGTAATTGTATGAGAAATTCTCACTCTGAATATTCTACTACACAGGCCCGTTGCAAATACAAAATATTTGCAAACGTGTGAGATAATTAACGAAACATCATTACACAAACGGCGCCACTCTACACTGTTAAGTAGGGCGCTGAATAAACTCTGAAATGAACCGGAGCGAAGTTGGTGCCAACGCGTCAGAAGCAATGCATACTTATGTCCCCTACCAATGTATAGCAGTCTTGTACCGATTGTTTCATGTATACAAGCATGACAGTACATTTGTGTTCATATATAATGAAACAAGGGCTCGTACTTTAAGAAAAGTGTTGACACAATTAAATATTATTATGAATAGGGGTAAGGCTGGTACCTTTTGCCATAAATTCTAGGAATTTGGGTAAACAAGTAGAGGCCCCGACTTGAGATAATTCAAAATCTATAGAAGCACATTCTGTGCTTCAATTGTTAAAGCATAGAATGTGAAATTAACAAGTGATATCCAAAAGAGGAAACACTACGGGCGAGAGAATTGAAAAATAGGTATTTGTAAAATCTATTGCTGTCGCGCAACCTCAAGCCTCCCCCCGCAGAGCGCGATAGAGACAGCTGCAACTTGGACCAAAAATACACAAAATCAACGTTTCGTATTCCCTTGGTTCCTTCTTCAAAACTTCATCGATTTAACTAGTTTTATTAAATTAAAGGAAGGCTTTAGCCGTGTTCCAATGTTTTCCTTTTTTTAAATAATCTAGCCAAATTTGTTTTTTGGATGTTTGAACACAGCGGAAAATCTGGAAAACTTTTGAGGTATTTGAAGGTTCATTACTTTTTTAATATTTAAGTAATTTATGAGAAAAAGGAACATAGGGAAACCATAGACCAAACTAGAACAACGAGAAACCAACCAAAAACATAGGGACATGCCAATCGGTGCCATACATCTTTTGGAAAAAAAAAATTGCTCTACTGGCACTATCCAGGAAGAAAACAGGAGACTACGTTTGTATGGAAAAACGGCCGTTGTGTTTCCTCTTAAGATAGTTATAAAACACATATTCTGTCGATTCTCTCTATTCAGTGCTGGCTCATACTGAAGACAAATATTTTTACATACGGGACAAGCGATAATAACAATTCAATACGCACATAACTCCGAAAAGTCATTGGTGCGCGCCGTGGATTCGAAACCGATACCCTCTGCATGGCAGTCCGTTGGTATCTCCACTCGGCATATTCTGTCGATTCCCCCTATTCAGTGCTGGCTCATACTGAAGACAAATATTTTACATACATCAAATTATAATGAATTCCCCCATACCTTTCCGTCTGTCTATATAATCGCGGTTAACACAAAAACTACCAGAATTTTGTAGGGCTTCCAACAATAGTTAATGAAATTCTTGACTTTCTTGATAAAGGTTTAGGTGTATCATTCTCGCGAACAGGGCCGCGAACTGGAGGCTGACCGACTAGCCAGGGATGCTTTATTATCAGGCGCTCAATTGATCCATCATACTTCTATCATACTCTGAAATCTTAACCAAATACAGGTCTCATTGCCATAGACTCTGGAAAACGTCTTATGATGAAAGATCGAAACTTAAAGGAATTTGGTACAAGAGTTTACAAAGTGAGCCTCCTCGTATACCTTGGTCTGCTAATACTTGACTGAGTCGACGTCAAATTGTTGTAGCACATCGGTTGCGGTCGGGACATATTCCTCTAAACAAGTTTGCGCACTTAATGCGTAAATCAGATACCCCTAATTGTGAGGTCTGTGGCACGGTAGAGGATGTATTCCATATTTTGGAGGAATGTGTTCAGTACCGTGATAAGAGGCAAATACTTATGCAAATATTGAATGTGTCGCGATTGGATGTAGGAACTTTCCATGGTGTTTTGGCGAGTCCTCTGTCAGATCCAGCTAAGATGTTGTATGCTTTTGTTTTAGAAAGATAATCTTGTTAAGTTGGTGTGAGTTTTTAGATGGGACTGACATAGTCGCGCTAGCGCACTTAAGTCCCACAAAACAAAAAAGAAAAAGAAAATTGGGGAAGTGCGAGTCGGACTCGCGCACGAAGGGTTCCGTACCATCATCTATTAAAGAAAATCACGTTCTTTGTATGTATACTTAAATACTTTATAAGTTTCTACCTGTTTATTAAGATCGAGTAACAAATTGCTTAAAAATTACGTTTGTTGTATGGGAGCCCCCCTTTATTATTTACTTTTTAAAAATTAAATTATTTATTTTGAAAGTTAATATACAACTACATATTCTGTGAAAATTTAAAGCGTCTACCTGTTACAGTTAGTAATTTTGAGCAAAAAATACGAAAAAAAACACGTTTTTTGTATGGGACCCCCCCTTAATATTTTCATTTTTTTGTATTTGTTGTTATAGCGGCAACCGAAATACATAATTTGTGAAAATTTCAGCTTTCTAGCTATCATGGTTTATGAGATACAGCCTGGTGACAGACAGACAGACAGACAGACAGCGGAGGCTTAGTAATAGGGTTCCGTTTTTTACCTTTTAGGTACGGAACCCTAAAAAAGGGCCGCGAGCTAAGTCTACTGCTTAATAATACCTAGCATGGATGGACCAGTATATAATAATTTTATAGAATAATATGAGTGTCTTTACAAAAAAAGTATACATTTATGTTTATCCATTATCTAGTACCCATAGTACAAGCTCTGCTTAGTTTGGGACTAGATGGTGTTGTGTAAATGTGGTGAAAAAAAAAAAATCGGGCAAGTGCGAGTCTGACTCGCGCACCGAGGGTTCCGTACTCATTTTACCTTATTTGAGGTTGGTGCTAATTACGCTAGTCTTCTAAATCTGAGGGTCTAGTACCAGTTTGCACTCAATCGTCACGGTGGACGATAGCCTAGACGACAGGAACAATTTCCATACATTTTCTAAATGCGCCCCCTAGCGGTCTCTATCGATCGCTTCTCTCCATTAGGGGCGCTTTAACAAGTACGAAAATTAACCTTAATTTTCAACTTTTTTAAATTTTCTGAATTTTTCCTTTATTTGTGCTGTAGGACCCTGCTTTTGGCCAAATTTCGTGATTCTAGTTCAACGGGAATTACCATATAGGTTTTCGACCCAAAACCTATAGGGTACTTACGGTTGACCTAGAATTGTCAATTTTTGTCAAAACTAAGGTCTTACAGCACAAGTAAAGGAAAAATTCCGAAAATTAAAAAAAGTTGAAAATTAAGGTTAATTTTGGTGCTTACAAGTTTTCGCAAAAACTTAATTTTGACCATATCTTTTTATAGGGTCGACCCAGGACCCTGATTTTTACACACCTAATAGGAACCATAGACCTCAGTATCTGGTATAAATTTCAATTTGCTAGGTCCACCCGTTCCTGAGAAAATTGGTGGTGACACACGGACAGACAGACAGACAGACAGACAGACAGACGGACAAGAAAGTGATCTTATAAGGGTTCCTTTTTTACCTTGTGAGGTACGGAACCCTAAAAATGCATTAAACTGAGTAATTTAAGTCCTAAATAACATCATCTTACAACGTTTCGCAGTCCAATGCTGGACATAGGTCACTATCAGTTTTCGTCACAGGAGCATTTTGAGTCAATAGAAGGATTCAGCCTTATACCACGTCGGCCAAACTGGTTGGCATAGAATGATGATATGATGCAATGTCGAGTTTTCCGTCTCTTCACATAGACGGGTACAATTTGGCGTGTACTTTCGCCACTTATGGCTTTAAATGCATTGGTGACAAGATTTCATCAAAATTCAGAGTGCCGGAGGCCCTATCCCCTATTCCTTCTCCCTCATCCCACTCCTCATTCTATCCTAATTCTCAACTCCAGGGGGTGGCAACGCACTTGTGACTCCTGTGGTGTTGCTTGTAGCCATGGGCGGCGGTAATTGCTTACCATCAGGCAATCCGTCTGCTCGTTTGCCGCCTATTAACATTAAAAAAAAAAACTCGCAGTATTATCAGAAAGAGTAACAAACAGTAATACTTCCATACATCTATCTATCCATCCTTATAAAGGATGTAGTAGGTAACATAAACAATAAGCCCCCTTTATAAGCTGTATTAATTAAGGCGCTGTCCTAAGCGACTGTTTTAGTAAATGAGGGGGTGAAGCAGGGGAGGTGAAGGGAGCTTAGCTTCGTCTACTGCGGGGCGCCCCCCTTCATTCTCGCCGCGTGCGGCCGTATTCTGGCCACATCCGTATTCCAATATTTCAAAATCGCAAGCAAAACGTTTTAGCATATTGAATTGAGATACTGATATTAAAATTTATATTACATACATCAATCTGTTTGTACAATATAGGCATAGCGCAATTTTTGTTCTCAGTGCAGCCATGAGCAAAACTGGTTTACGTTAGACGTTATAGTTGACGAACGTAGGTAAATACCTACGTGCCGTAAGATGATAAAAATAATTAAGTCAGTTCCATGTATGGAGCAGCTTGTTTGTTTTGTTTCTGTATAAAAATAGTGAGGCAGTTCATAGAATACCTACATCTAATTCCATTCCTGCTAGTTTTCAAATCTGTTTTGCAATAAATTGGCTGTGACATACGGGCGGACAGACAGACATTGCGAATCTATAAGGGTTCCGTTTTTACAATTTTGGCTACGGTACCCTAAAAAACACAATACTGCTCTACTAAGCGCAAAAGCCGTATCTCAACTAAAGCGAGTTAGGTACGAGGTAATTGAAGTTTAGTAAAAGTTGATTTATTTTATTTATTTATAGATGTTTATTGTTATTATAGGTATAATTATTATGGTAAAGGTTTCGAAATACGTCACCGTTTTTAGGGGTTGTGAGTGATTCGAGAGGGAGGAGGGGAGGTCTTGAAACCCCCCTCATCATTTTCACTTGCTGGAAATACTTGGTTTCCTCTGAAAAAAAAATCTCCAAACATCGGTGTGTATGGCACTGCCAACTTCCACATTCATCACACTAGTTTAATAAACTAAGGTTGACGGAGCTCTGCGAAGGGCTCCTATTTTCGGATTAAGGGTCAAAAGAAAACCTAACATAACCTATTTAGTTACTTATTACAGTCGCACCTAACCCTAGGCACTCGAAAGCAATGACGCACAAATTTGACATTAGCTGTCAATATGATCATTCCAAGATGGCAGTTTTGCGTTTCGTTTCACGTTTTTCACATAAAACCTAAAAATTACATTTGTAAAACTGTACTAAAGTATAAAAGCTACGTTCCGTTTTGCATAATTGCCGAAGTATTTATGAAATTTTGGAAATTGTTTAAAAATATTTAGACGCAACTCCGGCAGCCAAACTTACTTTTAGGGGATTAAAACGAACTCCCTTAAACCCCCTACACTACCAATACCCTCAAATTCAGGCAACTCGTTTCGAAACCCAACCCATTATTTTTTTTCAAAATAGATTAAACATTAAAAATATATGTGGATACACCTTATTCGTGAGATACTGCTATGTCGCTTAGAAAATTATAGAATTAGAATTTGAGTTACTGCTTTTTCGTTAGCTCTCCTCATACATGTTTGTATGGAAAATATAAAAATTTTCTTTCGCTTCAAATATGTGTTGTTTCAAAGAAAATAAGTATTAAAAGATATTTATTTATATTCATTTATCATCAAAAGTTAGCTGTCTGCTACAACCCGGCAGGTTTTCTTTATTCTCATCGAATGTTAAAGGCAGTGTGTGAGGTGATAAGGCTTCAATACTTATTATTTGCTGTTGTTCACGAGGCACAGTTTCATTTACTTTCCTTTTACGGCTTGGTATTGAAGAAGTTCAAGCACTGATGAAACATTTTCCTCTCCGTGATCACGCAATGCCATCCCTTGAGCTTGACGAGAATCAACAATTTCAGGCAACTGCCAATTCATATAAAAGCCACAAGCTTTTTTTCTCCCAGAAAGCATCATTTCTTTCTATAATTTCTATTTTTAGTGGTATACTTACGCCACTCCACACAGCAAATAAACACTTTTGTTTGCGTGTAACGTGGCGTTGCCCCTGAATTTGGTAATAACAATTACAATATTTGTTTAGACTACTCAGTTCACTTTTTTATCATGTTTCCATATTTGTATTTTATTTGCTCTTATACTATTCTCCAGGACATTCTTATAGGCAACTATAGAACATTAAATTTTCACAATCGTGTTTGGACCTTTTAATCCATCTGGCGTGGCACCAATAAACGGATAATCCACAAGGCTTGATTGTTACATTTTCTTGCTTCGCCAGTTGTTGCAAAGCCAGTTGTTCATTTTAGATTCCATGCGCAACTGATTTTACATTGCAAATATTTTATTTGTACAAAATACTTTTAACTAAGTTGGCTTTACTGCTGTTATCTCTTTTTTTTACCACTTTACCAAAATTTCAATCTGTCAACATATTCTTACGCAATTCGAACCAGTCACTGCTATCCCTCTTGTAATTTTTGCTTATCACTACGGAATTTGAGTCAAATTTGTTAAAAAAATTGTTTGGCATTTCTTGGCTAGCTCTTGAACAGATCGTGTTAGGAATGACTGCAGTCAAATGTGTGTAAGACGTTGCAGAACTGTTATCTTTAACTTCACTGTAATTACAATAAAGATAATTAGTTACGTACTTAATTATTAAAAACATACTATATCTTGTGTAGAGAAGTCACCTTCTTATACTTATAAATGATTGATTTTAGAAATTGAAAAGATATTAGATGTACTGAGACATACCTAATAGTTTATGAATAATCACAGTTTTACCCGATGTACCTAAATAGGTTTATGTTATTATATTATGCATAATCGATAGTCTATAACATAGTTAGTCATAAAAGACTCTTATGAAAATAATTTGTGTAAAAATGTTACATATTTCATAATCACTTGGCCATGGATGAATTTCTATTTTATTACGACGCTTTCTTGTACAAATCCTTCGTAGAACTTAATTTCTCTAATTATCCATATTTTATTCTTCTAATTATATATTTATAAGCACAGAAACAATAACACATTAAACCCAACAAGAGTCTTAGACTTAGGTCCTAATTATATGTGCCCATAGTTACATGAAAAGCCTATTTGATTCAAAGAATTCAGTCTATAATATAAAACATGAAATTACGAACTCAAATCGGCGTATTATAATAACAAACAGGTTAACGTAAGATTTCGTGCAGCGGAGACGCAAGCGACATGACCTATCTCTCACAGGGCTCATAGCCGAATGATGAGGTCTGGGCGGGGCGTAAACTAGCAACTGACACTCAGTACACCGCTTATGCTAATAAGGTTTAAATTTCTGAAGCGTTTGATATTGATGGGATCTACCGAGCGTCAAAATCATAGACGTTTGGCAGATTGTATTTAATTTTACAAAATATACACGTATAATATGAAAATAAATAGGGTAATTCTTTAGTTCATTAGATTACCTACAATATTATCAAATAAAATATGACAGCTTACGATCAAAATATTGCAAACAGTGAGACGAAAGATTGTTTTCTGCCTCGATTTTGTGATTTTTTTACCGTGCTTCTATTTTACATACATGAAAAATTCTTTCAAAAGTCTTTTGTTCAGACTTTTGACTTTAAGCTCTATTTTTTGCTAGTTTGTAATATGTACCGTTATGGCTAGATGCGCGACGAAAAATTAGGTGTTTCACGGCTTCTGAGGTATAACAGCGCCTTAAGGACTTGAATCTGTATCGCTAGGTTCTAATGAGATGAGCTAATCAATAGTTCACCACTCTGGTCGAGTGGGGTTAAGAGAGTTCATTCATAAGTGTTAGGGGGGACTGCACGTTTGGTAGTATTGACATGAGCGGTCGCTTCGCTACTAACATTGCGTCGCGTTTAGTGGGTTTGACTCTTACACGGATTAACACTTTCTAACGCGTTTTATTAAGCAATTATGTAAATATGTGGGTGCATAGGGTTCCCACCAAGAACTTAGGGTCCCAGGCCAACCTCACCAGCAAGTGGTGCACCTGCCGATCAACGGACGAGGCTCTGGCAAACAAAATATCCCGATAAGCGGCAATGGGCTCGCCACCTATTACGTGGGATCAAAACACTGGCGAAAAGTGGGCGTTTAATATGCCTCTGCCTACCCCTCCGGGGAAACAGGCGTGAGACTATGTATGTATGTAAATATGTACCTATAAGATATGTTGAAATAAAACTACGGTTTACAGATTCTATCGAGATTTATTGGTTTTAAACATAGGTATTACATTTAAGCGATAGCCTAGTGGAGATACCAACAGACTGCCATGCAGAGGGTATCGGGTTCGAATCCACGGCGCGCACCAATGACTTTTCGGAGTTATGTGCGTATTAAATTGTTAATTATCGCTTGGCCAGTGCCTCGGAAAGCACGTTAAGCCGTCGGTCTCGTTTGTCATGAAGATCTTTGACAGTCGTTACAGGGCGTCAGTACCTTCTAAATAAACTGACACTAGTCTAAACCATGGAATATCGCTATCCCTTCGGGTTGCGGAGGTCAGACAGGCAGTCGCTCTGTGGAAAAGCTGATGTTCAGCCAAATCCGGATAGACTAGGAAGCGGACCCCAGATTAAAACTGGGATAACGCTAAGAGAATGAGAATGATGATGAAACATACCTATTACATTTAAACCGATTGAAATTTGATCTAGGAACTAGGTAAGTACATTATAAACCCTAAAAGAAACTATATAATTTACGTAAAAAAGCTTTTATTATAACGTGAAATTTATCCAAAAATAAAATAAACTTTACGTACCTAACAAAAAATACTTCTTAGAAGACAATTTTAAAATAATGATTTTATCGCAATTAATCGTAGGGTGCAAAAGATGTTTCATAATATCTAAAATGCGTGGGATACATTTAACCCACGCTCTTACGACGGAATTATTATGTAATCTTTAAAATCTATAAAACCCTTGTTTGTAGGCCATTGCTATAGGCAAATGATTTAAAAAGTAACTTGGTATATTGTAGAATTTGTAGTAGTTGAGATTCATAAAAAAGTTCATTGATGTCATTCGGGTTAACTTTGCCATAAAAGATGATTTTTTAATTGATCAAAACAACTTAAGAACACAGTGAGTGTGCTAGTCCTTTCATTCAAAACTAACTGACTAGCAAGTCACTCTTTTAATATACAAAACATGTAACGCATTAAATTTCCTTTTTAAATCTTTATCTATAATTAATTGGTGTACAAAACAACTAAAAATAAGGTGGGTATTATTAAATTGCATTATATATATACCTCATTTAGAGTACTTACTTACCTCATCATCCTCTCCCGGTTGCGATCCAAAACCTACGACTTAGAGCCCGGGTCTGCTTAAAGAGTACCTACTTACTAACTTACAGAGCTCTACACTCACAAGACATATTTATAATTTATTTTTGAAGATTAGTCTCGCTGCTCGCATCGTGAATACATACTATATGACCGAATACACATTCGAATAGCGGCGATAGCCCAGTGTTGTACGTAACGGCCTGCCGAGACGATGGTCTCGGGTTCGATTCCCAGGTACCCCGGGCACACACCTCTGACTTTTCGAAGTTATGTGTGTATTAAAAATGTTAATTATCGCTCGCTTAACAATGTGCCCGGTAGATGGCAATAGGCTCGCCCCCTATTACATTGGGACCAAAACATAACTGGCGAAGTGTGGGTGTGTAATACACCTCTGCCTAGCCCTTCGGGGATAAAACGCGTGAAGTTATGGTATGTTACACATTCGAACAATTGACACAAATGCTTATATTAGCAATAACAATTAGGTCACACAAAGTGTATGTAAGAAGGAAATTTACGATTACAAGTAGGTACAATTTGATCAATGAATAGCTAGGTACTCAAAACAAATGTTGCAAACCAAAGGTACTCTCTACACGTCAAAACGTATGTATTTCGGTACTTTACAAGATAAGAAACATTGATCGTGAATTTCAAGAGTAGGTACAATCAAACAAGTCGGCGGTGGACCATTTTGAAAAAAAATCCCTTGGCTCGTTCATAGAGTCGAGGCACACTAGAAACTGGTTTTGTATACGAGTGTCAATTTGTGTGTAAATCAGCACTGGAAACGACGATGTCTTGCTGAGCGATTCTCGCCCTTATGGTGGTCTAGCGGGAAGTTGTTCGACTGTACATACATCCGGTTCCAACTTTCGATCTATCCATGGATTTGAAGATTTGAGATACATACTTGACATAATAATATCATCATCAGCCTTTAGCAGTCCACAGCTGGACTAGGCCTCTCCTTTGAAACGAGGAATTGGCCCTCTATACCACGCTGGCCACACGGGTCGGTATAGGGTTTGTATCAAGTTTTCCTTCTCTTACAGTGCTGTTCTCTGCATAATATGCTCCCTCTGTCGGCTCTTATGACATCCATGGGATGACATGGGGTGGTGACATTCCGTATTCTTAATCCGTCACCACACGGACGTATAATAATATGCCCCATACAAAATATGTCAAACATGTCTCTCAGATGTCCAAACCCATGGATGAATAGATCAAATTAATATTGATTCCGGCCGTAAGACTATTTTACAAGGTCATTGACATGTTATATGAAGCATGCAATATTGCTTTGTTTGTTTTTCGTGTGAGTGTGTGGCCAACTCTGGTGTCGGAGTTTTCAGACCGCCCGAAGGCCTCCGACATAGCCTAACGATCCTTATCCTTAGACAAGAACCGGGACCGACAGCTTTAGCTGCCCTCCGAAGCACGGTAGCGCTCAGATGTAAATGCCACACCCGGTCACCCATCCAAGTGGTGACCTGTGCTAGCGTTGCTTAACTTTGCCGATCTGTTACGAACGGCAAGCCAAGTCTCGCTATGAGCGCTACATGCAATATTAAAACAGTTTTAAAGTTGTAGCACGTTTTAATAGCACGTTTCACTACCCTATTTTATACACTTTAGATTGTCTGGACTAACATACCCAATTTACTCACCTCCGCCTAAATTGAAATACCTAATGAACTAATATATTTCGTCCAAATTTTGAGTACATAAATTATTTCGAAGTAAGCATTAGTTATTCACCACAGTTTCCGACAGGGAAAATTTGTTTAGGGTCGCTCTAAAACTGTGCATAATTTTGAAAGTCGCTTGAGATTTGGTAACGAAGTATCCGCCTGATATAGGTAGGTACTTTGTAAGTATAACATCTAATACTAGAGGATGCTCCCTGCTTCGCTCTCACATTTGATTTTAATTTAAACGCTTCTGGCATTTCGGAGAAATTCTCCTTAGTGCACCTAAGCACCCTACTATGTGGTACAGTCGCACTTACAGCGAAACTGAACTATTAAATTAAATTGTTAATTATAACTTAATTGAAAAAGGAAAACACATTTTTTCCAGCTTTGACACATCTCATACCTAGTCCATAAATAAAAAACGTGTTTCGGCTCATCACCGTATATTTGTGTGTTTTACATATTTGTATATCGTTAGTTAATTAACTACAAATAATATTTATCGACTAATTTAAAATACAATTAATTTGACATTCATTAGCTGTCACTATTAACATAGAGCATAGATATTAACATAGAGGCGCATTTCTTATGGGCGCTCTGTAGACAATATTGCCGCTTGGCGGCGTGGCAGTCGCGCTGTGACAGCTGTCTCTACGAGTGCAAGAGAGACGAACGTTTCTCCTGTGTATCTTAACTACGAGAGCAAGAGAGACGGAGAATGACGCCAGCGCCGCCAACGGCGCCAACTACGAACTACACTGACAACAGTCGCCAACTTGCCACTTGGAATCACCACTTCTACGTAAATCTGTATTCATTGCTATTCCTCAGGCATCAGACATCACCAGTGTTGCTAATAGAAAAAAGGAGGAACTTAATTTAGTAATTTTGAAACATAATAGATCCATTTTATTACTCAATCAAATCGATTGAATGCTTTATGTTCTTCATTTTCGTGTTTTATCGTATTTTTAAAGAGCATAACTAATTTATGAATTTAGTTCTAGGTATTCACAGAGCAAGTTTATTAGTAAGTTATTAAAAATATAACTTAACAGCCGCGCACCGCAGGTTCTCTTACTAAAGAAAAAATAATTACATATTATGGTTCCATTATTGTTTATTAATTAAATCGTAATAATCTGTTTTACGTATTTTATTAGATTTTTATATGCTTAAATAGCAATTTGGTTATTTTAAAAAGACAACTTTCTATAATTATCTAATCTAATACTAATATATAAAGCTGAAGCGTTTGTTTGTTTGGTTGAACGAGCTAATCTCAGGCACTACTGGTCCGATTTGAAAAATTATTTCAGTGTTAGATAGGTCATTTATCGAGTAAGGCTATAGGCTAAATAACATTACGCTATGAGCCACGGGAGCGGAGCAGATGCCTTAAATAACGCGGGTGTAACCGCGGGCATCCTTTAATAGAAAATAATTCTCTTACACATGTCATATTGAAACGACATGCAATGGCTACAAAAATAAATTGGGATCACATAAGTACTATAAAGTACAGAATGTCGACTACAAGATGAAGCTCTAAATAGCGAGACAGCAGACACTATACGTGCGTGCAATGACTGCAGCTACGGGTCAATAATTCATAATATCTATCGAACATAAGTCCCTCCGCGACCACGACCGTTGCAAGCCGGTAGAAACGTAGGAGAATAACAGAGGTATTTATGCCTTGAAATAAGTAAATTATCGTGACTAAGACCTGCTGGATAATATTGTATGATGTATACAAATCGCGAAAGTTTAAAATCGATTATAATATTATGAAGCTTTTTTTTAATGTATCATAGCTCTTGTTATTCCAATAAGGATAATGACAATGAACAAACTGACAAAAACATTAGATTTATATCATTATATATTATTGCTTTCAATATAATATTTTGAATGTCAAGGATAATAAACAAAATATAGATTAACTAGAGGACGCCAGCAGCTACGCCTGCATTTTTTTTAATTTACCCATTTTGGCCGATCCCGTGGAAATTTCGGGAAATCCCTTCTTAGTTCACCCCTACGGTCCCCAAGGAACATACATGCCAAATTTCAGCTGCCTGCGCCCAATAGTTTCGGCTGTAGCGTGTCTGTCAGTCAGTCAGTAACGCAAGGATTTTATATATTAAGCACAGAACGTTAATATCTCTATGATATTAAGATATTAAAACTATAACACTTTTTTTGTTGTTTCGTTATAAAAAATAGTTAGACAACATATCATCAATCCAATCAATTTTATTTGACAAGTCTCTTACTTTATCGCATAATTAAAACATGACATCGATTCACCAATATATTTATGTTGGCTTTATATTACACTAGAGGATGCCCGCGGTTACAACTAAGGCTACTGCTCTGCTCCCGTTGCTCATAGCGCGATGTTATATAGCCTATAGCTTTCCTCAATAAATGGGCTATCTAACACTGAAAGCACTTTTCAAATCGGACCAGTAGTTTCTGAGATTAGCGCGTTCAACCAAACAAACAAACAAAACCTTCAGCTTTATAAATATTATTACTAGACTATGCCCGCGGTTACACCCGCGTTATTTAAGGCTACTGCTCCGCTCCCGTTGCTCATAGCGCAATGTTATATAGCCTATAGCCTTCCTCAATAAATGGGCTATCTAACACTGAAAGCACTTTTCAAATCGGACCAGTAGTTCCTGAGATTAGCGCGTTCAACCAAACAAACAAACAAACTCTTCAGCTTATATAAATATTAGTATAAGAAGTTATCGTAAAAATCAGACAAATCTTGGCAAATTTTAGGCAGAATAAGTAGTATTTAATTTAAACCATGGAATATCGCTATCCCTTTAAGTTGCGGAGGTCAGACAGGCAGTCGCCTTGTAGAAAAGCTAATCTTCAGTCTAAGGTCGGTATAACGCTATGGGGATGATGGAATGGTAGTATTTAAAGAGTACCTGACGACCAATAACGACCGGTTGGCGCAGCGGGTTCGATTCCCGCTCAAGTCAAACATTTGTGTGCATGAACATGGATGTTTGTCTTGGTCTGGTTTCTATGTATAATATGTGGTGTATAATATGTATGCATTTACCAAAAAAAAAATATATATATATAAGTTTATCCATTGTCTAGTACCCATAGTACAAGCTCTGCTTAGTTTGGGGCTAGATGGTGGTGTGTGTATGTGGTAGAATATAATATATTATTATAGTACCTATTTGTCCAGCTATAACCTACTGGAGATACCAACAGACTGCCATGCAGAGTGTATCGAGTACAAACTCGCGGTGCACACGAGTGACTTTGCGAAGTTATAATTGCGTTTTAAGTTGTAGCTTGCCCCGTGCCTCGGTGAGCATGTTAAGCCATCGGCTGTCATAAAGATCTTCATAGACAGCACAGTTATTAGTGGCATTGGATAAAACCCTTATTAATAAAACCTTTGGCTTGCGCAATTCAGATGGCGATCGCTCTTTGGAAAAGTTAAAATATTCTGTCAATCTGGTAAGACTTAAATTGTAAGCGGATCCCTAGCTTTAAGACGATATTCTTAGATTCAACCGGCTAGCGTCGGGATGACGATGATGAGTTACACATGGAGGACCGAAAAAATACTAGTAACATGTTCCTACTAAGAGTTACTAACCCAAACTAAAGACGTAACTGCTCAGACACACATGTTCTCTTCAAGATTTTAAGAACGTCTTCGAAAATGTATGTGTATGGCTGCATACTGGGCGAACAAGACATGAAACTTTATCGAATTGACTCGTCATTGAAACGAAAGAAGAATAGTAAGAGTTTACCTAATACGCTGCCAGTTTCCGACGCAAACATAACTTTGATTTACGTTCTGGCTGTTCACTTGGCAGTATACCTACCTACGTAAAGGAGTACAGTTTTAAAATCTAACTACGAAGAGAAAACGAGCAAAACGCCTAACAGTTTATATTTTAACGAGAAAACACTAAAAGAGATAATTCAGTACTTTACTCGCTTGGTTTTATTGCTTTTCGGACTTTCGCTTTGCAAACCATCAGTGCGGGAGTCAGAAGAGTATTGGTCTTTTTCTAAAAACACGATACTCGCTGCAAGCGAATTTAAAACGAAACGTCGAAAAAACCGAGTAGGTACTATGGAAAATGTTGTTGACAAAGTCGACACTCTATAACGTGAATGAGTTTCAAGTGATTTGTATTCGAGAATACGTGGTGAGAGTTAAATGAGTTGCTCGCAACTTGGCAAGTATACTGAGTAGTTAGACTTGGCATATGTTACTGAGAAGTTTGTGTTGCGTGTTCGAGGCGGCGTTAGCAATCGTCTGATTGTAAGCAATTGTCTTTTGGCTGTTGTGAACTTTTAGCTGTATTACAGAAGTGAAACAGCTGTCTTTTAGTGTCGGAGACACAACACAAAAGTATTTTCGAAGTAGATTGTAAGGATAAAGTCTTTCCTGGTGATTTCAGCGGCTGCCTCGCCTTTTAGCACTGCGAGCTGCGTTAGCACCTCAAATTGTTGTTGCGTATCTCGGTGTTCTTTGTGTTTTTGATGTATATTTTTGAGGTGCCTGCGATATAAAACTCTAGAAAGTGGAATTTATGACTCTTGCTCAAGTCAATAAACCGAAGTTATTAATCGAAAAGACGAGGCCTGGATTTTTGAGATCTATTACTCATAAAAACAAATATATACTACCCAAAGTCAATTCTTCAACCCGCGTACCTACCGTATACGTTACGGTAGGTACGCGGGTTGAAGAATACTTGGTTCCAAGTTATGTGAATAAACTGCCGGAAGGATTACAAATATTATATAAACAGAGATCGAAAGGTTGCAAGTTCTAAATGAAGCACTTTTACATGTAAGGTATATTAATTATTAATTAAACAACATTGTTACAAGTTATATCTAAGTAATGCGTATTGTTCGTCAATAAACGGCTCGCCAGTACTCAGATAAACCCTGTAAGGTTTTCGTAGTGCGGCAACGTATTATGTAAGATTGAGGAAATGTATTGGAAAACACAAATAAATAAAACCTTTTATGCCTCAACGGCGATCGGGTGAAAGGGAGATAGATGGGTTACACGAAAGAAAAATGTCAGCGTTTGTGTCACTCGACCGATTATTATAGAAACTAAAGGCGAAACAATCTATATAAAATCCATAAAAACTGCATTCAGCAGCTCGATGGCAGTATTTTGTCTTCGTCTCTTATGTCACGTGTAAAGGTAAAAAAATATATCAGCCTCATTCGCGCACAAGCACGATACCTAAACCTGATGGTTCAGACTTGTCTAGAATCTGTCCCACTGCTGAGTATGGGCCTCTCCTCATAAAGGAAGGTTTACGTTCACATAACTTTCGAGAACATTATGGACAACCTTGAGACATGGAGGGTACAGCAAACAATAATTAACAATTTAATACGTACTCACCTAACTTTGAGAAGTCAGTATTGCGTGGCTTGGCTTTGAACTCGGGAATCTGTTGGCCTCTCTACTAGACTATCGCTAAGTAAAGTCAACTTTTACCGATATGTGAAGCTGAAATACAATACAATGCGCAACATGTTGTCTGCCGTTGCGGTTTGCAGTCAGCTGTGAACTCGTGCGTGCCTTAAGTCCTGCAAAGCACAAACGAAATCAAAACACATTTCAGCCATACTAATGTCGTCACGAACCACAACATTCTGCTCCTGCGTCTCTCCTGCCATCATCCTCCTAACGTCATCCCAGTAATTGCTCGCCCGAGGTTCGCAGTGCCAGACACAATTAAAAAGCTGTTGTGTCTCGGGTAGATATGCGTTCCGGCACAAGGGGTAGAATATTAGCTTTTTCGCAGAGCGTCTGCCTGTCTGACCTGCGCAACACAAATGGTATTAGGATATTCTATGATTTTAACTAGTGTCAGTTTATTCAGAGGAGCTGACTCCCTTTGACGACTGTCAAAGTCATTCATAATAGCCGGACTGACACCACAACGTGCTCTCCGAGGCACGAGGCAAGCGATAATTAACAATTCAAGCGTCTCTCCTACCAGTAAATCCTAAAACGTATAACCATACCCGGAACGTCATTATCACCAGTTCGCAGAAATTACGCAATCGTACGCTGACGCCTATTAATCAACTTCTCAGTCGTGACATTAAAATAGATTCGACGTCAAATATCATTAAAATATCAATATCTGAGCCGAATTTTATTGTGATCTCACAATACAAACATTTTTTAAATACTTCATGTTTTTAAATTGAAATTATTATAATTTTTCGTAATCGATTTGGTTTAGTGTTCCTGTTATCAAACAATGATATCTTGTTGCCGGTTTTTATCGTAGTTCACGATCGAGCCTATAATTTGAAAATTGAATAATAGAGACTACCGATATCCCTGTCTCATTTTAAGATAGTACTTACCTACTGATTGACTGAGCAAACATATTAATATTTAAAATCTTGATTTATAATCTCGCGTCAATATGTATGTTAATGAGAAGGCGTGGTATATTTTATCAATCGATAATCACACTCAAACACCCAAACATTGTCGTGGTTTTTCCAGCTATATACTCTTTATGAAGTCGGTATGTTTTCATATAGGTAAGACGTCCTCGAATGTGCTAATGCTGATGATACAAGAAATCCTCATTAAGGCTCCAGTACACAACGGCGTTATAGTTATAGTTATAGTTGGTCGTGGGTTTTCCGCACTTAGCCACTTATTTGGGCCATTGTGCGTATGTGGCGACTTCATTGACGCCGACTACTCATACCACCTTAGTTCCTTCCAGAAAGCCATTAGTTGGCTGGTGTCGTTTAAAGCTTCACTCATGGTTCTGGGGTTGTTCAGCAGCTTTGCCCGTTGATCGCTCAAACTTGCACAGTGCAGAATGACGTGAGCGGGTGTTTCTTCGATTTCCATACAGCCCCTGCACAGTGGGCTGTCCGTAACGCCTATGTTGAATAGGTGCTTGTTGAGTGGACAGTGGCCGGTTATTATGCCCGTCAGATGCTTTAGTGTTTTCCTATTAGAATGCAGCAGCTTGTGTGAGAGTCGCTTGTTCAAGCAGGGGATGGCATCTTTTGTTTGTCTGCATTCTTTTATGTTTGCCCACTGTTTTTCGTGTTCATGTGCGGTTCTCTCACGTAGCCACGTTTTGATTTGGCTTGCTGGTATCGGTACAATCGGCTCGGGTCCCATTATCATTGCGTCCGATCCTTGCCGTGCCAGTTGGTCTGCGGCGTCATTGCCTGCGGAGTTGCTGTGGCCTTTAATCCATTGCAGCGTAACCCGATTCTTCTCTGCAATCTTTTGCAGCTCTAGGTGGCATTCCATGATGAGGCCGCTGTTAAAGCAGTTGCTGCCGAGAGCTTGTAGTACAGAGGCACTGTCCGTGATAATGCGTATAGACAGGTCACTTACGTTCCTAGACGCGATTGCTGTTGCGGCTCTTGTTATCCCAACACACTCGGCTTGGAATATGGTGTTATAGGTGCCAAGGGGTGTTGAGATGTTGATGTTTAAGTCATGGGAGAATACGCCCGCACCCGTCCCATACTTCGTTTTTGAGCGTATGCTCAAATGTTTTACACAACGGCGTATGCTGGCCCACTTCAGGCGATCGCCATTGTGTCTGTACACAATGGCGATCGCCTGAAGTGGGTAATGGTATATAGTGGCAGACAATTGTCAATCGTGGCGCGCAATCGGGATGTTGTCGGTTTTTTGGGCACACTTCAAAGGAATTGCTTAGGTTGTCATCCACCGCAGACCGGGTTAGTGCACTTTTTATTGCGGTACTTGAATAATTATTTGATTGCCCAAAATGTCAGTATTGTGGAACACTGGACTTTCAAGTTTATTGATTTATATCAATCTGAGCTTTGTCCTATTACGGTGTAGGTATGCAGTTTAAAAATAAATAGCCGCGGCTTTCATTACTTCCACGTCGCAAGTGTTTCGCCAGGCAGCAATGAGCCATGCGCCATTGTGTGAAAACCAAGTGATCGTGGCCTACAGTGGTGCATTGCAAAGCATGGCCCATCATAGACCATTGTGTACTTGCGCCTTTAGATCTTTATTAGGTATTGCTAGGCAGCTAGCACCGAACATAGAGGTGCTTTAGTTGCTAGCATTTGTTTATAACGGTACACTTACCATCAGAAAAGCATTCTTGTGCTACCGTTCTCCTATTCTTCTTGTCTTGTCAATGGCGATTTAAATTAAGTGCGACTTTCCAGCCACAGCTATGGCGTTCTTTGTAAACAGGGTAGCAGCAAGTGTGGCATATTCTGCTTCAAATAGATGCCGAATAATTTATACATTATCATCATCAGCCTTCTGTAGTCCACTGCTAACTGGATTATGGGCTCTCCTAATTTGCGATGGCAATAGGAGTGTTTCTATATTAAGCAGAAAGCAAAGATAGCCTTTATGATGCTGCTGCAAGCCACAGAGGTTCATAGATATATCCTTTTAAATAAAATGCATCAAAAATGAAATTGACTTTTTCCGTTAGGAAATTCTCAGTAGCAGCACGGAGTCCGGTAATGTGCCCGGTACGGCAATAGGCTCGCCCCCTACTACGTGGGACCTAAAAATTCATGGCGAAATGTGGGTGTAATCTTACACCTCTGCCTACCCCTTCGGGGATACAGGCGTGAGTGTATAATAAAATGCATCAAAATACTACGGTAGGCAGCTAAATAAAATTTTAGCACACGACGCGGGATGACAGAAGTGTAATATACGATATCGGTAGTTTTTACACGTTTGTTCACACTGAAGTAAGCCATTGGGTGGCTTAATTCCTACCCCTTCAATTAGGTAGGTACTTGTGATAAGGTGTTATATAATGTACACATATAACTTTAACATAAGAGAGCATAGAAGGTCACAAAGGTATACGTAGCGCTCAAAGCATGATTTGGCTTGTTCGTTCCCTTGGCCGTTTGTAATAGGTCGACAAAGTTTACCTCACAGCACTACTGTGCCACGGCGGGTAGGTAAAATTCTCGGTACCGGTTCTTTTCTCATAACAAAAATCATTAGGCTATGTCGCAGGCCTTGGGGTAATCTGAAACTCTGACACACACCCACAAGAAAACTAGAAAACACAGGGGCACAGTCACTGTGAAGTTTGCTAACCATTATTCGCGTGACTTCGCCACTTTCGGGACGCTAAAAACACTGAAGTGCTTTAAGGGCCCCGAACGTCTTTAAGAAAGTCTCACGCACCGCCTTCGCCAGCTCTAACTCGGTTAAACTCATCCTTCCAATGGAGTGGCAGAGTCAAGACAGCTGGGAATGGGTTACCGGCGCGTCAAAAAAGGACATCTCTAGTGTTAGAACTCCGTACCTTCAACATTTGCTCTGCTACTGAACCTTGTTACGCAAATAATGACTAATTTAAATCCGAAGTAAAAGGTGGCAAGCATAATATCACTTACTATATATCTATTTATCTAGAAGTAGATCTATTTATAATAGGCACCATAACATCCGCCATACGTTTAATCTAAGAAATTTAAGAACAATAAATTCCAAATACAAATTAAGACCTTTGCCTCAGAATCAACGAGACTGTCTTTAAAATGATTAATTTTATATTAATTAACGATCTTACAAAAAATGTAATTTAAAGTGCGTCGATGACCTTTACAAAAAATGGTAACATTTGATCATCTGACTATTTTAATCGTCATTGCTTATGCTAAATTAAGGTATAAGTTACAATACATTCGATTAACGTATAATATCCGATATTTTGGCGATTCATGTTTTTTGATGTCGTACGAGATTAATAAGCGCAAATCGATTAAAGATTTTTGCTATATAAGCTCTATTTAAATCAATCAAACTCAGTTCGACCCGTTCGTTCAGAAATATGAAGACGTTTGTAGCGTTGCTTCTCGTGACATTGTGTTTTGCCGAAAAACGCGATGTCGCTTTCACCACACAACCGTACGGGTGCATCAGCGATCAAGATGCAGTCGCAGCATTCCACTCTTCGTTCTTCGCTTTTAGCGTGGAACTAGCCAAGAAAGCTGCACTTCGAGGAGACTACTTCTTAACTTTGTCTCCACACGCTGTCTGGCTCACTCTAGCTGCGGTCGCTGAAGGAGCTGACTTCTTCACGCAAAAGGATCTCTTCAATCTCCTGAACCTTCCCAATGACGCTTGCTCCAGGCAGAAGTTTTACCAAATAGCCATAACAAGAGTGGCTTTAAGCGACGAAGTCAATGTCAACTATACCAGGGCTATAGTCATCGATGAGAACGCACGTCTTAATCCACAATGGTACAATCTCAACCAACAGTTCTCCCTCCTCCAAGTGATCCCCGCTCCTCTGAGATTCGACCCAGAAACGACTACCGAAATTATCAAGAAAACTCTTGGCTCTGATGCGACCGGTTTGGACCTTAAGGGAAATTCGGTGTTGCTGAATTCCATCGACTTCAATGGGTTGTGGACTACGGCATTTGCTGATGCTGTTATCAACCGAACACCGTTTTATGGTTCGAAGGGACTGCGCGTTGGCACTGTCGATATGATGAGAGTGAGAAGGCGTGCACGTATTGGATTTGTCCCAAGCTTGAACGCGAAGGTTCTAGAACTGCAACTTGGCGTGAAGGGAGAATACAGCATGATATTCGCCATGGCAGTCAACAAGGATGGCAATGTTGAACCAGTTGTGAGGAGCTTCACTAACACTACGATTTTTGAAATTGTTGGATCTCTGCAAGACAGCTTTTCGCCAATCGACATAGCGATCCCAAGATTCGTGATCAACTCGGAGATTAACATGAGGGACGTACTTGAAGATATGGGTATCGTCAAGTTGTGGAAGGAAGTTGGACCTACCAGGTATGATCTTTATTTTATTTAATAGAAGGTTGTTGCCTTTAAATTAAAACATTTGATTTGCGGTTGAAAGGTGGGTTTGACCCATTGCATTTTAGTCAATTTTAAGATAACATTGATTATAATCAAGTTGGTGAGAATCAATAGTCGTATGAACACCTATACGAAATCAAACCCAAGTAGATAAAGCTATTGAAAAGTGCATGGTACAATAATTTTCAACTGCACAGTGACTCCTATTTAGAAAGGAAGGCAAAATGCAAGTTTACGCTTGCAGTAAGTGGTTGTAGACTCCTATCCACCAAGCGAGGCGATGTGAATGTTTCATTACTTTACAATTTAATTGTCTGCCAGCCATACAGGCGTACAAGTAACTGTGTATCGGAGTGTAGCGGGTTCGATCCCCGCACAGCGAAAACTCGAAAATCTTTTGTCGTAGGTACCTACCTACATACGAAGTTTTGCGTTCTAATGTACTTAGTTTCTGTTTATGATATTTATGATAGATCTATATATATATATATCTTTTGTACATAAGTAATCACTTCATCTCGGAACTATCTTCTAGTTATTGTTCTTTTCTATAAACCACCAGTAGCCAATAATTAGTACCAATTAACCCCTCTTTGACAGATATATCTCCACCCCATCTGCCAGACCAGCCAGCTACATCCACCGCGCCACCATGACTCTGAACAGCGAAGGAGTAAACCCACCACCCTTCCAGCACCCATCGTTCCTTTTCTTAACCCCTGAAGAACAGTACTGGCGGGAATTCATCGCAGATAGACCATTCATAATGGGACTTTTTGACTCCGAGACGTATACTTGCCTTATGGGTGCCATGTTCACGAAACCGACTTATCCGTACCCGGGTTTGTAAATGGTGTAAAACAGTTTCGAATCCAGCTTTTTCTTTTGAAGGGCGCAACTTTTCTGAATTATGATTTTGTGGGAACTTCAGTCAACCTAAGGAGAACATTATAAATTGACAAGTTTTAGAGTGACTTGAGGTTCAGGCCTTCTTATTGGATTCGATTGATCTAAAAAGTATTAAAAATAAAATATTTTCATAATTTTTGTGTTTTATTTAAACGTTACTGGACATATTTGTGAATTTAGATAACCTCTGTATACCTACACAACATACCCAATTTTCAATTACCCCGCAACTATTTTAGATTCCTTCGAAATCTCAAAAGGGTTTGAAATATAATCGCTCATTCACGCATTATTATGATAAACTTATGATCGTATTTTAAGTATTTTTGGGCAATCAGGTCAACATCCTCCTAACGTAATCCCAGTTTCAATCTGGGGTCCGCTTACTAGTCTAACCGGATTTGGCTGAATATTAGCTTTTCCACAGAGCGACTGCCTGTCTGACCTACGCAACCCGAAGGGATAGCAATATTCCATGGTTTAGACTAGTGTCAGTTTATTTAGAAGGTACTGACGCCCTATAACGACTGTCAAAGATCTTCACGACAACCGGGACCGACGGTTTAACGTGCTCTCCGAGGCACGGGACAAGCGATAATTGACAATTTAATACGCACATAACTCCGAAAAGTCATTGGTGCGCGCCGTGGATTCGAACCCGATACCCTCTGCATGGCAGTCTGTTCGTATCTCCACAAGGCTATCGCTGCCTGCTTTTGGGCAATCAAGTATGCCACTAGATTAATCTCGGTAACATTAATTTGTTTTGGGGTGCTTACCAGGAAACTAGATTAAAGTTAGCTGGGCTTGACATTCAATACTCATGTAACTCATGCCAGCAAAAGCCACTGAACGGTGATTAGTCGTAGCCTACAAAAATAAAAGATTTTTTTTTTTTTTTTTTATAGTTTTATGCACAAAAATGTACAAAGGCGGACTTAATGCCGAAGACATTATCGACTAGTCAACCTTTGGGTGATGCAGAGAAACATGTAATACTTAGGTGCATTTCTTAAATTAAAAAAAAGAATAAAAGAAGAAAACAGAAACCTACTCATTAATATAAAATATAAAATTATATATACCTAATATACGTACTTACATACTATAAATACCTATATATTTATTAATAAACATTACCGGCCTTTGCCGACATGGCAAACATATAGCTGTCCTAATGATTCTGTAGCAAAACTTACTATTACCTAGAGTAAGCTGTGCAAAATGCTATTGTAATTTTATAAGGCACTTCAGACCTCATATCACAAATTACATTCATCATCATCATCCTCTTAGTGTTATCCTAGTTTCAATCTGGGGTCCGCTTTCTAGTCTAAACGGATTTGGCTGAATAATCTAAAAGCTTTTCCACGGTGCGACTGCCTGTCTGACCACAAATTACATACATATCACAGACTAATTTTAGACAATTCGAAGTGTATTACTTATAATGTTAGGAAGTGGAAGAACATCCAAACTCATAATTATCACTTGTGGTTTGTATAAAGTTTTGTCCTGCCTCTGAATCGAAATTACCGAGAACATACCAGGTGCAGATATTTATCAGAACTGCTGCGACTATACGGTATTTTCGCAATAGTTCTACTTAGTCAGTCACGCAGTGACCTCTCCAATAATAGATTATTTAAGAGACCTATAGAATTATAAGACTGGGGTCTAGTTCTGACCATAAGATAGGGTATTGCATCTTATCTTATGGAACACATATAACTAAATAGGTTTCGTTATATAACTGAAAACAACATACCTACTTAAATGATAGTTAATTATGTTTACCTTCAATTATTTGTGGTGTAGGTACCTACGTACCTTCATAGTAGTTTATACTCAAATGTAGAGCCTTGGTTACATAATGAAAGAACAAACATAACCGAGTAAGTGGTTTCTTTCACCGAAGATCGATCTACTGATGCGTCCGTTCGGTGAACGAGAGAGCTGTGGGTCCAAATGTCAAGTGCGCGAGTGATGCATGATGCAGCGCATGACTGGAGTCTAAAGACTACCACTAGCAGTTAGTGGTTACTGAGGCACTGGGCAAGCCATAATTGTAACGTTTATGAGGTGTGGGTACCTATATGCCTAATGTGTTACGTAGTAGATATGTGTAATGGAGAGAAATTAAATACTATTTGTTGGTTACAAGATATTATATTCGGAAGCGTTACACAATATAAACCCGGTAGCTAGTGGCAAGAGCCTTAACTCAGGGCAGGGTAGGCAGGCAGGCTGACGAGGCTTCAGTGCTCCAGCAGAGGAGGAGCACTTAACTTCAGCGGTGTCCAAGATCCGGAAAGGGCCGATCGCTGTCGCGCCGCGGTATTTATTTGCCGCTGGGAGGGAAGCGGCCAGTCAGGAGAAATGGTAGAGGCCAGCGCGACGATTACAACGTCACATAATTAACAATTTAATACGTACTTAACTTTGTAAAGTCACTGCTGTGCGCCGAAGATTCGAACCCGATACCCGCTACATGACAGTCCGTTGGTATCTATCGCTGCCTATTTATAAGTTCCGTATTTAAACAATTCAAAAAATCTGTCATCCGTTTACATACAATTCTTGCGTTACTGACTGACCGACTGCCAAAACTATTCAGCGCAAGAAGCTGAAATTTCGCATGTATGTTCCTCGGGGCATTAAGGATAGGGGATTATTAGAAATTCACAGTATCAGGCAGAAACGCTTACAATAAAATGTGCTGGTGTAGTTGCAGCCATCCTATAGTTCTTATTTTAAATTGTCTTACGGGATATACAGGGTGTAAAAAGACACTTAACGAAAACTGAAACCCCATATTGTACCAATCATTACGAACATTTTTTACTTCGGCACCATGCCTGGGAAATTACTGGTTCAGGAGATATTGAGGCTCAAAGTTACTATGAAATTTTTGTACATCATCAGCCTTTTAACAGTCCACTGCTGGACTAGGCCTCTTCTTTGAAAGGAGGAATTGGCCTACTATACCACGCTGGCCAAACGGGTTGGCATAGGGTTTTTATCAAGTTTTCCTTCTCTTACAGTGCTGTTCTCTGCAATAATAATATGCTCCCTCTGTCGGATCTTACGACACCCATGGGATGATATGGGGTGGTGACAGTTCGTATTCTTAATCCGTCACCACACGGACAGCAATTTTTGTAATTAGGTACAAAATCGATGCAATTACTGCGCCAACCTGTTCTATGGATGTCCTATGCACCCATGGATAAGTAGGTATTTCGAAAATTTCACGCGCACCCTTTTAATTGCGGTTTAAAAAATGTGATTATTTGAAAAAAATAAAACTTTTCTCAAGTTTTATTTTTGCTTAGTATCACTTGGCATGATGTTCAAAACGAGTAGACTTCGGCTTGGTGATGGGTCTTGTAACACCCTATATACCACGTACCTTTGTTTGAAGTAACCGATATTGCGGCACTGTTGCAAGCGCCATGTTCTTTCATCCACCCGCAATACCCGCAGTACTTCCGTAGGGACGTGTTATACTTATATCCCGAAAGATAATTTAAAATAACTTTAAAGACCACGAATGTTTAAACATCCTCTAGTTCTACTAATATATTAAATCTGCCCTAATTTTGTATCAAACGCTCTTAATTATCACATCTATCTTTCGCAAAAGTGGCCAAACCTTTGCTCGGTGAAAGCATAATATTAATTATAATAAATCTATATTTTATTCATACATTTATAATCATTGTGTGTACTTATATCGATACTGTTGGTTGGAATGGTTGAACAAACTATAGCCAGTACGGACAATGTAATGGACTTTACGCTTCTCCCAGAGAGTAAAGAGCCTTGTGCCTGGCAAGGGAACAGTTGATAAAAAGCGCCAACGATGAGTACTGTAGACATTTCGATGGCTATATATCTGTATTACAAATAATTTAACTGACTGCATAAACTGATGTAGAAGAAACATTTTTTAGCAAATCCAAGGAGTGACTATACATACATACCTTCAGCACTCACGCCTGTTTCCCGAGGGGTAGGCAGAGACTTCGGAACGCCATTTGCAACGATCCTGACATACCTCTCTTGCTTCATTCACTTCCATCAAGTTTCTCATGCATGCTCTTCTGTTTAGGGTACTTCTGACCTGGTTCTTTTTAGGATGTCTTCAATCTGGTCAGAGAACGTCCGCCTAGGTCTTCCCCTTCGTCCTGTCCCATTCACATTTGCCTTATATATCTGAGTGACTACAGTGTTATAATAAATGGCAAGCAACCCAAATTAAAAAAGACTCGTCACATACCTAGAGGTCATAATAGAACTAATACGAATAAAAAGGAATATTAAGATAAAAAACGACGATATAATATGAATTCGAATTGATACGCAACAATCAATCAATAACTAATTTATTTTAATGTTAACTATTATTATATCATTCCGGTTTCCATAAAAACTTAGTCCTTTACACGAGCATCAAGAAACGTGGATTCTGTTTAAATAAATTCGCTTATTTTGTAATGCGTTGACTTATTTTATTTTGGCGCTATGTTTTGTAAGTACCTACCAGTTTCGATGCCAAAATCGGGCAAAGGTATAGAGACATTCTGCCATTTTTGTTTTGCGCATCATCTCAGGCAAGTGAGACAGCATTTTTAAATGAAATCACAAACTATACTGTGCTCGCGGCTCCTCTCGCGCTGGACTATTTTATCCCCTTAGGGTAGCCATTTCCAAAAACCTTCTCTTATTAGTAGATACACGGGTACTCCCGTATACTTTTCAGCTTCTTGCGTTCAATAGTTTTGGCTGTACATTGCCTGTCAGTCAGTCGGTAATATAAACATATGTATAGGTATATATACAAGTAGTCAGACAAAAGCCAAACACCTGCGTGGTACCTTATTTAATTTGTTATTCAGCTCAAATTGGCTTGCTCACTAAAACTACCGCAGTACTCTTCTAGCGACCCAATGTGAATGGCGAGATCACCGAGACTACTTACGTTAAATATGACATTCCGTAATCCTGCCACGTTAGGCCCGCCTCGTCTGGCCGGCCCGGCTATTTTGAGCTTGCAAAGTTTATTTCATAATACCTACTTATTACTATCTCATCCGAAATACTTTTCTTTTTTTTCTTTTTTAGGGTTTCGTACCTCACAAGGTAAAAAAAGGAACCCTTATAAGATTACTTTCTTGTCCGTCTGTCTGTCTGTCCGTGTGGCACCACAGATTTTCTCAGGAACGGGTGGACCTAGCAAATTGAAATTTATACCAGATACTAAGGTCTATGATTCCTATTAGGTGTAGTGTATAATCAGGGTCCTGGGTCAACCCAATAAAAAGGTATGGTCAAAATTAGATTTTTGCGAAAACTTGTAAGTACCAAAATTAACCTTAATTTTCATATTTTTTTAATTTTCGGAATTTTTCCTTTACTTGTGCTGTAAGACCTTGGTTTTGACCAAAATTGACAATTCTAGGTCAACCGTAAGTACCCTATAGGTTTTGGGTCGAAAACCTATATGGTAGTTCCCGTTGAACTAGAATCACGATTTTTTGGCCAAAAGCAGGATCTTAAAGCACAAATAAAGGAAAAATTACAAAAAATAAAAAAAGTGGAAAATTTAAGGGTGTCCCCATACATAGTAGACTCCATTTAAGATAGTCCTCTAAGTTGTATGGGCGCTCATACAGATTTAGTGGACTAGCGTAATTAGCACCAACCACTAAATTAAGTAAGGTAAAATGCGTACGGCACCCTCGGTGCGCGGGTCAGACTCGCACTTGCCCGAATTTTTTTTATAGTTCTTTCTTCTTCGTGAGTGTGTGGCCAACTCTGGTGTCGGACTTTTCAGACCGCACGAAGAGCTCCGACATGGTTTAACGATTTTTGTCCTGAGACGAGAACCCGGACCGAGCTCTCCTAAGCGCGGCAGCACTGATGTAAATACCACACGCGGTTACCCATCCAAGTGGTGACCTGTGCATGCGTGGCTTAATTTTGCCGCCCTATTACGAACGGCAAGCCAAGTCTCGGTATGAGCGCTACAAATCCTTCGAAATACGAAACAAATACCTACTACAGAATAGATTTTAATCCGGATTTAGTTTTTTGTTTAAAGTTATCGAAAATTACATAAATTTGATTGATTTTTATCTTTAATCCATTATAGCTAAAATTAGTAGTATTTATATTGAAAAAATTGATCGCTTTTTAATTAAATAAATCGATTCATTTCGATCAAGAATATTAATTTAACTTCATTGTAACGTGTTTTTTAATCCGATGCCGATACTTATTTGAAGTGGATTTCAATGTCATGGTTATTATGCGTAGATATTAGATTCAATTCACGTCTAATTCTTACGCAATTCATCAAATCAAATCGCGGGTTCGGCACCCGAATTAACACGTTTTTAAGCTATTTTGTGAGTATCAGCAGAATTTCAGGGGCTGCACACAAGACCGCAGGAAGAAGTTAATTTAAAGTGGAGACAGGTGAAGACATGGGGTAGTGACAATTTAGGTACATTCTAGATTTTTATTTTTTTATGTTTTTTATTTGAATAAGCACACCAACAGCGAAAGTATAATCACAAGAAACATCTTGAGCCTACATCTATTACTACCACATGGACAAAACCAGTTACATTTACTTTGATAATATTTTTAATATAAATGTGTATTTTTAACAAGTATTTTAGTAAAATAAGCCGGACTTTTTGATCTTACATTATATTTTTTATAAATAAAAGCAATCAAATGCATAATATTTGTATTAATATTTAAACCAATTTCGCATTTTAAACATCGTGAGACTTGAAGGCAAACGAACAAGACAAAAGCAGTGAGTACCTAATAGTCATCAATATGTAAATATTCCGGTGTGACATTAGGTATAGCAAAAATCATGACTTGTACAATAATATGGATTATTAGACTGTGATAATAATATGCACCGACTGGCCTTGGTAACTTAGGTACTTGAATAAAAACTTACTACCTACGAAAAGTTTAAATTTCCATTTCTTTTAAAGTAACTAACTTTAATAGGTAATTCGCTATTTGTACACATCATCATCATCATCATCCTCACGGTTCCAATTCTTTGCATAGGCTTATTAAATTTATAAAAATGCTATCATAATGAGAAGGGTTAAGCCACAGCGTAACATGCTGGCAGCTTTCGAGATGTTACGGCAAAATTATCTATCCGCAGTGTCTCGAGGCGTAATTCTTTGACCAGTGTGTGTTGCCAGTGATAACCTACGGAACTGAAAACGTGGTCAGCAACAGCTATGCTACGCCTCAATATATTTCTTTAATTATCAAAAAGCTCAATTAAAGTGATGGAGAGAGCTATGCTCGGAGATTACCTGCGAGATTAAATTTGAAATGAGGAGATCTGTAGGAGAACCAAAGTCGAGAGAGAGCTATGTCGAAGCTCTCCGAATGTGTGCTAATGGGCAGGGCACATAGCGTAGCCGGTGGGGCAGGAAAATTTCATGGTGGCGATCTGATCTGATCATCTGAATGACGATTTGGTTGCGATTGGATCTGGATGCGGGCGGCTCAAGATCGGTCTGTGCTTAGAGGATTTTGGGACGCCTAAGCAATGATATTACAAGAAAAGGGTAGATACGTTAGCTACGTAGTAATCAATCCGTAGAAACGGTACACTAACGCACACATCGATAACTCCATATTTTATTTTATTTTCGGTTGACAACGGCTCGCGACGTCACACACACATATGTTAGACTTGCCAACTGGCTTATCTTTAGCGTCCTGCTTTTGGTACGCCTATAACATATCTACTTCTTTTTGCTTTTGTAACATCATTGCGCCTAGGTATGTCCAGATGTGAACTTTTTTAAGCTTAGATAAAGAAAATTTGAAGAAAACTGACTTCTAATAATATAAGTGGGCCTAAATGAGCAGAATATTAATTAACGAAACAAAAGACTAATTTTCGGCATCGGAAAACCTAACAAAGACATTGCTCTATACGAACCTGAGACCCACTGACACCAAAGTTTACTATTTGAGTATCGTATTTAAAAATTGTTACTACAATTAAAAATAATTTATACCTTAATGGTTCGTAGTAAATTAAAGCCATATCCCAGACATATTAATGGACCCAATACCTTTTTTTGTTTCATTATATACATTAAAAAAAGCCCTAAAACAACTTGTATGTAAATTGTTCTTGTACGTTAGATTTATTTCGATGTCCGTCTTGTTGTAAACATTTGTATTAAAATATCTTGATATATTATGCGAGAGTAAGAGACTACTAGACAGATAAAAATATTTATAAAATGATGACACCATTTTTTGCAATTTTATTAGTAATCTTAGCTAAGTGTTTAATCAAACATTTTTTTACGTGGGTCAATTTTAGTTAAATTTTATCAAGTAGGCAAACCTAAAAAAATCAACATGAGTACCTACCTACACGGTTGCATGAACATGCCGACATTTAATATAAAACCAGAGCGTACACTTTATAGTGACGAAAACGTTTATAGACGCGGCATTATGCGATCATGTTTTGGGACTTTATTCATCGCGGTTGCTACCGTCTCCTTAGTTAAATCACAAGCTCCTTTAGACACACTAGAAGACTGTGTCATTCTCAACCTAAAGGAAAACTATCGGAATTCGATATACCACCTCATCGTTTTATCGTATAAAGCGGTTGCTCTGCACAGCAATGTGAACTTCGTCTTCTCGCCGCGTTCAATATGGATCATGCTAGCAGCCATCGCCGAAGGGAGTGACAGCTACACACAGCAGCAACTGTTCCAACTCCTGAACCTACCAGACGACCAATGCATACGACAGAAGTACTACAGAATAGCTACTTCAAGAACAATCCCAGTCCAAGATGTCAGCATTCTCCACACAAGGGCTTTACTCATCGATGAAGGTCTAACGATCAACCCGCAATGGTACAATTTGGTGACGAAGAATTCGATGCTGGATGTATTTACAGCTCCTATTAAAAGAGACCCGGCAGCAACAGCAAATGAAATCAAAAGGGTCATGAGTGCGGATGTTCCAAGACTTGACTTAAGTGGTAATTCTGTGATTCTGGATACTATTGATTACAATGGACTGTGGACTACGGCTTTTGCTGATGCAGTGGTTGAGCGTTCTCCCTTCTATAATCAGGTTGGTGAAGAGATTGGAGCTGTGGATCTGATGAGAGTCAAGAGACGAGCTAAAATGGGCTACGTCGAAAGCCTAAACGCCAAAGTTCTGGAACTGTCAGTAGGTTCAAACGGTCACTACAAAATGTTATTCATGTATATGCTAGAAAGAACAAATCTTACTCGGGCAGTAAGCAGGATTAAGAACGATATTCTTCTGGAGATGGTGAGTTCGCTGCAAGAAAGTAACATCCCGATAGAGGTAGCGATACCGCGCTGCGAGATTACTGGTGAAGTTGATGTCAGAACGGTGCTTGAAGACTTGGGAGTTACAAGTCCTTGGACAAATCCTGAAGCCACCAAGTAAGTGTAATATCACAAATTAATATGGGTACTAGGTAATATTATCAATGCCTTGAAAACCTTATGGAGATCTTAGACAGTGGCGTCGGTGCCCTAAAATATCCTGACACTGCACTGCAGTCCCTAGGATTCTTTCGTCCCGCCAGAATTTAATATATTTTAGTCCATATTTTATTGCTCTACTTCCATAGAAAATCTTATCATTCGCATTTAAACTGACAAAAGAAAAGCTCGACCCAAAAATTACGAGCCGCAAAAATGAGTAGGTAGGTAGTTTAGATCTGTTTATTATAATTTTGGCAATAGGTTCGCTCCCTATTACATTGGGACCGAGATATAACATAACACAGATGTGTGGGTGTGTAATACCCCTTCGGCAACAAAAGCGTGAAGTTATGTACCTAATGCATAATTATTTAGAAATAAATATTTACACAACAATAGGTAGGTATCATTTTTGAGAACAAGGCAATAATGATTATTTACATAATCAAAGTATTTACGTATCATCAACGTCAAAATTATATCAGCAATCAAACAAGAGTCCATTAATTAGTTATGATAAACGTGTTCCAAATTACATTGCTATTGAATAATTCTCGTACAAAATTTAACACAAATTTGAACTAAGTGAATCAGTCTAAATTACTGCCCGGACTATTATTACATAATTACAATCTATTTGGAAGATATTATACTTAATGAGTTAACTACGCAAACTTGAATAAATCTGGTTTTTAATGTTTTTCTGAGGCCACTAGTAATGGATCTACTTTTTATGCAGTTGAATGCGTCCTGCTTTTTGTGTCCTCTAGGCAAAGATAGGTACCTATCGTTTATGTTATAAATAATACGTCTAGTTGCAACGTGACGTAAATATGTACTTGTTTAGGTACTACCTTACTACTTTAAAGAAGTCATACGTATCTCGTCTACACGTATACCCAGGTACATAGCGCACGTATACAGCAGAACCTACCGCAAAATATTACAAATACCGCATTAATATTCATCATCAGCCCAGTACATATACTCTACTTTCTCACTTCTGGACCGGGCTTCTTCTAACTTTGAGATGGGTAAAGCCATAGTCCACCACGTTGGCCAAGTGCGGTTTGGCTGTAACACAAATATGCACAATAATGATATTACAAAATTGCTATTAGACTAAGCTTATGATTAAGAAATTCGACTGATCATCAGCTTCCCAAAGAACGCCATAGTTTGCATTTGCCTTCCTCAGACAGTATGTCTGAGGTAGTTGATTCTGTATGAGTAAGTAGCCACAAATTGAGAGTCGTTTCGATAGAAATTTTAACCCTTATTTTACTTAGAATATGAAAGTATAATTTCTTATTGTTTACTTTCATACGGCACAAGTTATTGTACTCACATGATGATCATTAATTAGTTAATTACTGATCGCAATGACAACTGCACTGACCGCCAATCAGTAAAACCGATTTCACACGTCACAACACAACTGTCCCTAAATCCAGGTACATTCTAACCAACCTTAAACACACAGGTACATATCCACCCCGCCAGCCTTGCCCAGCAGTTATCTCCAGAGGACTACAGTGATCCTAGACAAGCACGGAGTAGTTTTACCACCACCAGAACCGATTCTCCGCTTCAATGCACCAACAGGACTTCATCCTAAAGTCGGTACAGAGTTCATAGCTAACCAACCGTTTCTTTTCGGACTTTTTGATGCGGAGACGTACACGCCACTTGTGGCCGTGGCGTTCTCTAAGCCTGTGTATGACATTGGTAAAGCTTAGAACGAGTTAATGACGGAAGCAAATGTGTGTGGAGTTAATAAAGTACTTTAATTTGGTAATTGATTTGGTTTCATTTTTATTTTATAGCTTATTTTTATGGTAATTTATAAGTAGTAATATAAACAGATAATTGTCACTAATTTGGATGTAAATGTCGTCTATAATAAAACTGTCTTTAATATCTTTGTCACTGGCTAGAAACAAGCCTTACATGCATGTCTCTTTTACTGCCTAAAAGGTACCAAATTTTATTTTACTAAGCAAAATCGTGGGTGTAGGTACTTAGTTAAACTCATAAAACCGTAAGTACATCTAAGAAAGTAGACTTTAAGAATATCAAAATACCAATAACGCTACTATAGGTACTTAATACAATCATTGACGACCGGTTGGCGCAGAGGGAGTGTAAGCGACTGCTACGCCGATGGTCGCGGGTTCGATACCGCTCAAGTCAAACATTTGTGTGCATGAACATGAATGTTTGTCTTGGTCTGGGTGCTTCTATGTATAATATGTATGTATTTACAAAAAAAATAGTATAAGTATATGTATGTTTATCCATTATCTAGTACCCATAGTACAAGCTCTGCTTAGTTTGGGACTAGATGGTGTTGTGTGTATGTGGTAGAATATTATTATTATTATTATAATTCAGAAACTAAGCTATGTATATCGCATACGAACATTATGAGGTGAGGGTGACAACTTAAAAGAAAAACGACTTTGATTTCAACACATTTCTTTTTTTTTATTTATGGGTTTTAATCGTCACTACTCACTTCGGTTTAGTTATTTGATACTTTACTCAGCATGAGGGCGAGAGAAAGCGCCAGCGAACAAACACGTATGTGTCTTAGTATCGAAGAGCGCGAACATGAACGGTCTATCGGCGATAAAGTCGTGTCCCACAGCCGACACAACATCTGAAGCCGTGTCAGCTGCCGCGTGGACAAGGCCTGATATAAGACCGCCTGAGCTGGCAGCTGATTCGACGCCGTCGCTACCGATCTTCACGGTCACATGCTGGATCAAACCGCCTGGCATTGCTGCTGGGTGGGACACGTAGCTGGAAAATTGGATAAAATTTATGAATTACTAGCTGACCCGGCAAACGTTGTTTTGCAAAACTTTTTTTTTTTTTGAAAAATAGATGTTGGCCGATTCTCATAGATACCGGATAAGCACAAAAAATTTCATCAAAATCGGTCAAGCCGTTTCGGAGGAGTATGGGAACGAAAACTGTGACACGAGAATTTTAATATAAGATTACATGAGCCCACGGTTACATCCACGTTATTTAAGGCTGCTGCTTCGCTCTCGTGGCTCATAGCGTGATGTTATATAACCTATAGCCTACCTTGATAAATGGGCTATCTAACATAATAACAACATAACTTCATGCCTTTTATCCCCGAAGGGGTAGACAGAGGTGTATACACACCCACATTTCGCCAGTTTTGTTTAGGTCCCAATGTAATAGGGGGCGACCCTATTGCCATCTACCGGGCACATTATTAAGCGAGCGATAATATAACATTTTTAATACACACATAACTTCGAAAAGTTAAGAGGTGTGTGCCCGGGGTACCTAGGGATCGAACCCGAGACCATCGTCTCGGCAGTCTGTTACGTACACCACTAGGCTATCGCCGTTTCTAACAAGCGCGCTATCTAACACTGAAAGATTTTTTAGATCGGATCAGTAGTTCCTGAGATTAGCGCGTTCAAGCAAACAAACAAACAAACTCTTCAGCTTTATATATTAGTATTAGATTCTCTCAGAAGTCAGTCTAATGACAGTTTTGGATGAAAATATTATTAGATCATCTCTAAACTTGAAACTAGCTTGTAACTTGCAAGACTTCACGAGTAATTAAACTATGTAGTAGGTTGACTAAGTACACCAATTTCATCTGTTATAGGTAATATGGATATGTAAACCTAACCACTAAACTTAAATTGAAGTCAAAAATATTGCGTTTAAATTTAATATTAGAAATCTAGCAGTAAATATTTACAGTTTACATAGATGCATTGCATGCATTTGCATGAAAATAGCGATGTACCCATTTAGATGAATGATATAAATAGTAGATAAAACAATTTATTTTGTTAATTTACTTTTGTGCTCAGCATGCATATCATAATTACTTGTTTTGAATTAATTAAACTGTTGTTGAATGCCTATTTGTCTGCTTTATGTTTCGATATTTGCTCATACCGATGTGTATAAAATATCTATATCATATATATATCTTCAAAATGTCACTCACCTAGTGGCATCAGAATCCTTCCAGTACCAATCGATGCCGACCTCATTGAGCGCTGGTTTCACGTCGAATTCTGAGGACATCGAAAACTTCGGAATGGCGATCTCGATAGGAATCACACTGAACTCCAGAGCCGAGAAGATATCGAAAATGGATCCCAAGAAAGATTCAAAGGCGTTCTTGAGGACGTTGTTCCCAGTTCCAACAGCAATCAGCATGCTGTACCGTCCATGGTCTCCGACCGGCAATTCCACAATCTTCGTGCTCATGAAAGGAACATGGGTCAACCGGACCCGTTTCTTAATCCGCATCATCTCAACTGTTCCAATCTGTTGACCCAAATCACTGTAGAAAGGTGCCCGAGACGTTCTCGAGTCTGGGAAAGCCGTCGTCCACAATCCATGATAGTCCAAAGCATCGAGGAGTACAGAATTGCCCTTAAGAACAATATTGGACCGTGTGCCCAAGAACTTTTTCAACCGACGGGAAGTTGCCTCAGGGTTCTTCTTAATAGGAGCGTAGGCGACATCCAAAAGACCAGTATCCTTCATATAACTGGCCCATGTCGGATTCACTTTCAGACTTTGATCGAGGATCAGGCTCCGCCGTCTGCGGAACGAAACGTCCCGACCAGGCTTTTCGACGTGCAATGCGATGTCGTAGAACTTTTCCCGCAAACATTTCCGTTCCGGCAAATAAAGGCCGGCAAATTCCCGATCTTGTACCGAAGGGTCGGCTCCTTCGGCTAAAGCAGCTAAGGACAGCCAGATGGTGTAAGGCGAGAAGACGAAGTGGTTGTCACTGCGGGCAGCGACTTTCGCGTATAATTCCTTGTAGAAGTTGTTTTGGGCTTTCTGGTAGGGGCCAAGTGGGTCTGCTGAGCAAGAGTCTCCGCGGCCACCGTCTTCTTCGCTGCTGCCACCGCCGCCAAGAACGTCTCCTAGGACATGTGTGGCGCCATTTATGAGGCCACCAAATATACCTTGGCTATGAACCCCATGAGCAACGCACAGGGCTAACGCAATCCCAACCAGCACCTTCATTTTGACTGCCCTAACTACTAAATTAGACAGGGCTTCTTCGCTATTTATAGTACTAAAGATATCATTTGGAGATTGTGTAATAATTACTCCAGTAATTGAATGTCATTAATAAGTACTTAAATAAGTACTTGTGGTCACTTAACCGTTAGTTTAGGTACTGTTCTAGACGTCAGTTACGTAATTATTAGCTAAATGTCATTTATTAGTAATTAATAAGTGAATATCTATTTAAAACTAATTTAGATAAACCTTTCGAAGAATAAAATGTTGAAGCGAGAGATTAAAATAATATTGAAATGGTAATTAAATCTTTTAACCAGCCAACGATAAAAGACGGTAAGTGCTCATAAAAAGTATATAGTTTTTTTGTTGGACCGATGTTCATGAGGCCTTCCTGAGCTGACTTTACAAAGAGCTGTTTATTTATACCTTCGAAAATAACAAGTTGAATATAATTTAGTACTTACATAATTCTAGATTTATTTAAAATTAATAAGTTGTACCTACTTAGATAAATGTAATGGACGCCTCCGAAAATGCAGTAAGGGCGGCTGCATATTGGGCGAACAAGATTTAATACATTGAAACTTGAGACTCGTCATTGACACGAAAGAAGACAAAAAAGAAGATTAATAAATGAAAATAATACACGTTTATATCGTTGATAAGTACTTTACTATATTTTAAAATATCACAAATAAGTGGGAACTTTTTAAGTAGGTACATAGCTAAGGGAATCAATTTAATAAAATATTTATATTACAATATGTCATAAAGATCAACTTTAGTCAGGAAAGTAGATATTTAATACATATTAATAATAGCTTTTTATATATTACTATATAATAAATACATATTGGCATACCCTATGCAGAAAATTCAGATATATGGCATATATGGCATTCAGATATATTTGAATGTAATATGTGTGTGAATTGTATATACAATTCACACACATATTACATTCAAACTAAACAGGAGTAAAACCGCAGCGTCCTAGGTATAAGAATAATAGTAAAATCAATTGTTAGTATAAGCCATTATTCAAAAAGAAAACCTACGGAACTTTACTTTAAACTTGCATTTCCTAGTGGCCAAAAAAATAGTAAAACTGAAAAAATAAGTTTTTAAAAATAACTTAAAATAATTAAATAATACCGCTCAAAATTATTATTATATATAAATTATTATTATTTATTAAATAAACACACTTTAATTAATTGGTATTTAAAAAAAATACCGGTCAAGTGCGAGTTGGACTCGCGCACCGAGGGTCCCGTACAAACCTATAGGTATATATAATTATTTAAAAAAATATGTGATGTAACTAAAAATTTTGGGTTTTCAAAATTTGTCCTATGTGCTATAAAACGTTGCTTTATGCCAAATTTCAAGATTCTAGATTGATTGGAAATACCCTTTAGTTTTGACTTGAGCATTTTATATGAATTACAATTTTATATCCTGCCCAGGTTCATGAAGAAAGGGGTAGCACCTTTAAAATTATTAAAAATATTTTAATTGTATGATGTAACTAAAAAAAAAAATATAAAGGTGCATAGGGTTCCCACCAAGAACTTAGGGTCGGGCGCCAACCTCACCTGCAAGTGGTGCACCTGCCGATCAACGGACGAGGCGACGGCAAACAAAATGTCCCAATAAGCGACAATAGGCTCGCCACCTATTACGTGGGATCAAAACACTGGCGAAGAGTGGGCGTTTAATATACGTCTGCCTACCCCTTCGAGGAAACAGGCGTGAGTCTGTGTATGTATGTATGTCTTACTGACATAGATTCTATTTGGGTTTAAATATAATGACCACCATAAAATGCTTTGATACCCTTAGTTTTTTAAACAAAAATATATACTTAACACCAGAAAAGTAAAGTCTAAAATTACAATAGTACTAGCTATTTTAGTCACGACTGCACTTTAAATTGTATTCGAACACCAAATGTAGTAAATTATCACCAAATAAATAGGTTATGTTAGGTTCTCTTGTGACCTTTATTTAAAAAATAATCAACTTAGTTTGTTAAAGTGGGTGGTGTCAGGGCCGAACCTTCCCTATGTGCAATGTGTGCGGCGCACACAGGCGCCAGGGTGACAGGGGCGCCGCGCGCCGAGATATGCGTTAATTACACTTATTTTCGAAAAAGGATGCCAAAAGAGGCGCTTCACAGATTTCGCACACAGGCGCAGTGGCGTAGGAAGGGCAAATAGAAAATTAAATTTAGGCCGGAATTGTTAGGTAACGACTAAAAAAAACCCGCCCTACGCCACTGCACAGGCGCTTCATAGATTTCGCACACAGGCGCTGCATTGGGTCGGAACGGCCCTGGGTGGTGTAACCAAATCCAATTTATGTGTTGGTATTTCATACAACTAACAAAAAAACTTTGGTTATCATTTTACATTAAAATAAATGCTGGTTTAATTTTGGTGATCATTTACTACTTTTGGGTAACAATGATTTATTTGGAGTCATTTTGCTTAAATAGGATAGCGAGATGTTAAAACTGGTTATAATTTTACATTAAAATTCGGGTTTAATTTTGGTGACCATTTACTATTTTTGTCTGTTATATGTTACTCTATCTGGTGGTAAGTTAAACATAAGACTTTATTTTTATCACATGTAATCTAAGTGTAATATTGTCAACAAAATACAAATAAATTACTCAATTTTAAAATCAATAATCTAAACATTTATTCACAATTTCATAAATAAAATAATACTTGTATACATACACACATACACACGATTCTCCAGTAAGAACTTTAAACATTTGCAATAGGCGGTAACGATTTAAAACTGTACATCATACATTAATAATAATTATTATTCTTTCATACGTGTGTATGTCACTGATAGTCTCCTAAATTAATGAACCGATTTCGATGTTTTCACTAAATTCGCTACAATCGGATTTTGGCACTCTAGACCACTAGTAAAAATATATCTTTAAAACAATTCGCTGTACAATTTGTCTTAACTTGGAATAGCATCTAATCCAATAATTTAAATAGTTTTGTATATATTTGTGCCTTTTGTTATAGTGGATACAGTGTGTATAGAATTACATCTGAAACAAAAATAAAAACGTATTATGGTCAGGTCTTTAGCTGGAGAAATCAGGCTAAAAAAAATTTAGCTAAGTATTGAAAATTCGCTTATGCAAATTGTAAAGCTTTTTTATCAGTTTAAAAACACTGATAATAATACCTTTTCCCGTCTGTGTAGGCATAGACAACAGAACGCCACTCGCTTCTATCCTTACAAACCTCACGCGCGTCCTCTACATTTACTACTCATTTCATTCATGCTTGCTGGTTTCGGGAGCTTAGGACCTTTCCCAATGGTATTGTATCCTATATCGCTGGCTTATTTATTGCCAACTTCTATTATTTACCTCTTCTTTTAAGAAAATTTAACAGTAATCGTCCATTTTGGTCGCAATTTTTTCGTTTACAATCAACTTAATAGGGCAAATAAAAGTTTTAAATACATACCATGTCCGGGTACTGTGAACGTCATTTCTTCAGTGATTGTGATATTTCTTATATACGTCGATGTGAATACATTCTGGAATATACATATAGAACATAAAAATTTATAAGACTATTGCATAATTTTCTCTCTCATACTTATGTATGTGGAGTAAGTATATGAAAGATATTTGATTTTCAAATACATACATACTTAACGTCACGCCTTTTATCCCCGAAGGGGTAGGCAGAGGTGTATTTCTACACCCACTTTTCGCCAGATATACTTTAGTCCCACGTAATAAGGGGCGAGCCTATTGCCGTTACCGGGCACATCACCAGACTCCGTGCTGCTACTGAGAATTTCCTAACGGAAAAACCCAATAACACTTTGCCTGACCCGGGAATCGAACTCGAGACCTCCCAATCCCACGCGCACATTTATGCCGCGAGACCAACGAGGCAGTCTTCTAAATATAAGAATGATCATTATCACAGACATAGATCTACATAGATAACGCAAATGCATGCACTTCGCGTGTCTGAACTCCGACCAAGCGTCGAGCTTGGTCGCCACTAACTTCAGTCCCCGCGCGTCCGTTTTACCGTTAAGTAAACTTTATTCACATTACGTTGCCGCGTTTGCTTCGGACGTTTGATCTGACGTTGTGTGTTAAGAGACGATGAATATCGCACAAGCGATACTGTCGCGCATCGCTTCGACTTCGTGATACAGACAACGTCACAGTAGGTATTAAAAAGTCGGCACGCTTGGTTTCAATACAAATCGTGATAATTGCGTTATCTATGCAGATCTATATCTGTGATCATTATGGAAAAATATTCTGTGTTGGCATCTGTTTGAAATGAAATTGAATTATATTCCTGTAGTAATAAGTATTTTTTTTAAAAGACAACTCCTTTAGGACTAAATCCTGTGTCGCGGGGTACTTTACAAACATACAACTAACGGACACAAAGAACACCCAGACTCGAAACAACAATTTATGATCACACAGTGTTGTCTCATGTGGGAATCGAACCCACAACACCCAATTTTTTTTCTTTTAACCCTTATTTGACCGACTTAGGGGTAGCATATAAAAATCCTTCCTTATTGAGTGCCTGCGTAATAAAAGGCACCCACTGTTAAAATTTCGTGTTTCTTAGCTTAGCTTCAATAGTTTGGGCTTTGATGATCAATCTTAGGATCTTAGATTTTACATACATGTTTAAAAAAAATATATATATATACTTTCTCTATGGTCCAGTGGATAGCGTGTATGCGTCTGGTGATGATTCTCAGTAGCAGTACGCAGTCGTGCAAAGTGCCCGGTAACGGCAATAGGCTCGGCTCTCATAGGTAGTAGTAGAGCCTTGCTGATTTCAGCATGAATGGGCCGGCTCGACCGGGGAAGTACTACCCTCCCACAGAAAATCGACGTAGTAACAGTACTTTACGATAGTAACAGTACTTTAAACTGTTGCGTTTCGTTCGTTGAGTGAGAGTGCCGGAGGCCCTATCCCCTATTCCATCCCTTCCACTCCTTATCCTATCCCTTTTCCCATCCCCAAGGGGCGGCAACGCACTTGTGACTCCTGTGGTGTTGCTTGTGTCCATGGGCGGCGGTAATTGCTTACCATCAGGCGATCCGTCTGCTCGTTTGCCGCCTATTAAAAAAACGTTGAAGTGAAAAAACATAACATGAGGAAATGCGGGTGTAACATTACACCTCTGCCTACCCCTACGGGGATACAAGCGTGAGCTTATAAAAAAAAAGGTTTTACTTACAAGTATAGTATAAGGGTCCGTAGAGTTAAGTCCATACTTTGCCGGTGAGAATGTGACCCGAGCTTCGTCTATCTCCAAGTTAACGAAGGCGAAAGAGTACGTTGGGTAGATATCACCTTTTTGAGGCTGATGGGGTTTAACCCACACGGTTATGCCGTTTGGTAACTGAAATAATAGAGAAAATACTAGATTAGTATCATAACATAACTTCACGCCTTTATCCCCGAAGGGGTAGGTATTACACACAGACAGTTCGTCAGTTATGCTTCAGTCTTAATTTGATAGAGGGCGAGCCTATTGCCATCTACCAGGTACATTGTTAAGCGAGCGATAATTAACATTTATAACACACAACTAGCTTCGAAAAGTCAGAGTTAGATGCCCGGGATACCCGGCAATCGAACCCGAGACCATCGTCTCGGCCGGCAGTCGGTTACGTACACCACTGGGCTATCGCTGCTACTTACTACTATAGATTAGTATCAAAAGGCATATTTTAAAGGCAACTTTCAAAATGTTTGTGTTTTGATAGATTTGTTTCGTGTGAGTGTGTGGCCAACTCTGTTGTGGGAGTTTTCAGACCACTGAAGGCCCGATACGGTCTAATGATTCTTATCCTGTTACAAAAACTGGGGTCAACAATTTTACGTAGTCTCCGAAGCACGATAGGGTTCTGACGTAATTGCCCCACACGGTCACCCATGCAAGCGGCGACCTGTGCAAGCATTGCTTAAGGCGCTGTACCTAGTCAAAATAGGCTTCACAAAACAGTTTTTTAGCCAAATGTATACATTTTAGAGCAGCTAAAAAAATATATGTTAATCTTGATCATATTTATGGGGGGACCATTGTGACCAAATTTACCGAAAACGTGTTTTGAACACGTTTTCGGTAAATTTTCTCGATAAAAAAGAACCATAAAATAACCATTAAGTAAAATTGAAATTGTAGCAATTGTAACTGTATTATTTATAAACAAATCTTGATAATATTAATAACAGTGATGTAATATATACTAATAAAGGGAACTGTTGTTTTTATTTATCGATTGGAATAAGATATTTGTAAGGATTAATGTATTTAATGATAAATAACTCGTTCTGAACGTCCCGTCGTCATCGCGCTTCTCTTTCTTATGTATACAATCCGACAGTGACAGCAACAGCTGAACTCAGTGTACTGTACACAGCGCCTTAACTATGTCGACTTATTGAGAACGGTAGGCCAAGTTACGCTATAAGCGCCACAGGATGTGCGATATAATATCGAGTAATATCGAGGCCTTCATTCTTGTTCAGTCAGCAAATTCTGGATGTAGAATCACATCATGCTGGCCATGAAAATGCATTGTCATCGAGCCAAAATGGCTAGCCTATTGGTACATACATAGACTCACGCCTGTTTCCCAGAGGGGCAGGCCGAGACTACAGAGCGCCATTTGCAACGATCCTGACGTATCTCTCTTGCTTCATTCACTTATTGAGACTATCACTGACTTATTATAATACAATGACTGTCAACAACTAAATACGGCATATCTCTCTTGCTACATTTACTTTCATCAAGTTTTCCATGCATGCTCTTCTGTTTAGGGTACTTCTGAACTGTCTTTTTTTAGGACTGGTAACAACGATCAAATCAACATACATACATATACTCACGCCTTATTCCCGTCGGGGTAGGCAGAGACAATAGAACGCCACTTGCTCCTATCTTTACAAACCTCACGAGCTTCCTCTACCTACTCATTACTCTTTTCATACATGCTCGCCGGTTTCGGGTACTTCGGACCTTTCCGTTTCTTAGAATGTCTCCAATTTGGTCGACGAATGTCCGACGAGGTCTGCCGCGACCGACTTGCCCACACACATTTGCCTTATATATCAGATTCGTCATACTTTCTTCACTCATTCGCTCCACGTGTCCAAACCGCCTAAGCATTCCTTTCTCAATCCTTGTCACAACATCTTCTTTCAGCCCACTGCTCTTTCGTATAGTTGCATTCGGAAATTTAAAATCAAAATTACCCAAATTTTACCAAAAATCGATACGTTACTACTCATGACTGACATTGGGACCGAGTACAAGCTTTACCTAACTTCTTTTGCCTTTGTAGCACTCATAGCGTGTCTTCACTTGCTGATCGTAACAGGTCGACAAAGTTAAGCAAAGTTTACACAGATCACCACTTGGATGGATGCTCGCGTGTTGCATTTACTTCAGAACCTTTCCCTGCTTCGGAGGCCACTCAAAGCTGTCGGTTCCGATTCTTAGCATAAGGATCGTTAGGCCATGTCGGAGACCTTCGGGCGGTCTGAAAACTCCGACACCAGAGTTGGCCACACACTTACACCAAAAAGAAAGTCACTCGTAAATACCAAATTCCTTTGCATACAAAATAAATAAGACATATAAATAAGATAAATAAGACTGCCTCGTTGGTCTCGCGGCATAAATGTGCGCGTGGGATTGGGGGGTCTCGGGTTCGATTCCCGGGTCGGGTGTTATTTGGTTTTTCGGTTTGGAAATTATCAGTAGCAGCACGGAGTCTGGTAATGTGCCCGGTACGGCAATAGGCTCGCCCCCTATTACGTGGGACCTAAAATTCATGGCGAACTGTGGGTGTAATATTACACCTCTCCCTACCCCTTCGCAGATACAGGCGTGAGTCTATAAATAAATATATAAAAAACAAAATAAATCACTCACCTTATAAGGCCGAGCCATTATCCCCATCGTGTCTTGCGCTATAGCGATGAGGTCCAAATTGAGAAGTAATTGCTTTTCATAGTCATTAACTTTGGTCATATCACAGCTAAGAAGTAAAGGTGCAGACCACATGGCGTATACAGCTAGCTGCACGCGGCTCTGGCTGTCTGACAAAGAGCCTGTGCCGTGTAGTAACTGAAAAGAGGATCAGAATTACTTATTAAGTACTAGGTAATACTACTTTTTTAGGGTTCCGTAGTCCACAAGGAACCCTTATAGTTTCGTCATGTCTGTCCGTCTGTCTGTCTGACCGTCCGCAGCCTAGCTCAAAGACGCCTGGTGCTAGAAAGTTGATATTTGACATGAATATAGACATAAGATATTGCAACCAAACTGTAGAATAAAATTTAGGAAAATATTTTTTTAAGGGTATCTCCCCTACATATATAGTGGGGTTGATTTTTTGAGTACCCCATTATGTGGGGTATCATTGGATAGGTTTAAAAAAAATATTATTAGTTTGCTCAAATCATTTTTCGATCACGTGATTGGTTTGTCAAATATCAAGCTTTGAAGTGAAAAAATCCCCCCGCTCTGCCGACTAAACTATTAATTTGTAAGGTGAAAAAATGACAAATGTAGTACATAAAATATAACGAATATTTCTGTGAGTTTACATTGGGAGCGCTGGCTTAATGGTATGTTTACAATACATAACTGGATACATACCTAGTATTTTTTAGAAAAATACTAGGTATGTATCCAGTTATGTATTAACTACGGAACCCTACATTGCGCGTGGCCCGACACGCACTTGGCAGGTTTTTTTTTTGGTAACAGGCTGACGTTTATCTATGACTAGCTGAGCCCGCTGTTCCACCCAGGGCTACTGCTCCGCTCCCGTGGCTTATAGCGTGATGCCATATAGCCTATAGCCTTCCTCGATAAACAGGCTAAACCAACACAATAATAATTGTGCAAATCGAATCAGCACTTTCTTAGATTTGATTGATTTGAGCCCAAAACAAACAAACTCTTCAGGTTTATTATATTATGTATAGATTATGCATGATCTTAAGTGATGAGCAGCCGCCTAGCACACTTTTCTAGAAGGTACGTTGTTACCCGCGATTTGAAAACATCCAGATTGTCCCTACTCGTCAGGCAACATATTTTTAGGGTTCCGTACCTAAAAGGTAAAAAACGGAACCCTATTACTAAGCCTCCGCTGTCTGTCTGTCTGTCTGTCCGTCTGTCTGTCTGTCACCAGGCTGTATCTCATAAACCATGATAGCTAGAAAGCTGAAATTTTGTATTTCGGTTGCCGCTATAACAACAAATACTAAAAATAAAAAATTAAGGGGGGGTCCCATACAAAAAACGTGTTTTTTTTCGTATTTTTTGCTCAAAATTACTAACTGTTACAGGTAGACGCTTTAAATTTTTACAGAATATGTAGTTGTATATTACCTTTCAAATAAATAATTAAATTTAAAAAAGTAAAAAATAAAGGAGGGCTCCCATACAACAAACGTAATTTTTAAGCAATTTGTTACTCGATCTTAATAAACAGGTCGAAACTTATAAAGTATTTAAGTATACATACAACGAACGTGATTTTCTTTTATAGATGATGGTACGGAACCCTTTGTGCGCGAGTCCGACTCGCGATATATATATATATATATATCGATAACAATATGTATATTTCAGTTAAATGAATCTATACAACCTTTAGCAAAGGCAAAGAAAACTGATTTACAAAATGTTGTCTCTAAAACAAGTTAACAGAGAGGGGGTTCGTGTAATCCAAGTAAAACGCACTCCCGGATATGCAGAAGCAAGATGACTTATCTTGCGATGCTGCGGCAGCCAGAAAGGGACGGTGATCGCCGCACGGTCGTATTTAAAGGCCCGAAGTGGAGTGCCTGAGGTGAGGGGACGATGTCAGCGACGACGTCACAAGGGGTAAGCAGAGGTGTAATATTACACCCACAACAGTCAGGCAACATAGATACACAAATTCGTGGAACACATGAGAAAAGAGGAACGAAAGCGCTTCGTACGTGAGAATGGGATGTCCAGCATATAACGGAGACGCTGACTGATTTGCCTCGTTTGTAGGCTATAAAACTTTTCATATATTTTTGGATTGTCGAGGTTAGAAGATAGTCGATGCATGGTAAAACTAATATTCTGTCCAGTAGACTAGAAAGCGTAGCTCGGGCGCTAAGATGAAGGACTTATTGCTTATTCAAGACATTGCTAGAATAGGCTTGTGTCCACAGGAATAAATCGGTTTGATTGTAGTATCTATAGATTCATTATGATTTTAAGATGTCAATAAAGTTTATTATTTATTATAAAAAGGTAAGATTAATGTTATTTTTAGGATTCTAAAACTAAAAATAATGTATTTATTCTTGTGACAGTGAACACAAATCAGAGAGCATTACCTACGTCAAACAGTTCGTCCGCCATTCATGTTGTTGACGTTTTAGTAGTAAACTAGCTGACCCAGCGAACTTCGTATCGCCTTTTTAAGAGTTTTTATTTAATTCCCTTTATTCTAAGCCCCTTTTCCATAGTTACCATTGACTTAGCGCTCTGAAATGATAAGAGATTAACTCTTATCATTTCAGAGTCTGTAAATGATGAACAAACAAACATAGATTTTTATATAATATTGAATTCCCCATTCCTTAAAATATCGGAGACGATACCCATATCGAATTTCAAAAAAAAATCCCGTCCGCCATCTTTGATTTCCTATCCGCCATCATTGATCACGAAATAGATGTTGTATTTGGATTCACCATCCCTTAAATCATCAGAGACGACACCCATATTGATTTTTAAAATTTTGCCCATCGACCATCTTTGATTTCCCATCCGCCATCTTGAATCACGAAATAGATGTTGTATTTGGATTCCCCGTCCCTTTAAACATCGGAGACGATACCCATATTGATTTTTAAAAATGTTCCCATCCGCCATCTTTGATCACGAAATAGATGGTGTTTTTGAATTCCCCATTCCTTAAAATATCGGAGACGATACCCATATCGACTTTCAAAAAAAAACCCCGTCCGCCATCTTTCATTTCCCATCCGCCATCTTGAATCACGAAATAGATGTTGTATTTGGATTTACCATCCCTAAAATCATCAGAGACGACACCCATATTGATTTTTTAAATTTTCCCATCCACCATCTTTGATTTCCCATCCGCTATCTTGAATCACGAAATAGATGTTGTATTTGGATTCCCCATCCCTTTAAACATCGCAGACGATACCCATATTGATTTTTAAAAATATTCCCATCCGCCATCTTTGATCACGAAATAGATGGTGTTTTTGAATTTCCCATTCCTTAAATTATCGGAGTCGATACCCATGTCGACTTTCAAAAAAAATCCCGTCCGCCATCTTTGATTTCCCATCCGCCATCTTGAATCATGAAATAGATGTTGTATTTGGATTCACCATCCCTTAAATCATCAGAGACGATACCCATATTGATTTTTAAAATTTTTCCCATCTGCCATATTTGATTTCCCATCCGCCATCTTGGATCACAAAATAGATGTTGTATTTGGATTCCCCACCCCTTAAAACATCGAAGGCGATACCCATATTGAGTTTTTTTAATTTTCTCGTCCGCCATGTTTGATTTCCCGTCCGCCATCTTGGATCACTAAATAAATTTCATATTATTAATGAGCGTCCCGAAAATCACGAAAACGATTTTCGCGCCATATAGATTGTATCCTATTCGTTTAGCCTTTTTTTGCCTTTGGCCCAACCCTCCCCTTTCTCGTTTGGCCATTTTATTACTTTTGTCTGGCCCCTAAAAGTAGTGGCGTAATTTTATATAGCCTATAGCCTTTCGGAATAGTTGGGCTATCATAGGCAATAACAAATTTTAAAATCCGTCTGCTAGTTCCTGAGATTAGCCGACATTATCTTTTAGCCTTTTGCCCCCAAAGGGTCCAAGCGTTATGTTATATAGCCTATAGCCTTCCGGAATAATTGGGCTATCGTATACAAAAAGAATTTTTCAGATCCGACCGGTAGTTCCTGAGATTAGCGCGTTCAAACAAACAAACAAACAAACTCTTCCGCTTTATTATATTAGTATAGATTGAATTGCCCATTCCTTAAAATATCGGAGACGATACCCATACTTATCGACTTAAAAAAAAATCCCGTCCGCCATCTTTAATTTCTTATCCGCCATCTTTGATCACGAAATAGATGTTTTATTTGGATTCACCATCCCTTAAATCATCAGAGACGATACCCATATTGATTTTTAAATTTTTTTCATCCGACATCTATGATTTCACATCCGCCATCTTGAATCACGAAATAGATGTTGTATTTGGATTCCCCATCCCTTTAAACATCGGAGACGATACCAATATCGTTTTTTTTTAATTTTCCCATCCACAATCTTTGATTGCCCATCCGCCATCTTTGATCACGAAATAGATGTTGTATTTCGATTCTCCACCCTTTAAAATATCGAAGGCGATACCCACATTGATATTTAAAATTTTCTCATCCGCCATCTTTGATTTCCCGTCCGCCGTCTTGGATCACAAAATAAATTTCATATTATTAATCAGCGTCCCGAAAATCTCGAAAATGATTCCCATGTCGATTGTATCCTATTCGTTTAGCCTTTTTTTGCCTATGACCCAATCCTCCCCCTTCTCGTTTGACCATTTTATTATTTTTGTCTGGCCCCTAAAAGTTGTGGCGTAATTTTATATAGCCTATAGCCTTTCGGAATAATTGGGCTATCATAGGCAATAACAATTTTTAAAATCCGACTGCTAGTTCCTGAGATTAGCCGACATTATGTTTTAGCCTTTTTAGCCTTTTGCCCGGCCCCAAAGGGTTGAAGCGTTATGTTATATAGCCTATAGCCTTCCGGAATAATTGGGCTATCGTAAACAAAAAGAATTTTTCAGATCCGACCGGTAGTTCCTGAGATTAGCGCGTTCAAACAAACAAACAAACAAACTCTTCCGCTTTATTATATTAGTATAGATACAACTAAAACGTCAAACTTTCTACCTATCAAATCGAATATAACAAAACAAAAGTGGGTACATCAGACCAGACTTCATTCACGGTTTGTTTTGTTTTGGACTTTGTGATATCACTCAACCGCCATGATGGTTTACAGCGTTTACGTGTCAAATTCAAAAAGTTTTTTAAAAAGCCGTAATTAGTAATGTTGCTGATCGATTTTTGAAGAAAATATCACGTATTTCAGTTTAACATCTAATAAAGGAACGAATGAATCGCTAATTACATTTTAGGACACAAGCCTATTGATGATGATGATACTGAGATGAAGAAGATAATAATACTAATTTGGATAAGTACAGATGATGTTGGTAGAATTGGTCAAGATGACGAATAAGAGGATGATAGTGATGAAGATTATGATGATGATGATAGCGACAAAATCAATGGTAATTTTGATGACAGTGATAACTAAGATGAGATGTCCGCGTGGTAACGGATTAAGAATACTCAATGTCACCACCCCATATCATCCCATGGGTGTCGTAAGAGCCGACAAAGGGACCATATTATGCAGAGAACACCACTGTAAGAGAAGGAAAACTTATAACAAACCCTATACCAATCCGTTTGGCCAGCGTGGTATAGTAGGCCAATTCCTCCTTTCAAAGGAGACCTAGTCCAGCAGTGGACTTTAAGGGGCTGATGATGATGATAAATAAGATGATTCAGATCATGATGGAGAAGACAAAGGCAATCTTAATGATGATGACTTACCATGTCAGGATCGTTCCATGAGCCCGGTGAGTGATGTGGCGCGAGTTTCTTGTAGGACTCGTCGTAGTAGTTGATGATGCTGACAAGCATGTTCCAGGACATGACTACGTCGTGGAAGTTGCGCCACATGTTGCAGTATTTGGAAACTTGGGCTATATCTGGCTGGAAAAATAATTTAGAATGTTAGTTGAGAGAGGTTCTGCTGTGAAGGGAAAAAGTACGTCGCTTAAGGAAATCCTTAACAGCTAGATGATGCCCGCAGCTACGCCCGTACGTTTAAAATTAAACCGTTTCTTTTCAATCCCCTTGGAATTTTGGGAAACCAAAAGGGGACAGACATGCCAAAGGACACTGGCAGAATTTGGTCTGGGTTTGTTGTGGCGACCTTAAACTTCATATCATCAGCATCAGCCTTTGACAGTCCACTGCTGGACTAGGTCTCTCCTTTGAAAGGAGGAATTAGCCTACTATACCACGCTGGCCAAACGGGTTGGTATAGGGTTTGTATCAAGTTTCCCTTCTCTTACAGTGCTGTTCTCTGCATAATATGCTCCCTCTGTCGGCTCTTACGACACCCATGGGATGATATGGGTTGGTAATATTCTGTATTCTTAATCCGTCACCACACGGACAAAACTTCATATGAACAAAACAAATTGTTTTTTTACGATTTTTTATATTTTCACTTTGTCTCATTAAAGCCGGAGTATTTTGTGATGATAAAATTGGTTGCCTGTAAAGTCGGTATACGGGCGAAAGTTTTACGTGACAACGACTTTGAGTGGTAAAATAATTTTAATGTGAATATTCATTCGTATAGTAGGAAGAAGGATGAAAGACGCGTGCCTTTCACTTTTTATGTCTGTCTCTCTCGCTCTTAGGCGGGACGCGTGCCTCTCACTCGCTCTCATTGTGAGCGCATAACGTGAGCGGAGCGTAACGCAGTTTCTTGAAGTGTCACCCGGCAAACCAATTTATAAGACGTTGTCACGTCAAAAATCATTCCAATTGTTTACGAACTAGGTACCTATTTTATTATTTGATTGTTGGCATAGACAATGGTGTGACAGGAATAGACGTGAGTGCTATTAATCCGTATCGATTATTAAATTTTGACTGCACGGTTGGCGTAGTGGTTTAAGCGGCCGCCTCACTGCTTGACACCACGCCGAGTGTTGTGGGTTCGATCCCCACACGAGACAACACTGTGTGATCCATAAATTGTTGTTTCGAGTCTGGGAGTTCATTGTGTCCGTTGGTTGTATGTTTGTAAAGTCCCCCGCGACACAGGATTTAGTCCTAGTGCGGGAGTTGTCTTTTAAAAAAAGAAAAGAAAGAAAAAGAAATAAGTAATCGATACGATCGACCTTTAGGTAGAGGGTCGGTTTGGTTTCAAATATAATTATTAAAATGCAGTTATTTTATCTTTAGTCAACATTATATCGTTATTACACGTACCGCGTTAACTTTGAATTCTGTAAAGCCCTGACCTTGAGGGGACAGTCAATCATTACGGTAGCAGAAGTCATGCTAATCCTCTACTTAATGGGTAATGGCCGTTACAATTTTAATTGCTACGTAGGCAGATAAGACTAATTCATTTGGACATAGTAGTCAAATGTAATTTATTGCGTTTAATTAATGCTTCTTTACGATGGACCAGCCGATTATTTGAAAACGATTGCTGACTTGTTGATTGTTGCTGTAAAGCTGTTACATTTATAGCTAATAGTCTAATCTTTGCCCAACCTAGACATCAAACCTAAACTCTCAATAACGCCCTATAGCATACATCATCATCAGCCTTTAATAGTCCACTGCCCTCTCCTTTGAAAGGAGGAATTGGGCTACTATACCACGCTGGCCAAACGGGCTGGTATAGGTTTTGTATCAAGTTTTCCTTCTCTTACAGTGTTGTTCTCTGCATAATATGCTCCCTCTGTCGGCTCTTACGACACCCATGGGATGATATGGGGTGGTGACATTCCGTATTCTTAATCCGTCACCACACGGACAAATATATATTAACATAAGTGCAAGCAAAAGTAACTAAAGATTTTGGGTTCTGTAGGCAGACAGGTTGCTACAGGGTTCGAGATCGAGTTTTCTTTCTCTTCCCAAAGATAGATACGATAGGCTACATGTATTTTCCTTAATCACTACTTACGAAACCCACAATGTGAGATGGAGTAGGAACACTTTGTATTCTTCTTAAGCCTTCACTAAATAAATAAATAAACCGATAATAGTGAACCTAAATCATTACACGTAGTACTACCATAAAACTATAGTTAAAGCAATAGTACCGAGTACCTAACATCAATATGAAAGCGATAAGAGTAAACAGTTAATTGAAACATGTGCAGTTTACTGGTGTTCAAGTATTATACGCTAACATGACATTCGTTTGAAATAGAGGAGGTATATAATAAGTAATTTACTCAATACTAGCTGACCTGGATTTATTCAATACTAGTTGTCCGTGTGGTGACGGATTAAGCATACGGAATGTCACTACCCCATATCATCCCATGGGTGTCGTAAGAGCCGACAGAGGGAGCATATTATGCAGAGAACAGCACTGTACGAGAAGGAAAACTTGATACAAACCCTATACCAACCCGTTTGGCCAGCGTGGTATAGTAGGCCAATTCCTCTTTTCAAAGGAGAGGCCTAGTCCAGCAGTGGACTGTTAAAGGCTGATGATGAGCTGACCTGGCAAACTTCATACCGCCATTTTTCTTTCAAATATCTTCTTACAAACCATCTCCTGACTATACAGGCTGTAAAAAGACCCTTAACGAAAACTGAAATCCTATATTATACCAATTATTACGAACATTTTTTACTTCAGTACCATATCTGGGTAATGACTGGTTTAGGAGATCTTGATGCTCGAAGTCCCGATATTTTTTTCTAATTATTGCAAAATCGTGTTTTGAATGACAAATGTACTTAAACTTCTTACAAAACATAAACAAAATTGACAATATTTTCCTGCAAGAAACGGCTTTAAAGTTCACTAAACGCAATGTACTTCGCGCGACACGAGCTCACGCACGCACACGAAGCTAACAGCTGAGTGCACGCGAGTTCATTGCCTTTGTCCGGGTATGGTCCGGGCGTCCACGGTGTAGGAGTTGTACGGCCGGGGTACACGCAAGCGCTTTACATTGCGGCTTATAAAACGTGTCTGCTTTTTTAACCTTAAAAATAATCCGTTTCCCAGGTACTATTTTTGCGTAGCATGATGTCCGGAACGAGTAGGTAGGCTTCGGCTTGGTTAGGGTTCTTTTTACACCCTGTATAATATTATGTATAACAAACACATAAAAGAAAGATTTATACAATTTAGTGCAGTCATTTGGAATTCTTACAAACATTTAGGTGATTAATTTTATTGATATAGATGATCTTCGCATTTTTGTATATGGTTAACTCTGAAGACCAACACTTTTCCTATGCTTTCATTTCTTACTCCGTGCTGTGACTTAGTACTAGAATATAAGGTGACAATACCAAATTCATTCATGATTTTGTGTTTCTTGTAAGAGGCGACGACTAAGGAAACAGTTGTATGGTCTCATTTAAGTTCGAAGAATGACATTTTTGTGTACAAAAAAGGCAGCGATAGCCTAGTGGCACTACATAGGCATTACATTTAAGCGATAGCCTAGTGGAGATACCAACAGACTGCCATGCAGAGGGTATCGGGTTCGAATCCACGGCACGCACCACTGACTTTTCGGAGTTATTTGCGTATTGAATTGTTAGTTATCGCTTGTCCCGTGCCTCGGAGAGCACGTTAAGCCGTCGGTCCCGGTTGTCATGAAGATCTTTGACAGTCGTTATAGGGCGTCAGTACCTCTAAAATAAACTGACACTAGTCTTAACCATGGAATATCGCTATATCTTCAGGTTGCGGAGGTCAGACAGGCAGTCGCTCCGTGGAAAAGCTAATATTCAGTCAAATCCGGTTAGACTAGAAAGCGGACCCCGGGTTGAAACTGGGATAACGCTAGAGGATGATGAATGACATTTTTGTGTACGGTCTCATTTATGTTCGAAAGATGAAATTTTTCGAACAGTTGTATGGTCTCTCTACTATATTTATTTAAATGAGACCATTATAACTGATACTTATAACTCTTACGGTGTTATGTAGTTTTTCTTACCTCATGGTGATGTATGAACTCTATATAGTAAGGCCAACTGCAGGAATACACCATAGGTCTGCCAGTCTCATTCAAGTGCTTTCCCAATTTTATGTATGCTGAAAATAAAAATACATGATGACTTCTAAGTAAGTAAGTACTTATATTTGTACACGATAGCGGCAAAAGCAGTGTCCTAATATATTAATTTGGAGGACTATTATCACGAATTTTATGGAAAGTATTTTTTTATTTTTTTTGTTTATACGTAGTACCATGTAACCTAAATGCATAAATTAATTTGAATTTGAAAGGATCACGGTCAGATAGAGCTTCCCAAATTGCGACAAGTATTGGTAAAAGAAACTGAATCAAAACCGGTTCAAGACCGGTTCAAGACCACTATTTTTTAATTAGTACAAAAAAATTAACAGGGCACTAAGTATCTTTAACTGATCATATTTATGTAGTTGAAAAATAAAATCACTAAGTCCCAAAACTGTCCACAAAATACGTGATAATTGGTAAATGCAATACTAATACTATGACCGACCCGTGTACTATCATAGTAAAATTAACCATTGATAAAATTACTCTTTTCTTTTAGTCCAGAACACCATCTTTTATTTTGATATTTGTTTGCTTTCTAATTACATACCTCCGTATTTAATTACTTGTTAAACGATAAATTTTACCGGTCCTAAGCCCGAATGAAGTATGAAGGAGAGGGTAGAATTAACAAAATTAAAAAATAACTACCCACATTTATTATTTTCCTTCATTTTATTTTCTATGGCTACCTACTTCATAAGTGCGACAGAGAGAATGCGAATGAGCAGGATGGAATATTATCAATGAATTAGTGAATGGATTCTAAAACATGACTATGATTTAAGTGAGATTTTCTACAATAAACAAATAATAATAACTTTGCTCTTTATTGATATTATGAAATTCTTACGTCACATATATGATAATAATATCTTCGCTAATCTGTCCTTAAAGTTTCTGTACTAATTAAAAAATAGTGGTGTATATCGCAATCATTGACGAAATATTATATTTATTCCTTGCCCTGATTTGCTGACCTTACTTACCCTAAAAATGGATAAGTACTAATAATTCTCTCAATCAAACAATCTTCGTTAACAAAGCATAGACTCATCTACCTTCTGGGAGTCCTATATCGAAAATAATTCTATCTTTATTTGCTGATCATCCCTTAAAATAAGTGATTGGATGCGTGCGGCTCAAGATCGGTATATGTGGGGAACCTTGGGGGAGGCCCATGTCCAGCAGTGGACGTCTCTAGGCTGACATGATGATAATACCTTACAAAAAACTTAATACTTACCCTCATTCAAATAATCTTCACCGACAAAGCAACCATCTACCTTCAGGTAGTCCACTCCCCACTTCGCGAACGTCTTTGCGTCAACTTCAAAGTGTCCCCGAGAGCCAGGGTACAGCATGCAAGTGACATCAGCTATGTTCGTATACATGCCGAACTTCAGACCTTTTGAGTGTATCTAAAAATGTGAAATGAGAACCAAGTTCATATTCAGAATATGACATCTGATCGTCTATGGGTCCCAAGGTGTTGAGCATCCTAAAAAGTTAGTTACAAGAACGTCTACCTAATTGAATTCATCCTCGATAGTTTTACTATTAATTTAAGTTTTTTGTACCCTTTGTTATTTTGATGTGCGCTATCTATTTATAATTTTATGTAAATGATTCATACGTCTCGGTATCGTGGAAACATGTATCGTCTTTTTTCATGAAGTATGATGAAAAACATTTTACATGATGTATTATGTAAAACGTTTTTCTTCTTGATGATGACGTATTCTAAATTAAAATACCAAACTGTTTTGAACTAAAGAAAAATGAATAGTCTCTTATATTTTTTACACTTAATATCTGTTAAGTGGTCAAAACAGTTTGTACAAGTGCAAGTCAAGCATGACTCATTTAGAAAATTAAACATGTTTTACACTATTTAGGCAAGCTAAACAAATACCTAATTGCATTATATTTGACACCCAGTAAAATATTAAAACTTATAATAATACAGCCAGTAAGGGTTCCCACACATTGGGCCTCCTACTCCAAGCATGTACCCAGCGTACGCGTTTGGCTTATCAGCCTTTCAGGCGTCCTTCACTTTAGGCATGTGAATTCTTCGTGCGTGCGTTTGGCGTGCGCCAGTTAAGCGTTCGGCATGCCCGGACGAGCGTTCAGCGTACGCCCAGTATTCAGTTTGTACTACAGAGTGAACGCTTAGCGCACGCCAGGCACACACCGGGCGCCCGCTCGAGGAACGTGCACGCCCAATGTGGAGGTGGCCTGATGATGATGAAAATATCGATGGAATGATGTGGCATATGATGCAGGCAGCGATAGCCTAGTGGAGATACCAACAGACTGCCATGCAGAGGGTATCGGGTTTGAATCCACGGCACGCACCAATGACTTTTCGAAGTTATGTGCGTATTAAATTGTCAATTATCGCTTGTCCTGTGCCTCGAAGAGCACGTTAAGACGTAGGTCCCGGTTGTCATGAAGATCTTTGACAGTGGTTATAGGGCATCAGTACCTTCTAAATAAACTGACACTAGTCTAAAAGGTCTAAACCATGGAATATTGCTGTCCTTTCGGGTTGCGGAGGTCAGACAGCCAGTGGAAAAGCTAATATTCAGCCAAATTCTAGTCTAACCGGTAGACTAGTAAGCGGACCCCAGATTGAAACTGGGATAACGCTAGGAGGATGATGATGATAATGATGTTGTGGCATATAATATCTATACAAAATTGATGTGGTTGCCAATTTTGTAATATACAGAAATTTATAGAAACATTCGAATTGCAGCGTCAAATTGAAAAACGAATAAACGAAATAAATGTTTTCATTGAAATCGAAATTTTAATTCAGTACCTAATGTGAAATATAAAATTGACACTGTTATGTACATTCTGTATCCTCATGATTACATAGAAGGAAAAAATAATTACGAGGACAAAACAGTATTTTGAAAATAGGTAGGTAATAATATAAAAACTAGTGATGGGTCGTCGACGCTTCTTTAGTTAACGAAACTAGACCATCCATTCCAGTTCGTCGATGCGTCGATGGACTAGTTGAATTCGTGGACCGGTCTACGTCATCTACAGTACTCGCCAAACTTTATGGCCGCTCCGAACCTAGCCGCATTACGCTGCGCAGAACACAAAATCAGGTATCAGCGGGACGTATGCGGGGCGTGGAGGCAGGGCACGCCCGCGCGCGCTGTCTTCCACCCGCTAGCGTCCTCGCCTCCCGCGCGTTAGTGTGAGTGTGCTACGTTCGTACACGACTAACATATTCGCTGAGCTCTGACAGTATCGTCGCGTTCAGAATAGTTTCATAGTGTTACTTCTTCGTTGTTTCTCGTTGCTATCGTTGTTTCTTGTTGTTATTTGTACTGATATAGTTACCATTTTCATTGATCATGCCTCGCGGTCGTTTTAATGTTTGAGAATGGAGATTCCGAAATAAGTGAAGAAAGTGACGAAGAAAGTTCTTCAGATGAGGAACCTTTTACGAGTATGGAATATGTTTTTATAGAAGGTGTAGCCCCATTATAAATAAATATAAAAAAACAATTGTTTTGTCGTAACCAATGTATTATTTCATTTAGAAATCCCTTCCTCCCTTCACCTAACTGAATTTACATTAATCGAATTTGATTGAATATGTAATTAAACAATATAATATAGGTAATCTAACAACGTAACTGAAGATTTTAATTTTCAATAATTACAAATATTTTTTCTTGGTTATGAAATGTCCACCCGACTGTACCATGCGCAAGTTCGTACCGATGGCTACATTCAGAGCGGCCATAAAGATTGGCGAGTACTGTACGTGTAAACTTCATTACATAGATGGTCTACATAAATATCACGTCTATTTGATGCCATCTAGTCCATATTCAAAGAAATATCAACTTATAGCTCCACATTTAAAGTTCAAATTTGTTTGTATGAACGATGGACGTATCAACGTGTATTACTTGTCTATGTTCTAGTTCATATTCAAAGAAATTTAATATCAACTTATAGCTGCACCTTTAAAGTTCAAATTTGTTTGTATGAACGATGGACGTAACGTATCAACGTGTATTACTCGTCTATGTTCTAGTTCATATTCAAAGAAATTTAATATCAACATATAGCTGCACCTTTAAAGTTCAAATTTGTTTGTATGAACGATGGACGTAACGTATCAACGTGTATTACTCGTCTATGTTCTAGTTCATATTCAAAGAAATTTAATATCAACTTATAGCTGCACCTTTAAAGTTCAAATTTGTTTGTCTGAACGATGGACGTAACGTATCAACGTGTATTACTCGTCTATGTTCTAGTTCATATTCAAAGAAATTTAATATCAACTTATAGCTGCACCTTTAAAGTTCAAATTTGTTTGTATGAACGATGGACGTAACGTATCAACGTGTATTACTCGTCTATGTTCTAGTTCATATTCAAAGAAATTTAATATCAACTTATAGCTTCACTTTTAAAGTTCAAATTTATTTGTATGAACGATGGACGTATCAACGTGTGTTACCCGTCTATGTTGAAGCGTCGTCTTCGCGTTGTCAGTAGTAAAGCACGTTTAGTTATTTTCAATTTAATCGTCTATGGATTCAACTAGTCCATCGCTTGATGGTGAATATCCTAAAAATATTGGAGACTCTCTAGATGTGCAGATCTTATTGAGATCTTCAACATAGTTCAATAACCTTATGATCAACTCTACGTAAAATTATATCTTTAAAATAATCATTTAAATAATTCATTCATTTTGCTATCAGCTTGTTTATATAGCACTTTATTGACACAAATTAATGGTATCAAATTTACCTGTCAATTAAATTTCCTGCCAATAATTTAAGCGATAAAATGACTTCATCACTTAAAACATTCTGATAAATAAATGGAGAATGTATTCCCTAATTCCCTATATGGCTTATCTTCCTTATGAAAAATAGTAACTACAACAGTGTTAACACAGGAATATTATACACAGGAATTATACAGTATTTCATATGTCTGTGTATACGTCCCTGCAACTTTTACCAATGGCTGAACCAATTTTGATGAAGTTTCGAAAAACATTACTTAATGATGGGTTAGATTCATAATTTGCTCTTAAATCAACTAATGCATTGGTTAAGATAAAAAAAAGTACAGATAAAAGGATGTGCAACAGCAAGTTATGTTCAAAAATATATATTCTGTTAAGGAATAAGTATAACCAGAAAAACGAAAACACAATTTAAACAGGTAGGGATTGAACCCAAAGCCATGTCCAAAACAGCAAGACTATCACATAAACCTGTATACCATCAGTGTAGTTAATCTCAGTTCAGCAAGGCATATCAGTATATACAAACTATTTTTACATACATACATACATTGACTCACGCCTGTTTCCACGAAGGGGTAGGCAGAGGCATATTAAACGCCCACTTTTCGCCAGTGATTTGATCCCACGTAATAGGTGGCGTGCCTATTGCCGCTTATCGGGATATTTTGTTTGCCAGAGCCTTGTCCGTTGATCGGCAGGTGCACCATTTGCAGGTGAGGTTGGCTTGGGACCCTAAGTTCTAGGTGGGAACCCTATGCACCCAACTATTTTTACATTTTCATAAAAAGCTAAAAAAGTAAATAAAAATTATCCACATACTAACATAATCGGCAAGAAACTTCATTCCTCTCGGAAACCTCTTCCTATCAGGCACAAGTCTTCCAAGCGCATTCCTAGACTTTTCTGCCCAGCAGTCATCTATTATTATGTACTCGTATCCAGCCTCTTGGTAGCCTTCATTATAAAATGTGTCCGCTACTGACATTATTAATTGCTCACTGTAAATAGAAAGAAATTAATTTTAGTGGGACATTGTTGTACAATAATATGAGTAAAGAAACTGTCATCATTATCAGCTTTTAACAGTCCACTAGCTAGCAGTAGCTGGACTAGGCCTCTCCTTTGCAAGGAGGAATATTATATTATACCACGCTTGCCAAACGGGTTGGTATAGGGTTTGTATCAAGTTTTCCTTCTCTTACAGTGCTGTTCTCTGCATAATATGCTCCCTCTGTCGGCTCTTACGACACCCATGGGATGATATGGGGTGGTGACATTCCGTATTCTTAATCCGTCATCACACGGACGAAACTCTGCTTAGTGTAAATTATGCTAAGCAATAATAGTTAGAATGATGTGAATGAGAATTAATGTACACACACAAGCATAATGGAATAAACACAGAACTACTGAATTGATTTTTGTATAGTTTTCACTAACAGGTTGTATGATTCCTGAGGAAGGTTTAGGTGGATAATTCAAATCTGTGGCAGTGGGCAAACTCTAGTCTTATAATAAAACTAGCAATGCTGGCAGCTTCATAATACCTATGTCATAAAAACATATTTAAGGTTTAATTGACTGCCTTGTTGGTCTCGCGGCATACATATGCGTGTGGGATTGGGAGGTCTCGGGTTCAATTTCCGGGTCGGGCAAAGTGTTATTGGGTTTTTCCGTTAGGAAATTCTCAGTAGTCTCAGCAGGGAGTCTGGTGATTTGCCACGTACGGCAATATGCTCAACCTCTATTACATGTGACCTAAAAATTCATGGCGAAATGTGGGTGTAATATAACACCTCTGCCTAACCCATCAGGATACAGGCGAGAGTCTATAAAAAAAAATTAAGGATGGTTAAGTAGGCAGATTGCAATTCAAACCTAGGCTTGCAATCAATCTCCATGCCTGAGTGCTAAGGGAACAAACACTTATCAAACAAAGATTTCAATCAAATATCTAATCATAGATACCTAGTTGATTTGTATTAATGTATATCTACTACAAAAATGTAGGTAGACAAATCACAAAACATTCCTGAAGATACTATATAAAATATAATCACAATTTTGCGTCACTATTGTCTACCTATAAGCAAACGAAATTTCTGAATAGAAAACATTTCAAATAACAGAACATATTAAATTTGTCAATGTTGTGTATTTTCTCGAAATTACTTTGTACATTGTTCTGTATTTGAATACAAGAATAAAAAAAGCTTTTATAAATATTATATTTTTTTCATGAGAAGCGAGTCGTTGACCGGCAATTCTTATCATTCCTTTCTTAAGAATTGTGAGGAAATTACAAGGAACTTACTTCAGACATTTGTCGGTGTCGTGTTCGCATTTTGTGCCGCACATATAATATCCCCAAGACATCCATCCCATGGGAGGAGTCCGGGCTAGGCCGTTCTCTAAAAGATCCACTTGGTTCAAAGAAAACGTGAAAAATATTATGAAAAATACGCGAAGAAATTTTGACATTGTTTTACGATTTTACTGCTAATCTTTTTTGAGCATGAGCACTTGGCAAAGGCCTATATGTCTTTAGTCTGAACCGTTAGATGGTATGAACTCAAATATATGAATAAAAACTAAAGTAATTTTCATTACTGACGTAAAATTGCCACACACCGGCTGGTTCAAACTTCAAAATGACAGAATAATTTGTTTATTGTTTACTATGCTTTGACATTGACAGTGTTGACAATAATGAGAATTTGTTTTGACAGTTTTACTTTTGCAACGCGACCTTGAAACAATGCTTTTTAAGTTTAAGGTTTGCTAAGATACACCTCAGATGACACTAGATACAGCACGCCTTACATTACGATTGAAGCCAAAAACAGCAGCAAACCGGTTGCGGGAGCAATCCATTTGCTGTAAATACACTAGCCACGCACACAAACGCAGTACACAAGTAAAGAAACAGTAAGTTTACCAAAAATATGTCATCGTGTGTAGTTCAACTGTGCAAAAACAATTCAAAAGTGAAAATAATACTGAAAGAATGTCGTTTCACAAGTAAGTATTTAGATAGCAGCACTTTTATATTATATGTTATGTTACTAGTCGACCAAGCCAACTAGACGAATGTCAACGTGACAAAATTCAACATAATTCTACAATTATAATCCAGAAATTATTAATCGTAACGTGCGAACGCGGCGTGTGAACGTACAATGCGCCTGCAATCGGTACTAGGAATTTCTGGATTATAATTATTGAATTATGTTGAATTTTGTCACGTTGACATTCGTCTAGTTGGCTTGGTCGACTAGTATTGTACAATATTTTGAGGTTATTGCCGCTAAGACCATAAACAAAACCAAAGTAACGACTGGAGAATGTTGCCAGTAATTAATTTACTAAATTGGTAGGCAGGCTGTTTATTTAACTCGCTTTATTTTAATATGTGTTCAAATCATTGTCCACTTGTTATCATTACAAAATGATTTAAACTTACTCGGACCTGATACATGCATAACACAGCCGCTATAGTTTTCTAAGCTTAAAGCTACATTATCTGCGAGTAACATAGGCTATATTTTATTTTAGAAAAATAGGTTTCCGTAAGATATTTGGGGTTTTCGGACCCAAGGTGTAAAAAATCTTACACATAGTTCGTTATTTGGCGTACGCCGCCTAAAGTATAAAAGATAGAACCATAAAATGTTCTAATTAATAAAAGATCTTGATTTTTTGGGCCTTCATTTAAACGCATTTCTTTTACACATGTCATTACTCCTTATCAAAATAAACTACTTTGTCACAAAGTACTGTTTATGTAGATATTATTTAGTCTTTAATTAATTAAAATTGGCCGTTTGGTTTGAAAGTTAGGGTGAAATTAATCTATACATACTCTATACACATAAATAAAAATGGAGTGTCTGTTTTACTTAATGCATAATGGATGTATACACGGTACATAATATACGGAAATGACTCTTATTACAATTTTTGTCTGTCTGTATGTCTGTCGGTCTGTCGGTCTGTCTGTCTGTCTGTCGGTCTGTCGGTCTGTCGGTCTGTCGGTCTGTGGGTCTGTCTGTCTGTTCGTTCTCGCTAATCTCTGGAACGGCTGGACCGATTTTGACGAGACTTTCACTGGCGGATAGCTGATGTACCAAGGAGTAACTTAGGCTATAAATTAACCGGGTACGCGAAGTAGTTCCCTCAGGACGCGGGTGAAACCGCGGGAAACAGCTAGTTGGTAAAATAAAAGTAAAGCTGCTTATTGATAAGGTTTGTGCGAGTGAGGGAAGGTTATGGTCAGTAAAAGAATGCAGGGTAATTTTAAGAAGGTATTTCTATATGGATGAAACCATGGAATGAAATAACTAAAATTAGAGCTTTGGATCTTTAGGTGACAAAAATCAATAAATACGTAAACGTCAAGTCCAAGAATACACGTTCCCGAATAAATTGGGCGCCGTTTAGAAGCGTTTCATAAAAAATATCTACGGCTATCGGGTCAGACATCAAACTTCAAATATCACGTAGGGTGGAACGATGGAACAAAATAAAAGTAAACTAGTCGATCCACACGATTTAAGTAAAGGGAGAGACAAGCCTGCGTGTTATAGCTCCTGCAATAGTTTCGACGAGTCCTCGCTGCAAAAGGTTAAAGAAATAAAAGTTGCTAACAGAAGTAAAACTGGATGTTCTTGGACGACTTTCTTAGGACGACTTTCTCACGTTGCTATTTGTGTGAGATATATTATATCAACGTTACTCGTAGGTACTTACTAAGCGGTAGGTATCTACTTAACTTCCTAATCAATTATAGTATCAATTATATATTTTTAAATAAAGGTTTAATCCGAGTATAATTTACCTACACTACATCTGACTGCCTCGTTGGTCTCGTGGCATAAATGTACGCGTGGGATTGGGAGGTCTCGGGTTCGATTCCCAGGTCCGGCAAAGTGTTATTGGGTTTTTCTGTTGGGAAATTCTCAGTAGCAGCACGGAGTCTAGTAATGTGTCCGGTACGTCAATAGGCTCGCCCCGTATTACGTGGGACCTAAAATTACTACTTAGCCTAGCCAAGCTTCTAAGTAGGTACAAGTTCCACTGAGGCCTTAGTCAGAGTCTGTTTGAGTTTCGGCACTAATTGATCGCATGAGTCGTTCATCGACAGGTTTGTAGCAGTCACTAGTGATCACCAGATTTGCTTTTAGAAAATGGGAACATATTCTAATGGAAAAACGACTCAAATGCGATTAATCAGTGTGCAAACTCGAACTAGGCACGCGGAAACTATTTTCGATAACTTATCGAATTTATTACTATGATAGTATATATTTATTGCCGGAATAAATTCAGATTGTCATTTCAGATGGTATATTTCTTTAAGAGCCATTGAAGTGCTTTCGTGTTATTTACTATTATGTTGATTGAAACGTACGTTTAGGTGGAGATAAGTAATCCAATCGAAAACTTTAAATGGAAATCGCAAAATTCTCAAGTTGTGAGGTTAGGGAGATGTCTTACCGATGGCGACTGACGTTAAGCGACACGGTCTTCTTTACATTGCGAGCTTTTCATTATACAGGGTGTTGATATGCATTGGTAAAAAATAATCAGGGGTGAATTATTAAAAAAATAAAATATTTTTTGTGAGTTATTTTTTCATGTATTTGTATTCACTTTAAGTAGTAACTTAAAGTGAATACAAATACATGAAAAAATAACTCACAACAAATAATTTTTTCGTAATCATACAAAATCAAAATCAGCTCGATGTATTGACCCCCGCCGTCGCTCAGCTGATCGCCGCGAGCTCGCATTGCAGTTACCTAACACATTAAGCACACGTGTACGAAGCCGTGCAGTCTTATTCTGCACCAGTCAACAATTTATTCTGATTTACTATCGAAGTAACATCTAATGAAAACCGGGTCTTATTATCTTTTTTTATTTTTACTATCATCAGCCTTTAACAGTCCACTGCTGGACTAGGAATTGGCCTACTATACCACGCTGACCAAACGGGTTGGTAGAGGGTTTGTAACAAGTTTTCCTTCTCTTACAGTGCTGTTCCCTGCATAATATGCTCCCTCTGTCGGCTCTTACGACACCCAATATGGGATGATATGGAGTGGTGACATTCCGTATTCTTAATCCGTCACCACACGGATACTTATTATCTTACACTGTTTGAAATAATTTTAGGTGAACACGTTTATTGTGTTACTTTTTACTAAAATATTATCCATATAATTTTCTTTTATATCCTCCCGCAAGGTGGAACAACAATCTGGTTAAGATCGCGGGAAGCGGTTTGATGCGGGCGGCTCAAAATCGGTCTGTGTGGAGAACCTTGGGGGAGGCCTATGTCCAGCAGTGGACGACATGATGATGCCGATGAAAATATTTTCCAAATGCAGATCAAAACCGTAGTTTGACTTATAGGCATTGTCAATTAAAGTAACGAACGATGAACGATTTTATTTAATCACTTATTATTGCAAAACTATAATCAAATAATTATGCAACGGTCATAGCGTATTTGACTTGCCGTTCGGAAAAGATAGGATTACCAAGCAATCAAAAAGAATACGAATCAGCATTGAGATGCGAATCAGATACAAAGAAGCCTTCGTGGTCCAATGGATAGCGTATATGACTGCTGATCGGAGGTCCCGGGTTCGATTCCCGGGTCAGGTAAAAGTGTTACTGGGGTTTGCCGAATTCTCTGTAGCAGCACGGAGTCTGGTGATTTGAGGCTCGCCCCGTATTACGTGGGACCTAAAAATTCATGACGAAATGTGGGTGTTATATTACACCTCTGCCTACTCCTTCGGGAATACAGGCGAGAGTCTACAAAAAAAAAAACAAGTACGTTTAATAAAATCGCTAGCAATAAGACAGAGTACGAAACGCTAGATGGAATGTTCTGTCAGCGTCGATAGCTGAAGTTTTGTGATTGATTAATATTTGTACGGAAGCTGTCTTACCTACTCGTTTAATAACGGACGCCATTTGAGTCAGCCTCCAATAAGACAGTCTTCCAGCTAAAGTTTTATATCGGGAATTATGAAATAGTCTATATTTGTGCTTTTAAAATTTCGTAATTAAATAATATGATTCACTAGCTTTTTCCCGCTGCTTCGCCCGCGTAAATTTCGCTTCGATAAAATGTTTCGTACAAACTCCCCTATACTCCTCAAGAAACCAAGATACAAAGTTTTAGTTAATCCATTGACGGAATAAAAAGTTTCATACAAATTCTGACAACCTGTTTTACCCCCTTAGGGGTGGAATTTCCAAAAATGCTCTCTTAGTGCTCGCCTACACTCCTCAAGGAACATACTGCCAAATTTCACCTATTAGCGCCGAGGAGTTTCGGCTGTAACTTGTCGGTCAGTCAGTCGGTAACACAAGGATTTTATATATACAGATTAATTTGAGTAGCCTGCTAGTTAAGAGGAAACACCACGGCCGTTTTTCCATACAAACGTAGTCTCCTGTTTTCTCCCTGGATAATGCTAGAAGAGCAATAATTTTTTTCCAAAAGATGTATGGCCCCGATTGGCGTGTCCCTATGTTTTCCTTTTTCTCATAAATTAAATATTAAAAAAGATATGAACCTTCAAATATCTCAAAAATTGGCCAGATTTTTCGCTGTGTTCAAACATCCAAAAAACAAATTTGGTTAGATTATTTAAAAAAAGGAAAACATAGGAACACGGCCAAAGCCTTTCTTTAATTTAATATTAAAAACTAGTTAAATCGATGAAGTTTTGGAGAAGGAATCAGGAGAATACGAAACGTTGATTTTGTGTACATTTAATAGGTATTTTTGGTCCAGCAGTAGCGTTGTCTCTATCGCGCTCTGCGGGAGGAGGCTTGAGGCTGCGCGACAGCAATAAATTTTAAAAATACCTATTTTTCAATTCTCTCGCCCGTGGTGTTTCCTCTTAAGTGACTCTAATGGTTTGTGAGCCTCAGTTCGTGGATTCGATTCCATCCCAGCACAAAACTTGAGTGAGCACGATTATTTGACAGCGCCTCTAACCAGCACACGCTAGTCACGAATCAAATAAAAGTTCGATAAACCTTCGATTACTGACTCATAGACAACGCACAGCCAAAACTATAGATACAAAGCTGATTTTTTTATGTTCCTTGGGGAGGGGAGATGTGCACCAAGAAGGGTTTGCCCTAAATCCCCACAGGATCGAGAATAAACGCTTAAATTAAAGAAAAAGGTACGAGTGTATGTAGTTGCGGGAATCCTGTAGTAACTAAAGGGTGCTCGCAACTATTACTACTGAGCCTTATAATGTTTGTAATAGAGTCTATTAAATTTATTAAAATTTATAAGTTTCATAGTCTACGCCTTCTATAAAAAACTCACTGTAACCCAATAAACAAGGACTATCTAAAGTTATCATTCAGAAATATAACCCGATCCCTTGAGACCAACGAGCAGATACAGCCTCGAGTTGTTCTATTATACACGATGACGTGTCGGAGGCAGGTCCCCGGGGCTAAAACTGGAATGGTTCCATTCAATACCCTCTCGCTTATTGATTTGTAGTTTGTTTATGGGAACAAGGTGTTGAATTAAAGAATTGTTTCGTTTGTGAACAGAATCTCTGGCCATTTTATCGACTGCATGGTACAAACATAGTAAAAAAAGAATAGTAGGTTAGCTAAGGCCGATCGGCGAGTTAATTGCCTACTCTTGCGTCCTCAGACGCGCGGCGCATCCAGTACTGAGACCGCGCCGCGCTCGTCTATGAGATTGTGTGCGTGAAAAGTGCGTGCGTACACCACAGATGAGACAAGTATCAGATATAGCGTATTCGTCCAACTAAGCGTGGCACGTTGACAGCTATGTGTGCGTGACCTTTGGCGACTGGCACTGTACGGACACGCGCGTCTATGTGTGTGTAAAGTTGCCAGATTATGAATAATCTCCCAGTATTTTGCATATAGTTATGTAATATTCTTATATTCATTTGCGGTTTTGAAGAATTTACCATGGATTTAATTAATGCTTTTATAAATACATTTCTTAAATGTAGGTACCGAGTTAAGTTTTAACTACTTCGTAAATCTGTATATATAAAATCCTTGCGTTACTGACTGACTGACAGACAAGCTACAGCTGAAACTACTCGGCGCATGAAGCTGAAATTTAGCATGTATGTTTCTTGGGAACCGTAGAGGTGCACTAAGACGGGATTTCTCGAAATTCCCACGGGATCGGGCAAAACGAGAAATACGAAAATATGTGCGTGCGAAGCCGCTGGCGTCGATTAGTTGAGAACTAAATAGTATGTATGTATACACGGCACCAAGTCAAGCTAAACAGTTTCTGTACCATTTTGATACTTATTCCCTACGCCATAAGTATGTATGTACACACGGCGCCAAGTCAAGCTAAACAGTTGCTGTACGATTTTGATACTTATTCCCTACGCCATAAGCATGTATGTACACACGGTGCCAAGTCAAGCTAAACAGTTGCTGTACGATTTTGATACTTATTCCCTACGCCATAAGTATGTATGTATACACGGCGTCAAGTCAAGCTAAACAGTTGCTGTACGATTTTGATACTTATTCCCTACGCCATAAGTATGTATGTACACACGGCACCAAGTCAAGCTAAACAGTTGCTGTACGATTTTGATACTTATTCCCTACGCCATAAGTATGTATGTACACACGGCGCCAAGTCAAGCTAAACAGTTGCTGTACGATTTTGATACTTATTCCCTACGCCATAAGTATGTATGTACACACGGCACCAAGTCAAGCTAAACATTTGCTGTACGATTTTGATACTTATTCTTTACGCAATAAAAACGGTGCAAAGGTCAAAGTGTATAAGCTTGACGAGTAGCAGGGTGTACACGAATATTTGGATCGTTTGGGGATCGAACTCAAAACAATATTATGTAAGGTATATACTTATGGAAATTGAAATTCTATTACTATATTTATGAGAAAGAAGATATATCTACAATATACTTTTATAATACGTTAATGTATTTTTCATTAACATGACAATCATTATCACATAATCAATTGACAAGTGCATTTTCCCTAATTCAGGCAGAACGGCGTCGACAAAAACTGGCAACACTTACATATTTCTTGCACAAATACGAATTTTATCGAAATTAAATTAGGAAACAGTCAAATTATCAATAGTTACCTGTGAAAAGATATTCCATTTTCCTGTTTTTGTTTTTAGGAACAACTTTTACAGTGTTTAAGAACACAAGACGGCATTTTGAGAATTTAAAAGTTGAAGTGATCGTGACGCGTGAACTGTACGATGCTTCGTAGCGCACTGAGACGAGTTTGTATTCGCTTTTCAATTTTGTATTTGCTTTAGTGGCCGCACGCAACAGTGCCGCGCGTTCCATCTGATAATTGTCTCATCTGTGGCGTACACGGCGCCGGCAACTCACGCTTAAATTCAAACCGGCAGCGCGGCCGATTTGTATGAAGCTATCCTACTATTCTTTTTGTACTATGGTACAAAGGAGGGTAATCTGTCTATCAGTCTATGTAGGTATATTTCGGTCAAATAAGACGAAATAATAGGAGTGAAGTTACAAAAATTCGCACTCAGCTGGAAATTGGTAGGATTGTCCAAAACAATATCATAAATCAAAATAATCTAAAATCTCCTCATTTTTAACCGACCACTGGCAAAACCTTCGGATGTCTAAATTAACCGCACTAGGATGTTTGTTTTTATATAGCGTTTTAAGACCAAACACGTAGGCAAATTTTGATTATTCATACGTCTAACAATTCGTCTTTATCTTGTGAGTCGAGTATTTTGTTTTTTATACCTAATGATCGGCTGATATTTATTTTGGTAAGAAGTCCATAAAATAACAATCTCAATTGAAATTAAACTACAGTTTACGGATTTTATCGCGATGTTTTGGTTTCACTGAGTTATTACATTTGAAACTAATGATCTAGAAACTACATTTTTAATTTATTACTAGCCGACGTTTCGAATTCTTTACAGGATTCATGTTCACGGCAGACTGAGGTGATATTTGTCTTTGTCTTGAATTTCAAAGTTATCTCAAAGTACCCGAACATTTTTCAACTATTGGTGTTACTATCTACGCAGAATGTGCACACTGTGTCTTGATGTCTTCTGGTGACTTTGAGATAACTTTGAAATTCAAGACAAAGACAAATATCACCTCAGTCTGCCGTGAACATGAATCCTGTAAAGAATTCGAAACGTCGGCTAGTAATAAATTAAAAATGTAGTTTCTAGATCATTAGTTTCAAATGTAATAACTCAGTGAAACCAAAACATCGCGATAAAATCCGTAAACTGTAGTTTAATTTCAATGTGTAACATTCGCGTAAACCCAAGAAGATACTATGTTAACAATCTCAAGTTCTAAAAAAGTTTTAAACGTGGGTGATAATCCCCCTCGATGTTTTATGATTGGCATAGGGAGGGAGAAGAAAACCTAAAAACATTTATTGGGTGTTGAAATAGCTCAGACGATAGGTGGGCGGGCTAAAAACATACCTAGACTGAGAAATAATTTTAATCATAATTATGTCTCGTCAATCATGCGTGTTTTAATGAACTAGCTAGAGGATGCCTACAGCTGCGCATATAGTCCAGTCATTTTAGGCCAAATTAGGTGCAAATCTCGGAAAAATGACATAGGTACATATGTATTTTGGCATCCTAAAACTGTTCTCAAAAGTCACATATTATTGGATGTCCGCAAGTTTTGAATGGTCACAAAAATCGTTTCTTTTATCATTTTTTGCAAATACCTCGTTTTCTATGGATTTACGCTATTTGTATTTATTATCAATTTTGTAGAAAATTAAATTTTCTACAACTTTTCTTTTTTACATTTTTTTATACCTTGAACTGTTTTCGTGATAGAGAACGCGCGGTCAGAGAATTATCTGAGGTCAACTGTTGTCTCGATTAAAAACTCGTAATATTAAGGTTATAATTTATTACTAAACATATAATTATCATTTTTTTTACTTTTAGTTTAAATTCAATCTTTCCTTATAATAATTCTAACATTTATCAATTCAATAACACTCATAATCTCTTTCGGTATTTGTGTTGATCAACTACTCGTAATAAAAGTTATAATTTATTCCTAAACATATAATTATATTTTTTTTAACTTTTAGTTAAATTCAATCTTTCTTTGCGCGTGTTTTAATGAACTAGCTAGAGGATGCTCGCAGCTGCGCCTACACATTTTCTTTAACTTAAGCGTTTCTGCATATAAGCAGCGATAGTCGAGTCGAGAGACTGACGGACTGCTACGCAGAGGGTCTGGGGTTCGAATCCACGGCACGCACCAATGACTTTTTGAAGTTAAGTGCGTATTAAATTGGTAATTATCGCTTGCTTATCGGTGAAGGAAAACATCGTGAGGAAACCTGCATGTCTGAGAGTTCTCCATAATGTTCTCGAAAGACATGTGAAGTCTGCCAACCCGCACTAGGCCACCGTGGTGGACTATGGCCTTACCCTTCTCATAGTGAGATGAGGCCCGTGCCCAGCAGTGGGACAGTATAAAGGGCTGATGATGAATGATAACTGATGAAGCGTTTCTGCATGATCCCGTGGGAAAATGATGATCGATTTATGTTTACCACTTAATATTTATGTAACTCTAGTTACTCTAGTTTTAGTAGTCGTTTGGCTTCACTTTGACAAGCGATTGCTCCTTCTGGTATAATTTACAATTCTGTGCGAGACATGGATGATTTTTTTCAACCACTTCTTAAAATCAATTTATGTTGTATCGAGGAACGCTTGCACAGGTCACTACTGAAATGGGTGTAGGTACAGGCTTTAAATTTGAGCTCTACTGTGATTCAGTGGGCATATAAGCCCAGGCACCTTGTCGGGCCTAGTCCTTGTGTTAGAACTCAGGAAAAGTACCTATCGTAAGCTCATAGCGGGAGGCCATTCGGCTGACAAGCTGATACAATAGCTTACCACACCCTCAAACGAATCAGGAAGAATAAAATTACACATCATCATTCATCATAATCAGCCTTTAACAGTCTACTGCTGGACTAGGCCTCTCCTTTGAAAGGAGGAATTGGCCTACTATACCACGCTGGCCAAACGGGTTGGTATAGGGTTTGAATCAAGTTTTCCTTCTCTTACAGTGGTGTTCTCTGTATAATATGCTCCCTCTGTCGGCTCTTACGACACCTATGGTATGATATGGGGTGGTGACATTCCGTATTCTTAATCCGTCACCACACGGACGGACGAAAATGACACATAATAAGAAAATACTAATAAAATCGCTAGCAATAAGACAAATACTCAGAGTACGATACGCTAGATGGAATGTTCTGTCAGCGTCGATAGCTGAAGTTGTGTGATTGATTAATATTTGTACGGAAGCTGTCTTACCTACTCGTTTAATAACGGACGCCATTTGAGACAGAACGACATCTTCCATCTAAAGTTTTATATGTATAGGGAATTATGAAGTAGTCTGAAATTTTGCTTTAAACTTTCGTGATTAAAGAGATTTATTAATTTGAGTTGACTGTTAGTCTACTGGTTAGTGGCTCCTTGTTTCGTTCATGGATTCGATTCCCAACCAGGATATTATACTTATTTGGATGATGAGTGATGAGCACGATTATTATTTGTGCCAGGCAGTCAGAGTCACTAAGCAGTAGCTTAGGCTAGTCACAAATCCAATGAAATCCTTCCATTATTGACTGTCTGACAACGCATAGCTAAAACTTTAGAGCGCAAGAAGCTGAAACTTGGCATTTATGTTCCTTGGGGAGCTGAGGGATGCAATAAGAAGGGATCTCCCGAAATGCCCACGGGGCTGAGAATAAACGGTTAAATTAAAGGAAATGTGTGGACTTAGTCGCGGGCATCCTTTAGTAACAGGTTGCCCCAATGACTATTACTGAGCCTTATAATAAACAAGAGTCTAGTATATTATAAGGTTCATAGTCTACGCCTTATACAAAAAACTCACTGTTACCCAATAAACAAGCACTATCTAAAGTTATCATTCAGAAATATAACCCGATCCCTTGGGACCAACGAGCAGATACAGCCCCGAGTTATTCTATTATACACCATGACGTGTCGGAGGCAGGTCTCCGGGGCTAAAACTAGAATGGTTCCATTCAATACCCTCTCGCCTATTGATTTGTAGTTTGTTTATGGGAACAAGGTGTTGAATAGGGAAGATTACTGCCAAATTAAACCACCAGATGGCGGTATCACCGACTACAGTAAACAATGAATTTTGGCAAGTATGACATTTGAGTGACAACTTGACAACTCGTTTAGACTTCAAACTTTGGATGCGCGATCACAATATCTCATCTCAAACAAGTCACTAAAACAGAAACATTGTACCATTTTTATTGTTATTGATAATTACATATATGATAACTGTTTTGTCTATATAAATAAGTATAGATATATTGTTGTCTTGTTGATGACAACATTTGAAAAACGCGCTACGACAGCGTCGAGCTTTGCGTAATGTTCCCTATTAAACGATTGTTTCGGTGTGTAAAGGAATGTAAATCTGTTTATCAGTCACATAGAGACATTAGAATAGAGTGGCAGAACAGTACCTAACTCAATACTGTGTCGTGTCCGTCGGTGCGAGAGAGAACGCAACATTAGAGGCCCCCTGCATCTCTCTCTAACAATACATGCACAACATCAACATAACGCAGTGGCGTGCTACCTGTAACTATTATTTATATCAGTTTATCAGTAATCAATAATTTAAAAATATATAAACTTTTTTGTCACTTCAAACTATCTTCGTGTATCAATAAAAACAACTTTTAAAGTATTGATTACTAATAAACTGATTTAAATAATAGTTACAGGTAGCACGCCACTGCGTAATGTTGATGTTGTGCATGTATTGTTAGAGAGAGATGCAGGGGACCTTTAATGTTGCGTTCTCTCTCCCACCGGCGGACACGAATAGGCCCCACTCTGCCACTCTATTCTTAATATCTCTATGATCAGTCATGTATCTATGTATGTATGTGTGTGTGTGTGTGTGTGTGTATAAAATATAAGTTTGTACGTGGCTTTGCAAAGACCTAACGCGTAGACCGATTTTGATGATTCATAATAATATGTCAATCGACTCGACCTAATTTTGCGAGTGACACTAATAGTCCAGTCACTTTAGGGTTTCACCTCGGAATTTGAGATAATACCTAAGCTGGAAACTCGTATACAGCTTCATTTTGACGTTCTAAAAGTTGTCTCAAAAGTCACATATTATCTCGTGTCTGCGTCGTAAGTTATTCCAGGTCAAAGGTTACGAAAATCGTTTTTTTGCAATTATCTCCGTTTCCATGGTTCCAATCACTTCAACACCTATTATGAAAATTGAAGATAAAAAAATTTGCCACAACTTTTGTCTAACTCTTTTTCTGTAGGCTCAACCCTTTTCGAGATAGAGAGCGGAGAGCACCCAGCGCTCAGGCATATATACTGTTATACAAGGTCAACCGTCAACCGTGAATAATACCTTGTATATAGTTACTAAATAATTAAAATATTATCAACAATAAATAATTTGTAACAAATGAAGTATACGAGTTTCCAGCTTATTATCTCCAATTCCGAGATTGACCCCTTTTTTTGCCTAGTGACTGGACTATAAAGACATTATGACAATAGCTGTTGTAGCTAGATAAGTAGGGCTTGTTATTTTTTTTTTTAGATTTTTCCTATCATATTTTCACCTTTTCATCTTCGTTGTTTTTTATTTTCATGTAGTCTGTTATTTTTCTTTTATTATCTATTTTGGTAGAAGTCCATAAAAATAACAATGTCTGAATTGTGGGTTTTCAACGTGGGTGATAAAGCCCCTGGATATTTCAGACTTTCAGAGGGAGGGCGAAAAAAACCTAAAAATATTTAGTGGGTGTTAAAATAGCACAGACGAAAAGTAGGCGTCAGTAGGCGTGTTAAAAATATACCTAGTCTGAAAAGGCGATAAACACTTTAAATCATAATTATATCTCAAACATTTTCGTAAGTCATGCGTTTTATTAATAGGGAACATTACGCAAAGCTCGACGCAGGTGGCAGCACAAGCAACTACAGTAAACAAACTTTCGTAGCGCGCTTTTCAAATATTGTCATCAACAAGACAACAATATATCTATACTTATTTATATAGGCAAAACAGTTACAACAGTTGTAATTCTCAATAACAATAAAAATGGTACAATGTTTCTGTTTTAGTGACTTGTTTGAGATGAGATAATGAGATGGCGCATCCAAAGTTTGAAGTCAATTTGAAGTCTAAACGAGTTGTCAAGTTGTCACTCAAATGTCATACTTGCCAAAATTCATTGTTTACTGTAGTCGGTGATACTGCCATCTGGTGGTTTAACTTGGCAGTAATCTTCCCTATTACCTATTTCCATCATGTTACAACTCACATATGGCAATAAATAAAAACCTATTACACCTTTTGGGTTGTGCCGGTCAGAAGGGAGTCGCTCTGTATAAAATCTAATATTCTATTGAATCTGGTTAGACAAAGAAGCAGACGCCGCCCAGACCCCAAGAGTCTTGAATGCAGGACAACGTTAAGAAGATGATGATCGATTTACGTCTTATTCCTACTTAAGTAATACTTAAATATAGGAATTTAAACTTTCGTGGTCACTATCATAACTTTTTACTGTTCCTACGGGATATATACCACGTACCTTTGTTTTGAGTAACCGATATTTCGGCACTGTTGCAAGCGCCATGTTCACGGTTGTACTGAAGTATATATCGGTTACTCAAAACAAAGGTACGTGGTATATATCCCGTAGGAACAGTAAAAAGTTATAATACTTAAATACTTAATACTTAAAACTGCCGTGTGGTTGACGGCATAGAATACAAGTGTCACCACCCCCTATTTTCCCGTGGGTGTCGTAAGAGGCGACTAAGGGATAACATGATACAAATACCATATTTGCGTAGAGACGGAAAACTCGACATCAAACCCTATACGACTGCCTCGTTGGTCTCGCGGCATAAATGTACGCGTGGGATCGGGAGGTCCCGGGTTCGATTCCTGGGTCGGGCAGTGTTATTGGGTTTTTCTGTCACGAAATTCTCAGTAGCAGCACGGAGTCTGGAAATGTGCCCGGTACAGCAATAGGCTCGCCCCTTATTACGTGGGACTAAAGTATATCTGGCGAAAAGTGGGTGTAGAAATACAATTCTGCCTACCCCTTCGGGGATAAAAGGCGTGACGTTATAGTATGTATGTGTATGTAAGTAGTACTTATGTAACGAGACGTAATTGCGTAAATATACGTAAGATACCCTGCATTTGCCCCTACGTTTCGACGTGGGTAAGTCGTAGTCACGGGATCTGAGTCTTGGGAACAGTCAGAGAAAATTTTAAAATCTGTATTCGTCTTAAAAAAAGCTGTTTTGCTCCCTCCTCTTTTCCGCAAACAAAATACTGATCCCGCATGTGCTCTTAAATTATACTTAGAAACAATGACAGTAAGGTGCAATTTGTATTGTCAACAGGGCAGGCGTGTATAGTGTGTAGTGATGGGCTGCGATGGCAGGGCGTAGTGTTGGGATGGCTGCGCCGCGAGTGGCGCCACTCGCCGCGCAGCCATCTTTTCTCTGAGTGTCTCTGGGACAGTCACAGAAAAGTGTTCGATCCTCCGTCCCCCTCCTGTCCAAAAACTGAATCCATCACTGCTCTAAATTAAGCCTAAAAGTAATAACCTTAAGGTGCATTTTGTGTTGTCTACAGGGAAGGCGTGTATAATAAATGTAGTTATGGGCTGCGATGGCATGGTGTAGTATTGAGATGAAAGATACCCCGTCCCTCTCTAGCCTAAAAACAAAAACTGAATCCGCCTGTACTCTAAATTAAACTTACAACCAATAGCAATAAAGTTCAATTAGTATTGTCAACAGGGCAGGCGTGTATAGTGTGTAGTGATGGGCTGCGATGGCATGGCGTAGTATTGAGATGAAAGATATCCCGTCCCTCTCTAGCCTAAAAACAAAAACTGAATCCGCCTGTACTCTAAATTAAACTTACAACCAATAGCAATAAAGTTCAATTTGTATTGTCAACAGGGCAGGCGTGTATAGTGTGTAGTGATGGGCTGCGATGGCATGGCGTAGTGTTGAGATGGCTGCGCCGCGAGTGGCGCCACTCGCCGCGCTGTTCGCCGCACTCGTCGTGTCGGCCACCTCGCGGACGCCCACGCAGGACCCTGTGGTGTTCGAGGCGGCGTTTCAAGGTAAGCCTCCTGGTTCTGTGTGTAAGCCTGGAAAGATAGATAGGTAATTCTTTATTGTACACCACAAGTCACATTACAGAGGTAAAAGAGAAATAGAAGAAGTAACTTCGGTTTGTAAGTTAACCGCTGCATGTAAACTTGTGGAAAGAAAGAGGAATCCACCGCTCACCCTCGGATTGACCACCCCAACTATTGTAGTAGGAAAAGGTGGACAATACCGAACTCCTTTGACGAGAGAGGATAAGGGATGTGTAGGAATTAGGGAATGCAAAAGATTATGAAGCTAATCTCGCGAGATCTCGCCAATTTCGAGATCTCGCGAGATTGGCAATTTTGTATGTTTTTTTTGTAAATAATAGCAATATTTGATTAATTAGGACAAAAATAATAACCATTTTAAGTATTATAGGAAACATTATTTATCACGAATTTTTCAATAGACTTTTATGCTTCAAACATTGTTTGCCGTACCTATCTGTCTATACTTTTTTAATAAACTTTTATGAAGTAAACTTTTACGGACGGATCTGTCAAATAAGAAAGGAAAGAAACAACCAATCTTCGCTTCTAATTTCAAACATAAATATTTTTAGTAATAAAACAAAACAACGAGAGGTCAAAAAATATCTATGTTACTAAACTGAGGTATTATTATCAATTAGGTAAATAAAATTATATCTAGATACTCAGTAGACCTTTTAGATATTACAGATTAATTAACAAAATATACCTACCAATTAGACAGACTTTTGGCAATTACAGATCCTAATTAACAAAATATACCAATCAAAGGAAAGATTGGTTCAGTTCAAATCACAATCCATTATTACGAATTATTTTCAAAGTAGCTCCTTCAGAAGCACAAAATGTCCAAAGAATCGTCTGCTAAACGGCTTCCTTTTCTGTTGGCCAAATAACCAGCCGCTGAGAAGGCCCTTTCGGATTCAACGCTAATTGATATTCTCGCAGTTCTCAGGCAGACATCCACGAACTGCAAAAGTTTGCCTTTTAATCCCCCGGACTCGTATAAATTCATTTAATTATTTTGTCAATGCCGATACCGACAGATAGCAATTCCGTCCGAGTCAGTTCGCTCTTCTAATAAGACGTTTTTATGCTCGAGTACAATCTCGTAAATCTCGCGAGATCTCGCCCATTTTCGACCGAGATCAATCTCGCTAAAAAAGGCCGAGATCTCGCGAAATCGAGATTGCATTCCCTAGTAGGAATGGTACGGGTTCCAGGTTTCGATATATACCTACATACTAATCCTAGGAGGGTAGGTACCTGACTTGCAGTATCCCGTTGTATGCGCCGAATATGCTTCGACACGTGTTTCGCTTCAGCGCGAGGCCTCCTCAGGAGCGATGGGCAACGACTGAGCCATCGCTCTCAAGGATGCCTCCTGAGGGTGCGTGGTGGGTTTCTCTGTCTTTCAATTAGATTACAATGGAGTTCCGCCAAGAAACGCCTGATTCAATCAACTATACCGTATCTAAGTTAACTTCAGTATAAAGGCTAACTACAGTATGTAAACCTCTTCCCACTGGTCAGCCTTTAGATGACAAACCAATAGACCTGCTATGGGAATGAACCACGGTGATGACCCCTGGTTGAAAAAGAACCACAAAAGTATTTGTTTTCTTCCAATGACTATTGGGTCTTTTCCTTGATAAAATCTTTCTCCAACAAAAATACAAATAAAAAATCATGGAAATCTGAACACTCACCACAGATACTTATGAGTATTCATTTCAAAAAGGTTTTATAAATGCGAGCACACGAAAATCAACTAGGTACCTATTTATTTATACCAATAAAGATAGGAGTACAAAGGTGACGTGAACAGATGTGTTCCGTCAAGGATATTATTATCGTTAAGGTTATAAAACCCTTTAGTTCTCACGTCGGATCGCCATAAAACGTGTTTACTCATTTACCTTAAGATGATGCCTAGACCCCTATAAAATAAGCATAAATTGTTTGTAGTTACATCATAACAGGTGTTCCTGTCTTACGAGTTTATGTATAATGTCATAAATAATGGCGCTATGTGTTAAAATAGCTAATAAACCGTAATTATTCCTTTGGTTACTTGGTATGTTACTAAAAGTTATTCAAAATAAACGAATACGTATTAACCTGTGATGGATCTAACCGGAGGCCAGACGGCAGTCACTCTGTGGAAAAGCTTATATTAATTCTCTAATCTGGCAAGACTACTAAGCAGAAGAGGATCAAAGGCAGAACGGAACACATGGGCAGGTATTGTTTCATTTTGGAAGGCTTCCACTGATTTTGGCAAAAGCTTTGACATATTTTGGAGAAAGGTTCAACCGATTTTGAGGCGCTTAACTCATTTATGTATATGAGTTACCTCATTTAGATAAGTTAGTTCATCTGCTTCTTTGTATCCAGTCGTTGGTCCAGGATATTTCGAGACGTCTTTAAATTGTTAAGCCTAGAAGGTAGCCATTACAAGTGCTCTATCGCTAGCAAGGTCTTCAGGTTTCAGGTCATTTTACGAACAGCTTGAGGCACAATTATTAACAGATGTGCCATATTTTGATCCGCCGCACCACAGTCACGCAGAGCTTGAGTTGGATCACACATCCATAACATTTTCATTAATTGATCACAACACAAGTAACATACATACATACATACACAGACTCACGCCTGTTTCCCGGAGGGGTAGGCAGAGACTACGGAACGCCATTTGCAAGTAACACAACTTGCAAAGCCGCTTTCAATAACTCCATTTAGACTACAACAATTACGTCTAAATAGACAAGTTTCCAGCAAAACAAGAACTCCAAAAAATGTATTGATTTTTCTCCTCAATATTTACAATAGGGAAGTTTCCTGCAAGTAAAATAAATTATATAAGTAAGTATTTTTATGTAGTGAAACATGTCAAAATAATAGTAGTTTTATTCATCAATTAATGTTAAAACTGTATTTAAAATTTTTTATCGACAATTTATTGATAATAAGTATTCTATTTGACAGCAAAAAACTATGACGTCACTAGGACTTATTTCATACAAACGCCGTAGAAAAGGTCGTTTTTGACATTTCATTAAAAGTGCTTGATTTGACTAGTTGGAAACAACCCTATTGCTATCCAATAAGTTCCTGTTCTTCATTAAGTTAGGAGTAGGTTTGTAGAGAGCGCTACATTTAGATCCGTCTCTCTATAGGCTCCGTGCGTTTGCCTATTGAATAATGTTACTGAATCTCACTGAAGCCTACCTCATCATACTATATTGTTCTAGTATCTGATGAAGATTTAATGGACGTTATTAAACGTAGTCCAACACACAAATACGAAAAAATTACACCCTTACATTTTTTGTCGGATGTGTGATTTTAGTGTGGTGCTCTCTGGCTCCATGTAATGAAAGCGTACAAGGTATTTTATTAATTTTGATCTATCTATCTATATCGTCACGCCTGGGGTAGGCAGGGACTATGGAACGATACATGCTTCGGTTCAAACATACCTCTTTCGCTTCCTCGACATCCATAAATCTCATCATGCATGCGCGTCGGTTATGGGTACTTTTAATTTGGCCCTTTTTCAGTACACCTATTTGGTCAGCGTACGTCCGCCTAGTTTTGATATGAGCACTTTAAATTTGCTACACTGATGAAATTTTCACTCAATCTCAGGTTAGGCTAGCGGGTACTCAAGTAAAAGTCAGGTAGCGATTGATGCAGTGATCAACCAAACTGGTCTATATTTGTATTTGTTGTCTTTGGCCACTCTGCTGAGCTTTTGATCGTGCAATGTCGAGATGGGTCGTATTATAAAAATATAGAAAATAATGCTTACCTTCACCTTATTATCATCATCAGCCTTTAACAGTCCACTGTTGGACTAGGCCTCTCCTTTGAAAGGAGGAATTGGCCTACGATACCACGCTGGCCAAACGGGTTGGTATAGGGTTTGTATCAAGTTTTCCTTCTCTTACAGTGCTGTAAGAGAAGGCGCAATAGGCTCGCCAGTCGCCACCTATTACGTGGGATCAAAGCACTGGCGAAAAGTGGGCTTTTAATATGCCTCTGCTTACCCCTTCGGGGAAGCAGACGTGAGTCTATGTATGTATGTACAGTGCTGTTCTCTGCTTAATATGCTCCCTTTGTCGGCTCTTACGACACCCATGGGATGATATGGGGTGGTGACATTCCGTATTCTTAATTCATCACCACACGAACAACCTTATGTAAAAAAAATATGTATTTGCACAAATCACATTTGGACAGCTAAAATTTTTCGAGCACAAGACGTTTGCTAATATATTCGGACTGACCCCAAGGCGGTATCTATTAAGCATATAACTTCCAAAACCCCCGGACTCAAACTCGGGTCGCCTTAACTTGACAGTTAAACCGTTTTCCAACTTATTATTGCTCTTACATTAAGTCCTTACTTTTTTCGTTAAAAAAGTGTCTGCTAAGGGGAATGGATATCCCCAGGCAGTCGTAACAGAGGAAATTTTCAAATTTCACTCAATGGTATCTTGGTAGATGTAATTTTTTGCTTTCCTACGTTTTTTGTGAACACCTCATTGAATTATTAATAGTGCATTGAATAGTTAATTGACGCTTAATTATTATTTTTATTTATTTTAGACTCACGCCTGTAATATTACACCCCCATTCCGCCATTAATTTTTAGGCCCCACGTAATAGGGGGCAAGTTTATTGCCGTTACTGGGCACATGACCAGACTCCGTGCTGCTACTAAAATTTCGGCAAAACCCAGTACCTAACAGTTTTGCCCGACCCGGGAATCGAACGCGACATGTCCGATCAGCAGTCGCATACGCTATCCCCTGGACCACGGAGGCAGTCCATTTATTTATTGTTATTTATTTAATAACTTTATATGTATACACGGAAGCGTATAAAGGCGGACTACCTTAGAGTGGTGCAGAGATTAAAAGTAGGTGTATTGTAGAAGTGAGTGGAGAAGGACCTTTGTAGCATAAACATAGTACATATATACATAGTTTGAAATACATACATACATTCGATAATACAAAAACATATTAATAATTAAGTATATAAAGTATATAGTAATTATATACTAGTATATAATTCCTATATACTTTATATACTTACTTATATCTAAATATAATAATATTTAATATGTAGGTACGTACACTAAATACCAATATACATAAACATATTATTAAGATACTTCTGCCAACTTATCCAACAACAGCTGTTACACTCTTGATTTAAAGCGATATTTTGTAGTAGCCATCCTGATTTTCATAGGGAGGGCATTCCAAAGAAGGATTGCTTGAATGGGAAAGGGCGAGTGAATTAAAGCAGAACTATGTAAAGGACAAAGTAGGAGAAGATTATTGGAAGAATGAAGATTTTGATCGTGGTTGGAACTCAAGTATTGTACAGTCTATCATATCACTAATCACTACATAGTATAAAACAAAGTCTGTCTTCTGTCTGTCTGTCTGTCTCTATGTATGCTTAAATCTTTAAAACTACGCAACGGATTTTAATGCGGTTTTTTAATAGATAGAATGATTCAAGAGGAAGGTTTATATGTATAATACATATATGGCGGTACGAAGTTCGCCGGGTCAGCTCGTATATAATATATATCTAATAATTACTTAATCAGCTTTATTTTCAAACGATACGAAAGCAATGTCAATAAGAATTTCCCTATTGTCTTAGGCCTTTATGTATACAGAACATACCCCTGACATAAAGTGGATTCTAATACTTATAGATAGATAAATCTTTATTGTGCAAATACAGTTGGTACAAATTAGGTATATCTTAAATGTAGGTTTAGGTACAAATAGTAAATGCTCAAGGGCGGCCTTATAGCAAAGTGCGATCTCTTCCAGGCAACCATAGAATGGACAGACTGAAAAAGACAAGTTTGGTGGTGTAGTGATCAGAGATAATAATTATGTCTATAACATACTAATATATCCAAGTAAGCTTCGATCAAATAAACTACAAATAAGCCAAAACATTGTCAAATATATTTGGTATTGATGGTATTATCTTTTTCCACCATATGACATCTCTATTCTGCCAATAACCCCGTTATTAAGTATTCGTCACGTAGAAATTTATGTTGCGCCAAGAATCTCGTCCCTCTCAAAATGAAATACAAAAATGACACGTTACAGAAAAGTTTTGCCTTCGTGTTACGTTTATTAATTTCATCAAACTCTGGAAACACATAAACAGACCTTTTGCACAGGAATTTTAATTAAAAACGATCAATGTGAAAGGTATGCAACTTTTACAAGAGATCCGCAGGGATGCCGTCATTCGAAAGCTAAATAACCGATATATTTTTCCTTCGCTAAAAACGGACGAAACAAAATGCTGGACCGCAGTTATTTAAGAAACACATCGGTTTCAGGGTTCTTTATAAAATGGCCGTTTGTTCTTTAAGTCAACGGGCTTGAGGATTAATTGTTCTTCAGAGAAACCTCTCAAAACGGAAGGAAAATTAACAAAAAAATGCGCAACAACCGCTCAATGTTGCTACGTCTTACTTTTAACTTAATTTCTCAATCAGAAATCCAATCTAATTTTAACACAAACGTCCATTTCAAACATTAACGCGGAATTCTGTATAAAATGAGGTAATAGCGATGTAAATGTGTTTTTTATGATATGCTCTATCGTCTCTTCTTAGCTAATCCTTAAGCTTCATTCGGGGAGGGTAGCGGTGTAATCCACATTTAATTATGTTCCGTTCCCAAGGGAACGTGGTTTAACAAAAGTTTCACGACAAACATTGAGGCACTTTTAATCACTATAGCAGGTTCCAATTAAAGCACTTTTGTAGTTACTTTGGAGACTTTTTCTTATAGTCTGAAAGGGAATGGAGCCGAAAAAGAGAAAGCCTTTATCGTTTTTGTGATATTATCTGTAACTCTCAAAACGAAAGGAACAATGCCTATTCACTCTTGGATATTGTTTGCTTATATCTTTAGCTTTTATTTGTATTGGTGTAATTAGGTTTCAGATTATTGTTGATTTATGTGAGGGAAGTATTATAAAAGGAGGCTTGGGAAGGCTTTAGTTTCATCAAGTTTTTCTTCGATACGATCGGCATTCTGGTTAGCCAGTTTCAAGGTCAAATCGTTACAAAAGTCGGATATCAGTTTCCGAAACGTTAGACGAATTATTGAGATGTAACGTAATGTAGGTTACTTGGCTCTCAGGAATCCTTTCTCGCCTGCTGGATTATATTATCAAAGATTTTACGAGACCTACATCAATTTATTATATCATTAAATTAATACTTTACTTTAGAAAAAGGTAGTAGAGCCTTGCTGATTTCAGCATGAATGGGCTGGCAACCGGGGAAGTACTACCCTCTCACAGAAAATCGATGTAAAGTAGCAGTACCTACCTAAACTGTTGCGTTTCGTTCGGTGAGTGAGAGTACCGGAGGCCCTATCCCCTATTCCTTCTCCCTCATCCCACTCCTCATCCTATCCCTTTTCCCAACCCCAAGGGGCGGCAACGCTCTTGTGAGTCCTGTGGTGTTGCTTGTGTCCATGGGCGGCGGTAATTGCTTACCATCAGGCGATCCGTCTGCTCGTTTGCCGCCTATTACCATAAAAAAAAACTCAGCGATCAAGGTTGCTAACGTGACCTTGACTGCTAAGTTTGAGGTCATCACTCCGACTTATCCTAGAAAAATCTTGGCAGGATGAGTATGATGTTTTTGTTTGCCTTGCTGTTATTTATTCAATAAAATATTAGTTTTTTAAATGGCAGCGATAGCCTTTTTTATACGTGTGGAAAATGAGTTAGCTCATGCCCCTCTGACCGGGGAGCGGTCGAAGGGGGTATGTCGGACTCCCACCCCGTGGGCTGGGTTGCCGACTAAAAACCACAGGGTTCCGTAGCTCGACGCCTTGCAGGTACAACGGGACCTGTGGTTGTATTGCTCGGCTGTACCTGTCGCGTCCGTCCCCTTGCTTGGGACGCGTGCCCGGGGAAAGGCAGGGTGTGCAATACATTTCACAGCAGCCTAGAGCAGGCTGCGCCACACAGTCCGCTGCCTTCTCGGGGCAGCGATAGCCTAGTCACGAGACCAATAAACAGTTGGGCAAAGGGTTTATTTGGGAGGGTTCTAAACTTCTAACCTGACTTTTAGAAAGTTTTTTTTTTATTACATAACATAACATAACTTCACGCCTTTTATCCCCGAAAGGGTAGGCAGAGGTGTATTACACACCCACTTTTCGCCAGTTATGTTTTGGTCCCAATGTAATAGGGGGCGAGCCTATTGCCATCTACCGGGCACTATAATAAGCGCATTATTTTTTTTAATATAATATGTATTTTTATATATATGTATATTTACATAAAAAAATATAAAGGAGTTTGGGACTAGATAGTGTTGTGGAATGTGGTAGAATATTATTATTATACAGTCATAAGTCATCATCATCGTCCTAGCGTTATCCCGGTTGCAACCAAGACTTGCACGCCTTGGAGCCCGAGGTCCGCTTACTGGTCTTAACCAGATACATATGACAGAATATCATTTTCCACAGAGCGACTGTCGTCTGACCTCCGCAACCCAAAGGGATAGCGATATTCCATGGTTTAGACCAGTATCAGTTTATTTGAGGGTACTGACTCCCCGTAGCGACTGTCAAAGATCTTCATGACAGCCGGGACCGCTGGCTTAACGTGCTCTCCGAGGCACGAGGCACGCGATAATTACAATTAATAATACACACTTAACTTCCAAAAGTCATTGGTGCGTGCCGTGGATTCGAACCCGATACCCTCTGCATGGCAGTCCGTTGGTATCTCCACTAGGCTATCGCTGCCTGCATTATACAGTCATAAGTATTCTAGACTAAATCTGTCGTCCATATATGAGTTCACCCAAGATATCTTAAACAGATCTTGCTCTCTCTAGTACAGCATGAACACTAGACAGAAACCATGATCATAAAAAAGTCGCACAGTTCAAATTCAATTTACCATATCACCGGCGTTTATCTTTATGTAATATAAAATCAGATCAATCACCAAGACTGGTTTAACACAACACTTGGCGGCGTAACGAGCCGCCCAAACACGCGAGAGAAAATAAAGCGGTGCTTGTGTTGCCAGTAAAAATAAGATACGTTATTCACTAACGCGGGAATAAAGGGACGAAATGAAATGTCTCGCATGGAATTTTTCTCGTTTTACTGTACGTAGTGAGTAGTCATTGCTTTCTCGTAACCTGGTAGATTAAGGAGTCCGTAATTGCTTAATATATTTTCTAGATGTCGCTTTTACAACATTTCTTCTGGAAAATGAAAAGTAAAATGGTGTATGAAACGGTGCTTAAGAAGATACGCAAATGCTGTCACTGTAGGCTTTTACTTTGCAAGCCTAGTAAAAGCCATATTATATGTGGATATATTAAAAAAATATGCGCGCATGTACTTTCTTTTGGTGTTTAATGTTAACCTTGATTGTGATAAGTTGTTGATCTTGATTGATGCTCTGTTCTATGAATAATGGGAAGTACTTGGACTGCCACGTTGATAATATTTTGACTAATAATATTTGTTTTCTGCGATGTACAACTTCTCTTTTGTTTTTATTTTATAGAACCATAAGCGAAGCGATATAATCCGCTGAAGATTTAAAATGTTAAACGAACAGCTACTAAAACACAAGGTTATAGTTATCACTCCATCAGTAGTGGGATGGAAAGAAATATCCCACCGCTTGACAACGATTTCCTCTTAAATTATTGGTATTTGCAGTTGTGTATCTTTATTTTAGACTAGCTGTTTCCCGCGGTTTCACCCACGTCCTGAGGGAACTACCTCGCGTACCCGGTTAATTTATAGCCTAAGTTACTCCTTGCTACGTCAGCTATCCGACAGTGAACGTCCCGTCAAAATTGGTCCAGCCGTTCCAGAGATTAGCGAAAACAAACAGACAAACAGGCAGACAGATAGACAGACAAAAATTGTAAATAATGACATTTCAGTATATGTACCGTGTATACATACATCCATATGCATTTAGTAAAAAAAGATTATTTTAATATTACAAACAGACACTCCAATTTTATTTATGCCAAACGTGCTCATCAAACATTACGGCAGCTAAAAGAATCCTTTATAAAGAATTCTAATAAGAATGTTAAAAGATCTATGTCAAACATTGACATCAACTGAATATAATGCAAAAGTTTTTATATCACAATTGCATTTCGCAGAAGGTTCAGAGACTTTTCGCTCGGGTACAGTAAGAGACACTTGCGCAGATAATTAATTCACGTCGTATTCCTTTGAAGTGACCTACTTAATTTTCCGAATACGTTTCCTCGTTAAAATTTCATTTAGAACATGTGCATCATGTATATCAAGCCGAGCAAAAATAACCGTCTTCTTCCTTTACTTTATGTACTAGGCCATTTTTCGACCCGGTGGCGTAGTGGAATTGTAATCGGCTGCCACGTCAAAGGTCGCGGGTTCGATTCCCGCTCAGGTCAAACATTTGTGTGCATGAACATGGATGTGTTCATGCACACAAACGTTTGACTTTGTGTCTTGGTCTGGATGTCTCTATGTATCATATTTTTATATTTACAAACAAAATAATATAATTATGTACATATGTTTATCCATTATCTAGTCGGTCTCTCCACGCAAGCAGCGATAGCTGAGTGGAGAGACCGACAGACTGCTACGCAGAGGGTCTCGAGTTCGAATCTACGGCACGCACCAATGAATTTTCTAAGTTAAGTGCGTATTAAATAGTTAATTATCGCTTGCTAATCAGTGAAGGAAAACATCGTGAGGAAACCTGCATGTCTGAGAGTTCTCCATAATGTTCTCGAAAGACATGTGAAGTGTGCCAACCCGCACTTGGCCAGCGTGGTGAACTATGGCCTTACCCTTCTCATAGTTATGAGAGTGGCTGATGATGATCCATTATCGAGTACTAGAACACACAACAGCTGTGCTTAGTTCGGGACCAGATGGTGATATACATATTATTATGTCGGAGGTCATTGGGCGAACTTTCTTCTACGCCAAAGTAGGCCACACACAAAAAATAAAGAGAAAACCTTATGTAAGTACTGTGCAGAATCATTTGAGAATCCCAGTCCAATGTATACGTAGCCTAAAACAGGGTAGGCGTCACTGAACATTTATGGGCGATAGAACTCGGATCTCTTTCTCTAATATTTTCGGACAGTTATGACCCGGAATCATTCCCTCTAAGCGATCGGTTTTATCGCGTCCCCTGATTGAAGATAACGCTGTGAGTGTGAATCTTTACAGCCTTGAGTGACCATTTAGCACTGCGCTACGACACTCACATTATTTTTTATAGAAAACTTTTGTTGCTGTTGCTACTGGGAATATGACTTTATTTTGAGATTATATGAAATTTGTTTTACGTGGTATGGGGATAAAATGCTGTATTATACTTGAGAGCTTTGTTGTTTTCAGCTAAGCTGTTGTATAATTTGTTGGAGAAAGTAGACGACCGCACACACCAGATTGGTGTTTCAAGCTTTCCTCTTAAGCTACAGCCTTAACCTTATAGCAACGTGCCTCCATATCATTACAACACATAACTTCACGCCTTTTATCCCTGAAGGGGTAGGCAGAGGTGCATTACACACCCACACTTCGCCAGTTATGTTTCGGTCCATTGCCATTTACCGGGCACATCATTAAGTGAGTGATAATTAATTTATAATGCACACATAACTTTGAAAAGTCAGAGGTGTGTGACCGGGGTACCTGAGCCATCGTGAGACCATCGTCTCGGCAGTCCGTTACGTTCACCACTGGGCTATCGCCGCCTCCATATCCTAAGATAAACATTATCATCTCAGCTGAAAGATGTCCACTGCTAAATAAAGTTTGGCTCAAGGTTTTCAATAGCGACCGCCGTCATTCGGTGGGGCCGCCACTACAGGCTCTTTAAAACTCGACTCTTCAGACGTGGAAAATCAAAAAAAATTACTTGGCTAAAACATTACTTTGATAATGTTTTCTACGGACGAAAAAATTAAGATAATCCAAACGTAACATAACATAATATAACTTCACACCTTTTATCCCCGAAGGGGTAGGCAGAGGTGTATTACACACCCATGTTTCGCCATTTATGTTTAGGTCCTAATGTAATAGGGGGCGAGCCTATTGCCATCTACCGGGCACATTATTAAGCGAGCGATAATTATCATTTTTAATACACACATAACTTCGAAAAGTCATAGGTGTGTGCCCGGGGTAACTGGGGATCGAACCCGAGACCACCGTCTTGGCATTCCGTTACGTACACCACTGGGCTATCGCCTACAAACGTATTTGTTACGAAAAATATTTCAATATTGTGCGATCCGATCTGCTTAAAAGATACACGGTCAGCGGCTGTGTTTGGGAACACTTACGTACCTGAAATAACAAAGATATACAATATAAATACCTAGTTTAAAACGAAGTATTTTTTCCCAAAGCTATCAAAATATTTGCTTCAGAGCCGAATACAATAGATTCGTTAGATAAATTATACTCAACACATAAATTAAAGACCCTGTATTGTATTTGATACTGTCCAAACGTTTCGGTGTCCGAAAATGGGGCAGACGCAGACATTTTAGAATTGAACACGTAACAATAGACGAAATGTATGGAAACTCCGACCTCATTTGGCTACATTCCATTGTACCCAACAATAATGCTATTATCTTGCCAAATTGAATGAATAATTAAATCTCCGGCGTAATTCGCCTATACACCTACTACGCAAGCTGGTTGGTTAATCTTTTCACTAATTTCGCCTATTTGGATTTAACTAATAGCAGTATAAACTTGTAATGAGGCGATTGTTGTTAGTGATATTAAAATGCTAATAGGCAATGGACGCTTTCATAGATATTAAGTAGATAAAGGGATTTGAGGAATTCTGAATGGAAAATATTACGTTTGATATAAAATACTTTTCAGCCAATAACCAGATCGGTGAAGGTCGCTCTTCTACGGATCTCGGACTATTTCTGTTCTACGTACAACACGCACACTAGGCAGAAGCTATATTCATAAAGAAATCGCACAGTTCAAATTCAATTTACCATATCACCACTGTTTATCTTTATGTAATATAAAATCAGATCAATCACCGAGACTGGTTTAACACAACACTTGGCGGCGTAACGAGGCGCCCAAACACGCGAGAGAAAATAAAGCGGTGCTTGTGTTGCCAATAAAAATAAGATACTTTATTCACTAACGCGGGAATAAAGGGACGAAATGAAATGTCTCGCATGGAATTTTTCTCGTTTTACTGTACGTCATTGCTTTCTCGTAGCGTGGTAGATTAAGGAGTCCGTAATTGCTTAATATATTTTGTAGATGTCGCTTTTACAACATTTCTTCTGGAAAATGAAAAGTAAAATGGCGTATGCAACGGCGCTTAAGAGGATACGCAAATGCTATCACTTTAGGCTTTTACTTGGTAAGCCTAGTAAAAGCCATACCTGTATGTGGATATATTATCAAAATATGCGCGCATGTACTTTCTTTTGGCGTTTAATGTTAACCTTGATTGTGATAAGTTGTTGATCTTGATTGATGCTCTGTTCTATGGATTATGGGAAGTACTTTGACTGACACGTTGATAATATGCTGACTAGTAATATTTGTTTTCTGCAATGTACAACTTCTCTTTTGTTTTTATTTTATAAAACCATAAGCGAAGCGATATGATCCGCTGAAGATTTAAAATATTAAAGGAACCGCTACTAAAACACAAGGTTATCGTTATCACTCCATCAGTAGTGGGATGGAAAGAAATATCCCACTGCTTGACAACGATTTCCTCTTACATTAGTATTTGTGGTTGTGTATCTTTATTTTAGACTAGCTGTTTCCCGCGGTTTCACACGCGTCCTAAGGGAACTACTTTGCGTACCCGGTTAATTTATAGCCTAAGTTACTCCTTGCTACATCAGCTATCCGCCAGTGAGCGTCCCATCAAAATTGGTCCAGCCGTTCCAGAGATTAGCGAAAACAAACAGATAGACAGACAGACAAAAATTGAAAAGAATTTCATTTCAGAATATATGTATGTACCGTGTTCCATATGAATTTAGTAAAAAACGGTTAGGTACTTTAATATAACAAACAGACACTCCAATTTTATTTATATGTATCTACATAAAGATGTATACAGGGTGTCACAAGACCCATCACCAATTCGAAGTCTACTCGTTGTGGACATCATGCCAAGTCATAATAACCAGAAATGAGGCCATGAGAACCATAGTGGCCTATCTAATTTTTTTACAATATTGAGTTTATGACTTATTCCAGTTCAAATTGATCATTTTGTTAGAACCAGAGTGGCCTAAAAGTGATAAAACGAATATTCACTAGATAGCAACTTAATCACTGTTACAGTTTTTAGTCGGTGATCTAAATTTTAAGTGCCATACTGGCCTAAATAAGATAGGATAATATTGTACAAAAATTAGTTAGGCCACTATGGTTCTCATGGCCTCAAATAATACCTAGGAAACGATTTTTTTTTTAAGTTTACACATTTTTAAACCGCAATTAAAAGCGCGTGCGTGCAATGCTCGAAATACATACTTATCCATGGGGTCATATCTAAAGAACACATTGGTGAGGTAAACGCATCGGTTTGTACCTAATTAGAAAAATTCCATACTAACTTTGAGCCTCAATATCTCCTGAGCCAGTAGTTTCCCAGGTATAGTGCCGAAGTAAAAAATGTTCGTAGTGATTGGTACAACATGGGATTTCAGTTTTCGTTAAGGGTCTTTTTACACCCTGTATATGCCAAACGTGCTCATCAAGCATTACGGCAGTTAAAATAATCTTTTATAAAGAATTCTAATAAGAATGTAAAAAATCTATGTCAAACATTGACATCAACTGAATTTAATGCAAAAGTTTTTATACCATATTTGCATCTAGCATAAAGTTCAGAGACTTCGCTCGGGCACAGTAAGAGACACTTGCGGAGATAATGAATTCACGTCGTATTTTTTTGAAGTGACCTACTTAATTTTCCGAATACGTTTTCTCGTTAAAATTTCATTTAGAACATGTGCATCATGTATATCAAGCCGAGCAAAAATAACCGTCTTCTACCTTCACTTTATGTACTAGGCAATTTTTCGACCCGGTGGCGTAGTGGAATTGTAATCGGCTGCCACGCCAAAGGTCGCGGGTTCGCTTCTCGCTCAGGTCAAACATTTGTGTGCATGAATATGGATGTGTTCATGCATACCGGGCACATCACCAGACTCCGTGCTGCTACTGAGAATTCGGAAAAATCCAGTAACACTTTCGACCCGGGAATCGAACCCGGGACCTCCGATCAGCAGTCGCATACGCTATCCACTAGACTACGGAGATATGTTTATATTTACAAACAAAAGAATATAAATTATGTACACATACCTAATTATATTCTTTTTTATTGTACTAGTACAAGCTGTGCTTAGTTTGGGACCAGATGGTGATATACATACATATTATTATGTCGGAGGTCATTGGGCGAACTTTCTTCTACGCCAAAGTAGGCCACACACAAAAAATAAAGAGAAAACCTTATGTAGGTACTGTGCAGAAGAATTTGAGAATCCCGATCCAATGTATACGGAGTCTAAAACAGGGTAGGCGTGACTGAACATTTATGGGCGATAGAACTCGGACCTCTTTCTCTAATATTTTTCGGACAGTTATGACCCGGAATCATTCCCTCTAAGCGATCGGTTTTATCGCGTCCCCTGATTGAAGATAACGCGGAGAGTGTGAATCTTTACAGCCTTGAGTGACCATTTAGCACTGCGCTACGACACTCACATTATTTTTTATAGAAAACTTTTGCTGCTGTTGCTACTGGGAATATGACTTTATTTTGAGAATATATGAAATTTGTTTTACGTGGTATAGGGATAAAATGCTGTATTATACTTGAGAGCTTTGTTGTTTTCAGCTAAGCTGTTGTATAATGTGTTGGAGAAAGTAGACGACCGCACCAGATTGGTGTTTCAAGCTATGCTCTTAAGCTACAGCCTTATTCTTATAGCAACGTGCGTCCCTATCATAACAACACATAACTTCACGCCTTTTATCCCTGAAGGAGTAGGCAGAGGTGCATTACACACCCACACTTCGCCAGTTATGTTTCGGTCCATTGCCATCTACCGGGCACATCATTAAGCGAGCGATAATTAATTTATAATGCACACATAACTTTGAAAAGTCAGAGGTGTGTGCCCGGGATACCTGGGGATCGCACGCGAGACCATCGTCTCGGCAGTCCGTTACGTTCACCACTGGGCTATCGCTGCCATATTCTAAGATAAACCTTATCATCTCAGCTGATAGATGTCCAGTGCTGAATAAAGTTTGCCTCAAGGTTTTCTATAGCGACCGCCGTCGTTCGGTGGGGCCGCCACTACAGGCCCTTTTAAACTTTACTCTTCAGACGTGGAACATAATACAAAAATTACAAGGCTAAAACATTTTTATTATTATTATAGACTCACGCCTGTACCTATCCCCGAATGGGTAGACAGAGGTGTAACATTACACCCACATTTCACCATGAATTTTTAGGTCCCACGTAATAGGGGGTGAGCCTATTGCCGTACCGGGCACATTACCTGAGTCCGTGCTGCTACTGAGAATTTCCTAACGGAAAAACCAAATAACACTTTGCTCGACCCGGGAATCGAACCCGAGACCTCCCAATCCGAGACCAACAAGGCAGTCAAAACATTACTCTGATAATGTTTTCTTCAGACGAAAAAAATAAAAAGATAATCCAAACGTATTTGTTGGAGCGAAAAATATTTCAACATTATGTGATCCGATCTGCTTAAAAGATACACGGTCAGCGGCTGTGTTTGGGACCACTTACGTACCTGAAATAACAAAGATATACAATATGAATACCTAGACTAGAACGAAGTATTTTTCCCAAAGCTATCAAAATATTCGCTTCAGAGCCGAATACAATAGATTCGTTAGATAAATTATACTCAACACATAAATTAAAGACCCTGTATTGTATTTGATACTGTCCAAACGTTTCGGTGTCCGAAAATGGGGCAAACATTTTAGAATTGAACACGTAACAATAGACGAAATGTATGGAAACTCCGACCTCATTTGGCTACATTCCATTGTACCCAACAATAATGCTATTATCTTGCCAAATTGAATGAATAATTAAATCTCCGGTGTAATTCGCCTATACACCTACTACGCAAGCTGGTTGGTTAATCTTTTCACTAATTTCGCCTATTTGGATTTAACTGATAGCAGTATAAACTTGTAATGAGGCGATTATTGTTAGTGATATTAAAATGCTAATAGGCAATGGACGCTTTCATAGATATTAAGTAGATAAAGGGATTTGAGGAATTCTGAACGGACAATATTAAATTTTACTAAAAGCATTTGACCACTGTTCCCTCCGGTTATACAATTGTATAACGGACTTTAACTAGAAGGAGACAGACGATAGCTTAATGACGTCGCACATCTTGAAGATCATTATCATCGACTAGACATGATTTTGATTGCATTCACGGTAGTAGAGCCTTGCTGATTTCAGCATGAATGGGCCGGCTTGACCGGGGAAGTATTACCCTCTCACAGAAAATCGACGTAAAGTAACAGTACCTAAACTGTTGCGTTTCGTTCGGTGAGTGAGAGTGCCGGAGGCCCTATCCCCTATTCCTTCTTCCTCATCCCACACCTTATCCTACTCCTTTTCCCAACCCCAAGGGGCGGCAACGCACTACTAGTCGCTCCTGTGGTGTTGCTTGTGTCCATGGGTGGCGGTATTTGCTTACCATCAGGCGATCCGTCTGCTCGTTTGCCGCCTATTACTATAAAAAAAAACTCATTTGCCACTAGCCTAGTGTCTTGAAGAACTGTGCTCTACAGCCATCGGTTTCGCCTGTCATAAACATCTCTAGCAGTCGTTATGTAATTATTAGGTACCATTTATTACACAGAAAAGTCACCAGATATTTTAACTTAGTGATCAACACACCTAATGTAAAATAATGGAACCTAATCGGGCTTTTGGTGACCACTGCTCTAGCTTTGATGAGATAGTCCTAATAGTGACAGTATAAGGCACTATCAAAGTCAAAGTCAAAATCATTTATTCATCTAGGTCACAAGGTGACGCTTATGAACGTCAAATTTTAAAGTACATTACTTAATGCTTCTACATTTACATTTACTGCCCATTCGCAAAGCAATAGACCACGAGAAAGAACGGGCAATAAAACTCGTGGCCTCTCTTTTTAATCGCCAGTGTTATGTTACATATTTTGTTTTTGTAAGGAGCTGCAACTGTTTCACATTGTAATTAATTACTTGTAAATAGTAATTAGGAACATACATAATACTTAAATAATTGCATTAATTACCAAGTTACCAATTTAAGTGCTGTAGTAGCCTTCCAGTGTGAATTTTGTGTAACAGGAGCATCCACTTACGTCTTATAATGTAGGCAACTCGCGATCATGTTCTGAGCTATGATGGAAATGTATGCTACAGAAAGTGACGGTAGGTATATAAATACACAAAATTTACAAAACCGTGTTATCTTATCGTTCATTCACCTCCGTCAAAGAACACAAACCTTTATAATACGTAAGCACAGACCCATACCGTATCACTCCTGAGAAATCCTTAATAAATAAACTCAATACCACCCAATTCAGACATCGAACACCTACCCATAAAGTGATTGTAATGAAAATAGCTTCAATTTCCTGTCCGTGATGTAGGAACACTGTCTACTGCGGTCTGAACGAAAACATTGTACTTGATTACAGTAATGTTGATTTATTTAGGTGCGTGGTGGTCTGAATAATTCAAGCATAGAGAGGCTGTGCTCTATTGTTGTATCTGTGTTTATTGTACCTAATTCGCTTAGTATTGTTAGATATATTTGCTGTACGTGGCGTTGGATTGAGTTAATGAAAAGCTAGTTGTGTTGTTTTAGGCCCGTATTAATAAACCGATATCAGCATGAGAGTAGGATCTTAAGAGCTGGTTTGAGATCCCGACATAATAATAAACAAATCTTAAGATGCGGTTTAAGAGCCTGTCATCACTTGAGATCGCTTTGATTAATAAACAGTACTCGAGTTTCAAGATCGGTATCAAGGTGGTTCTCAAGATCAGGATAGTTGAGTACAGTCGATCCGGGACTTGAGATCGTGAACTTGTATCGGCGGTAACTATGAACTTCGAAAATATTATTTCCGAAATCAGTTATTGCGATGAAGTAGATTATTATGATGATATTCTATGGCCTTTTCAGGAGACAGTACCCAAAGAATGGTGCAGGAGTTACCTAGTGCCCATTTTTAAAAATAAGGGAGATGTCCAAAAATGCAACAATTATCGGGGAATAAAGTTAATGCCTCATAGTATGAAAGTATGGGAGAGAGTAATTGAGCGACGTTTGCGAGCAGAGAGTGAGATTTCACGTAACCAATTCGGTTTTATGCCTGGTCGAGGTACGGTGGATGCCATTTTTGCACTTCGCCAAATTTGTGAAAAATACAGGGAGGCGCATAAAAATCTGCATATGGTATTCGTTGACCTCGAAAAGTCATATGACCGGGTACCGCGTGAAGTCTTGTGGTGGGCCCTCAAGAAGAAAGGAGTGCCTGAAAAGTACCTGAAGTTGATCCAAGCTATGTATGCTGAATGCCACACGCAAGTCCGGTCCGCAGCTGGAATCACAGCCAGATTCGATGTGGCTGTAGGCTTGCACCAAGGGTCGGCTCTTAGTCCTTACCTCTTCTTGTTGATTATGGATGCCATATCATCGGACATACAGGAAGAGGCACCCTGGTGCATGCTGTTTGCCGACGACATCGTCCTGGTAGCAGAAAGTGGACAGGAGGTGCAGAGCAAGCTGGAGGAGTGGCGGCAGAGACTGGAGAACGTAGGCTTTAGGATAAGCAGAACCAAAACTGAATACATGTTCTGTGACTTTGGCGGCCTCTCTAGTCCAAGCCCGGTTACACTCGGTGGTATACCCCTACCAGTATGCTCCGACTTTCGCTACCTCGGTTCACTCCTGCAACACGACGGCGAAATTGACCGAGATGTTCGGCAAAGGATCAACTCAGGATGGATGAAATGGCGACAGGTCTCGGGCACAATATGCGATCCTAAAATGCCTTTGAAATTCAAGGGACGCATATATAAGGCGGTTATAAGGCCTGTCGTATTGTATGGAGCTGAGTGTTGGGCTACTAAGAAGATGGATGAAAAACGATTACATGTGGCAGAGATGAGAATGTTGCGATGGATGTGTGGAGTTACGAGAATGGATAAGATTAGGAATGAATACGTGAGAGGTAGTCTGAAAGTGGCGCCTATAGACGAGAAAGTGAAAGGAAGTCGTTTGGCTTGGTATGGACATATTATGCGAAGAGATGATATGTATGTAGGTAAGCAAGTGATGAATATGAAGGTAGAGGGATGGAAAGGGAGAGGGAGGCCAAGGAAAAGATGGATGGACTGTGTGAGGATGGATATGAAAGAGAAAGGGGTAAATGATCAGATGACGGGCGACAGAAAAGAATGGAAGCGAAGGACGTACTGCGCCGACCCCAAATAGATTGGGACCAGGGCAAGAAGACGATGATTCTATGGTCTTTTCAAATTCAACACCTAAAGTTTATATAACACAACAAAGTTCGTTCAGTGAAGTAATGGTAAAATGATTTATTAATAATGTTAAAAACCTTTCAGCTTGTCTGTGGAGATCTCATTAATTTATCACAGCCTACAGTGTCAAATATAATAATTACAAAAGTATCGCGACTGCAAGCACTGCTACACACTACCTATATTACAATATCCACAGAGAAAAGGTTTTTTAGAAATACTCTATGCTAGCTTGATCTTAAGCTAGCATAAATAGAGTATTTCTAAAAAACTTTTCTCTCCGTCGGGCTAAAAGCCTGTTTCCATTTTTATTATTTAGGTTTGTACTCAACTATTGTATTTCTATTCAACTAGAAGAGTAAACAAACACTTTGCTGATGCTGAGTAGTCAAGCACAGATTTGAGCACAGATTGCCACAGATTATAATATAATGATCAATGAAGTGACGGCGACGCCCATTAGCAAGCGTATGCGTTTTATTGACTTATAAAACTCAAAACATCTTAAGTAAATAAATTGTACTTTTTTATAGTTTATATAACTTTAAAGTATAAATGATAACATTTTAATTACTATAAACTGTAAAATAAATGTTTTTTACACATACAAAGTTGAACATTATTCTTCTGCAAAGCAAGTACTAAACGTACCGAGCAAAAGATGAAATACTTCCTTCATTGTGACGTAGCAAGTCTTGAAATCAGGATTTCATTGGGTGTCGAATTACGAATCATAAGACCGTGATCTTAAGCTCGGTATCATCTAAGATGGTGTTGATATAGGTTTATTAATTAGCGTCGACATTAAGATACTGGTCGCATCTTGAGACCGTATCAACTGATACCGCTCTTGAGATCACTATTGAGACTTGTTTATTAATACGGGCCTTAGTTTTGTGAGTTATTATTAAGTACGGGTGGAGACACAATAAAAAACTAAAAACATCTACCTACTAGGTATATAAATTAAAAAAAAAACTTTGCAAACATTAACTCGACTGCTCAAAAAAGGAGGTCTCAAAGACACAACAAGAAAACAGCTCAGAAATCCAGAAAAATAAGCACGGTAATAATATCTATTACCGTGATATAAGATAGAAAATTGGTCAAGCTAGAGCCGTGGTCGCACCTTTTGACTTCGTTGTAGTCGGTTAAAAACATAAAAAATTTGCTTTCCTTTGGGTTGTAAGATTAAAGCCCTTGTTTTGTTTTGTTTTGCGTGTGAGTGTGCGGCCAACTCTGGTGTCGGAGTTTTCAGACCGCCCTAAGGCCTCCGACATGGCCTAACGATCCTTATCCTTAGACAAGAACCGGGACCGACAGCTTTACGTGCCCTCCGAAGCACGGTAGCGCTCAGATGTAAAAAACAAAACCACTTTTAATACACAAGATTAAAGAGGTGTAGTGGTAGTTTGAGGTTCCACCACTGTATAATAATTTAAGTAGCAGATAATACATCGTTCTAATTGTATTTTTTTCCTAGAAGATAATAATTATTTGTCCAGAAGTTGCGAAACTATGCTATAGTATTTCAACTCTACTGCAGAGGCAGGCTTCATTATCATCATCAGCCTTTTACAGTCCACTGCTGGACTAGGCCTCTCCTTTGAAAGGAGGAATTGGCCTGCTATACCACGCTGGCCGGATTCCGTATTCTTAATCCGTCACCACACGGACGTAGAGGCAGGCTTATGGGGATGAAATGAGACACACAACAATCAAATGGTTCTATATGATGGTTATTGGATATTGTTGTGTACAACAGATTGCCGAGATGCAGACATACACTAAAAAGATACAGGTGGAACTACCGCAGGTCTTTCAATAGCCAGCAAGATATTAATTACGAAAGTAATTTTAAAAGGTTGACCTAAAACTTAGCGTTTAATTTATTTTCGTAACAAAAGGAATATTTCATACCAAAATATGTATGTCTCGAGCAAAAATATAACTTTTCTTCTTTCAGCCTTCTAGTTTTTTTATAGGTGTGTGTGTATATACAGTAGAATAGAATAGAATTAACGCAGTTCAGATGCGATCACTGCGTAGTATGTGTGGTGTGAGACTGATTGATAGAATTCCGAATGTAACTAGGTATACGAGAGAATAGTGTTCTGAAAGAAGATGTCGTGACTAGGATTGAGAAAGGAATGCTCAAGTGGTTTGGACACGTGGAGCGAATGAGTGAAGAAAGAATGACGAATCGGATCTATAAGGCAAATCTGTGTGGGCAAGTCGGTCGCGGCAGACCTCTTCGGACATTCCTCGACCAAATTGGGGACGTCCTAAAAAACGGCAAGGTCCCGAAACCGGCGAGCATGTATGAAAAGAGTAATGAGTGTAGAGGAAGCGCGTGAGGTCTGTAAGGATAGAAGCAAGTGGCGTTCCGTTGTCTCTGCCTGCCCCGACGGGAAAAAGGATTGAGTTTATGTATGTATGTATGTGTGTATATACATTGGCCTTACAATCCGCTAAAGTTAACCCTCATTTAAATAAATGGGTACCTATGACTTAATTTTATTTCTTTCGCGGTGGTAACTTTTGAATGCACGGTTGGCGTAGTGGTTTTATGCGGCCACCTCGCCGCTTGACACTACGCCGAGTGTTATACTTAGGTTCGATTCCCACACGAGACAACACTTTGTGTGATCCATAAACTATTGTTTCGAATCTGGGTGTTCGTTGTGTCCGTTGGTGGTATGTTTGTAAAGTCGCCCGCGACACAGGATTTATTCCTAGTGCGGGAGTTGTCAAAAAAACAAAAACTAACAAACAAAATCTCACAAAACTCAATCCCCACTTGAGTCTGAAACTCTTGGAGGGCGTGAAAATCTTGCGTGACCACGAAACCAATGTTGTGTTACACACTACGATTAGATGATGTTGGTTTCTATACATAACAAAAACAGACCTTATTAAGTTCTTATTTGCGCTTTTCATTCGAGGTCAGAGCTTTTATATTAAACATACCTACCAGATAAATAATTGCTTTTCGGACTAATTACCCTTTCAACTTGCTGACTACACCAACATTCACCTTATTTGTACACTCACCAAATTAAACCAGTTAGACAAAGCTAATAAATCGCTGCGAAAGATCAAAAACCTAAAATTATGAAACCTCAAATCTGGCTCAATGTTAGCTAAATTAAATGAAATAACAAGAGTAGGGTACGTTTTTACGGCGAAGCAACCGTAAACATTGGCTCGACAGGGACTAATTGCAAGCGATATAATACTCGAGAAAGGGCCTAAATAAGCAGACGGGTTGGGGCTCCACTGACAGCGGGAATCATAACGGAATGTGTTTTACAAGGAGCTGCCTTACTTGTTTCTGGGTCCTAGGCGAAGCAGCGATAGCCTAGTGGAGAGACCGACAGAGTGCTACGCAGAGGGTCCGGGTTCGAATCCACGGAACGCACCAATGACTTTTCGGAGTTATATGCGTATTAAATTGTTAATTATCGCTTGCTAAACGGCGAAGGAAAACATCGTGAGGAAACCTGCATGTCTGAGAGTTCTACATAATATTCTCGAAAGATATGTGAAGTCTGCCAACCCGCACTTGGCCAGCGTGGTGAACTATGGCCTTACCCTTCTCATAGTGAGAAGAGGCCCGTGCCCAGCAGTGGGACAGTATAAAGGGCTGATGATGATGATGATGGGTCCTATGAGACAAATAATTATATTCTTTGTCTTTTAATAGTAGTATCGAGTCCGATTGTTGTGCCTCTACCTGCAATACCTGTCTAAAATTAAAAGTAACATGATTATAGATAACTTTGACTTAGCAAGAAAATTACCGCTTTATTCTTTGTTTTCATGTGTGGAATAGACTTTAAAATAAAATGATATAACAAGAGGCAAATACTTCTGCATATGTATCAACCAGAAAAAACTTTACGCGTTAAACTAGGTAAAAAAACTGTAATAGGGAATATGCGTGTGATTCAGATATAAGCGAATATATTTTTATGACATTACTTATCGGTAAAGAAAGACTCCTCTAACATTATTTTATATTTAAACAGTCTAAAATCGCAAATATTAATTAATAAAAGGTGGAAAATTTACGCGCGAAACTTAAAATGTCGATACGCACCGCTATTGCCTAGTGACGTCAAAACAGTACCAGACATTGGACAAAGTTGACAGTTAACAACTGAAACAACTCAAACGTTGAGAACGCTAACGTCACCACAAAGCGCGCTAAAATGGAGTGTTTAAACTAGCGTTATGTCATTGCAATTTTCAACATTTAATTTAAAATAAATGCTAACTTCTCCACGACTAATATTTTTTTTACGGTATCATATAAACATAAATAAACGATAACAACAATAAAAAAAATGCATATTCCCTATTGTAGTCCAAGGACCACCGATTTGCAAAGACCTACAGTTGAAACGACAAATCGGTGATAATATATGATATATGTATATATATATAATATTATACTTTTATTTAAAATTGCACATTTGGCATGAATATCTGTGTAGAAACAATAAAATTTCACGGATCATATTTTAAACACTACGGAATTTAACGCTGGCACTGGATATAGAACTTTATCTGGGAGTGAAAATTCGTTTCGAAGAAAAATTGTTATGACCGTAATGGTTTTAAGCACGAACGTTTTTATACTCCTCCCCTTATTCTTGGCGTCGGTTTCATATAACCGATTGTAAATTTGTTTTCAGAGTTTTGCATCGACATAATATAAATAGGAAAAGGCAAGGCATTTTTTCCTGTTTACTATCCAAAATTTTCAGTAAATATTAATATTTTTTTGTATTACTTGCATTTCCCTAAGATGGGGTGTAAAAGGGTTTGGCGAGGCGCCGTCTTCGCACTAAGCAATATTATTTGGGTATCGGCTTACTTTGTTATTGTTTCGAAACTTGGATGCTTATAGCCTGACTCGATTCGCCGTTCGTAATACATAGATTGGTAAAGTTAAGCCCTCCATTGTTGTTGTATTATCACCAGACTGCTGTGTTTTGAGAGGCATGAGAGCCATCAGGCACTGTCGTTCTCGGTTCTTGCCTCAGGCTTACCCTGAGGTTAATAGTCCGACAATATGGGAGACCTTCAGACAGTCTATAAACTGCGCTACCAGAGTTGGCCGCATACTCACATGAAGAATAAAGATGATACTGGCACTTTTACACATGCTGAAAGGAAAAAAAAAACTATAAGGAAAGGTCAGATGGCACTCTACAGAACGCGCGAGTCATCCAACAAATGTAGTGCCAGCATAATCAATAAACAGTCTGCAGCTCAGCGCCGTAGGGTTAACCTTCGCGTTTAAGCATTAATGGGTAACGTACCTACCTATCCGTGTAGCGCAGTATACAGTGGGTAATCATATATATGCTTGTTTAGCCATTAAGTAGTTATATGATCCTTACTTATATAGTGAAGCACATCATGGCATACCTATTGGGCCGTAACGATTAACTTGTCATTTAAATTCGACCATTAAATCGTAGGTATGTAGTGTATATTTCACAACGTCAATATAAAATGGCAAGTGATGGCGGATCGTCAGCGAGCTTGCTGATACCTAACAAATCTATTAGCTTTATATATAGCGTTCCAATCTGTTGTTACAGCCCCGTAATATCTCTAATTCGAAACTGCTGTGTAATGAAAAGATTTGAACGTTCATTACTTCCATTCACTCAAAATTTGCTAAGCGTTACCGGTTAAGTTACCAGACTGAACTGATTTTAGGACGTACACTATGATGATAACAAATGAGTTTGAGTTACATCCAACTTAACTAACGGCCATTTTCAATATTCGAACTATAGATAGATCTGCAGATTTCAGATTCGTGTTTGACATATTTTGTATGGAGCTTATGTCAAAAACTGTCAAAAACTAATCTAAAATCTACAGATCTATCTATAGTTCGAATATTGAATTCCGCAAGCGAATATTCACTTCAATCTAGAATGAGCCTGCGTCGCGCATAGCTTTTTGTTATCAGCAATTCGATCTGATTAAAGTACGATTGAGTTAAGTAGATATTGCTTTCGAAGCTGCCAGAATTTCGTCATTTAAATGCTTACATGTGGTATATTGTCTGGATTTACATACATACATATCGTCACGCCTTTTATCCCCGAAGGGGTAGGCAGAGGTGTATTTCTACACCCACTTTTCGCCAGATATACTTTAGTCCCACGTTATAAGGGGCGAGCCTATTGCCGTACCGGGCACATTTCCAGACTCCGTGCTGCTACTGAAAATTTCATGACAAAAAAACCCAATAACACTGCCCGACCCAGGAATCGAACCCGGGACCTCCCGATCCCACGCGCACATTTATGCCGCGAGACCAACGAGGCAGTCAGTGTCTGGATTTATTGCGGCGGTATTCAAATTATCTGGTAAGTGTCGAATTGCTACCACTATAAGAAGGCCGGCTGAAAGAGTCTAATGTTTTCCATTAAATAATACACGCTTATCTACAGTATAAGTGTTGTGTGTTTATACTTATTTTAAGTTATTAAATATTTTTTATTAAAACCAGAATTATCATAGAATATACTAAATTCTTGCGATACTGAAGCACAGCACAGCCGAAACTTCGGGGCTCGATAAGTTGAAATTTGGCATGTAGGTACATATATACATTGGAGCGTGTAGGAGAGCACTAAGAAAGGATATTGGATATGCCCACCCTAAAGGAGTTAAATATCCCAACGCGGGCGCAGCCGTGACCGAAAACTTATCTATACCACAGATAATATCAATCAATCAATCAAATCAATCAAAGTTCTTTATTTCAAATAGACCATTTCCTGGCACTTTTGAACGTCATTATCATTACATAAATAATAATTACATTAAAAAAAAATACATTGTAGGTATAAATATAATAAATTACATTATCAATGATTAAACATTTTAATTATATAAAAAAGTTTTCAAATTGTTCATAACAAATTAACTAAATATTTAACATTATAAAGATTCTCAACAAAACACCAAAAAAGAATAAAATTACAGTAGAATAAAATAATATAATTTGTGTACATAATTATTATTTGCAGATATCATTCCAGTTCAACTAAGCGACCAATAATAAATATAAAAATAAAATATAATACTATACTAGTATCTATACCTATACATATATACATAGACTCACGCCTGTTTCCCAGAGGGGTAGGCAGAGACTACGGAATGCCATAGGTACCTATAATTATAGCGAGTAGCAATAGAACTTACTTGTATTGTAAATACCCACTCTCTCAAAGCTAATATTGTTGGTAAGCCTGCAGAGCTTCGTTAGTTTGAGGTTATCTTCAGATAAACATTGAAGTGAATTCATTTCGCACCGTTCACGGTAATACCGTCTTCAGACAAGAGGCTGCCGGCCAGATTTGAAATGAAATCCACTTCGAACAATTTTCAAGCACAGATTAGCTATTTCATTTTATATTGCTTTCTCGCTCTTTATAGTATTATAGTTGCTGCCTGCGGCTACGATACGACTGCAGAAAATACAAAATTGAACTTAAAAGATATCTGCCTCAGTTTTGTTTTTTGCTGGACACGAATGTCTTTGAATGAAATTGAGATTCTTGATATTATTTTTTTTTGTTTTTACTTCTTTGTTTTATAATAATAATATTCTTTCCTTGTGGACCTTCTTTCATGTTGTTAATTAGTATCAATACTATGTTCTCTGTTAGTATTTTATTATTTGTTTTTCTTTTCATCGTGAATGTTTGTACGTTAATTATTTTTCGTTTTCTGGTGTCTTATTAGGAGTCTGATAATTACCGTTGTTTCAATTTGGTTCAGTTGTCAAAGAAGCTCAAACGGCACTAAAAGAAAATACAAAATGCTTTCATGATACATGATGATGGTGAGATAAAAATGTATACCTTTAGAAATTAATTGTTTTTTAGAGATATCGGTGAAAAGGACAAACCTGATTGTTTTTGTATTATCAAGTACATTGGATATAAGGCTTTATTGAGAGTTTCCAAACTGGAACTGTTTCTACCTGAAGCTGTGAGCTATGATATTTTGCGAGCCCTTTATCTAACAACAAAAGTCTATTGAAAATTTTATTGCGAATTCGTGTGTTGTGTTTATTAAAAATGTTAATTATCGCTCGCTTAATAATGTGTCCAGTAGATGGCAATAGGCTCGCCTCCTATTACATTGGGATCGAAACATAACTGGCGAAGTGTGGGTGTATAATACACCTCTGCCTACCCCTTCGGGGATAAAGGCGTGAAGTTATGAATTCTATTAGAGCATCTGTATATGCTCTACAAATAGACACAAAGTCCAGATACTAAATTAGCGCAACACACACATATAAAACAATTTATCACGTCATGCGCAACAATAGCTATACATAACATATATATGCACGTATCAATATCGTGTACCCAGTCAGGCGGGAACCGATCAAAGAGGCTTATATTAAAACCATCATTCAGGCGGCGCATATGGTACAAATTAGGGGTGATACTTCCTTTGTAAATAAGAGAGGTGATGTCATAGGGTTGGCAGACCGCTGCCTTTATTACTTGATTAGAGAATTGACTAATATTTTCACTATGGGACGAAAAAGCATTTGGTTAAAAAAGGATGCCTACATTTTTCGTGCTTTAATTTTTTTTTACACTCCGGCTCTGATAAATCCCACTATTGTATCGCCTGTGGAACCAGGTTTAGCAGCAATTCCTATAAATAACGTCAATTTCTACACTCGTAGATTCCTGGCAAACGTGGAAGTGTCTTGGCACCCGTTAGTGATGGCAATTAATGCGAATTCGCATAAATTTCCTTAGCACGCGAATTCGTGACTCTTAGCATGCTAATTGCTATTGCTATGCTATTTGTTAATGATGACTATAATTAATAATAATATTGCATGTGAATTGTGAAATTTATTAATAGATATGCGAATTAAAAAGCGAATTAGCGCGACAATCGATCGGGAGGACATTATTAATTTATTTTATTATATATTTATGTCTACACTACACAAACCGCTTGAAGTGACCATTTGTACAGCAGACATTTCGGAGACGCTGGCTCTGGAAACTGTTCTTCTTTTTCGACAATAGCCATAAGGTCCTAAATATCCTAATAGCTTCGAATCATCGTCAATATCCTAGAATTATCTAGGTTGCATCCATGACTTTTATCTTGGAGCCCAGGATCCGCTTTTTTAACTAGACATACATACATACATAGTCTCACGCCTATATCCCTGAAGAGGTAGGCAGAGGTGTATTGCTACACCCACTTTTCGCCAGATTTATTTTACTCCCACGTAATAGGGGGCGAGCATATTGCCGTACCGTGCACATTACCAGACTCCGAGCTGCTACTGAGAATTTCCTAACGGAAAAATCCAATAACCCTTTGCCCGACCCGGGGATCGAACCCGAGACCTCCTAATTTCACGCGCATATTTATGCCGCTAGACCAACGAGGCAGTCAGTTTAACTAGAATTGTCAGAATAATAGCATTTGTGGACCTCTACAACCCAAAGGCATAGCGTAAAAGCCACAAATAACTGGAAAATTAAAAAAGGTGCGCCATATCTAGCAAAATGGAAGGATCCTCCAAAATAAATTCAACAACAATGAATAAATCCCTTTGATGTATCAGATTTCGCGTAACCTTTCCGATGCCTTTCCGTTACAATAAAAGCACAAAATGTATCGTTCGTGTGCCCTTTGTACTCGTTATATAGAACACAGACTCGCCATCTAATACCGAAGTTTTGGGTGAATTGCGTAACAAAATTTGTCAATAGCCGTTCAGATTGTACTTATATCTAACGCGTTCTATCTCTTTAAGCGAATTCTAGATGATATTAGGGATTTGCAAGTGTTTTGTTCATTTTTGGGATTCCGTAGCAAAAAATGGAAAAATACGGAACCCTTGTAGATTCACCATGTCCATCTGTCAGTCTGTCTGTTCTCATGAGTCTAGCCTAGAATTTGGTTTGAACGAGATATTGTCCAGTTTTTAAGATATATTTCAAAAACCTGACTTTGTCGTTTGTTCACTATGTAAAATAAAGTTATTTTGGTGGTAAAAAGTGATAGTGGTGTTTAGTTAGGTTAGTTGGGTTAGGCTACTATGGAACTGTCATGGGCGAGTCTGACAAATGATTTGTCTAGAACGTTCAGTCAAAGAGACATACCAATTTAAATGGGTCACTATCAGCCAAAAGTCGTCCACTTTTGGACAGAAGCCTACTCCAAGAGTCCACGTGGACCGATCTTGGGCAACTCGCATCCATCCTCTGCCCGCGATCCTAAAAAAATTAATAATACAAGGAAAAAAAAATCCATCAACATCAAGAAACAAATACCAGGCAAACACGACAGAAAATTAAATTAATATACAAACGAAAAAGATATATCAAAATGGATGAAACATAATTACGTAGAACCAGAAATATTAGGTAAAATAGTTTCAAAAAGCCATTTATCCTCCCAAACATTGCTTTAGCAATAACAGTTAGGTACCGTAGGAACTCGTTTCACTAATGAATGCTTTACAACTTTCGCGATTTGTACATACACATACCAAAGATAATATTACATAGATTATTATTTTTATTTATTTATAGACTCACCCCTGTATCCCGGAAGGGGTAGGCAGAGGTGTAATATAACATCCACATTTCGCCATGAATTTTTAGGTCCCAAATAGGAGGCGAGCCTATTGCCGTTACCTGGCACATCACCAGACTCCGTGCTGCTACTGAGAATTCGGAAAAACCCAGAAACACTTTTGCCCGACCCGGGAATCGAACCTGGGACCTCCGATCAGCAGTCGCATACGCTATCCACTGGACCACGGAGGCAGTCAAGATTATTAGACTGTGATATTACTATACTAGTACCACTTGTGGCATGTATATCAGAGCGCTGTGCTTCGATGGGACGTAAAACCGTCGATCTCTATTCTTGCCTTAGCACAAGAGTCGTAAGGCCATGTCCCAGTCCTTCGAGCGGCCTGTAAACTCCACGACAAGATTTGGCCATCCACCTATTCATACTCATAATATATTATTAGAGAAGAGTTTGTTTATATGGTTAACCCTTGAGGTGCGATCAAACTAAAGGCAAAGTGCCACAAGTGCGAAAGGTCACGTTGCTGCAAATTTTCATTGGCATAGGTTACCGGAAAAAAATTAATTATGACACCTTAATATAATTATCTTAATATATAAAATCCTTGCGTTACTGACTGACTGACAGACACGCTACAGCCGAAACTATTGGGCGAAGGAAGCTGAAATTTGGCATGTATGTTCCTTGGGGACCGTAGGGGTGCACTAAGAAGGGATTTCCCGAAATTCCCACGTGATCGTCCAAAAGGGGTATTAAAAAAAAATGCAGGCATAGCTGCTGGCGTCGTCTAGTATCACATAAATTGCATATCATTGTGTTGGTTATAAAATCAGCTATCATAATAATAACATGAATTACTACTAAATACTTACTTTGCCGGCAAAACAAGCTTACAAACTTAGAGGTTTGTTTTTTTTCCACTCGTTCACACAAACATTTCATCACATATTAATGAATTTCATTACTTGTTTGGTTTATAAACACAAAAACATTATCACATATACCTTTAGGTTTTCACACAATACATTATTTATTTGTAAAAAACGAATCTAACGCCACTAAAAAAATTATAATCCGAAAGCGTAACAAAAAGTTCGCCGTGCCAGACAGCCATGTTACTGTTACGAACACTGGCTGTGAATTATTTACCATTTGAAACACGATAACAGTGAAAATGTACAACAATGCTAGTATTTAGTTGCTAAAATATGTTTTCAGCTAAATAATCTGGGTACTTTTATGTCTTTCATAACTATTAAAAGAATGTTTATCATAAAACACTTACGAAAATAGCGAGTTTCAAGAGTAGAAATAGCCCTTCTAAAAAGTTTTTGTCTTTTATCACTTTATTTCTTGTCTTTGTCACGAATAATGTCACTTCACAATTAATATTTATTTCTTTCTGAGTAAATCTATATAAGTATATTTATAAAATATTCACTGGTTTCTTCCACAAGACAACTTTTATTATAAAGATCACGGAACAAAACACAACAATGGCGGACGCTTTCGCAACTCAGACACAGATAATTATATTTCAATATTTTTTGGCGCGTTTCGTTTCCCTCACCCTTCTAAAACGATTTAGTTGCCTAGAATATGAACTATTCTTATAGTAACTACTTTCGTTTCTTGGTTTAAGTAAAACAAAACGTGAAAAAACCGCGACCAATAAAACGATTTTTAATTGAGCACGACCGTGCGTGCCTCAAACACTTCGGACCACCAAAATTAGAGCACGACCGTGCGTGCTGTAATGACGTGGGGGGTTAAATATTTTGTGTTAGTTATCCCATTTATCGTGGGAGGCTTTAGGCTATAGGTATAACATACATACATACATACATAGTCTCACGCCTGTTTCCCCGAAGGGGTAGGCAGAGGCATATTAACGCCCACTTTTCGCCAGTGTTTTGATCCCACGTAATAGGTGGCGAGCCTATTGCCGCTTATCGGGATATTTTGTTTGCCAGAGCCTCGTCTGTTGATCGGCAGGTACACCACTTGCAGGTGAGGTTGGCTTGGGACCCTAAGTTCTTGGTGGGAACCCTATGCACCCCTATAGGTATAACATCACGCTATAAGACACGGGTACGGATCAGTAGCCCTAAATAACGCGGATGTAATGTAACCGAAGAAGCTCAATTCAACTCCACTACGAAAATAAGAAGATTATTTCGATAGTAGTCAGCTAAGGTGAGAAATAACCGAGTTATCGCCTCCGCCTGTGTCAGGTTCGCTCGGGATAGTGGAATCAACGCGCTCCACGCTTCGATTAACTATAGGACAGTAAGCACCTTTATGTTCAGGTGAGCCGCTTTTGTCAATCAACTGTGGATCGCACGATCAATGTCATGTGGAAAATTGTTAGACTATTGTGTTTTATCTGGCTTCTGTGTAGGTATGTACAGACAGGAAAAAAGGCGCTGAAAGAAAGATTTACAAAATGCCTGACCATAAATTAATGCTATGAGATTAATTTTTGAGGTAGCAGAGCCTTGCTGATTTCAGCATGAATGGGCCGGCTCGACCGGGGAAGTACTACCCTCTCACAAAAAATCAACGTAAAGTAACAGTGCCTAAACTGTTGCGTTTCTTTCTGTGAGTGAGAGTGCCGGAGGCCCTATCTCCTATTCCTTCTCCCTCATCCTACTCCTCATACTGTCCCTTTTCCCAATCCCAAGGGGCGGCAACGCACTTGTGCCTCCTGTGGGGTTGCTTGTGTCCATGGGCGGCGGTAATTGCTTACCATCAGCACACATAAGACAATACCCCATCAGACAATCCGTCTGCTCGTTTGCCGCCTATTACCATAAAAAAAACGCATATTGTGCTCTACTGTTGGCTTATAGCATACTGTGCTTATAGTATACATTTTTGTTGCGAATAGGAAACAAAATAGTCTGTACATCAGACATTAGCAAAACTCTGTTTAAGGTTCTGGTCTGTGTTCGGGTCTGTGTTCGTACCCGTTAGTAGACCGCAATAACAGACAACATGTCGCCGCGACAGAAGCTGACGGCTGCATGGGCATCCCCAAGGGGAGGCAGTGGCGGGCAGCTGCCCCCCCCCCTGAGATTCAAAAAACCCTACAATTTAATACTTTTCTCAATACTTTACTCATTATCCATATCAACTCGAAAAAATATATGGGCAATAATTATGTGTCCATGTTCATGCCTTGAAGATATTTGACAGTTGTTATGAGAAGTCAGTACGCCTGAATGATGGTAAAACCAAAGAACTCAGATATTTACATAGATGCGCATTTCCTATGGGCGCTCTGAAGACAAACTTTCTGTGACCCAAATCGCCGCTTGGCGGCGTGGCAGTCGCGCAGTGACAGCTGTCTCTACGAGAGCAAGAGAGACGGAGAACGACGCCAGCGCCGCCAACGGCGCCAACTTCGATCTACACTGACGACAGTCGCCAACTCGCCACTTGGAATCGGCACACGAAATCCTTAAGAAATGCGCTTCTATGTAAATCTCTATTAATTGGTAAAACTTATATTCTGTCAAACCTAGTTAGCTGTCAAACCTTCAAGCATAATTGGATCTCTGGATGGAACTACATAGGCTAGTACTAAGTCTATGTTATCATAACTTCTTTGAAAACAATCGCTGTAGAAAAAAAGTGTGTGTAGTGATTGATGGAATCTTTACATAAAAGGTAAAAGGGTCATCACGCACGTGCATAAAGTGACAGGAAAAATGAGAGATATTAACGGATTACGTATTACCATAGAGCATAGATATTTATTTATAGAGATGTTTTTCTTATTGCCGCTTTTAAGACAAACTTTCTGCGACCCAAATTGCCGCTTGGCGGCGTAACAGTCGCGTGAGTGTCAGTGCAACAGCTGTCTATTTCTTACGCCAAAGCAATGCAAGACAGATGGCGAAAGACGCTAGCGCCGCCAACGGCGCCAACTACGAACTACACTAATGACAACCGTCAATACGCCAACTTTAATCGGCACATGACATCCTTAAGAAATAAGCTTCTTTAATGTAAATCATCTGTATTCATTGGTATTACGATACTCTTAACTTCATATCAATCCATCTTTGTCACTCGTCACTCCAACCAATTTAAAATTTTGCGTCATATCTAATAATCACGTTTATTCGTACGCCAAATAATTAATCTTAAAACAAATATTAAATATAACCGAATTTCCACAAAATTTAATAGGCACCCTTGTCAGTTAAGTAATGAAGGTGGGTACGGACTAAGAATTACATTGTGGTAAGGTCTGTGGCTGCTGGTGCAAAATGAGAAGTCCGATCTTGTTGTTGTTTAAGAGAATATAATTTTAGAAATAAACTTATCTCTACGGGTCTTCTCACGATTCCCCTAGGGGAACCGGGGGGAAACTGATACAGGTGCTGTCCTGTCTCAATGGTGTCGGCCGCCGCCTGCAACTGCAGACGGGTCACGGGGGTGTGGTCCTTGCCACTGGCGTCGTATCCGGGCGTCTAGTCCGGGTGTGCTTCACGCCGCTAGCGAGACCTGACCCCACCGGCAGTATTCCCTAGAGGGGAACGTCCGGTGAGCGATCTACGAGCCAGCGGCGGCTTGTTCGGTGGGGGCTTCGCTTACGTTGGCGAGGTCGAGCTTGCCGGAGGAGGCTCCCGACAAGCGCCCGTCAGCCGACGTGAGCGAGCTGGAGTCAATCCGGTGTGACTGCTGCGGGGATCAAGTCCCGTGGCAGTGGTCGGTCCGGTGGGCGCCGATGGTATGGCGCCAGCTCCCGCAGGTGGCGGAAGGATGACCCGTCAGCGCGGGCGAACATGTTGGCGCTCAGGCGACCGATGAAGTCGTCAAGGCTCTCCATGCGTAGGTCCCTGGAGATGACGTCGTTCCTCACGTAGCGAGGGGCGTCTACAACGGCGCGTAGGGTGAGCGACTGCTGCGCACGCAGCCGTTTGCGGAGGGTCTCCGCAGCCAGCGCGTACCACGCTGGGGAGGCATAGGTGAGGCGGGTGCGGATGTATGCCTTGTAGACAGCCAGCTTCGCACGGAGGGGAAGTCCGGACGCCAAGACAGGACGCAGGAGAGCTCGAGCGGTTCGCGCTTGGCCAACAACGTTCTTCACGTGTGGGGCCATCGTGAGACGACGGTCTATGGTCACGCCGAGGTATTTCACCGTCGGGGACCAGTCGACATGGTGTCCGAGCATGGTGAGAGGCGGGGGCAGTCTCCGTCCACCCATGGAGATTGCCTGGGTCTTCGCCACGTTGACCGTCAGTCTCCAGTCTTCCAGCCAGGGCGGGAGTGCATCTAGTGCGCGCTGCATCTTAACCGCCGCGTGAACGGGGTTAAGGGAGGTGGTGATGTAGGCAGCGTCGTCTGCGTACAGCGCCAGCATGGCGCCTCCAGCGACGGGGATATCGTCCGTGTACCTGCTGTAGCACACGGGCGAGAGGCAACTCCCTTGAGGTACGCCGGCTCTGATGGGCCGCTCTGTTGACAGGACGCCGTCAACTGTCACTTGAAAGCGCCTGTCCCGAAGAAAGGTGGCCACAGTCTTGACTACTCGGCGGGGAGTAGTAGACGTGGACAGCTTGTAGACCAGGCCGGCGTGCCAGACGCGATCGAACGCCTTCTCCATATCGAGAAGTACTGCAACAGCGCTCTCCCTCTTGTTGAGGGCCACCGTCATGTGGTGCAGTACTCTCGCGAGCTGGTGCGTCGTGGAGTGTTCGGCTCGGAACCCGAACTGCTCGTCGCGTGGCTGGATGTGCGGTACAAGATGCAGCAGTAGAAGCTTCTCGAAGACTTTCGAGAGTGTCGACAGCAGCGTGATGGGCCGATAGCTTTCGGGCTTCAGGATGTTCTTCCCGGGCTTGGGCAGCATTATGACTCGGCCGAGTCTCCATGCTGCGGGAAAGTGGCTTGTGCGGAGGATGCCGTTGAACAGCTGCGTCAACGTCGCGATTGCTCGCGGAGGTAGGTGACGCAGGGCTTCGTTGGTGATCCGGTCGGGACCTGGGGCTTTCCGCAGTTTGGTGCGGCGAATCATTCGCTGCACCTGACCCGGGGAAAAGACTACTGGGTCTTCCGTGGGGGCTATCGGCGATTGGAAGTAAGACTCCAGACGCTGCTGGATAGCTTCTACATGCTGCATGTCAGAAGCTGGATTCGGCTGGAACTGGGTCTCCAAGTGGTCGGCAAAGATCTCCGCTCGGTCCTCGGGGCGGTAACGTGGGGTACCGTCACCAGCCAGGAGGGGCCTAATCGGAGGTTGCTTCCCAGAGAGCTGGCGGCACAGGCGGTGGATGCCTGACCAGTCTTCACCTGCTCGCTCGATGGTGCGGTGCCAGGACTCGGTGGCGACTGTCTCCAGTGCACTCGAGATCTTCGCAGCCAGAGCGTTGAGCTGGGACTTCATAGTCGGGCATCGGGTGCGTTGCCATTGGCGTCTCAGCTTCCTCTTCCTCTCGATCATCGCCATGATGTGGGCCGGGAGTTGGGGAGGCCGGCGTGTCGACGCAGCGTCCAGACGCGAGACTCGAAGCGCTGTGTTGATCACAGCGCTGAATTGCTCAGCGAGTGTGTCGACGTCTGCGTGGGTCTCGATCCGGCGATAGGGCGCGAGCTTCGCCATGTAATCGGCGAATGCTTGCCAATCCTGGCGGTGTCGAGAGGGTGGTGTCACTGTTCGAGCCGGAGCACTCGACAGTGTGAGTAGTACGGGTTGGTGGTCCGAGAGGAGGTGGTCGTCCAGGACGTCGATCGATGGTGCGGTCGGCAGGCCGCGGATGACCGTCACGTCGATGACGTCTGGTGCGAGGGCTGCCTGGTACGGATAGTGCGTCGGGACTTCTGGCCCTAGCACGTCGTAGCCGTTACGGTCTGCATCGTCCAGTAGACGGCGGCCGTCAGGGCAGGTGGTGGTTGAGTTCCAAGCCGTGTGTTTAGCGTTGAAGTCGCCCGCGACTATGGTCGCGTTCGGCGAGTCCAGCAGGGCGTGAACATCAGCCGTCGCTAGTCTGTTGTTGGGCGGCTTGTAGAAAGCAAACACACGGATGGGGCGGCTATCTATGCAGACTTCTACGCCAAGGGCGTACGACGACTGCAGCGTTGGTACAGGCAGCGGTTGGTGAACGATCCTTCTCTTCACTAGGACTGCTAATCCCCTATACGCAGTCCCAGCTGGTGAGATGTGGTCCTCTCGGTACACGTGGTACCCTGGCATCTTGAGGGAGGAGCTGGCCTTAAGGTGCGTCTCGTTGATGAGGGCAATGTCAACCTGCCGCTGGGAGAGCAGCAACCTTAAGAGCCTGGTCTTCTCGGGGGACACCCCGTCGGCGTTCCAGTATACAATGCGTAGGCTACTAGCGGCCATAAGCGCATAGTTCGCCTACGCATTTGAGGATGAGCGGGACCGGATCCCGCCCGTCCTGCAGGGCCTGTAGCACGGCGTTGAGCGCGCCGATGGCCATGGTTATCACCGGGTCTACTCGAGCCGGCGCCGGCGTGGTGGGCACCGGCACCGGCGCTGCAGCCTGCTTCGCCTTCGTCCCCCTTGAGGGGGCAGCGACCACAGGTGCAGTAGACTGCTCCTTCTTCTTGGTCTGCTGCGTGGTTGTCGCAGCAGACTTGCTCCGGGGTCTCCTTCGCCTCCTCCTCTTTCTACCAGCTGCCGTCTGGCCAGGGTTGGCAGCGGCCATGAGAGAGCCGGGGGTGTTTTCGTCGGCAGCTACAGTGGGTGTTTGTGGTTTCGTGGCTGCGGAGGTACGAGCCACAGTGCCGGCTCGTTTGTTCCGCGCCTCCTTGCGGAACACCGGGCAGGCAATGTTGTTCGCCGTGTGTGCACCTCCGCAGTTCGCGCAGGTGGGTGGCGACTCGAGTGGGCGTGGGCAGTCCTTCGCGGCGTGCTCTTCTCCGCAGCGCACACATGCTGGGGGCCTGTGGCAATTGTGCGAAGAGTGCCGGAACAGCTGGCATCTATGGCACTGCGCGGGGCCTTTCTTGCCGCGCCATGCCTCGATTTTGACGCCGGGCATACAGAGTAACTCTTTGACGTCATATATGCCCGGCGTGATGTCTGGGGTCCGTTGCAGCTGCGCGTGGAACAGGCAGCCGGGACGACCGGTGCGCGCCCGTATGGCGCGGACGTACTCCGGGATGTATCCGAGCTCCCGGAGTTCCCTCTCGATGTCCCCGGGGTCGGTGTTTGAAGGCAGGCCTCGAATTGCTACCTTCACACTCTGCTCGGCTGGAAGGGAGTAACAGTACCAGGATATCCTGGTATCCTTTTCCAGCTGTGTGAGGTAGCGCTGAGTGGTTCGGTATTCGGCCTCCGACTTCGGCATGAATCGGATGCCTTTCCCGTACGCGCGGCTGTTCGGCGCGTACCCGAGCCTCTTTTTAAGCTCCTTTAGATGCGTCGGCCATTCCGGTAGTACCTCTACCACGAGTGGCGGGTACCTGGTCTTCGCAGGAGCAGGTGTGGTGGTCGTCGTTGCAGTGGCGGTGGTGGTGGTGGTTGCCACTGGGGTGGGCAGCGGTGCTGCGGTAGTGGTGGCGGCAGTAGGTGCGGCAGAGGTAGACGCACCCGCTGCGGTCGCGGTGGCAACGGCGGCGTAGGACGGCCCGGTCTCCATGGGGGAGACTGAGGTCGTGCTGTGTAGGCTGAAGGGCGGCGTCGTAAATATCGCCTGCCTCTTCTCGGCCATCTGGGGGGGTGAGGGGAACCTCTCCGGTGAGATGGTCACCGGTGGCGCCGTGTTTCGCGGCGCGCAGGGTGGCTGGTCCAGCCTGTCCGGTGGTGGTGCACTGGGTGCACTCTGCGTCAGTGGCCTCTTTTCTCGCCGCTGCTGAGGCGACATCTGCAGGAGGGCAGCTGACGTCGCCAGAGGGACGAGGTGCGCAGGCAAGGTCGTGATGCGGTCGGGCGTGACGCCCGCCGGTGGGGCAGCGGCAGTGAGTGCGGGAGCGGCGCCGGACGGCTGCATGGCACCGGACGGTGGCGCGGCGCTGGTGTTCGCCTGCGGCCACACAAACGGGTGCGCGGCGCGGGTGGGCTGCGCGGGTCGCGGAGGGTCGGCGGCCGGGGTGACACCTATCGGTGGCATCGATGGCGCCGAGAGCCTGGGTGGTACCGGTGACGACCTTGGGGACGTCCTCGGCGTCGCCGTCGGTGTCGGCGTTACGGGCAGTGGACTGCCCGCAAAGTACTCCTCACCCCCAAGGCCGTGTGTTATGTTGAGGGGAGGTGGGGTGGTGCGGGGCGCTCGGCTGACCTGCTGGTCGCTAATCAGGCGCTCAACGCCCGCCTGAATGGCGGCGAGCGGAGCAACACGCGAACGCCATATGCTCCGTCTCGGCGGAGGCGGACGGGTTGCCTTTCTTGCAGGCGGGTATTGCTGTTGATGTGGCGGCGGCATACTTTAACGCCACATCCTTACCGCGGCGAAATGTAAACACCGCGGTCGAGACGCGGCGGTTGAAGCGCGGCGGTTGGAACGCCTAGCTGCGATGACGGCGCGGCGCGGTGATGCCGCGGCACGTTAGCACGTCGCAGTCAGCCACGCGACGCGGAGGCGACACGCGGACGGTTCGCGACGGTCGAACGCGACGCGGTTGTGCGCGCGGCGCGGTAGAACACGAGGAATCTGGATAAGGGGCTGTCGTGCGCGGTCTCTGCCGACCTCCTCGGCACACGACCCCCACTGATACGGCCCCCGGGGCTTGCCGCTGGTGGCAGACCGAGGACCGAAATCAGAAGTGAGCCGTGTGATAATCCTAAGAAGTCGGTAGGTGCACAGTAAAATTAATATGGCGTCCCCGCGTGAGCGTGCAATGTTATGACGCACACGGTTTTAATTACTTCGCGAGACCCGAGCGCTGCGAGAATCGACGTCTACTCGCTACGACGGCCGGCGGGCTAACAGAAATAAACTTAACCTAAATATACCTAAATATAGTATAAAATAAGTTTTACAAAGAATGGTAGCTTAAACTACGATACAATTCGCGACAGCCAATCAGAGCAAGGTACATTATATTGTAGTTAGCATGAGCGGCCCGCACTGTTTGTTAGCGGCGTGCTACAAGTGACCGCCGACTCGAAGGCGACGGATTATAGTCATATACTCGGCATTTGGCCGTTCGGCTCCGTTGCCCGTGGACAACTGGACAGGCATGATGTTTATGTAATGCAGCTACAACATCGTAATAATTATTATCACTTATCAGTTTACGAATAGTACAATAGAGGCAACTTGATAGTTTTCTATTGAATGTACGTAAAGTAACGTTCTTGTGAATGGTGGACTCAATGTTCAACGTAATGCTCAGTATTGTATATTAATTTGTAACACAATCTATGAACGAACTATTACTAAGCCATTCATTGGAACGTATAGAATTTGTCCATTGAGAAATTAACTACTGGCCAAAACCTTCCCCTAAATACGCCACATTTCTCGCATGCCATAATATCTATTATCTTCTAAAACTATGATTAATTGTCCGGACCTCGGCGTTTAGGGCAACCCAAATGGTTATAGAAAGATGAACTCGACGCGTTTACGAGATGGTCAAGAACAATCGTCCGCTGAATAAAGATAAATTATTTTCATGAATTGTTTTTGAATTGTTCAGACCGCAGGTCTGAGTTAGATATTTCTTTGTTTTATAAAAAAAAGTCTAGTCTTAAAATTAAACTACTTTTTTATGGATTTTATCGCGATATAATAGTTTTATTGAGATTACAATTAAACTGAATTGTCTTGAAATCGCCAAAAGGCTCATGGATGCTTCCCATGACCAGAAGGCTGGTTTATATTTTGCAGAGATAATAAGCATTACTATTCAACGTAACAATGCTGCCAGCCTTCTGGGCACCCTACCATGCAGACAGCGCTGCGTAGGAATTTTTTGACGCGTCGTATTTGGTTTTCTTTTTTATTGATTTTCCTTTTCTATTGTTATAATTTAGGATAGTTTCGTTTTATAAGTAGTTTTATGTTGTTGTATATAATAGTTTATGATTATGATATCTAATAAATATTGATAAATAAAAAAAAAACCGGATTAAACATTATCTTGAAACTACATTATTTATCACAGATACATTTAATCAAACAATGTATTAAAGTCTTGTTCATTAAAGATTTATATAGTTGCAATATTTTGAGCATTCGCAGTTCAGGCGAAGGTAGGCCTGAAATCCAATGACAAAAGACGTCGTCTGGCAGTAAAACAATTTTCTCTGTCTGCTTAACAGAAATATTCATTTGAAAAATTGCCTCTCCGCCTCTTGTGGGCTTTTAATCAAAGATACCTCATGAATCTTTTCTATTCTTTAACATTTCTAGAATATGCCGGAAACAGAATTTGTTCAGGAATTTTGGCGATATTTAAATTGCGTGTTAAAGAGAGGCGACGGTGCTACGCGTGATAAAAGCTTTCATCCTTCCCCCCGGCTCGGTGTATAATGAGCAAAATGAATAAGTGTTAGATAATTATACGCCATTTTCGCTTCCGCGCTTTTTACTCGATTACTGCAAGACAAAGGAAAGGGTTGGCATTCGATTTTAAGGATTCGCGCGTTCCTGCCGGTATCATTTCTGTGATATATTACCAGGACTTAAAATTAAATGAGAGAAATATTACTGAAGGGATTTTATTTTTATGAATGGTTTGGTTTGTTTTATTTCAACTGGTATGTTGGTTCAGTGGTTAGTGGGATTCTTTTCCTGGACAAATCTTTGTGAGTTTGATTATTTTTAATATAAATGGGTGTAATTTACCTAGTGAATGAGTTTGTATATTTAGGTACGCTGTTTACAAGAGATGGTAAGATTGTGGAAGATATTGAAAGAAGAGTTAATGCAGGTAATAGAATGAATGGAGCTCTGAAGGCGTTTATGAATAGCCAAAACGTGTCCAAAAAGGCACTTTTGGCTGTGCATAGAGGGGTGTTAATACCTACGATTATGTATGGTAGTGAAAGTTGGGTATGGCAGACGAGTCATGAAAGTAAAATAAATGATGTAGAAATGAGAGCACTGAGAAGTATGTGTGGTATCTTTGACTGACAGAGTAAAGAATTGTGTGATAAGAGAGTGTTGTGGGGTTAAAGAAGATGTAGTGACAAGCATCGAGAAAGGTATGCTAAGGTGGTTTGAGCATGTTGAGAGCATGGATGACGAAAGATTGACCAAGCAGATATACAAGGCAAGTGTGAATGGGACACGACGAAGTGGAAGACCTAGGCGGACGTTCTCTGACCAGATTGGAGACATCCTAAAAACAGTACAGATTAGAAGTACCCTGAACAGAAGAGCATACATGAGGTATCTGATGGGAGTGAGTGAAGCAAGAGAGATATGTCAGGATAGTTGCAAATGGCGTTCCGTTGTCTCTGCCTACCCCTCCGGAAAACAGGCGTGAGTCTATGTATGTATGTATTATTGTTATTTGTAATGGACGCGACATTTCCTCATGATTGTATGACAAATGTGGCCTTAAACATATAACTGGGGAAGAGTGTCACTTAACCTCACAAAAATAAAATGTTCCTCTCCTTGTTCACCGTCACTATGAATTATTGATACAGCTATTTGTGTCTGTCTGTTATTTTATTTGGGAATAGTATTTTAGTTACATTTTTTAATATCTCAAAGTTAGTTTTCCATTTAGCTTTTAGACTTGGTGTCGATGTCGTGGCGGAAAATTGAATTATGCAAGCGTAAATTGAACGTAGTTTTGTTAAACAAGTTTCAGATAACTAAATTCTAGAGTAATAGCGCATCCACGTCGCAGTAAATTCTTATCGTATCGTTCATTATCTTTGGCAACAGTCTATGGAGATATCTCGACTGCTTTGGTATAAAATATTGTGCTCGGACATTCTGAAGTATCTTGCTCCGAGTATCTTATTACATTTGAATTGAATTTTCTTGCATTAAGACGTTTCTGGCATTAATTTTACAGGAAATAGACATATTTCACAATTTATTCCCCTTTATGTTTATTTTCACGGTGCTTATCTCTTCTAATCATTCATCCATTCATCACATAATCTCTTTGCATAAAACATTGAAATGATTATTCTCGTATCGGAATTAATATTGACTGTCTCCGTGGTCCAGTGAATAGCGAATGCGACTGCTGATCGGAGGTCTCGGTTTCGATTCCCGGGTCGGTCAACAGTGTTACTGGGTTGTTCCGAATTCTCAGTAGCAGCACGGACTCTGGTAATGTGCTCGGTAACGGCAATAGGTTCGCCCCCTATTACGTGGGACCTAAAAATTAATGGCAAAATGTGGGTGTAATATTACACCTCTGCCTACCCTTTCGGGGATACAGGCGTGAGTTTATAAAAAAAAATATTTGAAAATTTTCCAGCACATCAATATTCCAAAGTTGCAACTTCAAATACTAATTCGTCACAAATAATCCTTCTGTGTACCAAGTGAAGCACAGCTTAAAATAATCTTCAAACATGAAAATACACTTCCCAATACTCCATCACGAAGTTCCACGTCAAATTACCGATCACGGCTACCTTTCTTGCCGTAAAGTGAGTCTCAAGAAAATAATCTTCCTTCATTTGACATTTATTTTCTAATGGCCACCACATTTTTCCTCAAGCATCTATATCATTTATAATAGCGATTCGGGTCGGGTCCCGTTCCATTTTTCTTGCGTTTGCTTAGCTTTTTATATTGAAGGATCAGTTTTTTATTTATGTTAGGCAACTTGATAGGGTACGCTACTGACCTAGATATATAGACTCAAGAATTATCTTTTGTATTGTTTACTTGAAGCAGTCGAAAGCTTTAGACTGTTCGAAAATGAATGTACTAATAAAATGTTTTAAATTATTCACCCTAGGCGTGAACAGTAATGAATCAGCTTGACTAGGCTAAAAACCTTTTAAATGGAGTTCCGTAATATATTTTCGACTATTGAGCACCCAATTTATTGAGGCAATAAACTTTACCTTGGGGTACTCCGATTAATCTGTCTATGTATATGAAATGCTTGCGTTACAGAATGACAGACAAGCTACAGCCAAAACTGTGAAGTCTGCTAACCCGCACTTGGCCAGCCTAGTGGACTATGGCCTTACCCTTCTCATATTGGGAAGAGGCCCGTGCCCAGCAGTGGGACAGTATAAAGGGCTGATGATGTATAATTATTTTCAGTGTACAAAAGAATGTCGAGGAAGCGAAAGAGGTATGCTTGAACCGGAGCATTTGGCGTTCCATAGTCTCTGTCTACCCCAATTGGAGAGAGGCGTGACGATAGATAGATAGTAGATAGGATAGTACAATAAGAGCAACTTGATAGTTTTCTGTTCAATTTACGTAAAGTTACGTTCTTGTGAATGGTTGATTTAGTGTTAAACGTAATGCTTAGTATTGTATAGTAATTTGTTACAGAATCTATGCATTAAACTATGAACGATCTATTACTAAGCATGGAACGTATAGAATTTATCCATTGAAAAATTAACTACTGCCCAAATGCCTCTCCTAAGCGCCACATTTCTCGCATGCCATAATATCTATTATCTTCTAAAACTATGATTAATTGTGCGGACCTCGGCGTTTAGGGCAACCCAAATGGTTATAGAAAGATGAACTCGACGCGTTTAAGAGATGGTCAAGAACAATCGTCCGCTGAATAAAGATAAATTATTTTCTTGAATTGTTTTTGAATTGTTCAGACCGCAGGTCTGAGTTAGATATTTTTTTGTTTTATTAAAAAGTCTAGTCTTAAAATTAAACTAATTTTTTTATGGATTTTATCGCAATATAATGGTTTTATTGAGATTACAATTAAACTGAATTATCTTGAAATCGCCAAAAGGCTCATCGATGCTTCCCGTGACTAGAAGGCTGGTTTATATTTTGCAGAGATAATAAGCATTATCATTCAACGTGGCAATGCTGCCAGCCTTCTGGGCACCCCACCATGCCTACAGCGCTGCGTAGAAATTTTTTGACGCGTTGTATTTAGTTTTCCTTTTTTTATTTATTTTCCTTTTCTATTGTTATTATTTAGGCTAGTTTAGTTTTACAAGTAGTTTTATTTTGTTGTATATAATGTTTTATGATTATCTAATAAATATTGATTAATTAAAAAAAATTGATAAAACATTAGCTTGAAACTACATAATTTATCACAGGTACATTTAATCAAACAATACATATATTAAAGTATTGTTCATTAAAGATTTTGTTGCAATATTTTGAGCATTCGCAGTTCAGGCTAAGACAAATCTATAAATCTAAATGTCTCTAAATGACCTAAAATCCAATGACAAAAGACGTCGTCTGGCAGTAAAACAATTTTCTCTGTCCGTTTAACTACCTTATTCATTTGAAAAATTACCTCTCCGCCTCTTGTGGGCTTTTAAATCAAAGATACCTCATGAATCTTATCTATTCTTCCTCTAGGGTCAATATTGAATCTTATTTATTCTTTTTATTTATGTTAGGAAACTTGATAGGGTACGCTACTGACCTAGATGTATAGACTCAAGAATTATCCTTTGTATTGTTTACTTGAAGCAGTCGAAAGCTTTGGACTGTTCGAAAATGAATGTACTAATAAAATGTTTTCAAATTATTCACCCTAGGCGTGAACAGTAATGAATCAGCTCGATTAGGCTAAAAACCTTTTAAATGGAGTTCCATAATATATTTTCGACTATTGAGCACCCAATTTATTGAGACAATAAACTTTACCTTGGGGTACTCCGAATAACCTGTCTATGTATCTGAAATGCTTGCTTTACTGACTGACAGACAAGCTACAGCTAAAACTATTTGGCACAGGAAGCTGATATTTGGCATGTATGTTCCTTAGGGATGGTAGGATTAAACTATGTCATCGCTTAATTAAAGGTTATGACTACTATATTAATTAAAGGATAATTAAATTCTATATTGAAAATGTGAACTTTAGGCAACCCCATAGTCATTACTTTCGCGCTATGTGACCTGCCCATTGCCACTTCAGCCTGGCTATTCGGAGAGCTATGTCAGTGTCTTTGGTTCTCCTGCGGATCTCCTCATTTCTGTTTCGATCTCGCAGGGAAACTCCGATCATAGCTCTCTCCATCGCCCGCTGAGTGACCCTGAGTTTTCGGATGAGGCCCATAGTTAGCGACCACGTCTCAGCGCCGTAGATCATCACTGGCAACACAAACTGGTCAAAGACTTTCGTCTTGAGACACTGCGGGATATCGGACGTGAAGATATGCCGTAACTTCCCGAACGCCGCCCAACCGAGTTGGATTCTACGAATGACCTCATTCTCGAAGTTGGACCTACCCAATTGGATCATTTGTCCCAGGTAGACTAGTACTTGTCGACAACTTCGAGTGTAGAGTTCCCAACCTGGATAGGAGTAAGTACGACATGGACGTTAGACATGATTTTCGTCTTATCCATTTTCATCTTAGATATTTCTTTATTTTATAACAAAAAAGTCTAGTCTTGAAATTTAACAACAGTTTTTATGGCTTTCATCGCGATATAATGATTTTATTGAGATTACAATGAAACCGAATGAACTTGAAATCGCCAAAAGGCTCATCGATGCTTCCCGTGACCAGAAGGCTGGTTTATATTTTGCTGAGATAATAAGCATTACCATTCAACGTGGCAATGCTGCTAGCCTTCTGGGCACCCTACCATGCCTACAGCGATGCGTAGGAATTTTTGGACGCGTCGTAGTTGGTTTTTCTTTTTTTATTGATTTTCCTTTTCTATTGTTATTATTTAGGATAGTTTAGTTTTATAAATAGTTTATTTAGTTGTATATAATATCTTATGAACTTAGATTATGATATATAATAAATATTGATTACTTAGTTTAAAAAAAACCGGATCAAACATTATCTTGCGACAACGTTATTTATCACAGATAAGTACATTTAATCAAACAATATACTATAGTCTTGTTCATTAAAGATTTAGTTGCAATATTTTGAGCATTTGCAGTTCAGGCGAAGGTAGGCCTGAAATCCAATGATAAAAGACGTCGTCTGGCAGTAAACAGTTTTCTCTGTCTGCTTAACTGAAATATTCATTTGAAAAATTGCCTCTCCGCCTCTTGTGGGCTTTTAATCAAAGATACCTCATGAATCTTATCTATTCTTCAATATTTCTAGAATATTCCGGAACCAGAATTTGCTCACGAATTTTGGCGATATTTAAATTGCGTGTAAAAGGGAGGAGACGGTGCTACGCGTGATAAAAGCTTTCATCCTTCCCCCCGGCTCGGTGTATAATGAGCAAAATGAATAAGTGTTAGATAATTATACGCCATTTTCGCTTCCGCGCTTTTTACTCGATTACTGCAGGACAAAGGCAAGGGTTGGCATTCGATTTTAAGGATTCGCGCGCTCCTGCCGGTATCATTTCTGTGATATATTACCAGGACTTCAAATTATATGAGGGTTATTACTGAAGGGATTTTATTTTTATGAATGGTTTGGTTTGTTTTATTTCAACTGGTATGTTGGTCCGGTGGTTAGTGGGATTCTTATCCTGGACAAATCTTTGTGAGCTTGATTATTTTTAATATAAATGGGTGTAATTTACCTAGTGAATGAGTTTGTATATTTAGGTACGCTGTTTACAAGAGATGGTAAGAATGTAGAAGATATCGAAAGAAGATTGTCCAAACATGCACTTTTGGCTGTGCATAGAGGGGTGTTAATACCTACGAGAAGAGTCATGAAAGTAGAATAAATGCTGTAGAAATGAGAGCACTGAGAAGTATGTTCTTTGACTAGCAGAGTACAGAATTGTGTGATAAGAGAGTGTTGTGGGATAAAAGAAGATGTAGTGACAAGCTTCGAGATAGGTATGCTAAGGTGGTTTGGGCACGTGGAGAGGATGGATGACGAAAGATTGACCAAGCAGATATACAAGGCAAGTGTGAATAGGACAGGACGAAGTGGAAGACCTAGGCGAACGTTCTCTGGCCAGATTGGAGACATCCTAAAAACAGTACAGGTTAGAAGTACCCTGAACAGAAGAGCATACATGAGGAATCTGATGGGAGTGAATGAAGCAAGAGAGATATGTCAGGATCATTGCAAATGGGGTTCCGTAGTCTCTGCCTACCCCTCCGGGAAACAGGCGTGAGTCTATGTATGTATGTATGTATTATTGTTATTTGTAATGGACGCGACATTTCCACATGATTGTATGACAAATGTGGCCTGAAACATGTAACTGGGGAAGAGTGTCACTTAACCTCATAAAAATAAAATGTTCCTCTCCATGTTCACTGTCACTATGAATTATTGATGCAGCTATTTGTGTCTGTCTGTTATTTTATTTGGGAATAGTATTTTAGTAACATTTTTTAATATCTCGAAGTTAGTTTTCCATTTAGCTTTTAGACTTGGTGTCGATGTCGTGGCGGAAAATTGAATTATGCAAGCGTAAATTGAACGTAGTTTTGTTAAACAAGTTTCAGATAACTAAATTCTAGAGTAATAGCGCATCCACGTCGCAGTAAATTCTTATCGTATCGTTCATTATCTTTGGCAACAGTCTATGGAGATATCTCGACTGCTTTGGTATAAAATATTGTGCTCGGACATTCTGAAGTATCTTGCTCCGAGTATCTTATTACATTTGAATTGAATTTTCTTGCATTAAGACGTTTCTGGCATTAATTTTACAGGAAATAGACATATTTCACAATTTATTCCCCTTTATGTTTATTTTCACGGTGCTTATCTCTTCTAATCATTCATCCATTCATCACATAATCTCTTTGCATAAAACATTGAAATGATTATTCTCGTATCGGAATTAATATTGACTGTCTCCGTGGTCCAGTGAATAGCGAATGCGACTGCTGATCGGAGGTCTCGGTTTCGATTCCCGGGTCGGTCAACAGTGTTACTGGGTTGTTCCGAATTCTCAGTAGCAGCACGGACTCTAGTAATGTGCCCGGTAACGGCATAAAAATTAATGGCGAAATGTGTGTGTAATATTACGCCTCTGCCTACTCCTTCAGGGATACAGGCGTGTGTCTATAAAAAAAATATATTCGAAAATTGTCCAGCACATCAATATTCCAAAGCTGCAATTTCAAACACTAATTCTTTACAAATAATCCTTCTGTGTACCAAGTGAAGCATAGCTTAAAATAATCTTCAAACATGAAAATACACTTTCCAATACTCCATTACGGAGTTCCACGTCTAATTCCCTATCACGGCTACCTTTCTTGCCGTAAGGTGAGTCTCAAGAAAATAATCCCCTTCATTTGACATTTATTTTCTAATGGCCACCACATTTTTCCTCAAGCATCTACATCATTTATAATAGCGATTCGGGTCGGGTCCCGTTCCATTTTTCTTGCGTTTGCTTAGCTTTTTATATTGAAGGATCAGTTTTTTATTTATGTTAGGAAACTTGATAGGGTACGCTACTGACCTAGATGTATAGACTCAAGAATTATCCTTTGTATTGTTTACTTGAAGCAGTCGAAAGCTTTGGACTGTTCGAAAATGAATGTACTATTAAATGTTTTAAATTATTCACCCTAGGCGTGAACAGTAATGAATCAGCTCGACTAGGCTAAAAACCTTTTAAATGGAGTTCCATAATATATTTTCGACTATTGAGCACCCAATTTATTGAGACAATAAACTTTACCTTGGGGTACTCCGATTAATCTGTCTATGTATCTGAAATGCTTGCGTTACTGACTGACAGACAAGCTACAGCTAAAACTATTTGGCACAGGAAGCTGATATTTGGCATGTATGTTCCTTAGGGATGGTAGGCCTGCATTTAGAAGGGATTTTGCGCTATTCCCACGAGATAGGGAAGAAACGAATAATTTGCAGGCGTAGCTGCAGACATCTCATAGTGAAATATAATCTTATTGGATATTTTTTCTAGTAACACGTTTATCATTCTGTAGAACAGTACCTAATATATCTTCTAGACCTGAAAGTGACTATAAAGCAGACAGTATTATTACATTTTGTAATCATTCCTGGCTGTAATCATTGCCCTTTGAGTAATTTTCCTTTTATGTAAAATATCAAAGGACGTGATAAGATTCTAAATTAATCTTTTAATGAAATAACGTTGAAGTTTTTATATTTTCTGAAACTGAATATTTCAGATTACTTTCGACTAGAAGAAAATACCTGGATTAGACTGTCACCGCTTAATTAAAGGTTATGCATACCATATTAATTAAAGAATAATAGGCTAGTTGACGAAAAAAAAATTATAAGTCCGTCCTTTCGATTATTTAAAAATAAGCGATAAGTATTTTTTTATTTGTAAATTAAACCAAAAATGACCAAGATCGAGAACTTTAATGGGCTATATCTTTGTTATTTTTTATTTAATCGAAAAAAGAAAAAATACTTGTCCAATATTTTGTTATAATCTAAAATACGGACTAAATAAAATGGAATTATTTTGACTCTGGAAACTACCCTATTCAATTCTATATTTAAAAGGTGAACTTTAAGCAACCCCATAGTAATTACTAGCCTTGCTCCGATAGCAGTACACCGATGGCATAAACTTGTCATTGTATATCTATATTGAACGTGTGCTGATTTTGTTCACAGGCCGGTGCGGAGAGGGTAGTCCGTGCGAACAGTTGTGTCGAGAACTACACGATGGCACTTACGAGTGCGGCTGTGGGCCGGGCTATGTGCTGCACGTCGATGGATATGGATGTTTAGGTAAAATATTTATTATATTTCTTTATGAAGTAGTGCAGTCATTTTAAACTGTTGCTGCCGTTTTCAGGTTTTAATCTAAGCTGTATGGGACAGTAAAATAAATCAGTCTTCGAAATTATGCAGATAGAACGATAGAATGAAACGCAGTTATACTGGCTAATACCAGATTGCTGCGTTTCGTTCTATGATTGGAAGGCAGCTTTTCATTTAGATGAGTAGATATATCAGTATTTTATGTGGAGAAAGTGAAGGGGGAGAAACTTTATGCTGTCATGACAAGAGCCATAACAAAAACAGCAGTATAAAACGCTTTGCTTGTAAGGCACATGAGTTATCTCGCAGCGTGCGTACAGAGCGAATGCTCAGCAGAAACATGCCCAAACAGCAAGGCATGCGTGGCATACCAGTTGTGGGAAATGCCTCGCAAGCCACGATGTTTGTATGTTGCTTAATATGCAGCACGTCATCAAAATACGTAACATATTATATGCATATTGTAACATTACGGTTAAGTTGTATCAAAGAGGAAAATTGTAGAAAATTCTTGGTATTCCACAAGGAAATGCCATTTTTCTGTCGACAAAGTAAATATTTTAGGAAATTGACGTGTTTTAGCCAAAGAGAATAAATCTCTATGAAGAAACCAAAAGTCATGGTAAATAATTATAAGTATTTAGAAAATGAGGGTTTGAAGAACCGACGACATTGAAAACGTTGATATAATTACAATTATAGAGTACTAACAGTTGCCCGTGGTTTTTCCCTCCACCAAAATTTAAAAAGCCGATTGCATGTTGATTTCTTTTACTATCGCCACATCAAAAATCTAATGAATGCGTTGCTCCGTTTTATCGTGAAACAAACAAACCTAGTGAATAAACACACCTTCTCATCATAATTCATTTATAGAGCAATTACAATCATATTTTTTACACAACTATTTCGTAAAAATGGTCTTCCAATCTTATACACTACCGCCAGTAAGTCTAAACCATTTTATTTGATACACTGCTGGCAACCGTCACTTTAACAACTTACCTGCCAATAACCGTTCGAAAATTGTTGTGAGGAACGAGATTATTCCGCTTGATAACACGTAAAGCACTCCTACACATAAACGTTATATATTGCAGGCGATATCATAAAAGCGAACAACTCCATTTGTCAGCTAAATCGATTTTATCCTACTTGAACCATCTCTGTGTGTACTGCGAAACGGCTGTCGAAATTGCTGCATTTTGTGGAACAACTTCAGCTCTACTGAATAAAAGCTTTTAGAGTAGAATAATGCTTAGCACTTAGACGCACACGAGTTGCTTATCGTACGGTGGAGGTGTTTCGCGTTGTAGAAGAGTATGTTACAATGTATGGAGATAAGGTTTTATTCAGAACGGTAGTTGACATTTTGTCTTTAAAAATATATAGCATTTGAATGAGGATATTCGAAACCGTTATATTTGTTTCTGTTTTTGTGTCACATCGTAAAGAAGAAAACATTTGAATTGTGCTCTAAGTATTCCGATACTTCTCCAAGAAGAAAAGGTTTCAATAAAACATCTTCTCTCTTTCTTCTTATCTCTCTTTCTATTCTCACGATATTCTCGATGACGAACAATACATTTCTTGAATGTCTGGTTAGCGTCTGATTACAATATTTTCTTTTTTAAAACCATCTATAATAGTCTAAGAGCCGGTGTGGATCGACCTTTATAGCATGGCAATAATATTTATTGCAGGCAAGACTTTATAGCTTGGAAATAATATTTATTGGTTTTGTAATTAAAATATCTTACCTATGATATAAACTTCTACAGTTTAACAGATCGTTGTAGCTAGCTATACTGACTTACCTATTCACATCTGCTTGCCAGGTAGCCTTTCACAGAAATAAGTAGGCAGGCCTACTTAGGCAAATTCTGAGCGTTAAAATGGATAAAAAAATAATTCAATTAAAAATTGCCATAAAATAGCTATGAAAACTTTTCGATAGGCAAGTTATCATAGGCATATTTGTTAATATATTATATTTGATAAAAAATTATGACTCATCGAGCTGTCTGATGAGCAAAGGTCGATCTTCCACGGTCTCCTCTCATCATAGTCATTGTCAGAGTTATCCCGGCTGCAACCAAGAGTTGCACGCCTTGGAGACCGAGGTCCGCTTACTGGTCTAACCAGATATGACAGAACATCAACTTTTCCACAGAGCGACTGTCGTCTGACCTCCACAATCCAAAGGGATAGCGATATTCCATGGTTTAGATCAGTATCAGTTTATTTCAGGGTACTGACTCCCCGTAACGACTGTCAAAGATCTTCATGACAGCCGGGACCGACGGTTAAACGTGCTCTCCGAGGCGCGGGGCAAGCGATAATTAACAATTTAATACGCACTTAACTTCGAAAAGTCATTGGTGCGTGTCGTGGATTCGAACCCGATACCTACCCTCTGCATGGCTGTCCGTTGGTATCTCCACTAGGCTATCGCTTCCTTTAATCACGGTATCTATTATTATTAATTAATTCCTAAATTTACAAACTTTCTTAACAGTGAAAATACAATAAAAATATCAGTCAAATTTCATTTGACTGTGTACAAATTCCTGTAAAAATGCCAAGTAAAGAAAGGAATGATCTATAAATTTTTCAATCTACCAATAAAATTAATGTTATATTTGATCGGCAATCTGCCTGAAATTTTCTTCGCTCAAGTTTATTATTTGCTAGAATTCTTCCATTATCTCATCTTACAAAGGAGTGTTTTATGTCCAATACTAACTAGAGCGAAACATTTGAGTTTACATAGAATTTTTGTGCTCACCTTTCAGAATCAATTAAAACAAGCTATATATAAAACGGAATTAGTCAAAGCCAGGAGATTAAATTACTTCGATTTAGTTCTATGACCATATTTCAACAGAACAATTTAATATTGACGGAGAATTGACTTATACTAACAATATAGGTTGGTTAAATACTGTATATCTATTGGACACCTATTTTAAAATTAAATAAAAAAGACTGACCCGGCGAACTTCGTACCGCCTCACAGTCGATTCTTTAATGATATTTTTTTCTCTCCGTAAGAACCTTCCTCGTACTTCAAGGAATACTATAAAAAAAATAATTAGCGAAATCGGTTCAGCTTCTCTCGAGATTTGCGCTTAGCAACATATTCAACGATACATTTTTATATTATAGAAGATATAATAAGTCGATTTTTCAGCATCAGAATTAGTTAGTGACGAATTGAATGACCTATCAATTTGTGAGTCCATAAATAAATATAATTTGATCGATAATCTGTCTGAAATTTTCTTCGCTCAAGTTTATTAATAGCTAACATTCGTCCATTACTTCATTTATCTCATCGTACAATGGTTTCAACTGTTTCCAATATCTCATCTTACATTGGGCTGTTTCATCTCCAATACCAACTAGAGTGGAACATTTGAGTTTACCTAGAATTTTTGTGCCCACATTTCAGAATGAATTAAAACAAGATTAAATTATGTAATTGGATCGTCCACGTGTGTTTCAGAGTTCAATGACGATATTTTAACAAAACAATTTAATACTGACGTAGACATAGAGTGGTTTAACACTGTATAATTATTTGAAGAATTAAATAAGTTAGATTTTGTCGGGTTGACCATGGTATGCAAATTAATATAATAAGTAAATTTTTCAGTATTAGAATTAGCTATTGATATACGGTAATATTAAAAAGAATTGTTTTTATACAGAAATATTAAATATAATTGTTTTTAATGCAGAAAAGGATTATAACTGAACTGAGCAGCGATAGCTTAGTGGAGATACCAACAGACTTATTTAAGTACTAGAGGACGCCAGCAGCTACGCCAGCATTTTTTTTAAATTTACCCGTTTTGACCGATCCTTTGGGAATTTCGGGAAATCCCTTGCCAAATTTCAGCTTCCTGTGCCCAATAGTTTCGGCTGTAGCGTGTCTGTCAGTCAGTAAGTAACGCAAGAATTTAATATATTAAGATTATGATTAAAAACAAAATTCGTACAATCATAATCGTCACGATATAAATCATCAAAATAGAGGCTAACGAAATAACGATATTTAGAGATATTTACTTACATGTTGAGTATCTGCAGGTTCGATATTGTTCAATTGAGTAAGTAATGTAAAAGGGATGGCATAAACAGAAAATAAAAGGCAAGAGAATAAATAAGAAGCCACGAGCAAAGGTAATAATACTAAAATATTAGAAGCTTTCATAATATGAAATTGTGGATAACACTGGCAACGCTGAACACAAATTATGGCATTCCATTTGAAATTATAAGTCTGTATTATATAAAATTCTTGGGAAAATTCGGCAAGTGTGTTCCTTATAGACCTTAGGGGTGGACTAAGGAAAGGTTTTTCTGAAAATCCCACAGATTCGGGAAGAAAAGGTCAAATAAAAACAAATGTGCATGTTTTATTTAAAGGAAAGATTTTTTTTAAGTTGAAACTTCTTTATAATTATTGTGATTTGAAATTCGATGAAACGGAAATGCATATTGACGGACAAACTAATAAATATTATAGTTAGAGCCGGCGCGGCGAGGTAATGAGTTAGAATACATTATAAGTATTTTATATTTAGGTCGCTCGATTGGATAGTCAGTCGGTCGGAAAAACGGTCGGAGAGTTGGGTTGTTGATGAATTATTGCATAGTGCACTCATATTTTTTATTTCGTTATTGTTTGTTTTTGTCATTCATTTTTTCCCTGAGGTCATGGGTTCCATTCCCACTCAGGACAATGTTTTGTGCAATGAGTTCGATAATTTATTATGGATAAATAGATAGGTTTGCCGTGTGGTTGACGGCATAGAATACAAGTGTCACCACCCCCTATCTGCCCGTGGGTGTCGTAAGAGGCGACTAAGGGATAACACGATGCAAATACCATCTTTGCGTAGAGACGGAAAACTCGACATCAAACCCTATACGACTGCCTCGTTGGTCTCGCGGCATAAATGTGCGCGTGGGATCGGGAGATCCCGGGTTCGATTCCTGGGTTGGGCAGTGTTATTGGGTTTTTCTGTCACGAAAAATTCAGTAGTCGCACGGAGTCTGTAGAGTGGGTGTAGAAATACACCTCTGCCTACCCCTTCGGGGATAAAAGGCGTGACGTTATGTATGTATGTATGTAAATAGATAGGTAATTCTTATGTATGACGACCGGTTGGAACCGCGGGAGTGTAAGCGACTTCTACGCCGAAGGTCGCGGGTTCGATTCCCGCTCAAGTCAAACATTTGTGTGCATGAACATGGATGTTTGTCTTGGTCTGGGTGTTTCTATGTATAATATGTATGTATTTACAAAAAGAAGTATATGTTTGTTTATCCATTATCTAGTACCTACCCTAGTTACTACCATACTACAAGCATTGCTTAGTTTGGAATTAAATAATCGTGTGTGAAGAAAATGTACTAAGATAAACATACAACTACCTACTTTCAAATTATCAGTATCTTCAAAGACCGTACCTTTCACTTCACTTTATTATGTATACATAGTTACCTTGTCTTCTAAACGATTACAATTATCTCAGTCATAGCTTCCCCTCTTCAAATCATAACTTTAGATTGACGTCTCTTTGATACCGTAGTTCGGTATTAATGAGGGTCGAAACTTTCTAATCTTAAAATAGATGTAAAGCCTTCAATTCTCCGTCCCCACGATTGTCATGGAACTTTCTCAGCAATAAGTTCTTTTGAGTTAGGTTAGTAGTTACGATCGATCTTAAAACTTCGTGCCATTTCTTGGAAGGAGAACACTATTTATTTTCTTAGTTTAATTGCGAAAGTAGAGCAAATGTTTTTGTGATTACATGAGAGATATAATAAAATTGTGTACCTGCTTACCTTTCTTATTGCTTGAGATAAGAATAATGCACTTCGGTGGTTTTGTATGAAAATATTCGAAAACTTGTACGTGCAATCTCTAACACGTTTTAAACAGATGATAAGCGTGTATCGATTTATACCTAATTGTAGTCTTTTTTCACCACACATACATACATACATAGACTCACGCCTGTTTCCCCGAAAGGGTAGGCAGAAAAGCATATTAAACGCCCACTTTTCGCCAGTATTTTGATCCTTTTTTCACCATGTTTGTTTTCACCATGTCCTTGCCCTGTTTGCTAAAAAAATAAACGCGTATTCTTTCAATGTTTTTAAGGACTCCGTGTGTCCTTATTTGAGTTTCATAATTACATAAATGCTTAAACATAATTAAATGGGGTGCATAGGGTTCCCACCAAGAACTTAGGGTCCCAAGCCAACCTCACCTGCAAGTGGTGCACCCGATCAACGGACGCTCGTGCAAACAAAATGTCCCAATAAGCGGCAATACGCTCGCCACCTATTACGTGGGATCAAAACACTGGCGAAAAGTGGGCGTTTAATATGCCTCTGCCTACCCCTTCGGGGAAACATGCGTGAGTCTATATATGTATGTATGTATGTACATAATTAAATAAATACAACAGACTTACTACTTATTCGTATTTTTAATATGATTATATTATGCCGAGTGACCATAGGTTAAAAATATTTTATATGAAATCCAGCTGGTGGCCTTTGATTATATAGATGGCGGCATATTTTTTAGTTCTGAGTATTATTTTATATTTCAATACAACGACTTTATTCTTTAATACAATACGCACTGAGATGAGCTTTTTGTAATATTTCCAATCGTCGTTTGAATCTGGACAACTTCTGTAGTTTTAACTCGACTGTGTTACAAGGAGTGTAATGTTTTACAAAGAAACTAACAAAACCCTTTTTCCAACAGAATTAAACGCAACAAAAGCAACCGACTCAGCTGACGCCGAGGAAGACGTCCTCTATCAAAAAGACGTTTCATTCTCAGCCGAACTAGAAATAGCACCGTCCAATAGAGTTAGTAAACCTACTGTAAGCTTAAAACATATCGACGAAGCGAGAAGACTTACAACTACACTGCCAATAGTACATAAAACACCAAACTACACTTTTACTGGAGAGAAATTCAAGAGAGTGGACGGTCTGAAGAGTCTAATAGAAGATGGAGTGAGTAAAGTGGATCTAAATATTATCGCTGATGAGTCTAAGGATGGATATGCGGAGGCTAATGGGAAGGTTACTACGCTGGGGCCTAGCTTGGAACAAAAGGTGAGTGAATTTTATTCTTCTATTGCTGTTAGTGACGCCTGTATCGAAACCTCAGGGCAAATAGAAGGCTATTTCACATTTTGCTTTTATTTTTATTAGTATCTAAGACAAATCCTCTCAACGTTTTATTTTTGAATTTATGTTGTTAATGAGCCACTTATAAGCAGTGTGATACAGCTGAATTTTTGCCTATTTTAATGGAACATGGAAAAAGACGTACTGTCCAAAAATAATACTGGACTAAAACTTATTTGGTTGTCTGAACTGCCGTCAAGCCGACGTTTTTGTCTAGCTTTGCACCGCAAATAAGATCTCTATTTCATCATCACCAGCCTTTAACAGTCCATTGCTGGACTAGGCCTCTCCTTTGAAAGGAGGAATTGGCCTACTATACCACGCTGGCCAAACGGGTTGGTATAGGGTTTGTACCATGTTTTCCTTCTCTTGCAGTGCTGTTCTCTGCATAATATGCTCCCTCTGTCGGCTCTTACAACACCCATGGGCTGATATGGGATGGTTAAGACACCCATGGGCTGATATGGGGTGGTGACAATCCGCATTCTTAATCCGTCACCACACGGACAAGATCTCTATTTAAATCATCTGAAATGAGCATATTGATACATTAAAGTTGAAATCATTAGCAATCTACAATAAACCGTCATAGAAGGAACAGAAAAACGTTGGTTCACATTTTACACAGATTTATCAAAACCTTCATAGTTTATCCACATATTCCTCATAAATTATCCACACAGATTAGATGCTGAATACAACGATACAAATCCTATATCCCTTATGTAATCCATTATTCGACTATAACATTCTCAACATACGAATGTGAGCCCAACGAATAGCAATGAAGGCGGTACGAGCCAAGTAATTGAGGTCTCCGAATTGAGAGTTATTATGTTGTGACGCAGTTGGCGTAGCAATACTTCATGGCTATAAATTTGTTGTAATTGTTTGTAAAGTAAGGCTGCATTTCTCGAGTACGGAATGGTGATTACATTGCACGGTGTTGTTTATTTGTATAGGTACACTAAGAAGACTAATTGACTGATTCTCTGACTTCTATGGCCTTGTTATCAAAGTCATGTATTTTATGTCTAGTTTGTGCAGAATCTATGTCTGTGTAAGAGTCGAAATAAACGTTAAAATGAAAAATGTATGACGACCTTCTTTGGTGAACCGTTTTAATATTTAGTGTAGATCTAGGACTAAGTCTAGCAGTATATTTAATAAGAAGTGAGGACAAACTCGTCCGTGTGGTAACGGATTAAGAATACGGAATGTCACCACCCCATATCATCCCATGGGTGTCGTAAGAGCCGATAGAGGGAGCATATTATGCATAGAACGGCACGGTAAGAGAAGGAAAACTTGATACAAACCCAATACCAACCTGTTTGGCCAGCGTGGTATAGTAGGCCAATTCCTCCTTTCAAGGGAAAGGCCTAGTCCAGCAGTGGACTGTTAAAGGCTGATGATTGAGGACAAACTTGTGCATTAGTTTCAGAGATTAACCACAGCCAACTGACATTTATTTTAATTATCTCTCTACTATTATAAACTTTAAAGTATGCGAGCATGGGTTGCAATAGCCTCCACCCAGACGAGTATGCATTTGTTAATATGCTCTTATTTTGATATTAAAAACGGACACTTAAACTTTATTAATTTGTACACAAAATTGTATATAAGATGTTCTTTTTATCAATTTTTGCTATAGAGGTCGGTTGCAATCTTTTGCCACATATTGCCTATGAGAAAGTTCAAATTATTTTACAGCACAGCACTTTCAGTGTGGTGACGGATTAAGAATACGGAATGTCACCACCCCATATCATCCCATGGCTGTCGTAAGAGCCGACAGAGGGAGCATACTATGCAGAGAACAGCACTGTAAGAGAAGGAAAACTTGATACAAACCCTATACCAACCCGTTTGGCCAGCGTGGTATAGTAGGCCAATTCCTCCTTTCAAAGGAAAGGCATAGTCCAGCAGTGGACTGTTAAAGGCTGATGATGATGACGAAAAACTCTAAATTGACCTATATCACTGACCATGTCTTTACTGTACAGGTACCGGGAGCAACAGCCTCGCCACCATGGACGGCCGCCGTGGAAGCCTGTGACTGCGAGAGCTGTAGCGGCGAGAGATGTTCATGTGGCAATGGAAACACGTGTAAACCAGGTATGATATTTTTCTAGCCCCTTCAAGTGGTGATTATCGTCATATACAGTCTTTTATAAAATATGGCCTTTATATATTTCAAAGTACATTCCTGATCGTATTGTAATTTTTTTTACCTAAGCCGTCACGTATTTGACAAATACTTCGATGATCAGATTTCACCCCTTTGGCTAAAAATTCAACACGTAAAATTATGGTTATTTTACAAACATAGCTACATGAACAGCATTTATAATTAATAATAAAATAAATATTCTACCACATTCACACAACACTATCTAGTCCCAAACTAAGCAGAGCTTGTATAGTACTAGACAATGGATAAACATACATAGGTACATATATACTTTTTTTTGTGAGTACATACATATTATACATAGAAACACTCAGACCAAGACAAACATCCATGTTCATGCACACAAATGTTTGACTAGAGCGGGAATCGAACCCGCGACCTTCGGCGTAGCAGTCGTTACACTCCCGCGGCGCCAACCGGTCGTCCAATATAGGAGAGCTTTAGGGCGGTTTCACATTAGCGTATTTATCTGCGCGTGTACGGTCGTTTTAGCATACGCGCTTGCACGCGCGCTACATTACGCGCTTCAAAAAACCGGACTCGCGCAAACGGGCATATTTCGGCGTGTTCGCTCGAAACGGTAGTGACATCTTGTCAGTGTCAACATGGATTCTGACGGCTAAGCGCGTCATCGCTCGTACGAGTTTTGCGTGTGCCAAAAGGCGCGCGTATACGCGCCTACATGCGCTTCCAAAAACGAGCTTATACGCGCGTATAAAACGCTAATCTGAAACCGCCCTTATGTAAAACTCATCGCTTTTCGTAACAAGAAGAACTAGATTGGGCGCCGGACACACGATATGCCTACGATCTGGGACCCAAATGAGAGTTTCTTTGCGTTAGCTGGTGAAATGCAATAATTAACCATTTGAATATCTTTACAGCAACAGTATTTCTCAAAAACAAACTGTACATCACACAAATAAACCAGAATAACTATAAAGCGTCTATATAATCGCATCAGGGCGAGAAGAACTACACACTAACGAACAAGTATGAAGGATAAGTTAGAACAAGTTACACCGGAAGTGGTCGCTGTAATGGCGGCCGGTATAGCTATATACATGTTATCTCTGTTTCTCTTCACCTCGCTATTCACAACTCGAACTTGTATTCGAGGTACCTATCAACTTTATTAGTGTACTAGAGGACGCCAGCAGCTACGCCTGCATAATTTTTTAATTTACCCGTTTTGGCTGATCCCGTGGGAATTTCGGGAAATCCCTTCTTAGTGCACCCCTACGGTCCCCAAGGAACATACATGCCAAATTTCAGCTTCCTGCGCCCAATAGTTTCGGCTGTAGCGTGTCTGTCAGTCAGTCAGTAACGCAAGGATTTTATATATTAAGATTAGTTTAACGAATAGTTAGTGGAACAGAGTGAATTTATATTTATAAATGATGTTGCCCGCATTACCAAGATTTGAAATCAGTGAATATTACTCCCATAAGTAAGGAATAAATGATTAACGAAACATGATTCGGCAATATCATTTTATACTCAAATTTCTTTAGTGGATAAATGAATAGGAAAATAATTAAAGTAAGAGCTTTAGTCTATCTATCCTTTAGTGATTTATAGATCAACTAGAGGATGCCCACGGCTACGCCCGCAATATTTTAGAATTTACCCGTTTTGCCCGATCCCGTGGGTATTTCGGGAAATTCCGTCTTAGTGCATCCCTGAGGTCCCCAAGGAACATACATGCCAAATTTCAGCTTCTTGTGCCCAATAGTTTCGGCTGTAGCGTGTCTGTCAGTCAGTCAGTACCGCAAGAATTTTATATATAAGGGTTTCACTTGAAAGATCTAATTAACGTTTTCTTTTCGGTAGACGTGGTTTTCAACCAAGCTAAATTTCAGCTCTTTAGTGCCTATAGTTTACGAATGTAACCGTGGACGTAAACTTGAGGCACTGAAGAGGATACTTTATAAAAGGATTTGATCTTATGGCAAAGATGGATGAACAAAGTTTGGACTTATCATATGTAAAAAATAATATACGTACCTAAAATCCAATGTGTCGTTTATAAATTAATTTTTCATTTTATATTAATTTTTAACTAGCATATAGGAGATACCAACAGTCTGCCATGCAGAGGGTATCGGGTTTGAATCCACGGCGCGCACCAATGACTTTTCGGAGTTATGTGCGTATTGAATTGTTAATTACCGCTTGTCCCGTGCCTCGGAGAGCACGTTAAGCCGTCGGTCCCGGTTGTCATGAAGATCTTTGACAATCGTTACAGGGCGTCAGTACCTTCTAAATAAACTGACACTAGTCTAAACCATGGAATATCGCTACCTATCCCTTCGAGTGGCAGAGGTCAGACAGGCAGTCGCTCTGTGGAAAAGCTAATATTCAGCCAAATCCGGTTAGACTAGGAAACGGACCCCAGATTGAAACTGGGATAACGCTAAGAGAATGATGATTTAAATTTATCTAACTAGAGGATTATTCTTGCCGCTCTACAGTCTCTAAGGAACATACCTACCAATTTTCAGCTTCTTGCTAATTAGTTTTGTCTGTAGCCTGTTGTAACGCAAGATTTTTATGAAAGTATACAGATAAACATACAATATTGCCTTCCTATCGTTTTGAAAGCAAATGCCAACTTGGCGAACTTTAACAGAAAAATCAAGTTTGCGAAGCTTCCTACGACCAGTATGTATCTACTTACAGCTTGAATTTTTCGATTACCAACCCCTGCGGGGTGTCCTTAATCGACATCTCCCCAAGAATGCAAGGCGCTTGAATTATATTAAGTAATATCGAGGGTGCCTGATCTACGGGGCGCCAGGTATAGGGAGAGTAGTATTGAAGGGGAAAATAGCTGAATTATCTGGCACACTATGGCTAAATCCCGATTGATTTTCGACTCTGCTAAATCTTTGGGAAGGGTCTCTTATTTTGTATTATGTGCTCTTGTGTTGGTGAAGGCATTGATACGATATTTACTTTAAAATGTTTCATATTCGCATGAGCTTATACGCATAGATATGAACGATGAAAATGATGTTTTTCTCCATCTTAATACTGAACAATATGCTTCACATAGGTTTGTACCGAAGCGGCATCTCAACTGCATCATACAATCATTATTCAGCTGTATATTGTGCGAATATTTTGTGATAATCATCAATCATAGTGTGACCGCCCTATTCGTTTTTCATTTATGTGTAAACTATAATACCGTATCAGCCTTTAACAGTCCACCGCTGGACTAGGCCTCACCTTTGAAAGGAGGAATTGGCCTACTATATCACGCTGGCCAAACGGGTTGGTAGAGTAGAGGTAGAGTCTGTATCAAGTTTTCTTCTTACAGTGCTGTTCTCTGCATAATATGCTCCCTTTGTCGGCTCTTACGACACCCATGGGATGATATGGGGTGCTGACATTCCGTATTCTTAATACGTCACCACACGGAATTAATGTAAACTATTATAAACATTGTTAATTTAAACACATTATTACGTTCGCGGACGTGTATGTAACATATGCTCGAGCCCTTCATATATGTATTTCTGGGCATCTGCAAATCCCAGAATTGGGCGTGTTCATCGTGTATCTAGACACGCACTTAACCGCTATTTTTCAATTATTTTGTTTTCTTTCTGCAGTATAAAATATCACACCCTACTTGCTTCTTTGCCGATTTTATTACATGTTTATTGTAAATAGTCACTTCTTGATATCACTTCCTAAAAAGCCAGCTTACGGTAGTTCCAGATTATTGGAATTCGTTTTAAAACCAAATAAACCGAATAAAATCCTTAAATACAAGTTTAATTTCATTGTTCAGACTATAAGGAAAATCTTTGTATAGGTACCAAGTACCTACTTATGTCCGCATGGATAGCACTTGTGTGTTAATCTCAAGCACCATTGTAAAACACTTATGTGGATTTTTCTTATATCTTAAAGCCTTTACAAAGGTGCGTTCGTTTGATCTTTTATAAAGGTAAATACTACTTATAAACGTGAAAGGATGTGAGGATTGGTAGATGTTTGTTAGCCTTTAACGCAAGAAAATATCGAATTGATTTTGATGAATCTTTGCAGTAGGTACAAAAGTTAATATTATAAATACCAATGTTTTTTTGTTCATAATGTGCATCTGTCCTTGTGACATGCAAAAACTACTGAACAAAAGGGTAGTTTCCAGGGTCAAAATAATTACATTTGATTTAGTCCGTATTTTAGATTATAAAAAAATATTGGACACGTATTTTTTCTTTTTTCGATTAAATAAAAAATAACTAAGATATAGCCCATTAAAGTTACGTGTGACGTCATCTAGTGCGAAAAAATGTAGCACGGTGTGACGTTATACATAACTTTAGTGAGCTGTATCTTGGTCATTTTTGGTTTAATTTACAAATAAAAAAATACGTATCGCTTATTTTTGAATAATCTAAAGGACGGACTTATACAATTTTTTTCGTCAACTAGCCTAATCATTAAATCTTGCAGTAACGTAGCTTATACATCTGAATAAAATAATATAGGCTTTTATTATTTCCATACAGGTGGAGCAGTGCGTTGTATCAAGTGCTTGATAAAAAAGCAATATCATAATTGGGTCCACCATCTTGGATTGGTTTCTGTAGGGTTACCCTCTCGTTGCATCTTCATAGACATGTCCCATGTGATTTGACGTCGATCCCCCGCTTAATCTGATATAGGTGAACGCAAAATGACTGTCGACCTTTGCGATTTCTTCACAGGGGCGATGTAGCAATAAGCATTGCCGGTTCTTTTATGTCTTGTAAACTGATAGAGTGAGTAAAGCGTGGCATAAATTCATCATTCACTGAGGTGAATTGCTTTCTCGATGTACCGATTATGATGCTTCCACCGTAAGTAATAGATCAAACCTTTAAAATTGCTCATTCCTCGAGGGACCTGATTTCCGAAAGACCCGTCCCGGAGGACACCGAAAATTATTACATTATCTTGTTTATTTTCTATTATTTTCTACTTGTACCGGCGACATCAAAAGTGTCTAAATGTATATGGTTGAAATACATAAGACAAAATTACTTTATATTAAATTTTGAAACACCAAATAGGTAATAGATTTATTTGAGATGTTACACTACTAATTGATGCCTTTTCATAGGAAACGCTCAGGTATAAAAGTTTCCAAGAAACATTTGTACGTGTTTCCACGACCGAATTTAGTAGGTACGAGAATGCTTACAAAAGGAGCACCTTCTAATGAGGAATTCAAGGGTATTCTTGGGAAGGTTAAGAGATGCTATTTTTATTACAATACCTTTTCTTTGAATAAAATTCGTAACAAACAAAATGTAAGCCCATTGATAAACCCACACAATGACGTCACACGATCTCTCTTCAATTTAAGAGCCAAGCTCTTGTCGGTGGAGTTCCTTCCATAATATCCTATCTTCAGCCAGTGCTTTGACTTCTTGATACGACGTGACTTTTACCTTTTCTTTCACTTGATCTATGAACGTCCTTCTTGGCCTTCCTCTACCTCTTCTGCCTTCTACTTTTCCTTCCAAGATGTTCGTTATAAAAGTGTCATGTATGTCGTATCAAGTGGCCCAACATTTTCCCTCTTCTGTTCTCAATTGTTTTTAAAATATGTCTCTTTTCCTTTACCATATTTAGAACTTCCTCATGTGTCTTTCTTTCAGTCTGACTTATTCTTTCCATCCAATGCCAACACCACATTTCAAACGCTTCCAATCTCTCTGACTACATGATCTGTATATATGTACAAAATTCTTGCGTAACTGACTGACTGATTTTTGGTAGCATCGGGGATACAGGCGTGAGTCTATAAATAAATAAATAAATAAAATCCATAGATGGCTAACATATCTATAAACTAGGTAAAGCCTGCAATATGGAGGTCAAACAGCTGATAAGTAAATATATTTAAATATTTAAAAGAATACGTCATCAATTACATAAATGACATCCAGACACAGAACAACTAATCGTGCTCATCTTCTTCTAATATATTAAATTGTCGTGTCACAGTTTTCGTTCCCATACTCCTCCGAAACGGCTTGACCGATTTTGATGAAACTTTTTGTGCTTATCCGGTATCTATGAGAATCGGCCAACATCTATTTTTCAAAAAAAAAAAATTTTTGCAAAACAACGTTTGCCGGGTCAGCTATTACATATATTTCTTGTGTGCGTGTGTATGTCACTGAACTCCTCCTAAACGACTGGATCAATCTTGATGAATTTTTTTGTATGTGTTCAAGGGAACCTGAGAATGGTTTAGATTCACAATTTAGTCTACTAAAAAATGTTTTTTAACTTAATTTTTAATTTGTAAGTAGTTGTGGATTTCGGAATGTTTCACATTGGAATCGACGGACTGCGCTGCTATCGCAGTGTCAAATCTTATATTAATAATTTCGTCAAGGAGTACATCGAAACCTTACTGAATAATAAAACATTAAAAATTAAAGATTTCGAGTCGACAACATGTATCCGCAAAATTCGGATTGTCGAGTATTAAATTGTAATTTGGTTCTGACAGACAAATCACAGTCGCCATATTGGCCACTCTAGCATAGAGCATAGATATTTACAATAGAGGCGCATTTCTTATGGGCGCTTTGTAGACAAACTTTCTGTGACCAGTGTGACCCATATTGTCGCTTGGCGGCGTGGCAGACGAACGTTTCTCCTGTGTATCATAACTACGAGAGCAAGAGAGACGGAGAACGACGCCAGCGCCGCCAACGGCGCCAACTAGGAACTACACTGACGTGTCGTCAAATCGTCAATTGGAATCGGCACACGAAATCCTTAAGAAATGTGCTTCTATTCACTCTAGCAAAATGTCACAGATACCGGATAACATTTTGAGTCCTATCTTAGTACCAAGGCATAGTACTAAGTATTAGTTTGTGTGTGTAAATACTTTTTGCAGTAAAATAGTATCCGCCCAATAAAGGAGATTTGTGTTACCCCGAACATAGATGATATACTATAACTAGAGAGCCCCGAATTCACGCAAGCGAAGCCGCAGGCAAACGCTAGTAACACAATAATTTCTCCGGAGTAGGAAGCGAACCCACAAACTCCAACTTATAATCAGCCTCACCAACCTCTACATAAAGAAGACAGTCAAGTATTAGCAAAATGGACTTCCCCATTACCTCAGCAACACCAATTAGCCACGAGTGTTCTAAAGCGTCGGCGAATAAAGAATCCAATTAAGTTTGGACCTGTGATTTTTGACGTTTGCTCCCGTTTCCATGTTTATAACCTGCGTAGTTACAAAGGCTGAATGCTCGTAAGAGTCTAACGTACCGTCCACAGCTTATAGCGGCGATGGCAGCGGCGCGGCGAGCGTTTTCGATGTACAATCAAACAAGTCGGCGCTTGACCAGTTTAAAAAAAATCCCTTGGCTCGCTCATAGAGTTGAGGCACATTAGAAACTGGTTTAGTTTTCGAGTGTCAATGACGTCAATGTGCGTGTAAAGTAGCACTGAAAGCGACGATGTTTTGCTGAGCGATTCTCGCCTTTATGGTGGTCTAGCGGGAGTTGTTCGACTGTACATGGCGCGCTTTGCTACGCCGCGCCGCCGCGACCGATGTCGCCTCAAAGTGCGTACATCGTGCATACGGATAGCGCGTTCCTGTGATAACGCGTAGTTGGGAAACACTGTCAACGCGTACATTGGATAGGCGTACAGCTTCTGTACTCGAGGTCAATCGATCCAGAGCGCTCCGTAGCCCTCAGTTCATTTGAAATTGTCTTCCATGCATCTTGGCGTAAATCTTTATTACGATAATCGGTTAGTGTGCTATCCCACAAGACCCGGTGAACTATATTTGAACGCTATAGCGTACCCGGTCGTGAGCGTTCTCTTTGACGCGCGACCAAAACCGACTGACGGCGGCTCGCACTGCGAGCTAGCTCGCGCGGTACGCGTTTCACAAAACTGTACGCGTAGCTGCAAGTATGGACATGACGTTCCGGACACGCGTAAACTGACTACGCGTACCAGTGTACGCGCTATCCGTCGCACCTTCAGGGAAAATGCGCCATGTACATCGAAATCGCTCGCCGCTGCCGCCGCCACTGTAGGCTGCGGCCGGGCCGTAAGCCCGTGACAAATGGCTTCCCTGAAGGCTTTTATTGTAAACGTGGCGTGTCTTTGTCATAATTAAGAGGACTCATCTAGCGATGATATTTCTAAAATTCCCGGCGAGCTACCGCTGCATTGGTGGGGATCGAATTTTTCGCCCGAGATTTTGTAAGTTAGTGGGTAATTTTAGTTTATTGCATTTTTTACGATTCACAAATCTTGGGGTGGACCGAGTCTTTTAGTTAATTATTTAGTACTAAGATAACGGTAGGGAACGGCTTTGAGATGCTGAGTCTGATATATCCATGTTGAGCATAAGTATGTAAATATTTGGTTACAGATGATCCGTACTAGCTATAGCAAAGTGTAGCAATAAATAAAATCGGTTAACTTAATTTATTATATAAAAAAAATTTGCGCGTGTCGGATCGCAAATAGTTTAATGTTTAATGCGCCCGCAGTTTATTGAACAACAGTCGAAACCTAAGTGTGCTAAATACCCACAAAAGTGGCAAATATCCTAAAACAGAAACACAAACTCCTTCATAACACATTATATACAAAGCGTGACAAACGGGGCAGTTCATATAAAAGCCAAATTTTTTATTCGTGATTTCTCCAAAATCCTATGTCTGTCCAAAGTTAACAGGCTAAATTCAATAGCAACCAGTTTGTTGGTTTAACCATAAATAAAAGAACAAAATTTTCTTCACACTTGGTTACAATGGAAGTAACTCAGTTTTTTGCTACATTCACACCCCTACCTTAAAATTTACTTTTCCTTTAAAATGTTACGAGTATCATATAATATTCACGTCAGCCAAGATTTACTAAATTTCGACATGGTAAGAGGTTCAACAAATTTCGTTGTTGGCGTTCCTTTAAGCGTTCATCTCTGTAATATGACACTTTACTCTGTTGTAAGTTTTGTTTGAACTTCGCACATTTGCCAAAATTTGTAGACGGTATATTTTTAGTCAAAATTTTCCTTACGCCCTCTCGGTTCTATTAATATCGTCAAGGGTTATTCGCAGAAACACTTTTTTGTCTTCTCAAGATGGCGTCCGAGTTTTCCCGCGCAGTAATTTGCTACACCTTTGATCGTTGTACGGTGTATTGTTGCTGTATTATTAAGGTTTTCTTTTAAAAAGTTTCTGTCGCAACATTTTTGCGTAATTTACTGATGTTTTACTGACTTTTGCTATGGGTCGCTAAAGCAGGTAAGTGAGGGCATTGGGCAGTGTTTTCATTTTCTGTTAGAAAATTGTGATTTTCTGTTTCTGTAGTTTTCTTTCTGAAAGAGGAAAGGTGTATATAATCTGCTCGTAGGAGTTTGTTAATAAAGTGGCTTAAACTACGCCGCATCAGTCATGCATCAAGATTATTTTTCTTTTGTTTAAAGATGATTTTTATGGTAAGAGAAAATCGAAAGCAGTGGCTTAATAATGTATACTTACCTTGAATCTGTATGTTGAACTAATACCGAGAAACATTGCTAGCTTAATAACCAACTAATGACTCCGTCTCGCTCGTTCAAATTGTCCTCTATAATCCTCAAAACTCCAGATATTATAAACAATTGTCTTCTGTTCCACGTGGAAGAACAAATTAATATTCAAAGCTAATCCGTTAGAGCGTACAAACAGATCATATTATTCGTCAGCGAGTTTTGTTTGCACAAAGCGCCTGGAACACTACTTTTGTATGATGGGTAAGGCTTCGTTCACACGACATTATCCTGCACGTTTTCTTTGTATTCGTTTTTTTAACGTACAATCAACCGGGTGTTCACACGGTAGATTTTCCTTCGTGTAAAAAACGAATAGCCGCAGTCTTCACAGACTTGTGATTGTGAAAAGACGTCAGTGATGGATCCACGCTTGGTTGTTCTTTTATATTGGTACAATCGAAGGCGCAAACGGTTTCGCCGCCGACAGAGCAGAAGGTTTTGGGTACATCCTATAAATGAAGAAACAGGGCGTACTAAACTATTTGAGAAGTTATACGATAGACTTAGAAACGATGAAAAGAAGTTTTTTAATTACTTTAGAATATCTATTGAAAGTTTTGAAAACATACTAAATCGAAAAAAAACGTATGAACATCGTGCCGTGTGAACAAGTCAGAACTATATTATGTGCCACTGCAAGCCGAATACGTTAAAGTTCATTCGATTTACTTGACAAGTCCGTTGAGTATTCGTTTAAACGTATGAACGGTGTACGATTTTTTGCAGTACAAGCGTCATGTGAATGGTTCTATAGAGAATGTATGTGCCACTATTTATACGTTAAGACATATACTGCAAAAAAACGTACGATGCCGTGTGAACGAAGCCTAAGGGTGATGCCAGACAGGACGGTGTCACTGCGTTGCTCTGCGCAGATGTGACGCTCTAGGGATCACGCTTAGCTAGTTTAACTACCGCAAGTCCCACAATTATTCGAAAATCAATAGACTTGATTGACTGGCACTCATTTCTTTTGCTTGCCTCGCTATACGAAACTAAATACCGTTAGGATAGGTCATACGATTTGCTACGGCATTGTAGCGCTAAACGGAGCGTAGCTTTATAGCTTTTAATGCTGCTATGCTACGTAGTTAAGACCTACAGAAGGTGCTACATCGTGTGGTATATTTATATTAACTAGCTTCTGCACCGTTGCAATTTTCTTCAAGATAAACCGGTGAAATTTTAATCAATCAGTCAATCAGCCTATCGCAGTCCACTGCTGGACATAGGCCTCTCCCTACACGCGCCACAGTACACGCTCCTCAGCCTTCCGCATCCAGTCTGTCCGAGCCACCTTTTTCAGGTCGTCGGTCCACCTAGCCGGAAGCCTCCCTACCTTACGCTTGCCGAGGCGTGGTCTCCACTCTAGGACACGCTAGCTCCATCGGCCATCAGTCCTCCTACAGATATGGCCAGCCCACTGCCACTTGAGCCTACTGATTGTGTGAGCTATGTCGGTAACTTTGGTTCTTTGTCGGATAACTTCGTTTCGGATTTTATCCTTCAAAGAGACACCAAGCATAGCCCGTTCCATAGCTCACTGCGTGACTTTTAGTTTATAGACTAGTCCTACTGTGAGTGTCCACGTCTCGGCACCGACAGGACAAGCAAGACTTTGGTCTTCAGGCATTGCGGTAGGGGCGAAGAGAAAACTCGACGTAGCTTGCCGAACGCTGCCCAACCCAACTGAATCCTGCGGTCGATTTCTTTCTCGAAGTTGTTTCTGCCAAGCTGGACTACTTGCCCAAGGTAGACATACTCTTGAACAACTTCGAGCATCGATCCGTCGACATAAACCGGTCCCGGCACAATGTGTTCGTTGAACGTAATCTTGGTTTTATCCAAGTTCATGCCGAGACTGACCCGTCGAGACTATACGTACCTAAAATTCAATGTGTCGTTAGTAAATTATTTTTTTATTTTATATTGATTTTTAAATATACATAACTAGAGGATTATTCTTGCCGCTCTACGGTCTCTAAGGAACATACATACCAATTTTCAGCTTCTTGCTAATTAGTTTTGTCTGTAGCCTGTTGTAAAGCAAGATTTTTATATAAGTCTACAGATAAACATATAATATTTCCTTCCTATCGTTTTGAAAGCAAATTCCAACTTGGCGAACTTTAACAGAAAACTCAAGTTTGCGAAGCTCCCTATGACCAGTATGTATCTACGGCTTGAATTTTTCGATTACCAACCCCTGCGGGGTGTCCTTAATCGACATCTCCCCAAGAATGCAAGGCGCTTGAATTATATTAAGTAATATCGAGGGTGCCTGATCTACGGGGCGCCAGGTATAGGGAGAATAGTATTGAAGGGAAAATAGCTGAATTATCTGGCACACTATGGCTAAATCCCGATTGATTTTCGACTCTGCTAAATCTTTGGGAAAACACATAATACAAAAAGAGGGTACCCTTTTTTCGTATTATGTGCTCTTGTGTTGGTGAAGGCATTGATACAGAATTTTATCAAAATTTACTTTCCTTAACTTTTGGGAACAATTTATACCTATGGATAATGTTTAAAATATGTATTTTTTCAATGTTATCACCATCAAAATTGTATCTTGTTTGTTCTTTAGCTCCCAAAAATTTTAAAAATATATTAGTGTGCCCGCTCTCTTTCCCATTGCTCGTATATTTATTTATTACTGTGTCAACTATTATTACAATGAAATCTGAAATCTACGAAAGGACATGTTTGATTTAACACAATTAAACGTGTCCTTTCGTAGATTTCAGTGTATCTACAGAACCTGGAATTACAAGTGCCTAATCAAGCACTAAACTGGACGTTATTTTCAATTAAAACGTTTCGTTATAAATGTTAACTTAATTAACATACTTGATTCCTTTGTGTCATTATTTTATTAAATGTTCAAGAAAAGTGCCTACTCGATATCTCTTCCTGTAAAACCAGTAAAACGTAATTCTAGTTCACTAGGGGTTCAATCTAAAACCAAAATAAACCGGAATAAAATCCTTAAATACAAGTTTAATTTCATTGTTCAGACTATAAGGAAAATCTTGGTATAGGTATGTACCAAGTGCCTACTTATGACTGGGATAGCTCTTGTGTGTTAATCTCAAGCACCATTGTAAAACCTTTATGTGGATTTTGCTTAAATCTTAAAGCCTTTACAAAGGTGCGTTCGTTTGATCTTTTATAAAGGTAAATACTACTTATGAACGTGAAAGGAAGTGAGGATTGGTAAATGTTTGTTAGCCTTTAACGTAAAAAAATATCGAATTGATTTTGATGAATCTTTGCAGTAGGCTTATAGATACCAATATTATAATTACCAATGGTTGTTTGTTCATAATGTTCATCTGTCCTTGTGACATGCAAAAACTACTGAACAAATCATTAAATCTTGCAGTAACGTAGCTTATACATATGAATAAAATAATATAGGTTTTTATGATTTCCATACAGGTGAAGCAGTGCGTTGTATCAAGTGCTAGATAAAGAAGCAATATCAAAATCGGGTCCACCATCTTGGATTGGTTCCTGTAGGGTTACCCTCTCGTTGCATCTTCATAGACATGTCCCATGTGATTTGACGTCGATCCCCCGCTTAATCTGATATAGGTAAACGCAAAATGACTGTCGACCTTTGTGATTTCTTCGCAGGGGCGATGTAGCAATACGCATTGCCGGTTCTTTTATGTCTTGTAAACTGATAGAGTGAGTAAATCTTCTGATAAACACGTTTCACGTTGTGATCTTTAAATACTATTAAATGTAGCGAAGCATAAATTCATCATTCTCTGTGGTGAATTGCTTTCTCGATGTACCGATTATGATGTTTCCACCGTCAGTAATAGATCAAACCTTTAAAATTGCTCATTCCTCGAGGGACCTGATTTCCGAAAGACCCGTCCCGGAGGACACCGAAAATTATTATATTATCTTGTTTATTTTCTATTATTTTCTACTTGTACTTGTAAAAGTGTCTAAATGTATGTGGTTGAAATACATAAGAACAAATTACTTTATTTGAAATTTTGAAACACCAAATAGGTAATAGATTTATTTGAGATGTTACACTACTAATTGATGCCTTTTCATAGGAAACGCTCAGGAATAACAGTTTCCAAGAAACGTTAGTACGTGTTCCCACGACCGAATTTAGTAAGTACGAGAATGCTTACAAAAGGAGCACCTTCTAATGAGGAATTCAGGGGTATTCTTGGGAAGGTTAAGAGATGCTATTTTTATTACAATACCGTTTCTTTAAATAAAATTCGTAACAAACAAAATGTAAGCCCATTGATAAACCCACACAATGACGTCACATGATCTGTATATACAAAATACTTGCGTAACTGACTGACTGATTTTTTGGTAGCATGTTTAATTCTTCACCTTTTCTGCAACTGGTTATAAGTCTTGAAGCTTGTTTTGATCACGGTTTGTCCAAATAATACTTTTATTAGAGTAATAATAATAATAATTTGTCAGTTAATGGTCTCATTGCCAAGAGCCCCGACCACCATCTCAAGAGGCTCTCGTTAGGCGGCTGGATCAAGTCCTCCATACAAAAGGTAGTATTGTTGGACACGACGCGCATAGTTCGGAGGATCCTCTCTCTGGAGCCCTAACCACCGGTAGCTTGGTCCCTGTGCCCGGTACCGGTGGGTCTCCGTAGTCCCATTTTATATATTTAAAATTATTTTGTATTGTAATATTTTTAGTATATAAAATGTGCCTATGAGAAAAAGGTTAACAAAGGAGATAATAATATCCATAGATGGCCAACATATCTATAAACTAGAGCCTGCAATATGGAGGTCAAACAGCTGATAAATATATTTCAATATTTTAAAGAATACGTCATCAATTAGATAAATGACATCCAGCCACGGAACAACTAATCGTGCTCATAACACAATAATTTCTCCAGAGTTGGAATCGAACCCACAACCTCCAACTTAACAATCAGCCTCACCAACCTCTACACAAAGAAGGCAGTCAAGAAATGACAAAATCTTCCCCATTAGCTCAGCAATACCAATTAGCCACGAGTGTTCTAAAGCGCCGGCGAATAAAGAATCCAATTAAGTTTGGACCTGTGATTTTTGACGTTTGCTCCCATTTCCATGTTTATAACCTCAATGGTTACAAAGGCTGAAAGCTCGTAAGGGTCTTACGGCCCAGCCACGGTCTAAAGCGGCGGCGGCAGCGCCGAGCGTTTTCGATGTACAATCAAATAAGTCGACGCTTGACCAGTTTGAAAAAAAAATCCCTTGACTCGCTCATAGAGTAAAGGCATACTAGAAACTGGTTTTGTTTACGAGTGTCAATGTGCGTGTAAAGTAGCACTGAAAGCGACGATGTCTAGCTGAGCGATTCTCGCCCTTATGGTGGTCTAGCGGGAAGTTGTTCGACTGTACATGGCGCGCTTTGCTACGCCGCGCCGCGGCGACCGATGTAGCCTCAGAGTAAACGCGCCATATAGATCGAAATCGCTCGCCGCTGCCGCCGCCACTGTAGGCTGCAGCTGGGCCGTAAGCCCGTGACAAATGGCTTCCCTGAAGGCTTTTATTGTAAACGTGGCGTGTCTTTGTCATAATTAAGAGGACTCATCTAGCGATGATATTACTCAATTTCCCGGCGAGCTACCGCTGCATTTGGTGTCTGGGATCGAAATTTTCTACCGAGATTTTGTAAGTTAGTGGGTAATTTTAGTTTATTACATTTTTTACGATTCACAAATCTTGGGGTGGACCGAGTCTTTTAGTTAATTATGTAGTACTAGGATAACGGTAGGGAACGGTTTGAGATGCTGAGTCTTATATATCCATGTTGAGCATAAGTATGTGAATATTTGGTTACAGATGATCGGTACCAGCTATAGCAAACTCATCATCATCATCCTCCTAGCGTTATCCCAGTTTCAATCTGGGGTCCGCTTACAAGTCTAACCGGATTTGGCTGAATATTAGCTTTTCCACAGAGTGCCTGTCTGACCTCCGCAACCCGGAGGGATAGCGATATTCCATAGTTTAGACTAGTGTCAGTTAATTTAGAAGGGACTGACGCCCTATAACGACTGTCAAAGATATTCATGACAACCGGGACCGACGGCTTAACGTGCTCTCCGAGGCACGAGGCTAGCGATAATTAACAATTCAATACGCACATAACTCCGATTCGAACCCGATACCCTCTGCATGGCAGTCTGTTGGTATCTCCACTGGGCTATCGCTGCCTACCAGCTATAGCAAACTGTAGAAATAAATAAAATCGGTTAACTTGATTTTGAAAATTGTTTAATTTTTGTAGCGCCCACAGTTTATTGAACAACAGTCGAAACCTAAGTGTGCTTTAAAATACCCACAAAAGTAGCAAATATCCTAAAACAGAAACACAAACTCCTTCATCACATATTATATACAAAGCGCGACGAACGGTGGAGTTCAAATAACTCCAAATTTTTCATTCGTGTTTTCTCCAAAAACAAATAATATGTCTGGCCAAAGTTTACAGGCTAAATTCAAAAGCAACCAGTTTGTCGGTTTAACTATAAAAAAATAAATAAAAGAACTAAATTTTCTTCACACTTGGTTACCTACAATAGAAGTAACTCAGTTTTTACTACATTTACACCTCTACCTTAAAAGTTACTTTCTCTTTAAAATGTTATTAGTATCATATCATTTTTGCGTCAGCCAACATTTACTAAATTTCGACATGGTAAGAGGTTCAACAAATTTCGTTGTTGGCGTTCCTTTAAGCGTTCATCTCTGTAATATGACACTTAACTCTGTTATAAGTTTTGTTTGAACTTCGCACATTTGCCAAAATTTGTAGACGGTATATTTTTAGTCAAAAATTTCCTTACGCCCTCTCAGTTCTATTAATATCGTCAAGGGTTATTCGCAGAAACACTTTTTTGTCTTCTCAAGATGGCGGCCGAGTTTTCCCGCGCAGTAATTTGCTACACCTTTGATCGTTGTACGGTGTATTGTTGCTGTATTATTAAGGTTTTCTTTAAAAAGTTTGTCGCAACCTTTTTGCGTTATTTACTGATGTTTTACTGACTTTTGCTATGGGTCGCTATAACAGGTAAGTGAGGGCATTGGGCAGTGTTTTCATTTACTCTTAGAAAATTGTGATTTTCTGTTTACGTAGTTTTCTTTCTGAAAGAGGAAAGGTGTTTATAATCCGCTCGTAGGAGTTTGTTAATTATAGTGGCTTAAACTACGCCGCATCAGTCATGCATCAAGATTATTTTCTTTTGTTTAAAGATGACTTTTATGGTAAGAGAAAATCGAAGGCAGTGGCTTAATAATGTATATATACCTTGAAGCTGTATGTTGAACTAATATCGACAAACATTGCTAGCTTATTAACCACCTAATGACTCCGTCTCGCTCGTTCAAATTGTCCTCTATAATCCTCAAATCTCCAGATATTATAAACAATTGTCTTCCGTTCCACGTGGACGAACACATTAATATTCAAAGATAATCCGGTAAAGCGTACAAACAGATCATATTACTCGTCAGCGAGTTTTGTTTGCACAAAGCGCCTGGTACACTACGTTTGTATGATGGGTAAGGGTGATGCCAGACAGGACGGTGTCACTGCGTTGCTCTGCGCAGATGTGACGCTCTAGGGATCACGCTTAGCTAGTTTAACTATCGCAAGTCCCACAATTATTCGAAAATCAATAGACTTGATTGACGGGCACTCATTTCTTTTGCTTGCCTCGCTATACGAAACTACACACAGTTAGGATAGGTCATACGATGTGCTATGGCACTGTAGCGCTAAACGGAGCGTAGCTTTATAGCTTTTAATGCTGCTATGCTACGTAGTTAAGACCTACAGAAGGTGCTACATCGTGTGGTATATTTATATTAACTAGCTTCTGCACCGTTGCAATTTTCTTCAAGTTAAACCGGTGAAATCTTTATGATATAACATAACATATCTTCACGCCTTTTATCCCCGAAGGGGTAGGCAGAGGTGTATTACACACCCACACTTCGCCAGATATGTTTCGGTCCCAATGTAATAGGGGGCGAGCCTATTGCCATCTACCGGGCACATTATTAAGCGAGCGATAATTAACATTTTTAATACACACATAACTTCGAAAAGTCAGAGGTGTGTGCCCGAGGTACCTGGGGATATAAACAGATAAATAAATATAAAGTGCTTCAGAGCACCGCAAGCTTTGTGGATAGAATATGTCTGTCAGAGTAAAAATACTACACCTTACGTTATAACTTTATCTAATCCAAATATTGATATTATTATATTGATAAGTTCATTTGTAGAACGTCTAGGAGGCGAAGCCCAATTAGACTCTAGGCCGTAGGTATACAGTTTCTCGCTAGCATTAATAGCAGCGACCCAACACAACACGCTGCGTCCCTGCACTCTCGTCTGACGTAGTCCTTAACACAACTCCATTGTACGACACTTAAGCCTGTCGGTGTTAACTGACACTGACGGTTTAGGCACGCAATGTCAAAACGTATTGTCTCGTAATTCCGACGGCAACATCTTTAGACGTCCTTGAGTGTTTCCACTACATTCAAATATAATTTGATGTGCTTGATTCCGTGTTACGGGTATGGTATTTAATGACATGTCATGTGCTGTCGGAAACAGGAATAGAGGAACTTGCGCTAGCATTACCGTGACCTGGTTTTTGTTAGGTGGCAACACTATGCTATTTTACCATCGTAGACTATGATTACTGCTTACTCTGTTCTGTTGGTCATATACTTATATCGCCATTGAGTAGCTTTTCGCGGTTCTCTGCTAGACAAGTAGACTAGAATAGGCCTTCTTAATTTCCGTAATACAAGCCTTTTTTAAAGTCTACTCACGCACTATAAATAGGCCCTGTGGCGGAGGAGTCATAACAAAAATTCAGTCCGTGGACACACAACACTCAGACTCGAAACGACAATAAGTGGATCACATAAAGTGTTGTTCCTCGAAGCTCGTACCTTGGGCTGTTAGTGCTAGGTCATCGGCGTATAGAAAACGGTCAGTCTGCGGAGTTGAAGGCTGGTCATCCGTGTAGATGTTAAAAAGTGTTTGTGCCAGAACGCTACCTTGTGGGAGACCATTTATTTGACATCGCCACCTACTCTTGTTTTGGCCCAATGAAACCTGGAAGCGTCTATTGTGTAGGAGCTCATATTCTGATGAAACCTTTATCCTCAACCAAATGCGCGACCTTGCGAAGAAGTATTTTGGTGCTCACCGTATCGTACGCTGCCGTCAAGTTTACAAACACGACGCCTGTAATTTTATTTTCTTCGAAGCCGTCTTCTATTTTTTGGGTTAGCCGAAGTACTTGTCCCGCACAAGACTTGCCTGGTCTAAAGCCAGCTTGTTCCGGAATTAATTTTGGGTCGATGATTGTCACCAGCCTCTCGAACAGTTTGTAAGTGTGACATAATAATGAAATAGGTCGGTAACTAGCTGGATTGTTGCTAGGTTTCCCAGGCTTCAAGAATGCCGTAACTTTTGCTCGGCGCCAAAGTTTTGGTATTTTGCTTATAGCGAGACAGTTGTTGAACATAGCTAAAATCCAGGATGTCGCCAGTGGGCCCAAGTGTTTAATTTGCTCCACTGTGAGATCATCCACTCCACTAGCTTTGCCGTTTTTGAGCGACTTAATGCCTGTTAGAATCTCATAGAGATTAAAAGCTTTGCTGATATCGGTAGTATCAACAGGGGCGATGTGCTCTTTTCTAATCCTGGGCAACTTGTGGCTGGGTTTGCCGTTGCATATAAGTTGGTGGGCGTTCTGTTTAGCGGTTATTTGCCCTGGATTTGAGGCATTAGGTGGATTTTCAGTCAATTTTCGCAATGTAGACCAAGCTTTTTTGCTGTTATGAGTCATATCCATGGATGTGATTGTGTTCATCCATTTTTGTCGCCGGCTGTCTCCAACCATAGCCATTAGCTCTTCTCTAGCTGTTAGTGTGGTTTCTGAAAAAGGATCTTTTGCGTATAATGCTGCATAGCATCGCAGAGCATTTGCAGAGTCCTTATCGAGTCCAGGAGTGTACGGTGTACTACAGCCGCGGGGTATATGTTGGCGGGAGGCAGTTTTCACAATGCTTATAAAAGCTTCGTAGTTGGCTGGTGTAGGCTCTATGTTACCCAATATTTCGTCAACAACCTTAGTAAACCCATCGCAATTTGCTCTTGAGAATTTAAATCGCCGTCTAAACGGTACTAGAGTTGGTGTTATTGCAGCGTGAATCTTACACTCGACTGGCCTGTGTTGTATGTTTGGTATGGGTCGTCTAACGAACTTTTTGGAGAGGTGGCTGATGCGGTCACTTATAAAAATAAGGTCAGAGTTATACCCACGTTTCCAACGTTTACTATACCATACTGGTTAGACGGATTGGTATAAGATTTAACAAAACACAGTGTGTTACATAAAACTAAATAAAGTTTACACAATATACTATTGGCGATGCTAAGATTCTAACTAGCGACTCTAGTGGCCAATTTGGAAGTTGTCCGGGTACGACACTTTTACAGCTCAATACAATTACCACTATCACCTCTAAGCAAAATGGTATTGAAAGCTGTCAAAAGTGTCGTACCCTGACAACTTCCAAATTCGCCATTAGAGGCGCGCGGATAATCTTTGCATTGCCAATCATCCTCAGAAATACAGTAAAAACCCTGTCACTAAAGGTACAATATTTGCCCGCCAGAGGACGTTTCCCAACAAAATATACGTACATACCTTCTAGGGCGAATACAGGAGAGAGTGAAACAATGAAACTTTTATAAGGAATTTTGTTGTTTTAATACCGTTGCGAATACGCAGAGAAATTGGCATTCAACGACACTTACATTCTTTCAAGTACTCGAAAACTTGAGTAAAAATTGTGTAAATAATATTCGGCTAAGGCTTGATTCACACGTACCGATTTTATTACCGCAAACATACGACATCGTCGTGACTAAAAGTGGTCAATCTGTGGTTACGATTGCGGCTACGTTGTGGAGATTACAAAACGTAATTGTGGCTGCACTGTTGCTTATGTGCTGAGGTTTCTGTCAATTGCTTTCTAAGGCTTGCCCCATTACAACAGGTCGGTGGACGATAATTTGTTATAAACATTAATAATTAAATTCACAAAGACCAGCAATCTTCATCATATATAAAATACTTGCGTTACTTACTGACTGACAGACACGCTACAGCCGAAACTATTGGGCGCAGGAAGCTGAAATTTGGCATGTATGTTCCTTTGGGACCATACGGGTGCACTAAGAAGGGATTTATCGAAATTCCCTTGGGATCAGCCAAAACGGGTAAATAAAAAAAAAATGCAGGCGTAGCTGCTGGCGTCCTCTAGTCTCCAATAATTATCGACCTCGAGTGCCACGTCACCATCAAGCAACCACTGTCAACGCCGTGAACAAGCGGCCGGCCGCATCGCAAACACAGGCATATAATACTATTCTCAAGTAACAACAGTTTCCACTTTTTTGCGACGCCGCTCGCGTTGGTATGGTGTGTTTGCGTTACGTGTGAAACAAGCCTAAGACCTTGTGAAATTCTTTGAATTAAGTTTACCCCTCGGTACATCTGTTTATTTAAGATTTTTTTATATACTAACCTTCTTGGTACTGTTTACTCGATTTTGTATTTATACCCGTCCGAAGACTTTAGGCGAATTATCGTGACTGTAAAAGTTACTGCTAGTGCTGGGAAAATATATTTGCTTCTTTTTACTGAAGGTCTTAAAATTTCGTCGTAAAAGCTGGCTTTGAGTTATGTGTAAATGCAGCTTTTAAGTATCAATATAGGTTACTACCTAAATGTATAAGTGTTAAGCTATCCAGTTGCAATAAAGGTGACTCCCGACTTTCATGAAGATCTTTGACAGTTGTTAAAGTGAATCAGTACCTCTGGATTTTCTGAAACTAGTCAAAACCATGACATATCGCTGTCCCTTTATGTTGCGGATGTCGGGCAGACAGTAGACAGAATTCCCCGTAGGGGTGATGTAGCAATACGCATTGCCGGCTCTTTTATGTCTTGTAAACTGATAGAGTGAGTAAATCTTCTGATAAACACGTTTCACGTTGTGATCTTTAAATACTATTCATTCTAGCGTGGCATAAATTCATCATTCACTGTGGTGAAATATTTTTTCGATGTATCGATTATGATGCTTCCACCTTTAAAATTGCTCATTCCCCGGGGGCCCTGATTTCCGTAAGACCCGTCCCGGAGGGCACCGAAAATGATACATTTTATTACATAATCTTGTTTATTTTTGTATTATTTTCTACTTGTACCGTCGACATAAAAAGTGTCTAAATGGTTGAAATACATAAGACAAAATTACTTTATTTAAAATTTTGTAACAACAAATAATGGATTTATTTGAGATGTTACACTACTAATTGATGCCTTTTCATAGGAAAGCTCAGGAATAAAAGTTTCCAAGAAACGTTAGTACGTGTTCCCACGACCGAATTTAGTAGGTACGAGAATGCTTACAAAAGGAGCACCTTCTAATGAGGAATTCAGGGGTGTTCTTGGGAAGGTTAAGAGATGGTATTTTTATTACAATACCATTTCTTTGAATAAAATTCGTAACAAACAAAATGTAAGCCCATTGATAAACCCGCACAATGACGTCACACGATATCTCTTCAATTTAAGAGCCAAGCTCTTGTCGGTGGAGTTCCTTCCATAATATCTTCAGCCAGTGCTTTGACTTCTTGATACGACGTGACTTTTACCTTTTCTTTCACTTGATCTATGAACGTCCTTCTTGGCCTTCCTCTACCCTTCTGCCTTCTATTTTTCCTTCCAAGATGTTCGTTATAAAAGTGTCATGTCGTATCAAGTGGCCCAACATTTTCCCTCTTCTGTTCTCAATTGTTTTTAAAATATGTCTCTTTTCCTTTACCATATTTAGAACTTCCTCATTTGTCTTTCTTTCAGTCCAACTTATTCTTTCCATCCAATGCCAACACCACATTTCAAACGCTTACAATCTCTCTGACTACATGATCTGTATATATGTACAAAATTTTTTGCGTAACTGACTGACTGATTTTTTGGTAGCATCGGGGATACAGGCGTGAGTCTATAAATAAATAAATAAATAAAATCCATAGATGGCTAACATATCTATAAACTAGATAGAGCCCGTAATATGGAGGTCAAATAGCTGATAAATATATTTCAATATTTTTAAAGAATACGTCATCAATCAGATAAATGACATCCAGACACGGAACAACTAATCGTGCTCATAACACAATAATTTCTCTGGGGTAGGAATCGAATCCACAACCTCCAACTTAACAAGCAGCCTCACCAACCACTACACAAAGAAGCCAGTCAAGAAATGACAAAATATTCCCCATTAGCTCAGCAACACCAATTAGCCACGAGTGTTCTAAAGCGCCGGCGAATAAAGAATCCAATTAAGTTTGGACCTGTGATTTTTGACGTTTGCTCCCATTTCCATGTTTATAACCTCCGTGGTTACAAAGGCTGAAAGCTCGTAAAGGCCTAACGGCCCGGCGACAGCTTACAGTGGCGGCGGCAGCGGCAAGCGTTTTCGATGTACAATCAAACAAGTCGGCGCTTGACCAGTTTGAAAAAGAATCCCTTGGTTCGCTCATAGAGTCGAGGCACACTAGAAACTGGTTTTGTTTACGAGTGTCAATGTGCGTGTAAAGTAGCACTGAAAGCGACCATGTCTTGCTGAGCGATTCTCGCCCTTATGGTGGTCTAGCAGGAAGTTGTTCGACTGTACATGGCGCGCTTTGCTACGCCGCGCCGCGGCGACCGATGTAGCCTCAGAGTAAACGCGCCATATAGATCGAAATCGCTCGCCGCTACCGCCGCCACTGTAGGCTGCGGCTGGGCCGTAAGCCCGTGACAAATGGCTTCCCTGAAGGCTTTTATTGTAAACGTGGCGTGTCTTTGTCATAATTAAGAGGACTCATCTAGCGATGGTATTACTTTTCCCGGCGAGCTACCGCTGCGTTTGGTGGGGATCGAATTTTTCGCCCGAGATTTTGTAAGTTAGTGGGTAATTTTAGTTTATAGCATTTTTTACGATTCACAAATCTTGGGGTGGACCGAGTCTTTTAGTTAATTATGTAGTACTAGGATAACGGTAGGGAACGGTTTGAGATGCTGAATCTGATATATCCATGTTGAGCATAAGTATGTAAATATTTGGTTACAGATGATCCGTACTAGCTATAGCAAAGTGTAGCAATAAATAAAATCGGTTAACTTCATTTATTATATCAATTTCTTTTGCGCGTGTCCGATCGAAAATAGTTTAATGTACGTAGCGCCCGTAGTTTATTGAACAACAGTCGAAACCTAAGTGTGCTAAATACCCACAAAAGTGGCTAATATCCTAAAACAGAAACACAAACTCCTTTATAACACATTATATACAAAGCGTGACAGACGGTACAGTTCATATAACCCAAAATTTTTCATTCGTATTTTATCCAAAATCCAAATAATATGTCGAGCCAAAGTTTACAGGCTAAATTCAAAGGTAACCAGTTTTTTGGTTTAACTATAAAAAAATAAATAAAAGATAAAAAAAAATCTTCACACTTGGTTAGAATATAAGTAACTCAGTTTTTTTACTACATTTACACCCCTACCTTAAAAGTTACTCTCCTGTTAAAATGTTATCAGTATCATATCATTTTCGCGTCAGCCAACATTTACTAAATTTCGACATGGTAAGAGGTTCAACAAATTTCGTTGTTGTCGTTCCTTTAAGCGTTCATCTCTGTAATATGACACTTTACTCTGTTGTAAGATTTGTTTGAACTTCGCACATTTGCCAAAATTTGTAGACGGTATATTTTTAGTCAAAATTTTCCTTACCGCCCTCTCAGTTCTATTAATATCGTCAAGGGTTATTCGCAGAAACACTTTTTTGTCTTCTCAAGATGGCGGCCGAGTTTTCCCGCGCGGTAATTTGATACACCTTTGATCGTTGTACGGTGTATTGTTGCTGTATTATTAAGGTTTTCTTTTAAAAAGTTTCTGTCGCAACATTTTTGCGTTATTTACTGATGTTTTACTGACTTTTGCTATGGGTCGCTATAACAGGTAAGTGAGGGCATTGGACAGTGTTTTCATTTTCTGTTAGAAAATTGTGATTTTCTGTTTACGTAGTTTTCATTCTGAAAGAGGAAAGTTGTTTATAATCCGCTCGTAGGAGTTTGTTAATTATAGTGGCTTAAACTGCGCCGCATCAGTCATGCATCAAGATTTTTTTTTCTTTTGTTTAAAGATGATTTTTATGGTAAGAGAAAATCGAAGGCAGTGGCTTAATAATGTATACTTACCTTGAATCTGTATGTTGAACTAATATCGACAAACATTGCTAGCTTATTAACCAACTAATGACTCCGTCTCGCTCGTTGAAATTGTCCTCTATAATCCTCAAAACTCCAGATATTATAAACAATTGTCTTCTGTTCCACGTGGAAGAACACATTAATATTCAAAGCTAATCCGGTAGAGCGTACAAACAGATCATATAACTCGTCAGCGAGTTTTGTTTGCACAAAGCGCCTGGAACACTATGTTTGTATGATGGGTAAGGGTGACGCCAGACAGGACGGTGTCTGCGTTGCTCTGCGCAGATGTGACGCTCTAGGGATCACGCTTAGCTAGTTTAACTACCGCAAGTCCCACAATTGTTCGAAAATCAATAGACTTGATTGACTGGCACTCATTTCTTTTGCTTGCCTCGCTATACGAAACTGCACACAGTTAGGATAGGTCATACGATGTGCATATGATGTATAGCATTGTAGCGCTAAACGGAGCGTAGCTTTATAGCTTTTAATGCTGTTATGCTACGTAGTTAAGACCTACAAAAGGTGCTACATACTGTGGTATATTTATATTAACTAGCCTCTGCACCGTTGCAATTTTCTTCAAGTTAAACCGGTGAAATCTTTATTATATAAACAGATATATATCTGTTTATATAATAAAGATTTCACCGGCACATTGCGGTGCTCTGAAGCACATTATATAATGTGCTTCAGAGCACCGCAAACAACAAAACTTTGTGGATAGAATATGTCTGTCAGAGTAAAAATACTACACCTTACGTTATAGCTTTATCTAATCAAAATGTTGATATTATTATATTGATATGTTCATTTGTAGCACGTCTATTAGGCGAAGCCCAATTAGACTCTAGGCCGTAGGTATACAGTTTCTCGCTAGCATTAATAGCAGCGATCCAACAAAAGACGCTGCGTCCCTGCACCCTCGTCTGACGTAGTCCTTAACACAACTCCATTGTACGACACTTAAGCCTGTCGGTGTTAACTGACACTGACAGTTGAGGCACGCAATGTCAAATCGTATTGTCTCGTAATTCCGACGGCAACATCTTTAGACGTACTTGAGTGTTTCCACTACATTCAAATATAACTTGATGTGCTTGATTCCGTGTTACGGGTATGGTATTTAATGACATGTCATGTGCTGTCGGAAACAGGAATAGGGGCACTTGCTCTAGCATTACTGTGACCTGGTTTTTGTGAGGTGGCAACACTATGCTATTTTACCATCATAGACTGTAATCATAGTCTTACTTAGTGCTTACTCTGTGCTGTTGGACATATACTTATATCGCCATTGAGTAGCTTTTCGCGGTTCTCTGCCAGACAAGTAGACTAGAATAGGCCTTCTTAATTTCCGTGATACAAACCTTTTTTAAAGACCACTCCCGAACTATAAATGATCCCTTAAAGACGTAATGGACGCCTCCGAAAATGCAGTAAGGGTGGCAGCATATTGGGCGAACAAGATTTAATTCATTGAAACTTGAGACTGCCTCGATGGTCTCGCGGCATAAATGTGCGCGTGGGATTGGGAGGTCTCGGGTTCGATTCCCGGGTTTGGCAAAGTATTATTGAGTTTTTCCGTTAGGAAATTCTCAGTAGCAGCTCGGAATCTGGTAATGTGCCCGGTACGGCAATAGGCTCGCCCCCTATTACGTGGGACCTAAAAAAATCATGGCGAAATGTGGGTGTAATACTACACCTCTGCCTACCCCATCGGGGATACAGGCGTGAGTCTATAAAAAAAAAACTTGAGACTCGTCATTGACACGACAGAAGAAGAAGAGGCCCTGTGGCTGAGGAGTCTTAACAAAAATTCAGTCAAAGGACACACAACACTCAGACTCGAAATGACAATTAGTGGATCACATAAAGTGTTGTTTCGTGTGGGAATTGATTCCAAGATACGCAGTGCAATGCCAACCGGCGTGGCGACCGCTTAGGCCACTACGCCAACCATGCAGTCATGTGAGTCTATTGGTAGACTTGTACTTAATGGCCTACTGAGTCTTTAGGTGGATTTGTAATGGTACTATATAGGCCTCCCTCACATTGGGCGACAGCGTTCCGTGTCCAGCGAGTCGTGCCCAGCGTGCGCTCGGCGTTCACTCTGTAGTACAAAGTGAACGCCGGGCGCACGCCGAACGGACGCCGAGCGTGCGCTCGAGGAACGCTTCTGAACAATGTGAAGGAGGCCATACCATTACTGGTTAGACGGATTGGTATAAGATTTAACAAAACACAGTGTGTTACATAAAACTAAATAAATTTTACACAGTATACTATCATCCTCAGCCGCCAAATACAGTAACCCTGTCACTAAAGGAACTATATTTGCCCGCCAGAGGACGTTTCTCAACAAAATATACGTACATACCTTCTTATACATATCTAGGGCGAATACAGGAGAGAGTGAAACAATGAAACTTTTATAAGGAATGTTGTTGTTTTAATACCGTTGCGAATACGCAGAGAAATTGGCATTCAACGACACTTACATTCTTGCAAGTACTGGACAACCTGAGTAAAAATTGTGTAAATAATATTCGGCTAAGGCTTGATTCACACGTACCGATTATTATTACCGTAAACATACGACGTCGTCGCGACTAAAAGTGGTCAAGCTGTGGTTACGATTGCGGCTACGTTGTGGAGATTACAAAATGTAATTGTGGCTGCACTGTTGCTAATGCTAAAGTACTGTGGTTTCTGTCAATAAAATTGCTTCTAAGGCTTGCCCCACCATCACAACAGGTAGGTGGACGATAATTTGTATAAACATTAATAATTAAATTCACACAGACCAGCAATCTCCAATAATTATTGACCTCGTGAGTGCCACGTCACCATCAAGCAACCACTGTCAACGCCGTGAACTAGCGGCCGGCCGCATCGCAAACACAGACATATAACACAACGCAACCTGCAAAACCCAAAACGACACTATTCTCAAGTAATCACAGTTTCCACTTTTTTGCGACGCCGCTCGCGATGGTGTGGTGTGTTTGCGTTGCGTGTGCAACAAGCCTAAGACCTTGTGAAATTCTTTGAATTACATTTACCCCTCGGTACATCTGTTTATTTAAGATTTTTTATATACTTACCTTCTTGGTACTGTTTACTCGATTCTGTATTTATACCCGTCCGAAGACTTTGGGTGAATTATCGTAACTGTAAAAGTTATTGCTAGTGCTGGGAAAATATATTTGCTTCTTTTTACTGAAGGTTTTAAAATTTCGTCGTAAAACCTGGCTTTGAGTTCTGTGTAGATGCAGCTTTTAAGTACCTATCAATATAGGTAATACTACCTATATGTATAAGTGTTAAGCTATCCAGTTGCAATAAAGGTGACTCCCGACTTTCATGAAGATCTTTGACAGTTGTTAAAGTGAGTTAGTACGTCTGGATATTCTGAAACTAGTCAAAACCATGACATATTGATGTCCCTTTAAGTTGCGGATGTCGGGCAGACAGTAGACAGAATTCCCCGTAGGGGTGATGTAGCAATACGCATTGCCGGATCTTTTATGTCTTGTAAACTGATAGAGTGAGTAAATCTTCTGATAAACACGTTTCACGTTGTGATCTTTAAATACTATTAAATGTAGCGTAGCATAAATTCATCATAGATTATGATATGATGCTTCCACCTTTAAAATTGCTCATTCCCCGGGGGCCCTGATTTCCGTAAGACCCGTCCCGGAGGACACCGAAAATGTTACATTTTATTACATTATCTTGTTTATTTTTCTATTATTTTCTACTTGTACCGTCGATATAAAAAGTGTCTAAATTTTAAAGAATTCAAATAAAGTAATTTCGTCTTATGTATTTCAACCGTATATGGTTGAAATACATAAGACGAAATTACTTTATTTGAATTTTTTATTTTATTTTTATTTTTTATAGACTCACGCATGTCTCCCCGAAGGGGTAGGCAGAGGTGTAATTTTACACCCACATTTCGCCGTAATTTTTTTTTAGCTGCCACGTAATAGGGGGTGAGCCTTTTGCCATACCGGGCACATAACCAGACTCCGTGCTGCTACTGAGAATTTCGTAACGGAAAAACCCAATAACACTTTGCCCGACCCGGGGATCGAACCCGAGACCTCCCAATCCCACGCGCACATTTATGCCGCGAGACCAACGAGGTCTGAAATGAAATTTTGTAACACCAAATAATAGATTTATTTGAGATGTTACACTACTAATTGATGCCTTTTCATAGGAAACGCTCAGGAATAAAAGTTTCCAAGAAACGTTTGTACGTGTTCTCACGACCGAATTTAGTAAGTACGAGAATGCTTAAAAAAGGAGCACCTTCTAATGAGGAATTCAAGGGTATTCTTGGGAAGGTTAAGAGTTGTTATTTTTATTAAAATACCGTTTCTTTGAATAACATTCGTAACAACCAAAATGTAAGCCCATTGATAAACCCACACAATGACGTCACACGATCTCTCTTCAATTTATGAGCCAAGCTCTTGTCGGTGGAGTTCCTTCCATAATATCCTATCTTCAGCCAGAGCTTTGACTTCTTGATACGACGTGACTTTTACCTTTTCTTTCACTTGATCTATGAACGTCCTTCTTGGCCTTCCTCTACCCCTTCTGCCTTCTATTTTTCCTTCCAAGATGTTAGTTATAAAAGTGTCATGTCGTATCAAGTGGCCCAACATTTTCCCTCTTCTATTCTCAATTGGTTTTAAAATATGTCTCTTTTCCTTTACCATATTTAGAACTTCCTCATTTGTCTTTCTTTCAGTCCGACTTATTCTTTCCATCCAATGCCAACACCACATTTCAAACGGTTCCAATCTCTCTGACTACATGATCTGTATATATGTACAAAATTCTTGCGTAACTGACTGACCGATTTTTTGGTAGCATCGGGGATACAGGCGTGAGTCTATAAATAAATAAAATCCATAGATGGCTAACATATCTATAAACTAGATAAAGCCTGCAATATGGAGGTCAAACAGCTGATAAGTAAATATATTTAAATATTTCAAAGAATACGTCATCAATGAGATAAATGACATCCAGACACAGAACAACTAATCGTGCTCATCTTAATATATATATTTCTTATGTGCGTGTGTATGTCACTGAACTCCTCCTAAACGACTGGATCAATCTTGATGAATTTTTTTGTATGTGTTCAAGGGAACCTGAGAATGGTTTAGATTCACAATTTAGTCCACTGGAAAATGTTTTTTAACTTAATTTTTAATTTGTAAGTAGTTGTGGATTTCGGAATGTTTCACATTGGAATCGACGGACTGCGCTGCTATCGCAGTGTCAAATCTTATATTAATATTTTTGTCAAGGAGGACATCGAAACCTTACCTGAATAATAAAACATTAAAAAATAAAGATTTCGAGTCGACAACATCATCTTCCTCTTAGCGTTATCCCAGTTTCAATCTGGGGTCCGCTTTCTAGTCTAACCGGATTTGGCTGAATATTAGCTTTTCCACAGAGCGACTGCCTGTCTGACCTCCGCAACCCGAAGGTATAGCGATATTCCATGGTTTAGACTAGTGTCAGTTTATTTAGAAGGTACTGACGCCCTGTAACGACTGTCAAAGATCTTCATGACAACCGGGACCGACGGCTTAACGTGCTCTCCGAGGCACGGGACAAGTGATAATTAACCATTCAATACGCACATAACTTCGAAAAGTCATTGGTGCGCGCCGTGGATTCGAACCCGATACCCTCTGCATGGCAGTCTGTTGGTATATCCACTCGGCTATCGCCGCCTTTTTCGAGTCGACAACATGTATCCGCAAAATTCGGATTGTCGAGTATTTTGTTAAATTGTAATTTGGTTCTGACAGACAAATCACAGTCGCCATATTGGCCACTCTAGCATAGAGCATAGATATTTACAATAGAGGCGCATTTCTTATGGGCGCTCTGTAGACAAACTTTCTGTGACCACTGTGACCCATATTGTCGCCTGGCGGCGTGGCAGTCGCGCTGTGACAGCTGTCTCTACGAGAGCAAGAGAGACGAACGTTTCTCCTGTGTATCATAACTACGAGAGCAAGAGTGAGCACTGAGACGGGGGATCTCAGGTAGGATGTCGGGGTTCGAGAGAAACACTGCTAGGCTGAACAGGTTCTTTATTATGTCTCACTACCGCTTACATACAGTATGACCGAACTAGGTAAGCACTGGCCTGAGCTGGCTGGAGTGTAGACTCCTGCTGCTCTCCGACGCTCGCAGGGTAGCTGCTCGAAGGGTCGCCGATGAGCTGGCCAAGGTGCGCTGCGCAGGCAGCTCTGTGGTCGATGTTCAGGCTGAGCGGGTCTCAGGCGGGGCGGCCGATGTGGGTCGAGCGGTCAGGCTCAGGCGTCCGTGGCCTAGCTGTAGGAGCTCGTAGGCAGGAACGGAGGCTTGGGTGGCAGCTGGATAGTAGCGGCACGGCGCCAGCAGCTCGTGGCTTGTAGCCCGTAGGAAGAACGTCAGGTGCAGTGAGCTCGTAGGGTGAACGTAGCCCGTAGGGTGAACGTAGCCCGTAGGGTGAACGTAGCCCATAGGGTATAGTATAGTACCGGATACCATTTTGAGTACTATCTTAGTACCAAGGCTTAGTACTAAGTACTTAGTTTGTACGTGTAAATACTTTTTGCAGTAAAATAGTATCCGCCCAATAAAGGAGATTTGTGTTACCCCGAACATAGATGATATACTATAACTAGAGAACCCCGAATTTACGCAAGCGAAGCCGCGGGCAAACGCTAGTAACACAATAATTTCTCTGGAGTAGGAAGCGACCCCACAACCTCCAACTTAATAATCAGCCTCACCAACCTCTACACAAAGAAGACAGTCAAGTATTAGCAAAATGGACTTCCCCATTACATCAGCAACACCAATTAGCCACGAGTGTTCTAAAGCGTCGGCGAATAAAGAATCCAATTAAGTTTGGACCTGTGATTTTTGACGTTTGCTCCCGTTTCCATGTTTATAACCTCCGTAGTTACAAAGGCTGAAGGCTCGTAAGAGTCTAACGTACCGCCCACAGCTTATAGCGGCGATGGCAGCGGCGCGGCGAGCGTTTTCGATGTACAATCTAACAATTCAGTGCTTGACCAGTTTGAGAAAAATACCTTGGCTCGCTCATAGAATCGAGGCACACTAGAAACTGGATTTGTTAAAGTAGTACTCAAAGCGACGATGTCTTGCTGAGCGATTCTGGCCCTTATGGTGGTCTAGCGGGAAGTTTTGCGACTGTACATGGCGCGCTTTGCTACGCCGCGCCGCAGCGACCGATGTCGCCTCAGAGTAAATGCGTCATTTACATCGAAATCGCTCGCCGCTACCGCCGCCACTGTGGGCTGCGGCCGGGCCGTAAGCCCGTGACAAATGGCTTCCCTGAAGGCTTTTATTGTAAACGTGGCGTGTCTTTGTCATAATTAAGAGGACTCATCTAGAGAGGTTATTACTAAATTTCCCGGCGAGCTACCGCTGCGTTTGGTGGGGATCGAATTTTCCGCCCGAGATTTTGTAAGTTAGTGGGTAATTTTCGTTAATTGCATTTTTTACGATTCACAATTCTTGGGGTGGACCGTGTCTTATAGTTAACTAGAGGATGCCAGCGGCTACGCCCGCACATTTTTTTAATTTGCCCGTTTTGTCCGATCCCGTGGGAATATCGGGAAATCGCTTCTTGGTGCACCCCTACGGTCCCCAAACAACATACATGCCAAATTTTAGCATCCTGCGCCCAATAGTTTCGGCTGTAGCGTGTCTGTCAGTCAGTCAGTAACGCAAGGATTTTATATATTAAGAGTAAGATGTAGAACTAGGATAACGGTAGGGAACGGTTTTGAGATGCTGAATGCTGATATTTGGTTACAGATAATCGGTACCAGCTACCTATAGCACACTATAGCAATAAATAAAATCGGTTAACTTGTTTTATTTTATCAATTTTTGTTTGCGCGTGGATCGAAAATAGTTTAATGTATGTAGCGCCCGCACTTTATTGAACAACAAACCTGAGTGTGCTGTGAAATACCCACAAAAGTAGCAAATATCCTAAAACAGAAACACAAACTCCTTCATAACACATTATATACAAAGCGCGAAAACGGTGCAGTTCATATAACTCCAAATTTTTCATTCGTGTTTTCTCCAAAATCCTATGTCTGGACAAAGATTAGAGGCTAAATTCAAAAGCAACCAGTTTGTCAGTTTAACCATAAAAAGTAATTAAAAGAAAAATTTCTTCACACTTGGTTAAAATAGAAGTAACTCAGTTTTTTACTACATTTACACCCCTACCTTAAAAGTTACTTTCTCTTTAAAATGTTATTAGTAGGTATCATATCATTTTCGCGTCAGCCAACATTTACTAAATTTCGACATAGTAAGAGGTTCAACAAATTTCGTTGTTGGCGTTCCTTTAAGCGTTCATCTCTGTAATATGACACTTTACTCTGTTGTAAGTTTTGTTTGAACTTCGCACATTTGCCAAAATTTGTAGACGGTATATTTTTAGTCAAAATTTTCCTTACGCCCTCTCGGTTCTATTAATATCGTCAAGGGTTATTCGCAGAAACACTTTTTTGTCTTCTCAAGATGGCGGCCGAGTTTTCCCGCGCGGTAATTTGCTACACCTTTGATCGTTGTACGGTGTATTGTTGCTGTATTATTAAGGTTTTCTTTAAAAAGTTTGTCGCAACATTTTTGCGTAATTTACTGATGTTTTACTGACTTTTGCTATGGGTCGCTATAACAGGTAAGTGAGGGCATTGGGCAGTGTTTTCATTTTCTGTTAGAAAATTGTAATTTTGCTGTTTACGTAGTTTTCTTTCTGAAAGAGGAAAGGTGTTTATAATCCGCTCGTAGGAGTTTGTTAATTATAGTGGCTTAAACTACGACGCATCAGTCATGCAACAAGATTTTTTTCTTTTGTTTTAAGCTGATTTTATGGTAAGAGAAAATCGAAGGCAGTGGCTTAATAATGTATACCTACCTTGAATCTGTATGTTGAACTAATATCGACAAACATTGCTAGCTTATTAACCAACTAATGACTCCGTCTCACTCGTTCAAATTATCCTCTATAATCCTCAAAACTCCAGATATTATAAACAATTGTCTTCCGTTCCACGTGGACGAACACATTAATATTCAAAGCTAATCCGGTAGAGCGTACAAACAGATCATATTACTCGTCAGCGAGTTTTGTTTGCACAAAGCGCCTGGAACACTATGTTTGTATGATGGGTAAGGGTGACGCCAGACAGGACGGTGTCTGCGTTGCTCTGCGCAGATGTGACGCTCTAGGGATCACGCTTAGCTAGTTTAACTACCGCAAGTCCCACAATTGTTCGAAAATCAATAGACTTGATTGACTGGCACTCATTTCTTTTGCTTGCCTCGCTATACGAAACTGCACACAGTTAGGATAGGTCATACGATGTGCATATGATGTATAGCATTGTAGCGCTAAACGGAGCGTAGCTTTATAGCTTTTAATGCTGTTATGCTACGTAGTTAAGACCTACAAAAGGTGCTACATACTGTGGTATATTTGTATTAACTAGCTTCTGCACCGTTGCAATTTTCTTCAAGTTAAACCGGTGAAATCTATATTATTTAAACAGATAAATAAATATAAAGTGCTTCAGAGCACCGCAAAGTTTGTGGATAGAATATGTCTGTCAGAGTCAAAATACTACACCTTATGTTATAGCTTTATCCAATCAAAATGTTGATATTATTATACTGATATATTCATTTGTAGCACGTCTAGGAGGTGAAGCCCAATTAGACTCTAGGCCGTAGGTATACAGTTTATCGCTAGCATTAATAGCAGCGACCCAACAAAACACGCTGCGTCCCTGCACTCCCGTCTGACGTAGTCCTTAACACAACTCCATTGTACGACACTTAAGCCGGTTGCCGGAAATGTCGGTTTTAACTGACACTGACGGTTGAGGCACGCAATGTCAAAATGTATATTGTCTCGTAATTCCAACGGCAACATCTTTAGACGTACTTGAGTGTTTCCACTACATTCAAATATAATTTGACGTGCTTGATTCCGTGCTACGCGTATGGTATTTCATGACATGTCATGCGATGTCGGAAACAGGAATAGAGTCACTTGCGCTAGCATTACCGTGACCTGGTTTTTGTTAGGTGGCAACACTATGCTATTTTACCATCGTAGACTATGATTACTATATTACTTACTCTGTGCTGTTGGCCATATACTTATATCGCCATTGAGTAGCTTTTCGCGGTTCTCTGCTAGACAAGTAGACTAGAATTCCTTCTTAATTTGTATTGAAAGTTGTCAAAAGTGTCGTACCCGGACAACTTCCAAATTCGCCACAAGAGGCGCGCGGATAATCTTTGCATTGCCAATCATCCTCAGAAATACAGTAAAAACCCTGCCACTAAAGGTACAATATTTGCCCGCCAGTGGACGTTTCCCAACAAAATATACAAACATTCCTTCTAGGGCAAATACAGGAGAGAGTGAAGTGAAACAATGAAACTTTTATAAGGAATGTTGTTGTTTTAATACCGTTGCGAATGCGCAGAGAAATTGGCATTCAACGACACTTACATTCTTCCAAGTACTCGACAACTTGAGTAAAAATTGTGTAAATAATATTCGGCTAAGGCTTGATTCACACGTACTGATTCTTATTATCGTAAACATACGACATCGTCGCGACTAAATGTGTTAAGCTGTGGTAACGTTTGCGGCTACGTTGTGGAGATTACTAAATATAATTGTGGCTGCACTGTTTTTAAAGTGCTATGGTTTCTGTCAATAAAATTGCTTCTAAGGCTTGCCCCACAATCACAACAGGTGGGTGGACGATAATTTGTATAAACATTAATAATTAAATTCATACGGACCAGCAATCTCTAATAATAATCGACCTCGTGGGTGTCACTTCACCGTCAAGCAACTACTGTCAACGTCGTGAACTAGCGGCCGGCTGCATTGCAAACACAGCCATATAGCACAACGCAACCTGCAAAAGCGAAAGCGACACTATTCTCAAGTAACCACAGTTTCCACTTTTGTTGCGACGCCGCGATGGTGTGGTGTGTTTGCGTTACGTGTGAAACAAGCCGAAGACCTTGTGAAATTCTTTGAATTACGTTTACCCCTCGGTACATCTGCTTTTTAAGATTTTTTTATATACTTACCTTCTTGGTACTGTTTACTCGGTTTTGTATTTATACCCGTCCGAAGACTTTGGCCGAATTATCGTGACTGTAAAAGTTATTGCTAGTGCTGGGAAAGTATATTTTCTTCTTTTTACTGAAGGTCTTAAAATTTCGTCGTAAAAGCTGGCTTTGAGTTCTGTGTAAATACAGCTTTTAAGTATCAATATAGGTTACTACCTATATGTATAAGTGTTAAGCTATCCAGTTGCAGGTGACTCCCGACTGTCATGAAGATCTTTGACAGTTGTTAAAGTGAGTCATGTATGGTAGTGAGAGTTGGGTATGGCAGAAGAGACTTGAAAGTAGAATAAATGCTGTAGAAATGAGAGTACTGAGAAGTATGTGTGGTGTATCTTTGACCGATAGAGTAAAGAATTGTGTGATAAGAGAGTGGTGTGGGGTAAAAGAAGATGTAGTGACAAACATCGAGAAAGGCATGTTAAGATGGTTTGGGCACATGGAGAGGATGGATGACGAAAGACTGACAAAGAAGATATATAAGGCAAGTGTGAATGGGACAGGACGAAGGGTAAGACCTAGGCGGACGTTTTTTGACCAGATTGGAGACATCCTTAAAAAAGGACAGGTCAGAAGTACCCTAAACAGAAGAGCATGCGTGAGAAACTTGATGGGAGTGAATGAAGCAAGAGAAATATGTCAGGATCGTTGCAATTGACGTTCCGTAGTCTCTGCCTACCCCTCCGGGAAACAGGCGTGAGTCTATGTATGTATGTGTATGTATGTAAAGTGAGTCAGTACCTCTAAATATTCTGAAACTAGTTTAAACCATGAAATATCGCTGTCCTTTTAAGTTGCGGATGTCGGGCAGGCAGTTGCCCTATGGTAAAGATAATATTCAGTCGAATCGTATGCTATAAAAAAAGAAAAGAATCCGGTTAGACTAGTAAGGAGGATGAAACATCATCATCATCAGCCTTTAACAGTCCACTGCTGGACTAGGCCTCTCCTTTAAAAGGAGGAATTGGCCTACTATACCCCGTTGGCCGAACGGGTTGGTATAGGGTTTGTACCTATCAAGTTTTCCTTCTCTTACAGTGCTGTTCTATGCATAATATGCTCCCTCTGTCGGCTCTTACAACACCCATGGGATGATATGGGGTGGTGACAATCCGTATTCTTAATCCGTCACCACACGGAGGATGAAACATTTGTACCATAATTTGGGCATTTTGCCTGCCTACAATACTGATTACCTATAGTCTGTGTGGTAACGTAATGAATTAAGTATACAAAGTTTCATAACCCCATTTTATTCCGTGAGTATCGTAAGAGGCGTCTAAGTTTTTTTTTTATAGTAATAGGCGGCAAACGAGCAGATGAATATCCTGATAGTAAGCAATTACCGCCGCCCATGGAGACAAGTAACACCACAGGAGTCACAAGTGCGTTGCCGCCCCTTGGTGTTGAGAAAAGGGATAGGATGAGGAGTGGGATGAGGGAGAAGGAATAGGGGATAGGGTTTCCGGCGCTCTCACTCACCGAACGAAACGCAACAGTTTGGGTACTGTAACTTTACGTCGATTTTCTGTGAGAGAGTAGTACTTCCCCGGTCGAGCCGGCACATTCATGCTGAAATCAGCAAGGCTCTACTGCCGTGAAAATATTGGAACCCTTGGTGGGAGACGGAAACCTCGACATCATATCCTATACCTACCAACCAATCTAGCCAGTGTGATATAGTAAGCTATATCCTACAATTAGTTCACTATGCAATTGTGATGCTAATTGGGAAAGGCCTGTGATGCAAATGAAGAGAGGCTAGGAGAGGTCCAGCAGTGGACTAGAGCTGTGTGATGATAATGGTCTTGATGACATTTTAACCGACTTAAAAAAATGGAGGAGGTTCTCAATTCGGCCGGTATATACAGGGTGTAAAAAGACCCTTAACGAAAACTGAAATCCCATATTACCAATACCAATACCATATTACCAGTACTAATCACTACGAACATTTTTTACTTCGACACCATACCTGGGAAATTACTGGTTCAGGTGATATTGAGGCTCAAAGTTAGTAAAGAATTTTTCTAACTAGGTACAAAATCGATGCATTTATAACCCCGCCAATATGTTCTTTTGATGCCCTATGATCCCATGGATAAGTAGGTTTTTCGGGGATTGCACGCGCGCGATTTTAATTGCGGTTTAAAAAATCTGAAAACTTAAAAAAATATCTTTTCCCAGGTATTATTTTCGGTTAGTATGACTTGGCATGATGTCCACAACTAGTAGACTTCGGCTTGGTGATGGGTCTTGTGACATCCTGTATTTTTTTTTTCGATGTATGTACATTTTCGCGCCGATTTCGCCAAAGTTTCTGAACCGATTTACGTGATTCTTTATTTGTTTGATGCGGGATAGTTTCGAATTGGTCCCATAAGAAATTGATTCAGGTAGGCCTAGTAGTTTTTATTTTAAGAGCATTTTTGGTTCAATAACCACACGGACGAAACTGCGAGCAGACACTAGTACAACAACAAATATGTTTTAGCATGTCATTGTCCGTATACAACACATAACAATATCGGATGAATTTAACTTTATTATTAACAAAACAAAATCTCTAACGAGCGACTCATATCACGTTATAACAACCTTAATGGACATACACGGAACAAATTGCCACACGTTTTGTTTTTATTTCACGTAATTGCTGTTTTAAATGTTGCCAATTTTGTGCTTAATTTACTTACATATACATGAATGACGCACAATTTGGTAGATGTTCACATGAAAATATATTTCTGTGTTGGCAATATCACTCAGATTCGTATAACTGTTAAATAACTAATTGTTAAATTGGATGAAATAAATACGTGAAAATCTGGTGGATTTCCAAATATATGTAAATGAACTAAAATTAAAATAAAATAAATAAATACATAGAGTCAGCGATAGCCTAGTGGAGATACTAAAAGACGGCCAGAGAGTATCGGATCACTTGCCCTTAATCTCAGAGAACACGTTCAGCCCTCGGTCATAGCTGTCGTGAAGATGTTTGATAGTCGCTGTGAGTACTCTTGAATATACTGACTCTGGCCTAAGTCATTCAATATTGCTATGCCTTTGGGTTCATAGGTCAGGCGACAGTCGGTACCGTACGTATATAACGGCTAACCTGCTATCTTTTTTGACAAGGTTTTTACTGGTATGCGCCTAATACCAGAAAGAGTGAAGAGTAGATAGTAGATTTGGCAACTTTTTAAGTTGAATATCAAAAACAAAGATGATGGTTCCGTTCAAAACGGAAAAAAACACTGAATTATCAGACAGGCGAAGCCCTCTCAGAACCGTCTCGTCTATCTCTAGTTACTATATATTTTTTTACAGTCTCACGCCTGTATCCCCGAAGGGGTAGGTAGAGATGTAATATTACACCCACATTTCGCCTTGAATTTTTAGGTCCCACGTAATAGGGGGCGAGCCTATTGCCGTTACCGGGCACATCAGCAGATTCTGTGCTGCTACTGAGAAATCGGAAAACCCAGTAACACTTTTGCTCGACCCGGGAATCGAACCCGGGACCTCCGATCAGCAGTCGCATACGCGATCCACTGGACCACGGAGGCAGTCTCTAGTTACTAATTGCAATTACATAATTTAAACTATAAATCGTATACCTCGTTATTATAACTAGAAAAGCTATTTAAGCATATTCTATTCACAGGCAGATAACCGATTCATTACGGAAAACGAGATAATTATACTTAGACGCGTGAAACGCTGTTTGAAGCCTTAATGAGAATTTCAATAATTAATCACATTTTGCGAATCTCATTTGAAATTGTGGATAGCATAATTTAATGATCAAAGTTGGATAAGGCATCAGACATACTTGTCTGATTGGTTTTTACATACATACACAGACTCACGCCTGCTTCCCCGAAGGGGTAGGCAGAGGCATATTAAACGTCCACTTTTCGCCAGTGTTTTGATCCCACATAATAGGTGGCGAGCCTATTGCCGCTTATCGGGATGTTTTGTTTGCCAGAGCCTCGTCCGTTGATCGGCAGGTGCACCACTTGCAGGTGAGGTTGGCTTGGGACCCTAAGTTCTTGGTGCGAACCCTATGCACCCATGGTGGGAACCCTATGCACCTGATTGGTTTTTGTACATTAATATTACGTCTTGCTAGAGACTTTGGGATATGATCCAATTTGGGTCTAAAGAATTAAAAAAATGATTTTATTATCAGTTATTATTTACCAAGTCGGAGTAAAATATTAAAAGACTATCAATCTGTTAACCTTAAACCTTACAATGTTTAGCATTATACACAGTTCTAAAACAGGGATTAATAAGACTGTAAGCGTAGCTAAGAGAGCTACATTGCATAGAGTTTTGACAAAATTACCTTTAATGACTTTTATCTTTTTTCTAAATTATTTTCAAAAATGTTACTAGGTATTTTTTTTAAGAATAGCCAAATAAGAAAGAAACGAAATAAATGTAACAATTTTGTCAACAGATGCGAAAGTATCAACGCCCCGTTTCTCTGGTTCCTCTTGGCTGGCGCTACGCGCTCTCCGCGGCGCGTACAAACGCGTCCGTCTGCGTATACGCGTACGCCCGGAGCGTGCGCGCGGCGTTTTGCTGCTAACTGGCGAGCACGATGACTTGTCCGGTGATTACTTAGCGCTGATGCTGAGGAATGGGCATGTGGAACTCAGGTGAGTGACCGAGGAAATTTATGCTACAAATCTTTCGATGTTCTTTACGTATTGTTGTTGATATTCTTTTTACCTTCACCTACCTATTACCAATGAACACCAGAAGCCTACCCACAATGTACAAGTGGCCTGTCAATGACCTGCTAATAGCTAACCATTGACCTACCTACTCATGGCCCACAAGTTGCTTATCAATGGCCCACCAAAGGCCTACTAATATTCTACCAGTGGCTCAACAGTGGTTTGTAATAGGCCTTCGAATAGGCTGCCAGTAGCTCGTAGATAAGTAATTTCGATATTCTATCAGAGAGAGTAGTGCAATCAATTACATTTAAATGTTTAAGTGACAGTCGGATAACAATAACTATCTTTATCTTAACAACTATAAAACAGCATTTTCGAACGTGGATAGCTTGTCCCCAAATACATCCACTTTACCGTCAGTAAAATTATTATAAGCTTTCGACAAATGAGGTAAATCCACCAATCCACGTTGACAAGTATACCCCTTGGCACATGATGGAGGACAAAAATGAACGGACAATATTAAAGTTAAATGAAAAATGCATGTCTTGAATTTGTCCAGGACATGACAACCTTTCTATTTAGTAGTGTCGTGATTTATCATTGTAGGATCGCAACTGTTTTTACTATTTAAGATGTAAATAATGCTATGTTTAATGGAGAGGCCAAGCGAATGTAATTTTGTGAGTCGTGAGTCGCGTATTTTGCGAAGCGTCAGTTTGCGTTCAACTGTAATTCGGTTAGGTTGCCACACGGTTTTCAATTGCTATCCAATGATTGTACTTGCTCATTCTGTAAATAATGCTTACCTTGCTCACCTGCGTTAGCTGGGCACAATTGCACAAACGTCACCAACCAATCTAACTACCGAATTCAATATTCGATCTATAGACAGATCTGTAGATTTTAGATTCGTTTTTAACATAAGCTTCATACAAAATATCACGAATCTCGAATCTCAAAATCCATGTATGGATCAAATATTGAAAATGGCCGTTAGTCACCAGGTAACTGGTCGCCCTGTGGCACCAAACATAACTTTAGTATGAAACTGAAAGCATCGTTAATACGCTACTCAAAATACGTAACTTATAACCCACAAAATTACGTTCACTCGGCCTCACTTTAAGGAATCGATCCAGTTTTTTACTTTTTAATTTATTAATGTACATTGTATTGATACGACCAAACTATAGAGCAATTATTTATCACTGCATTTATATAGGAATTTTAGCTCAAGGAATTTAATAATAAAGAATTTTATAAATGTCCGTGTGGAGAGTGGAGACGGATTAGGAATACGGAATGTCAACACCCCATGTCATCCCATGGGTGTCGTAAGAGCCGACAGAGGGAGCATATTATGCAGAGAACCACGCTGGTTAAACGTTTGGTATATGGCTTGAAGTAAAATTTTCCATTTCTTTCCAAATATAGGTACTATTTAGTTCGCGCATTTTCCTTACTCACCTTTTCATCATCATTAGTCCTTTATACCTACTGTCACACTGCTGGGCATGGGCCTCTTCTCACTATGAGAAAGGTAAAGCCATAGTCCACCACGCTGGCCAAGTGCGAGTTGGCAGACTTCACATGTCTTTCGAGAACATTATGGAGAACTCTTAGACATGCAGGTTTCATCACGATGTTTTCCTTCACCGATAAGCAGCGATAATTAACAATTTAATACGCACTTAACTCTGAAAAGTCATAGGTGCGTGCCGTGGATTCAAACCCGAGACCCACTGCGTAGCAGTCTGTCGCTCTCTCCACTCAGCTATCGCTGCTTACTCACCTTTTACAGCACCTAAAGTATGAAATGGGATAGTGACACTTTGTATTCTTATTTCATCACCAGACGGAGAAAATTCCCATAAAGGCGCTGATACACCTGAGCATTCACTTGTAACAGAACAGCGAGCATTCGCCGTTTACTGTTTTGTTGAACCGAACATTTTGACGATCATTCTAGTGAAGACTCTAAATTCAAATAGTCCGTAGAATATAGAAAAAATATAGAAATCGCACTACAACAGCAGTTTTACTCAATATGTTTACTTCAGTTTCACTTATGAATTATTTCTAGACTAAGAGTAAGATACAAACACAAATGACGTCTCTAAATAATAAAATGCAGATTTTAATTTGAACAAGTTTAATAAATCACACAAGTGTCTGTTCCTACGTTCAAATTTTAACATTCTATTGAAATTAATTCCGAGTAAATCAAACTTAAGGATCTATTGTAAACATTATCGATATTTTATCGATATTTATTCTGAGTAAGCCCATCACTAGTCAAGTTAAAATTTTAGTGACAAACTACGAAGATTCATCCCTAGATTAAAATCATAAGTCAAAGTGAAGTTTATATAGTTATTGGGTTTAACCGCCATTGTAGCGCGAATTCTATGTATTATCTATATTCTAAGGCTCGTCCGAATGTTCGTGAGAATGCTCGCTAAATACACTCATTTGTTTTGTAACATTCGCGAGAATGCTCATTACAGGTGAGTGCTCAAGTGTATCTGCGCCATTAGACAATTCAAATCTGTAATGCTTTGGGCTTTGTGATAATGAGATGACCGCCTCCAATACTTAAGTGTAGTCCAATCTAACAGACAATATATTGGTACCCCATCCCTATGTCTGCAAGAGGCAATATCGTTATCCACTTACGCATAAGTACATTATGTTGACGTAACTATATCTTTGTACCTACCCCATATTCCCCGAAGGCCAAAGAGGAAACTTGGGGAAGGGTGAAATGGTGTTGTTGTGTGGAATAAGTGAACGAGAATTAACGTTGGAAAATAAAATGGTGTAAGTTTTTTTTATAGTAATAGGCGGCAAACGAGTAGACTCATCGCCTGATGGTAAGCAATTACCGCCGCTCATGGACACAATGCAACACCACAGGAGTCACAAGTGCGTTGCCGCCCCTGGGGGTTCGGAAAAGAGATAGGATGAGGAGGCGGATGAGGCAAAAAGAATAAGGAATAGGGCCTCCGGCACTCTCACTCACCGAACGAAACGATACAGTTTAAGTACTGTTACTGTACGTCGATTTTCTGTGAGAGGGTAGTACTTCCCCGGTCGAGCCGGCCCATTCATGCTGAAATCAGCAAGGCTCTACTACCTATAATAAGCGTAAGGTGGTTTTAAGCGGTCGCCTCCCTGCGAGCACTGCGCCGACTGTGCTGGATTCGATTCCTATATGAGACAACACTTTGTGTTAAACATTTCTTGCTAATTTGGATGTTCTTTGTGGCCATTTTCCATTCGACTCCCAATAAAAATAACAATTATTACTTTCACATTTTTCTTACGAATTTATACATACATACATATCGTCACGCCTTTTATCCCTGAAGGGGTAGGCAGAGGTGTATTTCTACACCCACTTTTCGCCAGATATACTTTAGTCCCACGTAATAAGGGGCGAGCCTATTGCCGTACCGGGCACATTTCCAGACTCCGTGCTGCTACTGAGAATTTCGTGACAGAAAAACCCAATAACACTGCCCGACCCAGGAATCGAACCCGGGACCTCCCGATCCCACGCGCACATTTATGCCGCGAGACCAACGAGGCAGTCGTATAGGGTTTGATGTCGAGTTTTCCGTCTCTACGCAAAGATGGTATTTGCATCGTGTTATCCCTTAGTCGCCTCTTACGACACCCACGAGAAGATGACAGGTGAAGAGGTGACACTTGTATTCTACGCCGTCAACCACACGGCACAAAACGAATTTATATACTTACTAAAATAATGAATATCAAAATATCCGTTAAATAGAATTAAACATTCACACATCATTAAATAAAGAACTTGTAATGTGTAATTAATTTGATACATCAGTTCGTTTCAGTAATAAATATAAATTAATTATACATTTTCACTAAAATGCAACAACAATTTAACTATGACGTAATGTATACGTCATAATACGCTACTTCAGTCCTGATATTAACAAGGGTCATTAATTAAGCCGGCTGCACTATATGGATTTCGGATTACAAGCCACGATTCATAATTAGTGCTTCGTTCTCAGAGAACTAATCTGACAGTGATTAATATTGCTCATTTGAGGAGCTTTTGCTTTTCTTTTATTATTATTTTATTGTCTCCCTTTGTTGGATTTCATAAGCACTACTTTTGCAGATAAAGTTGAGTATAATATGATTTTATTCTGTACTAGTTGTTGCCGATTTTTTTTCAAATGTAATGTTAGTTACAAATATAATTTAATGCACATTCAATTGCAATAGGCTCGCCGCCTATTACATTAGGACCGAAACATAACTGGCGAAAAGTGGGTGTGTAATACACCTCTGCCTACCCCTTCGGGGATAAAAGGCGTGAAGTTATGTTATGTTTATAATTTAACTAGAGGGCGCCCACGGCTACGCCCGCAATATTTTTAAATTTACCCGTTTTTCCTAATCCCGTGGGTATTTCATGAAATCCCTTCTTAGTGCACCTCTGCGGTCCCCGAGGAACATACATGCCAAATTTCAGCTTCTTGTGTCCAATAGTTTTCGTTGTAGCTTGTCTGTCATCAGTCAGTAACGCAAGGATTTTATATATACAGATGGTATGGAAAAAAAACTTGTATCACGAGAGCCCTAACGAATATTCTACCAACAGACAACAAACTGCTCGAAAACACTGCAATTTTTTTTCGGCCAGAAAAAGTGTTGTCTCCTCTGAGGATCAAATCCATAAAAATCCATGAAGTTCTTAACTGCTTGGCGCCCGTTTAAACCACTACGCCATAATTGCAGTCAAAATACATATCGTTAAAATAATATTAAGACTAGTAACGTATATAAAAAGATAAAATTATATTAATACCACAGCACTAACAAATAACAACTATAAATATGGTCCTAAGGTATCTTATCCTTAGCTTTCGAAATTATACTTGTACGAGGTGTCTCGACAAAATAATTATAAAATGAAAGTACACTGAATTTATTGCGAAATAGACTATATTAACTAGTTAACTAAACTAATAGTTAAAACTAAGGTGCTAGAACGTGAAGGCTAATAAAATTATGGTAAGCAATCGCGAACTCTATCATAATGAAGTGAAATACGCTGCGCGGATGACGGCTTTAGTAATCTGAAAAATAATGTTTTACAATGTTATAAGAAATCTTGCAGTCAGTCATTATGTGCGTAAATGCTGACTGTGCGCGCGTGCCTTTTAGTGCAAACGTACAAAATTCACTGTACTCCGTACAGTATTAAATATTGAAGCAACTGTAGCAACGTTTATCACGAAGAAAGCTAATACAGAAAGTGAAAATAAAATATTATCTGAGATAAACATACAAAGGACAGGTATAGTGGACTACGGCTCTACCCTTTTCATCCAGTACGTCCCAAAAGGGCCCTTAAATAGTGTAGATATCACAGACATAGGATGGATTGAGTGTTATCTTGAAAGCTGTCAAATAATTGTAGCCAAAAATGTGTGAAAGAAATAAACTTATGACTTGGTGTTGTGCTCTCTTTCTAGATTCATGAAAATCACAGGAAAAAAAGTGCCCTAACAGTAACAGTCAATGTTAATTTTTATGCAAACTCCCGCACTAGGAATAGACAGGTGTCGCGCGAGACTTTACAAACATACAATAAACGGACAAAATAAAACACCCAGACTCGAAACTACAAGTTATGTATCAGACAACAGAAAGACTCTTGGTTCAGTGTCAAGCGGCGAGACAGCCGGTTAAATTACTACGCCAACCATAGGGTCATGTTTAATAAAATTATATGTACAGTCGAACAACTTCCCGCTAGATCACCATAAGGGCGAGAATCGCTCAGCAAGACATCGTCGCTTCCAGTGCTATTGTACACCCACATTGACACTCGTATATAAAACCAGTTTCTAGTGTGCCTCGACTTTATGAGCAAGCCAAAGGATTTTTTTACAAACTTGTCCAGCGTCGACTTGTTTGATTGTACTTACGTCTCATCATTATTATCATCCTAGCAATATCCTAGTGGCATCCAAGTCTTTATGCCTTGGAGCTCAGAGTCTGCTTTCCAGTCCAGTCAGCTGTGCCCCAGTTTTCATGTAGATGAAATATTACAAGTATAAGCTACGGTTAGGACGATAGTGTAGGGCGCCCTCCGGCTAGGTGGAGTGACGATATTAGGAAAGTGGCTGGCAGCAGCTGAACACGAAGAACCGAAAATCAGGCTAAGTGACGTGTTGTTCGAAGCCTATATCCAGCAGTGGATTACGGCAGGCTGATGATGATGATGATGATGAAGTTACGGTTTCAAATTTCAGTACCACTTAATATTACGAATACATTTCAAACACGAAATGCCTAATTACTGCATAATACGTTACTCGAATTAACCATCCATAGACGCCATATAATGAAGTTGTCCGAAATTCGGCTCGGGATGAAAATTAGTTCAGAACTATTATCTAATTCTGCACAATTAACGTCAACGGTTATTCAAGTGGGAAGTATTATGAGTGACGTTTTCAAATTATATGGTTTGTGTTGGACTGCAAACGGTCGGTTGTCGTACGAGAAACGGCCGTATGACGTGCGATGTATGGTCGTGTTTCCATGCAAAAGATCGTTAAAAAGTAACCTGATCCGCCACTTCTTATGGCCCTCCAATCTTGAAGGCTTTCCTCATATAAGTGTCTTGTCTAGGGAAATAGAGCCTTGCTGACTTCAGCATGCATGGGCTGGCTCGACTGGCGAGGTACTACCCTCTCATACATTAATCAACGCAAAGTAACAGAGTCTGTACTGTTGTGTTTTTTAATCTATATAGGCTTATGTTTACTAAGCTATTATTTAGCTAGTTTTGGGTGAATCGACAGTGTCAGTTGTCTCGAATAAATTATACTTATTTTAACCCACTTCATATTTTAAGTGGTTTTCTTTAATTTACCTAACCTCTTTCTTTGCAAAGTGGGCTTACCCTAAACCGTAAGTCGTTCTTGTATTATTCCATACTCTACCAATCGTCATTCGTCGACATTTGTCGAAAAAACATTTTTCTTTGATCCGCTTGAATATAAAATAACTTTCTACTTTGGGCCCTTAAGACGCAAAGAAAACCGTCTACGCGCTTCAAATACGTATCGACCGATCGAAAGTCACTCGACTAGTTTTATTTACTTTAAAAGCCTACAATGTAGGTGGAGGTGTATAGATTCTCCCCTTGCGAGGGTGGAAAACTGCAAGCTCACTTATAAGAAATTGAAAAGGAGAAAATCTAAGTTTAGTTTACATCGTGAATCGTCTTTTGTACGTCAGTTTATGTAAGTGCTTTGCTCAGATCTACGAAAAATATAGTTGAAGTTACTTTATGAAATGTCTGAGAATTCACCTACGTGTTCTTGAAAGCCATGTTATGAAGTCTGCTGGCCCAATCTCGGTTGGTATGGTGGACTATGGGCTAACCCTTCTCATAATTGGACAAGGGCTGTTCCGAACAGTGGGACAAATTTTGAATAAGGCAGATGATGCCAAGCGGCTGTCAAAACTTATCTTGAATTCGTTGTGACCTCTAAAGTTACTACTATAAAAACTTGGTTGCTTTTAAATTCTCTTAGTTTTCATTGAAGTTTTAAGAGTAAAGTATAAAATAGTTTTGTAACATAAGCGCTAGAGCAGGCGTTGGTTCAGTTTGTTAGTTCTACGATTTTCAGATAACCCGACTTTTATTAGATTTAACTTTTGGACTACTGTATAAAGAGATATATAAGATAAGGCTAGTAGAAATTCTGCCCTGCCGGGACGGGAGTAAAAGATAATTAAACACGATTTCTGAGAATGGGACTTATTGTTTTCTTACGCTTCATAAATTGTAAAGAACTGTTTGTCTTTGTGTTAGATGGTGGCAGTGAAAATCATTTTTCGTAGGTATGCCCATATCTAGCGGGTCGCTCAAGGTCTGTCTGTGGGGAGAACCTTTGGGGAGGCCTATGTCAAGCAGTGAACGTCTTTAGACTGACATGATGACGATGATGACCATATTTATCCTTCGAAACACATAAAAACGAAAAACAAGTAGGCTTGTCATGGTAGATGACAATTGTTGGTGTCTTGGTGATCTACACTCTCGTGTAGCAGTGTGAGGAGATTTGGAGACAAGTTAATCTTACGAAAGTTAGATGCCAACTGTTTATTGCGCTTCGTTTTACTTACACCACTCACACGTTTCATACAAACCGGCGCACACCCCTCACAAAAATCAAATTACGAATGATAGAGTCCGCGCCACGAAAGAAGTACCGCAAACGCGGCGCTAGAATCGCGAGACATACAGACAGACGGGTCCTGCAAATCAAACAAATCGTTATCCTGTGTGGGGTTTGAACTTACAACATTCGGCTTGCTTACTGTTACACGTTGCGATGGCAGCCTAACCCACTACACCAGACCTGCTGTCAAATCTCATACCTTTTAACGAACAATTCTTGTATATACACTCACTGGTCCAGTGGATAGCGTATGCGTCTGCTGATCAGGAGGTCCCAGGTTCGATTCCCAAGCCGGGCAAAAATGTTACTTGGATTTTTCAAATTCCCAGTAGCAGCAAGGCGTCTGGCCTTGTGCCCAGTAACAGCAATAGGCTCGTCTCTTATTACGTGGAATCTTAATAGCATGGCGAAATATGGGTATAATATTACACCTCTGCTTAATCCTTCTGGGATGTCAGCCTATAAAAAATAAATATGTATATTCTGAATCTAGGAAACGACTCCAACGATTTTGATGACATTTAGTATGCAGAGGGTTTCGAGAACGAAAGTCGATCGATCTAGATAGGATTCATTTTTAGAAAACAGGATTTACCCGATATTCATCATCAGCCTTTAACAGTCCACTGCTGGACTAGACCTCTCCTTTGTAAGGAGGAATTGGCCTACTATACCACGCTGGCCAAACGGGTTGGTATAGGGTTTGTATCAAGTTTTCCTTCTCTTACAGTGCTGTTCTCTGCATAAGATGTCCCTCTGTCAGGTTTTACGACACCCATGGGATGATATGGGGTGGTGACAATCCGTATTCTTAATCCGTCACCACACGGACAACCGATATTACTCCATGATCAAAGTACATTTTCCATCAGGTTTGACTGCGGCAGCGGTGCCGGCATCCTCCGATCACCGGAGCCAGTACGTCTTGGACATTGGAACACCATCTCCGTGTACAGACATAGATGGGACGCGTGGTTGAGGCTCAACAACGGGAAGAGAGTCCGAGGGAGATCCAAGGTAAGAAAGTTATCATCTATCATTAGAATGTATAAAAATTGTACGGTTGTATCGCATCGTTGTGAGGCGACAGAATTGACATCATGGTGGTTTAATAATTTAAAAAAATCTAAAATTCCGGCACCTCAGCTAATAAAGCCATTTACGTTTTCGGGCAAAGGATAGGAAAGAAACGACATCTCATTCCTTCGTCGATAATGTTGTAGGGATAATGTTGGTGTAACCCAAAATCAAATAGAAGATACTAGAGGACGCCAGCAGCTACGCCTGCAATTTTTTTATAATTTACCTGTTTTGGCCGATCCCGTGGGAATTTCTGGAAATCCCTTCTTAGTGCACCCCTACGGTCCCCAAGGAAAATACATGCCAAATTTCAGCTTCCTGCGCCCAATAGTTTCGGCTGTAGCGTGTCTGTCAGTCAGTCAGTAACGCAAGGATTTTATATATTAAGATTATGTCAATTTATCTTTAAATAATTACGTGATATAGGTCTGCTACATAAATATTTGCGTGTGCAGAAATCGTGAAAAAAGTTTAATTATTTATTTAAATCAAACTCATGGTAATCGAATATATATTGTCTAATTTTATTTCTTAAAAAACATGAGCACGAGTTTGAAGATTAACAAGACTAGTACCATATTTCGTTCACCAAAACTTCTTCGATTGTTTTCTTGGGAAGCAGGCCTAGACAAATAAAGGAGAAAGACCAAATACGGCCTGTAGCGGCCAGAAAGTTGTGAATCGTTGAAATTAAACATATAATTTTTAAAAATTTTACATCGTTTTCGTTTCTTGATAGAGTATCGGTGAAAGAATTTAGTTTTTAAAGATTAATTATTTTGAATAAGCTATGGTAATAGCGGATGAATGTCTTATGTTGCCAGCATTAAAAATAAAATGAAGTATGGTAGGCAGAAATTGTTTTAAGGAAATAATATTTTTATTACTATATTAGAAAACAATATATTTTATTTACTTTATAAGTATATTTGTAAAAAGAATCAAGAAATATATAATTTATTATACATTCCATAATTATTAATCGGTAAAAATCGTTTTGTTTTTTAATCGATAGTAGAAATATTTTTTCAAACCATTTGCAACACTTTTTTATCTGTTATGTCATTCGTGTTGCTACTGTGTATCGTAAATATTTTGCTCTAATTTATTGGTGTTTTCGTACGGTTTTAATGTAATGTAATTGAATATAAATTCAATAATAATGATCAGTACCTTCTACCCATGCTAAGAATATGCAGCGGTGTTTGTGATTGTGGTTAGCTTTTTTGGACGAGTATACATAGTACGAGGTTCCCTAGTACACAGGTGATTATTCATTATTATTGGCCACTCTTTATGTAGTTTTTGTTCTTTAAGACGCAAAGACATACTTTTATTTAAATCTAGGTATTATATTTATGTTGAAATTCAATTTTGAGGTATATTTAGTTGCGGAATAATTTCCATTTCAAATATCTCGTATCTTATTTCCACCAAAAGTTATTTAAAAAGAAATTATACAGGTTAATAGAGTAGTCATTTATCTTCAAAACACACATGGTTTTGTGTTTGGCCGTGCCAGGCCCATAATGTATGGCCAAATGGTACATCTCCTTTCTGTAGTAGACAGGACTCTGGCAATTTGCCCAGCTGACGCGACCGGCCGACCCAACACACATTTTCGTTGTCTATTTATTACCTGAGTTTTACATAAAAACATACGTTACTAATAAAATGTTAGCGTTCATAGCGTGACGTCACTGGTCGTACGTAATAGATCGGCAAAGTTAAGCAACATTTGCAAAGGTCACCACTTTAATGGCTAACCGCTTCTTGTGCCATTAACATCAGTGCGCTACGTTATATAGGAATGTAAACTTTCGTGGTCATTTAAACTTAATTTAAATTGTCTTTCGGGAAGTATAACGGTCTACCCGCTTTCTTACTCGTTTTTTGCGTTCAACACCACTAGCACTGTTATCACTATCACATTGTACCCGATCACGACATACCACACTCACTACGTCAGCTCGCGGTTTGATTTCGTTCTTTAAGCGGGTAGACCGTTAGCCTTGCTCGTAACATTCATCCACCCGCAATACCATCAGTACATCCGTGAACATGGCGCTTGCAACAGTGCCGAAATATCGGTTACTCCAAACAAAGGTACGTGGTATATATCCCGAAAGACAATTTAAATTAAGTGCGCTACGTCGCCTAAAAGGCACGAAAACCGTTGGTCTAGATTCCAGTACCTAAAGGCCAGAATTGGTAAGCCATATCAAAGACAGGCCTTATAAACTGAGTTGGCCACACACTCTTACGACAAAAAAAGACTTGTTAAACAATTGTTCAACTCAATTATCTACTTAATTAGAAAGCGAAGCTCTATTTCTTTTTTAAACGCGCTCTTTATAAAAATATAAACATGATTCAAGAAATAAATCCCTATACCTTTTACTGGAGAGACTATTATTTTATAGATCTATTAGGAGTTAACCTCTCGCCACGGAAATGGTGATGCGAAACCAATGAACAAATTCCGCTTCGAAGAATTTCGCAACAAAATGGCGGAAGTGTTATTGTCTACGGAAATGATCGACGAAATTGCTCGGGATAACAATAGAATCAGAATCAAAGCTGTTTATTATACGGTTTCTTTTGTTAAGAAGATCATACGACTATCGAGTCACAACGCAACAAGTAAAGGAAGAAAAATATTATAATACACTAGATGTGCCCGCGGTTACACCCGCGTTATTTAAGGCTTCTGCTCCGCTACCGTGGCTCATGGCATGATGTTATATAGCCAGTAGTCATCCTCGATAAATGGGCCATCTAACACTGAAATTATTTTCAAATAAGTCCAATAGTTCCTGAGATTAACGCGTTCAACCAAACAAACAAACAAACTCTATAGCTTTATACAGGGTGTCACAAGACCCATCACCAAGCCGAAAGTCTGCTCGTTGTGGACATCATGCCAAGTCATACTAACCAAAAATAATACCTGGGAAACGGTTTTTTTTTAAGATTTCACATTTTTTAAACCGCAATTAAAAGCGCGCGCGTAAAATGCTCGAAATAACTCATCCTTATCCATGGAGTCATAAGGCATCTATAGAACATATTGGCGGAGTAAATCCATCGATTTTGTACCTTATTAGAAATATTCTATACTAACTTAGAGCCTCAATATCTCCTGAACCAGTAATTTCCCAGGTATGGTGCCGAAGTAAAAAAAATTTGTAGTGAATGGGATTTCAGTTTTCGTTAAGGATCTTTTTACACCCTGTGTATTAGTACTAGAGGATGCCAGCGGCTACATCCGCGTTATTTAAGGCTACTGCTCTGCTCCCGTCGCTCATAGCGCAATGTTATAAAAGCCTATAGCCCTCCTCGATAAATGGGCTATCTAACACTGAAAAAATTTTTTTAAATCGGACCAGTAGTTCCTGAGATTAGCGCGTTCAACCAAACAAACAAACTCTTCAGTTTTATATATTAGAATAAAGATATGGCGTTCTGCTGTCTCTGCCTCCCGACGGGCAAAAGGCGTGAGTATATGTATGTAAGCATTTATCCTAGGATGAATCCCACACGATCATTCGCAAGCCACAGAATAAATAATAACAATACGAATACAAACTAAGCAGAGCTTAAGAAAAACATGTAGGTAGTACTAGTCATACCTACAGACATTTTGGCAAGTTCTTACTTATATGTAAATGGTCCTACTATTAACGCCGTCTGCCTGGCATAGCTCCAGTTCAAACAAAAACTGAAGATTTTCAAAAAAAAAAAACAAACAATTATATTGATTCCATCGAATGTCTACCCGGGATTCTCACAAACACCAGTCAGCGAAATTACGTCACGATTTGAATAACAAATTCTTCAATAAATCTTTATTCGGCAGCACAAATTGCAGGTTGTTTTGATTCCTTAAAGTCCACTACTTATTCGAAGAAAAGCACAATCAACTCTCTACGTTTTCTTTGTCCGATGTTCAAGAATCTCGGCTCGGCGCAATTGGCCGTGTAATACGTTTTAAAAAGGAGTGCCCTGATTGTTTGGTCTATTGAACGTCTCAGGAATTTCAAAGGAAAACGCGACGTCACGTTTTATATTTTTTATTGGATTCTTTGATTTATTTCTGGCGGCGTCGCTGAACATATTAAATTGTGTAAGAGTGATTACACTGAACGATTATTCGAAAAATCTTTTCAGTCGTTATTTAAGGAAATTATGAGCCTATTTTGATGTTCTTATAGAAGTAATATAAACGTAAGTAGAATCTCTGTTATGTAGCCTGTACTCATTATCTCCACAATTTATATACTCTTATGCAACCTTATGCAATCTCATCGTAAGTCTATACTGACACGAACATAAAATTACTCCAATGAGCCTGACAATACAAATGCATGCAGACTCCGTCATATGTAGAAGTGATCTGATTCTAAATGTGATTTTCAATACCGGGCGGACTATGCAGAATACTTGTAATTTACACATATCTTAATATATAAAATCCTTGAGTTACTGACTGACTGACAGACACGCTACAGCCGAAACTATTGCGCGCAGGAAGCTGAAATTTGGCATGTATGTTCCTTGGGGACCGTAGGGGTGCACTAAGAAGGGATTTCCCGAAATTCCCACGGGATCGGCCAAAACGGGTAAAGTTAAAAAAATGCAGGCGTAGCTGCTGGCGTCCTCTAGTCAAACTATAAGAATCCACTATCTTAACTCTCAGAACACCACGCAATTGAAAAAGTTACTATTTTAGTGAATCTCTAAGCCAAATGACTTTCAAAGTGTAAAGTAATCAAAGAAAACCCAACAATGAAATTCAGCAAAAACTGTCTTCCACCAAAATTATATTGTGGAAGATTTGAACCGGCGAAACGGTTAAAGCAAAGTGGCACTTAAACGCTCAAATTACCAGGATCGTGCCTCGTTATAAATTAACTCGATGTATTTAATTAAATCTTGAGGAGATTGATGTAACGACGTTCCTGCAAGAATAAACAAATTAACGAACGCCATTGTAGAAGTACCTATATTTTTACTGGAAATTAAATTTATTTATGTGTATCACTGTTAGGGTCCTAGGGGACGTTAAATGAAAAGTGGACTGTATTTTTGCTGGTTTATTCTCGCCTTCACATCACAATCGGTCTCCCGGCAAACACGGTGTATATATAAGAGGATAGTCCGTTGCCGGTGGTGTTCGCAAGTGCAGGTCTAGTAATAAGCGGCGGCCGGCCGCCCCACCGTGCCCGAGGCGCTCCGGCGACCAGTTCGGATGACAATGAGAACAATCACAGAGTTTCTTTTTAAGAGATGCCCATGGCACACATACGTAATGAAGCCGGTTATTATACATATTATAATAATCGATTTTAGAAGTCATTAGTGTATTTTGGTGAAACCGAGTAAGGGTAGGTGCCGAAACACGCACTTCCCAAGACGGCGCTGAGCTACCACCAGTCCCTCCGCAACTACGACCGGTTCAAGGCGGTCGAAACGTCGAAAATACATAGTTATTCATACCTTATACAAGTACATTTTGTGCCCTTAAGACCCGTTTAATAATTTGTACGTTATATTATAAAGTTACGTTTAATTTCGATAACCATGCAAGTTTTATTCAACCCTTGAATGGCTGACTTTTTTAAAACTTAGTTAACTGGCTTCTCCTACCTATGAATTATCTACCTGTCTTTCAGTTCCGAAGATCGATTGGATTTTGAGATTTATATTTGATCAGTGAGAAAGCAACTCATCGCTTTTAATACTAGTCGTTCCTCGCTTTTATCCACTTTTTCTCCGATAACAGCGCGAATTACCAGTTCCAATTTTGCCTCGTCACAAAATTCTACCAGATTTTAGTTTCGGAGATCGAACAGTTTTCGAGTTTTTAGTAATTAGTCAAAGGAATGTGATTTTCTTTTAAAGATTGTAAGAAGGTAAATATTCGATGTGTAGAATACAAGTTTAACTAGTATTGCATAAAGTATTTCGTATACCTACTGTAACATAAATAATATTCATACATCAATTACCTATTGTTATTACAGTTCCTGTTTCTAGACTAGGTATATTTAGATTCGACTGGATTCCTAAAACTAGTCTTGGTACTGGAGCGCACAGAAAGCATATTTTTTATATGGCTACTGCACCCAAGAAACCCAAACCACATTTAAAATCTTAGCCCACTTACATGACTCTGCTCCCACCCAACAAAAAGAAAATCATTCAAATATGGACTTTAAGCATTGTTCTTTAGGTATTCTTTACATTGACACATAACTTAACAGACAGCTTGTCTACCTACTTTTTTAATACTTCCATCATAATTATTCATCTTGTTGATATAACCGGATGTTTCGTACGCCACAATAGCATGCTTTATTCATTGGACGTCGAAAACAATTTGTTTCAGAGCCGCTTATGCAGCCAGCGGAAGCGAGTCCGCGAAGGTACATAATTTAGTACCTTTGATGAATTTTTACTACGACTAGTGTTGTAAAAATACCGTATAATACCAAAAGGCTATGTATTAAACGGGTATTTTATTATAACTTACGGTATTATTGGTATTTTATGTATTTTATATTCTGATTCAGTTTTTAAGAGCCTGCGATATTGCGACAAGTTCTAGTTTAAAACATTAAATATATTTTAAGTTACGATTGTATTCTTTGTTTTAGAATTAGTAATTTTTAAATTTTGGAATTTAATGTTTTGGAAAAATTCATTAGGCGGGTCCACACAGACCGAGCAGCCTCGCGAGGAAAATGCTTCGCGAGGCTGCTCGGTCTGTGTGGACGTGGCTCGGTCGAGGAAAACGCATGTGCCGCCGCGGCCGAGCATAGCGTGCGCCCGAGCTACCGAATTAGACACGTCCACACAGAGCGCGCAGCCTCGCGAGGAATTGGCGCGCGAGGCTGCGCGCTCTGTGTGGACGTGCCGCGGCCGAGGCAAGCGCGTGTGCCGCCGCGGGCGAGCGACCGAGCGGCCGAGCCATCGAGTTTGGTTTTTTGTTTTGCCGCGGTCTGTACGCTGTTTCGTGCCTCGCTCGAACATAATAATCCTTACTAATAATATAAATTCGCAAGTGTGTTTGTATGTTGGACATTTTTTTTATAGACTCGCGTCTGTATCCGCGTAAGGATAGGCAGAGTTATAATATTATTACATCCACATTTCACCATGAAATGTTTAGGTCCCACGTAATAGGGGACGAGCCTATTGCCGTTAACGGGCACATCAGCAGACTCCATGCTGCTTCTGAGAATTCGGGAAAACCCAGTAACACTTTTGCCCGACCCGGGAATCGAACCCGGGACCTCCGCTCAGCAGACGCATACCCTATCCACTGGTCACTGAATGACGGAGGATACATTCATCATAACATTCTCATCTTTGACGCTATTTATTGTACGAATAATAATCCTTCAGTCTGTGCTTCAGTTACAGTATCCTTGCCTACAGATATTCATTTCCTATAATTCATTCTATATTTATTTCCATGTCTACCTATTCCATCCTTTAGGTATAACAATAATCGACGACCGGTTGGCAAAGCGGGAGTGTAAGCGACTACAACGCCGAAGGTCGCGGGTTCGATTCCCGCTCATGTCAAACATTTGTGTGCATAAACATGAATGTTTGTCTTGGTCTGGGTGTTTCTATGTATATATTTACAAAAAAAGTAAGTATATTTTTACCATTGTCTAGTACCCAAAGTAGGTACAGCAATTGGCGTCAGTCATGCAGCCGGCTAGTAAAAACACATGCCACAACCCTATTGCAGTATGACCATTTCCAAGTACTATATTTATAAACAAAATTTAAAAATAAGAGAGAGGAGAGACCAACAATCCCACATTGATACGTAGACCGATAGATGGCAAATGTACTATTTCACTCTAATTCACAAGTCGACAATTTGATACATGCGCAATACATAATAGTTTTCAACTATAGTCCGTTCACAGTTATTTTACCTCTAGCTGTTAGATTGGCCAACCTGGGCGTTGTGTTGCTATATTTGGTATATAATACTCCCATTTTAAATATACATTATTGCTAAAATGTACTTATTTTTATTGCCTTATTTTATTATTGCCTAAGCGATCGTATTAAATATTTGGAAGTAATGTTTGTAACAAAACCTCTTGATATTGGCATGGCTATATGCATGTACATTTATTTTTCTACGAAATAACTAATTTCCTATGAAGATAAGAAGTTATAATAAAAATGTTGTCTATTTAATATATAAAGGTAAACGCATCATAATTACGCCAACGTGAGGTTCTAATTATCAAATACAAAAACTGTAAATTTAATTTTCATATTTATTTTGAATAAGAATGATGTGGGTGTCATATTACACCTCTGCCTACCCCTGCATGGAAACAGGCGTGAGTCTATAAGAATGATCCATGTGGACTGCCAATGTTATGATGATTCGTAACTGCTGTCATATTCGGTATCAGACTCAGAATTTAATTCTATTATGAACCTGTCCATTTCAGCATCCGTAAACCCATCTGTTTCACGAAGCTTGTCTTCAATGTGGCGCTCATGTTTGCATTGTTTTTGTCAGTCTTCTGCAGTGATAGATTGAAAAGCTTCTTCAGCTAAATTCACAATGTTGGTTGCCTCTTGTCCAAAATTTTTGCTTGTGACTCGCCTTTTAATGAGACTCCACATAAGTTCAATTGCGTTTAGCTCGCAGTGGTATGGCGGTAATCTAACCACTTTGCGGCCATGAGCTTCAAGCATTTGAATTTTTGAAGCATTTCCACCAATATTGGGTAAAATGTTATGCACGGGTAACCCTATTTTACTTTCCTGTCATCACAGAGTACAATTCCAACATAAAGAAAATAAACACCGACATCTGTCAGAGGTAAAATAACTGTGAACGGACTGTATATTTTCATGTTCTGAATTCAAACTTTATGACAACTACAATTTTGTTTTTTCCTACGGTGCCGAGGCTGCCGCGCTCTAGGCCGCGTTCACATTTGTCTGATGTAATCTGTCGTGACGTCGTCTGTCGTGTCGCGACAGACAATGTCCCGGTCTGCGACAGAGAGGGGGGAGGGGTGTGGGGACGGTACAGGGCGAATTAAGAGATTGGACTCAGATTAATTGTAAAAAACATTAATTTAATCATAACGTATATTTAAAATATAAAATAGTAATGGCTAATGTTAGATCTACAAAGGTATTTATAATAAATTAATGCTAAGCTGACAATAGGATTATCTAGATAATTTGATGGGGAGAGATGTGCTGACGAAGCTAACATTGTTGGGTCCCGTACAGTTAACTCGCGGGACACAACTCGTCTGACTAATGTGGACGCGCCACTGTCTGTCGTAAAGCGTCAGACGCGATATTTATATATAGATAATTGACTTCCTTTTTATAATATTATTGGTATACAGTACCTATAGATGAGCTAATTGAATACGAAATAATATAATCCTATGTAAATAATTTATGGGTATAATTGGATATCTACTTAATCTGAATCGGATAATTCATCAAAAACATTGCGAAAGTGTGAACTCCACGAGACTCAAAACAGAACTGATTTAAAATTGTGTCAGATCGCGACAGATGGCGACAGACAAATGTGAACGGTAAGTAATTACGACAGAGACCGTCACGAGAGATCACGTCAGATAAATGTGAACAAAGCTTTATTCTATGGCCTCGCTCGTTCGGGGACTGTTTCCTCGCGCGGCAAATGCCTCGCGAGGCTGCTCGCTCTGTGTGGACCCACCTATTGCGAAGTCCGAAATCGCTTAGACAAATCACGTGTTTCTAAATTGGTCTCGATTTACGCGAATCTTCGTTTTCGTGACAGCACATTCGAAGTTTAATGAAGTGGTGATGAAGATGATTCAGGTGAAAGTACGTTGCTAGAATACATTAAGTACTGCGTCGTCATCTACCGAGAACGTAGCAACACAAGAGGACTTTTATTTGAGGATGAAGATCCTCTAAATCTCGTGTTTTTTAACTAGGAAGACAAAAGACGTGGGCCAACGTCTGTGCTTTTCTTATGGATCTTGTATTAAGGTTCGGGCTGTACGTGTCTGCACGCAGAGAGGAACATAATTTAATTTTGAATAAATAGAGAGATGATTCAGATAAGTTTGAGGACCCATTTATTCTGACGTAACTAAAAATTTTACGTGTTTTTCTTTAAATAATATTTTGATTGTTTTTAGCGTATTCATAGGTAAATGTTTCGAAATACGTCGCCGTTTTTAGGGGTTGTGAGTGATTGGAGAGGGAGGAGGGGAGGTCTCGGAAGCCCCCCTCACCATTTTCACTTGCCGGAAATACTTGGTTTCCTCTGAAAAAAAACTTCTCCAAACATCGGTGTGTATGGCACTGCCAACTTCCACATTCATCACACTAGTTTAATAAACTAAGGTTGACAGAGCCCTGCTTCGCAGGGCTCCTATTTTTGGGTTAAGGGTCAAAAGAGAACCTAACATAAACTATTTAGTTACTTATTACAGGCGCACCTAACCCTAGGCACTCGAAAGGAATGACGCACAAATTTGACCTTAGCTGTTAATATCATCATTCCAAGATGGCGGGTTTGCGTTTCGTTACACGTTTTTCACGTAAAACCTAAAAATGATATTTGTGAAACTGAACTAAAGTATAAAAATTACGTCCCGTTTTGCTTATTTGCCGAAGTATTTAAGAATTTTAGCAAATTGATTAAATATATTTAGACGCAACTCCGGCGGCCAAAATTACTTTTAGGGGATTAAAACTAACTCCCTACACCACCAATACCCTCAAATTCGGGTGACTCGTTTCGAAACCCAACCCTATTTTTATGGTAATATTGTTGTAGCTAATAGTAATTAATAATAATACAAACTTAAAATATAATTCCAGGTTTTATACCTGTGCAATTCCACCGTATTCAGTTTTTTAATGATTACTATGATCATTTACTTCAAAAATATAGAACAATTGATTAATACATAAAATACCGTAGTAAATGGTATAATACCGTATTATACGGTATTTTTCGTTTAATACATTTCAATACAAATGGTATAATACCGCACTTACATCTCTAACTACGACTGTGTTTTACTTTTTGTAGGCAACTAGGTGCTGTGCAAAAATAGTTGTGTGAAGATGTGTTTTGCCTTCTTCAATATAGATAATGAGGGACGGAATGTGTTTGTGTTCTTGAATAGTAAATGTGTGCAACGTTTCTGGGTAGTGTTGAAAGCGTTTAGGCTTTATTTTTAATTCAATGAGTTGACATAATTAGATTACAAAAGCCTATATTAGAAATTGTCCATTTTGGGACAGAGTATGACTATTACAAGACGAATTATGAATTTTATAAGTTAGCAATTTGCCTTTGACCATCTTTGAATTTTAGCTGGAAATTCTGTTACCATAAAAGATTAATTATTAAAACCTCCTGTCCGTGTGGTGACGGATTAAGAATACGGAATATCACCACCTCATATCTCCCCATAGGTATCGTAAGAGCCGACAGAAGGAGCATATTATGCAGAGAAGTAAAACTTGATACAAACTGTAAGAGAAGGAAAACTTGATACAAACCCTATACCAACCCGTTTGGCCAGCGTGGTATAGTAGGCCAATTCCTCGTTTCAAAGGAGAGGCCTAGTCCAGCAGTGGACTGTTAAAGGCTGTTGAAGATTAAAACCTCTTAAACAGGCGGTAAATACAGGATATATTCTTGTGTAGTTTAAAAACAGGTATAGGTACAATTAAAGTAATAAAATCCTCATCCATCTGATTACCCTACAAAATTGCTTTGCAACTTCAAACAAATGTAGGTTTCAATAAAAAACTACTTCTAACTCTTCAGTACTAAAAACAGAAATTGAGGGGCGAACTTTCAGTGCCAGCGTGGACTTTAAAGTTTTTACAGTTTAATACAATCGCAAGAAATTGTGTCAGGCCGCGGCGTTGAACGAACGGATCAGTTTTCGAGAGAAGTAATACGAATTCCTCATGACACCAATACTCGAGAATAAATATTATTTTTCTGTTTTAGAGTTTTCTTTAGAGTGGGTATTTTAGGTATTTTAACTGGTTTGTGTTCAATATGTTCGTTTTTAACAGATCTAAAAAAAAAGAGAAGGCTATCTTTGTGTTTGTTTTTTGATGGTCTGTCTCATTTATTGGCCAATTATGAAAATGCTTTTCTTTTTGGTTTGGAGTTCCCGTTTGGTCTCACTCCAATTTGAAAATAAAAAGTTAGAAGAGTTTTTTTAAAGCAATCTTTCCAGGATTATAATCTAATTATACAATAATTTAACAACTTTGACGTTTATAAACCTAACAATTAAAAACAATATATAATTAATTAAAAACAACTCTGATTTTAATATCAAAGCATATCAGTTTTCAGAGCTTTCATGTTTTCATATTGGGTTCCAAGGATTGCAGCATCCATGATAAAATAAAATGGCTAAAAATAACATGAATGATAGTTTTTTATTTACTTTGCTCTAACGCCTAACATTTAGTAGGTCTTAACTATTTTATTCTTTATTTATTCTATATTAGAAACACTTCTGGCAGGTCTTGGAAAAGTGGCGGGCAGGGGTAAAAGCAAAAGAATCTTACAAGTGTTGTAAGTTACCCTTATGATCTAAATTATCACTTATGTACTTATTTTTATATAATTATCATTTGTAATAAAAAATAATGGTAAAATAATACATCGCCTGGTTTTTATACAAACAATATCTTCGTATGCCAGTTTTAAAATGTATTACTCTCATTGCTTTAACAGGTTCTACATGCGTATTATCTTGAACTTTAAACAAGTAGGACAAATCAATTTGATGCATTTTCGAAGCCGAAGATAGCAAAATCATCGTACCTTTTGGTACCAAAAATAATTATTTAGCAGTGCCAACAGTCATCTAACGTATAGAATAGGCGCTGTGATAAATATCGTACAATTCAAAAATAGGTACATATTCATAGCACTTTCGAATGTTTTCTCTTGATTTTTACGTTAATAAAGGAATGACATACTACTGTAAAATAACCCTTTAGATAAAACACATACTATTCGAAACCTACATTCATACATGACTGTAAAAGACATATTGGATAATAATAATCTCCCAAATGACATCACCACAAAGAGCAACAGTTACCAAACATCTGTTAGTATTCTAGTAATACGAGATGTACCAAATAGTACAAATACAAGAGCTGAATTGTCAGTTAGCTGCTTCGGTTGTTCCATTTACAGATTGCACTTCTGTGATGCATCTTATGTATGGAATAGGCGCTGTGATAAATCTCGTAAAATTCAAAAATAGGCAGATATTCGCAGCACTTTCGCAGATTGTCTCCAGATATTTGGTATTGGTAGCACGGGCTGTTTCTGCAGCTCCACATTTTGGTGTGTATTTTGCGTTCCGATGGGCATAACTTTTCACTCGAGCTACCGCAGTTGTTCGTGGAAGGCCAGCAGACTCTTGATGTTGCCTACTGCTTCTCTGAGGGAGCTGTATCTCTTGATATGCTCTTGATATTTGACATCACTCTTTAGATAAAACTCGTTTCTTTCGTTCTTTAGATAGAACTCAATTCAAAGACCTAAATTGACGGTACTGTTATGAAAATGTTCTCTCAACGTTTCTGCGTCGACAACGAAATGACGTGATGTCGCTTTGAATGTTCAATATTTTATGGTACTGTAATCTTTTGGCTTAGATTTTAACTTTTAATGGCTTTTAGTTCATGCTTTAGGTACCTTGCTAAATGCTAAATGATCTGAGATTTAATTATAGACATTTTATTATTAGCATTGTTCACAGTTGTATTATTTTGAACACAATTATAAAAAAATATTGAGGTAAATTTCACATAAGCAACGTGCAAATCTTAATATATAAAATCCTTGCGTTACTGACTGACTGACTGACAGACACGCTACAGCCGAAACTATTGGGCGCAGGGAGCTGAAATTTGGCATGTATGTTCCTTGGGGACCGTAGGGGTGCACTAAGAAGGGATTTCCCGAAATTCCCACGGGATCGGCCAAAACGGGTAAATTAAAAAAAATGCAGGCGTAGCTGCTGGCGTCCTCTATTAATTTATAAAATATTCAACTCTTAACTTATCGCCAATTATGCATTATAATAAATTAAAGAAGGTTGCTTTGTAAAATATGAACGAAACGCATAAGTATAAATACTGCTATTCTTATAGGTACAGTCTTTATTCCTATATTGTTTCCTTAACCTATCCATCACATTTCACATCCAAGAACTAGCCATGGGAGGCATTTCAGACCATCTTATTCGCCCGAATCCTGCCGTACACGACCACACCACTTAAGACTACACGACTGAACACATCTCTCAGCTCACAGATATAATTTTACTCAGAAAGTGGATATTGCACATTGGCCAGTCCACGTAATGCAATTTTGAAAATAAAATATGAAAATACTATGAATAAGAATAAGATTTTTCACAAATTGTTTTAAAGTTTGATCGCTTATCCACTTTGAAGAATGGAAGGGTAGGTGCACACGTTCGAAATGCACTTGTTTGTATAGGACGTTTTTCTCTGGATTGATTTCTTCTCAGTGCTATTTTGAAAATAAATAGTTGTTTATCTCAAATATCAGAATGGAATGATACGTGAAAATATTAATTTCGCAAGTGCCATTGTGTACAACATTATAGGCAACTAAGCTTGTACTCACAAAATATTAAGGCATATCTTGAAGAGGTTAAATTTGAAAGGATGGCTATATATGGATGGCTCTACAATTTTTGTATACCAATTCAATTATATATATATGTCGGCGCGTTGCTTGATTTGTTTGAACACTTCACAGTTTGTTATACGTTCATACCAAATCAAATTAACAAAACTGACTATAATTATTTTGGATTACTGAACACGAAACGAGTGACAGTTTCTAGGTACTTGTTATCCGCCCGGAGTCTCCAAGAGAAGTGATAGTTGTGTTGCTCTGTTGAACGACAACCGCCACCCCCCTTTTTAACTGTAGTGAACGTCACACTAGACTCTGTCGAAGCGCGCCATCTTCACACTTCCGTTTCGTAGTCACTTGACGTCCCGTACTGATGACCATTCCGATATACATATAATTGTACATTTCTTGTCATATTATTTCCTTGTTATAGGTAAATATTACTACTATATTTTACTAATAAGATTCACTTAAACCATCAATATTAATATCTTCATTAAATGGTCTGATTTGTTTTTGGCTCCTAAAAGGACATTTGCCGTATTTTGTTCTCTAGTTGCAGTTTATAATTGTTTTGTGTGAGAGACACAAAATAATAATTTTTTTTACTCATCGAGTACCTTTGAAAGAATGCAAAACATGTGCAAACACTGTATAAAACGCCGGTATCCAGTGAAAAGCTGGCATTTGGTGAATCTACCCTGTACGTGTATTCCGCATCCTCGCTTTTCCACATTGTACTGGAATTGAATTTCGATCTAACCGATCGGTTAGTTTTAGTGCTCTTTCGCGAACTGAATTCGTTCGACCTCTCTATACTGGTCGGTTTTAAATTCTGTAAAGTGAACTGACGGTATTATGTATGACTAACTGACCATATATTCTACTACTACCTTGTATTAGGAACGATTAGAGTATACCAGCAGCTACGCTCGAGCATTTTGTTTCAATTAACGGTTTCTTCTCGATCCCGTGGGAATTTCGGTGAATGTCTTTTTAGTACATACATACATACATACATACACTCAAGCCTGTTTCCCCGAAGGGGTAGGCAGAGGCATATTAAACGCACACTTTTCGTCAGTGTTTTGATCCCACGTAATAGGTGGCGAGCCTATTGCCGCTTATCGGGATATTTTGTTTGCCAGAGCCTCGTCCGTTGATCGGCAGGTGCACCACTTGCAGGTGAGGTTGGCTTGGGACCCTAAGTTCTTGGTGGGAACCCTATGCGCTTTATTTTTACCTTTATTTTTAGTACACCCCTACGGTATAAGGCATATACATACATGCCAAGTTTAAGTTTCCAGTCATGTGCCTAATAGTTTTGGGTATGCGTTGTCTGTCAGTCAGTCAGTAAAGCATGCTTTTTTTTATATACAGAAGATAAAGTTCGTAAGGATGAATGGATATTTGTTACCCTTTGACACAAAATCTACCTAAAGAAATTTCACTGGGGTGAAGTCACCGGTAGAATAGAGTCGACTATACAACGTTACCTAAGATACGAAGAAAATGTCTACCAAAATAGAATCATCTTATTCTCTGAGCCTCACAGTCGTAGCGTTTATAGCGTGTTTGACTTGCCGACTACATCATCCAACTAAAACAATGCTTGCAGAGGTTAGAATTTGGATGGACTACCGCTTGTTATAGCTTTTAATAGAATGTTGCCTTGCTTCGGAATGTACGTAAAAATTCTTTGGGCTATGCTGCAGGCTTTGGGTGGTTCATAAAGTCCGATACCAAATTAAATTGGTCACTAAAGTCGTGGGTGTTTACTAGATTTTTTTTATTGTTTCACGTACGCCTTGTGTCGTGATCTGATATTTCTCCAAAACTCTACCATTCGCCGCAATTACAATTCGCAAAATTGGCCGTAAAAGTAAGTTTCACTGAAATATGAAATAAGATTATAGCTCTCCAACCAATTTAAGTTTTTAGGAACTGAAAGCCCCACTTAAGGTCATCTCCTACTTTTAGATTTCTACCTCCAATCCTATTTAGGGTTCCGTAGTCCACTAGGAACCCTTATAGTTTCGTCATGTCCGTCCGCAGCCTAGCTCAAAGACGCCTGGTGCTAGAAAACTGATATTTGACATGAATATAGACATATGATATTGCAACAAAACTGTAGAATAAAATTTAAGAAAATATTTTTTTAAGGGTATCTCCCCTACATATATAGTGGGGTTGATTTTTTTTTGGTTGACTACCCCATTGTGTGGGGTATCATTGGATAGGTTTTAAAAAAATATTATTAGTTTGCTCAAATATTTTTTCGATCAAGTGATTGGTTTGTCAAACATCAAGCTTTGAAGTGAAAAAAATTGTTAGACTCAAGTGTCCCCCTCCCCCTCTGCCGGCTAAACTATTAATTTGGAAGAAAAAATCACAAATGTAGTACATATAACGAATTTAAAAGGAAAACTATCACGGCTAAGTAGACATCACTAGTTTACGAGTAATCGTCGGTTAACTTATAAATACCTATTTCTGTAAGTTTACATTGGGAGCGCTGCTTAATCCATAACATGTCCGTTTTTAGTCCCATGTGAAACAGAAGTTATTATCAATAATGGCCGTTATGGGCAACTACGGAACCCTAGATTGCGCGTGGCCCGACACGCACTTGGCCGGTTTTTCTATTATCATTGTGTAAGCGTATTAGATGTAAAAGAATATACGTTATGTGGATATGTCGTAATAATTTAATATTATGTGCGTAATACTTATTTATTTATTTATTCAAGATAACACAATCATAACAGGTTTCACCCAATGCGATTGACATTGTTACAAACATAATTATAAGTACATGTACAAAGCAAAATTAGAACACAAGATAATGAAATCTTAATATAAAATCCTTGCGTTACTGACTGACTGACAGACACGCTACAGCCGAAACTATTGGGCGCAGGAAGCTGAAATTTGGCATGCATGTTCCTTGGGGACCGTAGGGGTGCACTAAGAAGGGATTTTCCGAAATTCCTACGGGATCAGCCAAAACGGGTAAATTTAAAAAAAAACGCAGACGTAGCTGCGGGCGTCCTCTAGTAAAATATAAAATTTGTCTATTTCAATTTTGTGAGTATCTCAATAGCTACCTTTACAAATTCCGCCAGTGTACAATTAAAAATATCAGTTTTACAGCTAATTTTATTAATAAACTTTATAGCTCTAGCAGGTGGCGCATACTAGCAAGTGGCGCCTACTTGGCTAAATTAGTGCGAGTTGTTAATACGTTTCATCACCGTCATCATCATCAGCCTGCCACAGTCTTCCTTAATCGTCTCTGTAATAATACTATTATTATAGTATTATATTATCTGTAGTAATAGCTGCTCGTACATATTTCCCTGTAATATAGCTTTACAGGGAAATATTCTATGCAAATCTTTTCTCCGCAGGTACTGTTCCACTGAATGGATTTAGTTTAAACCGCTTCACGGTACAACCAGATATTGGTTATATAATATTTGATAGTGTATACTTCCGCGAATTGTAGGAACTTATGTTTATGCAGTTTATCCTGTATTCTAAACTTTTCACAGAAGCTTTTGTATGCTGTACATTGGAACTTGAACGTCCGTTTCATAACATTGTTTTGTAAGTTCATTTTGTAATATACTTTCGAATTACAGGACATTCGGATTAAAACTTGCTAAATGAACATGTTCATTTAGCAAGTTTTAATCGCGGTATCTAAAGTATTTAAGGCATATCAAATACAGAAAAAGAAAAGCATATTTTATAAGCTTTTATTTACTACTAGTCGACGCCAGCGGCTTCGCACGCACATATTTTCGAATTTCCTGTTTTGCTCGATCCCGTGGGAATTTCGGGAAATCCCGTCTTACTGCACCCCTACGGTGCCCAAGGAACATACCTACATGCTAAATTTTATCTTCTTACGACCATTAGTTTCGGCTGTAGCGTGTCTGTCAGTCAGTCAGTAACGCAAGGATTTTATATATTAAGATTTAAGCTATTATTAATCTGTCCCGGTGTCCGCAGTGAAATCTTTGAAGATAAAGAACCACTCCCCGGTTTTCTATAGAGTTGAAATTTTGGATGCATATGAATATCACGTGTCAATGCAATATTATGATGTCATGAAGATAATATTTCATATGGGCGCTTTGAAGACAAACTTTCTGGGACTCAAATTTACGCTTGGCGGCGTGCGCGCTGTGACAGCTGTCTCTACGAGAGCAAGTGAGACGAACGTTCCTGCAGTGTATCTTAACTACGAGAGCAAGAGAGACAGAGAACGACGCCAGCGCCGCCAAATGTTATTGAGTTTTTCCGTTCGGCAATTCTCAGTAGCAGCACGGAGTCTGGTAATGTGCCCGGTAGAATCCTTCGCTTGCTCGGGACTCAAAATCAGCACTCGAAACAAAAAACAACTTTGCTCTCTTGTTGCACAAATAACTATTTTCTGTTTTAGAGTTTTCTTTTGATTGTGTTCAATATGTGAAACAGTGGTTTTCAACAGATATAAAAAAGAGGAGGCTATCTTTGGGTTTGTTATTTGCTGGTCTGTCTCATTAATTAACCGATTTCGAAAATGCGTAACTTTTTTGTTTGGAGTTCCCGTTTGGTCTCACTCCAGTTTGAAAATAAAAAGTTAGAAGAGTTTTTTTTAAAGCAATCTTGCCAGGATTATAATCTAATCTTAATATATAAAATCCTTGCGTTACTGACTGACTGACAGACACGCTACAGCCGAAACTATTGGGCGCAGGAAGCTGAAAATTGGCATGTTTGTTCCTTGGGGACCGTAGGGGTGCACTAAGAAGGAATTTCCCGAAATTCCCACGGGATCGGGCAAAACGGGAAATACGAAAATATGTGCGTGCAAAGCCGCTGGCGTCGACTAGTTATACAATAATTTAACAACTTTGACGTTTATAAACCTAACCTACCTTGTGAAGTAAATAATTAAAAACAACTGTGATTTTAATATCAAAGCATATTAGTTTTCAGAGCTTTTACGTTTTCATATTGGGTTCCACGGATTGCACCATCCATGATAAAATAAAATGGCAAAAAATAACATGAATGATATTTTTTTATTTACTTTGCTCTAACGCAACGGTACCTAGGTATCTGTTTTTTTAGAAATTTATATTTCGTTTAATTTCAAACTCAGATGTGTAAAAATATTGAAATATCTTTTTGCGTAAAATATTTTTATGGCTATAATTTGATAAAAGGCAGAGCTTTCATCGAACGGCAATAAAGGTGGTTTTTAACGAGAATCCATCATAGATACCAATATAAACTATGGATGTGATGATGCATAACATTTAGTAGACCTTAAATTCGCTATTTTATTCTATACTAGAGGATGCCAGCAGCTACTCCCGCACATTTTTTTAATTTGCCCGTTTTGTCCGATACCGTGGGAATATCAGAAAATCGCTTCTTAGTGCACCTTTACGGTCCCCAAGCAAACACAAGATCTAACTGTCAGTTGGCTGCTTCGGTTGTTCCATTTACAGATTGCACTTCTGTGATGCATCTAATGTATGGAATAGGCGCTGTGATAAATCTCGTAAAATTCAAAAATAGGCAGATATTCGCAGCACTTTCGCAGATTGTCTCCAGATATTTGGTATTGATAGCACGAGCTGTTTCTGCAGCTCCACATTTTGGTGTGTATTTTGCACGACTTTTCAGTCGAGCTACCGCAGTTGTTCGTGGAAGGCCAGCAGACTCTTGATGTTGCCTACTGCTTCGTTCAGGGAGCTGTATCCCTTGATATGCTCTTGATATTTGAGATCACTCTTTAGATAAAACTCGTACAATTCAAAGACCTTAATTGATGGTACTTTTATGAAAATGTTCTCTCGACGTTTATGCGTCGACAACGAATTGACGTGATGTCGCTTTGAATGTTCAATATTTTAATGATATTGTAATCTTTTAGCTTAGATTTAAACTTTTAATGGCTTTTAGTTCATGCTTAAGGTACCTTGCTAAATGCTAAATGATCTGAGATTTAATTATAGACATTTTATTATTAGCATTGTTCACAGTTGTATTATTTTGAACACAATTATAACAAATTATTGAAATAAATTTCACATAAGTACATACATACATACATAGACTCACGCCTGTTTCCCCGAAAGGGTAGGCAGAGGCATATTAAGCGCCCACTTTTCGCCAGTGCTTTGATCCCACGTAATAGGTGGCGAGCCTTTTGCCGCTTATCGGGATATTTTAAAAATGTGGAACGCTTCACGATTTTGCTTGTCATCCTTGCTTCACATAAGTAACGAGCAAATAATTTATAAAATATTTAACTTTTAACTTATCGCCAATTATGCATTATAATAAATTAAAGAAGGTTGCTTTGTAAAATATGAACGAAACGCATAAGTATAAATACTGCTATTCTTATAGGTACAGTCTTTATTCCTATATTGTTTCCTTAACCTATCCATCACATTTCACATCCAAGAACTAGCCATGGGAGGCATTTCAGACCATCTTATTCGCCCGAATCCTGCCGTACACGACCACACCACTTAAGACTACACGACTGAACATATCTCTCAGCTCACAGATACTATTTTACTCAGAAAGCGGATATTGCACATTGGTCAGTCCGTAATGCAATTTTGAAAATAAAATATGAAAATACTATGAATAAGAATAAGATTTTTCACAAATTGTTTTAAAGTTTGATCGCTTATCCACTTTGAAGAATGGAAGGGTAGGTGCACACGTTCCAAATGCACTTGTTTGTATAGGACGTTTTTCTCTGGATTTATCTTCTTAGTGCTATTCTGAAAATGAATAGTTGTTTATCTCAAATATCAGAATGGAATGATACGTGAAAATATTAATTGCGCAAGTGCCATTGGGTACAAGATTATAGCTTGTACTCACAAAATATTAAGGCATATCTTGAAGACGTTAAATTTGAAAGGTTGGCTATATATGGATGGCTCTACAATTTTTGTATTCCAATTTATTTATACATATAATTGTAATTTTTTTGTCATATTATTTCCTTGTTTTAGGTAAATATCACTACTATATTTTACTAATAAGTTTCACTTAAACCATCAATATTAATATTTTCAACAAATGGTCTGATTTGACTTTGGCTCCTAAAAGGAAATTTGCTGTAGTTTGTTCTCTAGTTGCAGTTTATAATTCTTTTGTGTCTCTCTTTTACTCATCGAGTACCATTGAAAGAATGCAAAACATGTGCAAACAGTGTATAAAACGCCGGTATCCAGTGAAAAGCCGGCATTTGGTGAATCTACCCTGTACGTGTATTCCGTATCCTCGCTTTTCCACATTGTATTGGAATTGAATTTCGATCTAACCGATCGGTTAGTTTTAGTGCTCTTTCGCGAACTGAATTCGTTCGACCTCTCTATACTGGTCGGTTTTAAATTCTGTAAAAGTGAACTGACGGTATTATGTATGACTAACTGACCATATATTCTACTACTACCTTGTATTAGGAACGATTAGAGTATACCAGCAGCTACGCTCGAGCATTTTGTTTAAATTAACAGTTTCTTCTCGATCCCGTGGGAATTTCGGTGAATCTCTTTTTAGTACATACATACATACATAGACTCACGCCTGTTTCCCCGAAGGGGTAGGCAGAGGCATATTAAACGCCCACTTTTCGCCAATGCTTTGATCCCACGTAATAGGTGGCGAGCCTATTGCCACTTATCGGGATATTTTGTTTGCCAGAGCCTCGTCCGTTGATCGGCAGGTGCACCACTTGCAGGTGAGGTTGGCTTGGGACCCTAAGTTCTTGGTGGGAACCCTATGCGCTTTATTTTTACCTTTATTTTTAGTACACCCCTACGGTATAAGGCATATACATACATGCCAAGTTTAAGTTTACAGTCATGTGCCTAATAGTTTTGTTTTTTGTTTTTGGCTATGCGTTGTCTGTCAGTCACTCAGTAAAGTATGTTTTTTTTATTATACAGAAGATAAAGTTCGTAAGGATGAATGGATGTTTGTTACCCTTTGACACAAAATCTACCAAAAGAAATTTCACTTGGGTTGCTGTGGCTGAAGTTACCGGTAGAATAGAGTCGACTATACAACGTTATCTAAGATATGAGTCAGTGCTACGAAGAAAAAGTCTACCAAAATAGAATCAACTTATCCTCTGAGCCTCACAGTCTTGTTGTAGCGTTTATAGTGTGTTTGACTTGCCCACTACATACCCAACTAAAACAATGCTTGCAGAGGTTAGAATTTGGATGGACTACCGCTTGTTATGGCTTTTAATAGAATTTTGCCTTGCTTCGGAAGGTACGTTAAAATTCTTTGGGCTATGCTGCAGGCCTTTGGGTGGTTCATAAAGTCCGACACCAAATTAAATTGGTCACTAAAGTCGTGGGTGTTTACTAGATTTTTTTTATTGTTTCACGTACGCCTTGTGTCGATATTTCTCCAATACTCTATCATTCGCCGGTTTTGCGAATTGTAGACCATCTACAATTCGCAAAATCGGCCGTAAAAGTAAGTTTCACCGAAATATGAAATAAGATTATAGTCTCCAAGTAATTTAAGTTTTTAGGAACTGAAAGCCCCGCTAAAGACCATCTCCTACTTTTAGATTTCTACCTCCAATCCTTTTTCTATTATCATTGTGTAGGCGTATTAGATGTAAAAGAATATGGGTTATGTGGATATGTCGTAATAATATTATGTGCGTAATACGTTTCATCACCGTCATCATCATCAGCCTGCCATAGTCTCGTATCTGTAAAAATACTACATATTATTATAGTATTATATTATGCGTGGTATAGCTGCTCGTACATATTTCCCTGTAATATAGCTTTACAGGGAAATATTCTACGCAAAGCATTTCTCCGTACTGTTCCGCTGAATGGATTTAGTTTAAACCGCTTCACGGTACAACCAGATATTGGTTTTATAATATTTGATAGTGTATACTTCCGCGAATTATAGGAACTTGTGTTTATGCAGTTTATCCTGTAGTCCAAAACTTTATCTCAGAAGTTTTTGGCTGTAGGTACATTGGAACTTGAACGTCCGTTTCATAACATGGTTTTGTAAGTTCATTTTGTAATATACTTTCGAATTACACATGTTCATTTAGTCAAGTTTTAATCACGGTAACTAAAGTATTTAAGGCATTTCAAATACAGAAAAAAAAGCATATTTTATAAGCTTTTATTTACTACTACGCTATTATCCATCTGTCCCGGTTTCCGCAGTGAAATCTTTGAAGATAAAAGAACCACTCCCCGGTTTTCTATAGAGTTGAAATTTTGGATGCATATGAATATCACGTGTCAATGCAATATTATGATGACATGAAGATAATATTTCATATGGGCGCTTTGAAGACAAACTTTCTGCGACTCATATAATTTACGCTTGGTGGCGTGCGCGCTGTGACAGCTGTCTCTACGAGAGCAAGTGAGACGAACGTTCCTGCAGTGTATCTTAACTACGAGAGCAAGAGAGACAGAGAACGACGCCAGCGCCGCCAAATGTTATTGAGTTTTTCCGTTAGGAAATTCTCAGTAGCAGCACGGAGTCTGGTAATGTGCCCGGTACGGCAATAGGCTCGCCCCCTATTACGTGGGACCTAAAAAGTCATGGCGAAATGTGGGTATAATATTACACCTCTGCCTACCCCTTCGGGGATACAGGCGTGAGTCTATAAATAAAATAAATCATATAAGCACAAGACATCTTTTCTATATAAGGGTCTGTTTGCGGAGAATTCGGCACCATCTGCGCTACATCGCTGTTTATCAACTCCCAAAACTATTTTTCGCGGGAATCGTCAATATTGTTTCTCATTGTTTCGTGTGTGACGGAAGTACGTGTGTCGTATGTAATTTAGGCAAAAAGTTCTGAACATGATAACTTCGACGGAAATATGGCAAAGTTAGGTTTCTTTATTTTATTACATACATACATAACGTCACGCCTTTTATCCCCGAAGGGATAGGCAGAGGTGTATTTCTACACCCACTTTTCGCCAGATATACTTTAGTCCCACGTAATAATTGGCGAGCCTATTGCCGTACCGGGCACATTTCCAGACTCCGTGCTGCTACTGAGAATTTCGTGACAGAAAAACCCAATAACACTGCCCGACCCAGGAATCGAATCCGGGACCTCCCGATCCCACGCACACATTTATGCCGCGAGACCAACGAGGCAGTCGTATAGGGTTTGATGTCGAGTTTTCTGTCTCTACGCAAAGATGGTATTTGCATTGTGTTATCCCTTAGTCGCCTCTTACGACACCCACGGGAAGATAAGGGGTGGTGACACTTGTATTCTATGCCGTAAACCACTCGGCAAAACAAAATTTATTTTATTGTCAAGGAATATTCGGATTACTGTGTTGTCTTAGTACAATATTACTGAATGCACGATACGTACGGTCAGGTTGGCTGTTAACGCGTCTGCTTAAAATGTCTTAAATCACGTTTAGTATTATTCTTCTTTACGTACATATATTTACGTACACCAGACAGCGATAATATAGTGAAGATACTAACAGACAGAGGGTATTGGGTTCGGAACCCGGCACGCACCACTGACTTTTCGCAGTAATGTGCCTAATATTGACAAAGTATAATTAAATCAACATACATACATATACTCACGCCTTTTTTCCATTGGGGTAAGCAGCTTTTGCTTCTTTCCTTATAAACCATTTTCACGCGCTTCCTCTACAGACCTTTCCTCTTCATACAATTAATATAAGTAAGTAGTCATTGTCGTATTTAAATATGACTGTACTCGTCATGCCAGTTACCTAACTTGACGATGACATGCAAAAGTCTAAGACATACCTACTCGTATCTAAGTTGTCTTGGCTGCATAGATAATTACTAGTGATGTTCCGGATCTCCGTGTCCGTATCCGCGGATATCCGAGGAAGACGAAAGATCCGTATCCGTGTCCGTATCCGTTACTTTTCTCGCGGATCTTTTACGGATCTTTCACCTTATTAATTTTCTATTGATAGATGGTCAGATAGAATTAAAAAACTATTGAATTCCATGCAGAGTATTTTTAATATAATTTCAATACAAGTCCAAATATTATGATCCGTCTAATGTTCTGCCGGGCGTGCGTGACGTCAACTATCGTTTCAAGGACGCACGCACCGACATCGATTCAGTTAGAAAATAAAGATCCGTATCCATATCCGCGGATCTTGACATCTAATATCCGTATTCCGATCCGTATCCGCGGATATACATTTTTAACGATCCGGCACATCACTAATAATTACACCTCTTTGGTCTCGCGGCATAAATGTTCGCGTGAGATTGAGAGGTCTCGGGTTAGATTCCCGGGTCGGGCAAAGTGTTATTGCGTTTTTCCGTAAGGAAATTCTCAGTAGCAGCACGGAGTCTGGTAATGTGCCCGGTACCGCAATAGGCTCGCCCCCTATTACGTGGGACCTAAAAATTCATGGCGAAATGTGGGTGTAATATTACACCTCTGCCTACCCCTTCGGGGATACAGGCGTGAGTCTATAAATAAATAAAACCATAGTACAGGTTAAGATCCAAAACTTTTGTCTTGGAACCCAAAGTGCGGCGTTTTGAAACTTCGAATAATCGTTGTCAATGTATGTGTAGTCAGTTAATTAACTTTGTAAAACAGGCGTGATTAATGATATATATGACGTAATATAGGTAGCTTGTAATCAGTTGAGATTACAGAGGTTGTTTTACTTTCAACACAAACTCCGCTCCCATTTAATTTCGCGAGCAGCAAACACTCCGTTTGCTTTGCAACCCTTTAGTAGCAATGTCCTTCGAGCCGGATACGTTTTTAGAGCGATTCCGTCGACTGATGAAGATATTTTTCCTCCTTATTTTACACCTCGCAGGCCAATTTATGTGCGAGATTAATGGCATGCGCGGTGAAATGCGGTCTCGTTATCTTCAAGCAAAATGTGTGCTCCGAATATAATGTCTACCTGAGCATCAATTTTATGAAAGAAATAACGCCTTGATGGTACCCGTGAATAATGAGGTTGATTTTTATAAAGAGAAATATAAATTACTGAATTCTGTTTCATGTTGGCAGAAGAAAGCCTAAATGATTTAAGTGCTGTTTCAGGGAATATGCCTATATTATTTATAAAACTTTTACTTAGGTTTTTTCATTTAGGTCACTAGATGTCGCAAGTGTTGTGAACGCCGTAACAAATGTTTATTCTAAGTTCAGATAGGTAATAGGTTTATGAGACTAAAATATTGCCAGAAATACTGCGAACTACTTATTATTACCCTTGAATGTCATGTCATGTGAGATTACTAGCATGGCCATCGCAGCATATGTCTATAGCATGACGCTGCAGTTGAGTTTTTAAACACTGCCATTCGGCAATACGAAATTACTCGTAAGTTTGCCGTCTAAAAAGTCAGCTTGCCTTTTCACGCCTCACTTTTGGGTTAGTGATCCTAATAAGATGATTGACTTTTGACTTTTGATTATTGACTCATTCTTCATCCTTTACGCATGCTCGTCTTAACTAGACATTACGTCAGAATTTCGTTTACTTGATTTTACGTATTGCATTCTGAATAATAAAAATAGGCTACAATAAATAAACATAAAAAATAATGACTACGAATTTCTAGACGTCTAAGAAATAAAAGTTCAATTTGTGATAAAAAATAAACCTAGCTAAATATATTTTTGGCTAAAATATTGTAAAGAAAACAGTGCTTGACTAAATTAATCCCATCATCTTTCTTATAAAATAAATTGAACAAAAACATGGCAAATAAGGATAAAGAAAAATTAAATTTCTTAAAATATTTCCAAGTTATGAACTTTTAGAAAGGGATTATATTTTTGCTTCAGGAGCATTAGTGTATTATAATTGTATAGCTGGGTTGCTTGGTGTGCATATAGGAACTTATTTAAATTAAGAATCAAAATATCGTAGCACGAGTAAATTAGCGACTAAAAAAATTGCCTAAAGAGAGGGCTGTAATTTTTTGTAGTAATAAGTGATTTAATGCTGAACCTGTTTAGGAGTCTGCTTTGCTCAGGACCATAATATGTTATGATTATATTATTTAGTTTTCATTATTTGACCGAGCCTAGCCTAAATTGGAAAGTATTATAAAGTATACAAGTTAAGGAAAAATAAGTGTTTAATTACCTACTTGATGCTTAACTTTGCAATATTCAATTTGAAAGATTTCCTCTCGTTATTTACTGCAACACTAAATCAAACGAGTAACAACTTCCAAACACACTCAACTTCAAATTGTTAGAGCTGGCTCACTTAGTAACTAATAACATTGGAAGTCTTAATGAGCGAATATCATATAAAACACAGGTCTATATAAATGTAAATCCACCGAGGAATTAAACGCGAGAACTTACACTCGAAAGTAAGTATCTTCAGTTTCCTTGTAATATTTTGTTCAGAGCGTCTATCATAAGTTCACAAGTTGAGGCGGGACTTAGGCGTCCATTGCCAGTTTTACATAATTGCCTGTGCTAAGACAATTCGAGGGTAATCTCTCAGAAGAATGTGCGGAATTCCGGCCTCCGAAACTGGCACCCTAACTCCGTTCCGGTTGAAAGTTCCCCGATAGGTAATGGTCGGTCAGAGAATAGGTTTAGCCTGTGTAAATCTTTTAATTTGTATTAATTAAAAAGTTTAGCTGGATATAATTAAACGATACGCCTGTCGGAGTTTTTGGACGTCTGGTTAAGTAAATGCTTTGTCATTATCATGGTTCTTTTAGAGGATTCTTTTATATTTTTTATTTGTGATGAATGGGTTCATGGGTAGGTTATGAAGAGCTTTTTAGTTTTCTGGGTTTGTGTAGTCTTGTAATGAATAGTACTAATACCAGTTTCATGTCACTACATATATTATGGCATTCTACCATCCCTCTATTCCTTATACATTTATGCATGTGAAAGCTTATAAGGGTGGGTAGATATCTCACGCAAGATCTAAGGAACGTACTTATGTTGATATAACTTTGCAGCGACATCTACGGAATCTACTAATACATAACTCTTGAAGTACTTGAATCCAAAATATATAGTTACTTGAATCCAGTTTATTGAAGCAGCTATACCTACAGGTTACTACCTACCTACTCGATAAATTCCAGTCATATCTCTGAGACTAAAATTTATTGAGAAAACGCAGACTTCGTCAGTCGAGCCCTAAGATTGACATGAAATTTATAGCCGTTGGCAAATTTTATTAGGTAGGAAGGAGGAAAAATATCTTCATCAGTCGACAGAACCGCTTTAAAAACGTATCCGGCTCGAAGGACATTGCTGCTAAAGGGTTGCAAAGCAAACGGAGTGTTTGCTGCTCGCGAAATTAAATGGGAGCGGAGGTCTGAAATGGGTGATGAAAGTAAAGTAACCTATGTAATCTCAACTGTCTACAACCGATCTATATAGGTATTACGTCATAAATACCATAGGTCGCTCTTGCCTGTTTTACAAAGTTAATTCACAGATACATTGACAACAACCGGGCACACACATCTGACTTTTCGAAGTTATGTGTGTATTTAAGTTATGTGTGTATTTAAGTTATGTGTGTATTTTATTGGAGCAGCAATACCTACAGGTTAATCTCCAATGCTCGATAAATTCCAGCCATATCTCTGAGACTAAAATTTATTGAGCAAACGCAGACTTCGTCAGTCGAGCCCTAAGATTGACATGAAATTTATAGCCGTTGGCAAAATTTATTTAGATACCGCAGACTTCAAGAAGTTAAATATACAGTGTAAAGCTAGTTTATTTGAAGTAGTTCACGCATTTTAATGTACATACGGCTACACGTGAAGCTAGACACTTTGACCTTTGTACCGTCCTTATGGCGTAGGAAATAAGAGTTAGAATCTTACTGCAACTGTATTATATACCTTGACTTTTCACTGTCTAACTAGTATTTTTTACTATCCTTCAATCAATCAGCCTATCGCAGTCCACTGCTGGACATAGTCCTCTCCCAACACGCGCCACAGTACGTGTACTGTGCATCCAGTCTGTCCCAGCCAGCCTTTTCAGGTCGTCGGTCCACCTAGCCGTGGGCCGCCTACCTTACGCTTACCAAGTCGTGGTCTTCACTCTAGGACACGCTTGCTCAACCGGCCATCAGTCCTTCTACAAATATGGCCAGCCCACTGCCACTTGAGCTTACTCATTCTGTTTGACTATCCTTATTAACTATAAAAAAATGTTTATTTTGTCATTTTTTCGTGTAACCGGTTTTAGAATATAAACTGCCACTACCCCATTGCGTTCCATGAGTATCGTAAGACTAAACAAAATACGCGAAGGAAAATATAATATCTATTCTTAGAAGACACGACAAACTAACTATATAATAATCGACAACCCATCTATCCAGCGTGGTATAGCAGGCGAAAACCTCTTAATTTTATTTATTTATAGACTCACACCTGCATCCCCGAACGGGTAGGCAGAGGTGTAATATTACACCCGCATTTCGCCATGAATTTTTAGCTCCCACGTAATAGGGGGCGGGCCTATTGCCGTTACCGGGCACATCACCAGACTCCGTGCTGCTACTGAGAATTCGGAAAAACCCAGTAACACTTTTGCCATGCTTTTGCCCGACTCGGGAATTGAACCCTAGACCTCCGATCAGTCGCATACGCTATCCACTGGACCTTGGAGGCAGTCTTTATTTTTTACATTATTAATTACTTTATTTAATTATACATAAACCTCTCATTGACTCACCATTTTCTTGTGACGCAAATGAGGAGACGCTTATGTCCAGCAGTGGACTGTAAAAGGCTGAGTGATTGATCCGATTTAATTTTAACACAATCCATTTTTTTTTATTTATACTTGAGTGCGGTGTAGTGATTTAAGCTACCGCCTCGCCGCTTGGTACTGCGCACTCTGCGCAGTGTGTTGTGGGTTCGATTACCAAACGAGACAACACTTTGTGTGATCTATAAAGTGTCGTTTCGAGTCTGGGTGTTCATTGTGTCCGTTAGTTGTATGTTTGTAAAGTCCCCCGCGACACAGCATTCATTGCTAGTGCGGAAGCCGTCTTTTAAAAAAAGCAAAAAAAAATACATTGATGCAGCACCCAGCGTACTTCATCTCTGTTATAGTCAGTACTTTCAACCATTAAACAGCACATAAACTTTGAACCTTAAAGTTTACATGACCAAATGTCAGTGTAACTAAATACTACCCCAACTAGATGTGAAAACATACCGAGTCACTAACTTTATGAGTAAAATTTACATACGTCCAAACCACGATGGTGTTACGAAAGATATTGGCTAATAAAGGTCTGTTCGTATTATGGTAATACGGTTTAAGATTCAATGATTGTGCGTCTGATAGTTAAATCACGGCCTTTAGACGTACGCTGAATGCTTTTCAATTACTGCGCTTATGACGATTTAAATTAAACTATAGCATTTAGAACTGCATCGAGTGTTTGGTCCCACCTGGTGCAACACTATGTTTCAACCAGAGATTAAATGGCCTCCCTCACATTGGGCGACAGCGTTCCTCAAGCGTACGCCCGGCGTGCGCTCGGCGTTCACTCTCTAGTACAAAGTGAACGCCGGGCGAACGCCTGGCGCACGCCGAACGGACGCCGAGCGTACGCTCGAGGAATGCTCATGACCAATGTGAGGGAGGTCTTAGAGTTTGGATGTACTTTGTATCCGTTTATTGAATGTCTGTAAAGGTAGCCGCGACAATCCGCAATTGACTTTAAAAAAAAACATTGCACAAATCCTTAAACTAATATTGATCAGATTTTTATAAGCAAGTGACATACCATATCTTTTTTACCGTAGGTATATTACTTCTTTGGCTTCAAGAAACTATCTCGTAAATAGTCTTTCAAAGTGTGGCTTCAATAAATTGGTTTGAAAATAAATTGCTTTTGCTAAACGGTCTAATACAGATTAAGACGGCATCAAATTTAATCTTAGATCTTTTATGAGATAAAATATTATTTTGAATGGTTTTCTCTTAATTTATTAACTGAGAATTTTTTCTTTTGAACGAAAAAATAATGCGGTACTGTAAAAACATACCAAAACGGATATTTTGGAAGTTCGAACGCCATAGGCTATAAAAGCATAATAAATGATAATAATTAAAACAGTTTCAGGTTCAAATTTAAAAAAATCATTTCTGGAATTATGCTGACATACTAGAGGAGATATTTCTGAAGCAAATACCATATCATCTCTTATATAAACCACTTTCAAGACAAATGGAACACGAGACCGGTTTCAATTTTTTTATTTTATTTATTTATTTATTTATAGTCTCACGCCTGTATCCCCGAAGGGGTAGGCAGAGGTGTAATTATTACACCCACATTTCGCCATGAATTTTTAGGTCCCACGTAATAGGGGGCGAGCCTATTGCCGTTACCGGGCACATCGCCAGACTCTGGGCTGCTACTGAGTATTCGTAAAAACCCAGTAACACCTTTGCCCGACCCAGGAATCGAACCCGGGACCTCCGATCAGCAGTCGCATACGCTATCCACTGGACCACGGAGGCAGTCTAGTGAGAATAAGTACTATCATTTCAGCCGCAGGACGCCCTTTGCTAGAGGCCTTTTTAACGCTCTCCACATGAACCGAACTTAAGCCGCAACCATGAAAATATACCGAACTGAATATTTTGGAAGTAATTTACATATGTCTAAACCACGCGATGGTAACGAACGATATGGCTCCATAGCCGGTCCTTGTAGAGGAAATACGGTTTCATCCAATGGAAAAAACATAATTGCTGAATAACTAAGCGACTCAAACAAATTGGTTTGAAATAAATTACTTTTAGCTAAACGGTGTAATGCGGATTAAGATGGCTACAAATTGAGCCTTAGATTTTATACTTTTAGAAAAACTTTCTTTAACAAGGATTTTTGGAGTCTGTCTTGATAGAATCTTAGTTTAAGTGTAGACCAGTAGGTCATAGCAAGACAGATAGTATCTAATCAGTCGTGCTATTTTTTAAATCAGTATTGGAATTGTTGGACCGTAACTGAACATGCCTGCCTCCGTGGTCCAATAGATAGCGTATATTCCCGGGTCGAGCAAAAGTATTACATACTGAGTTTTTCCGAATTCTCAGTAGCAGCACGGAGTCTGGCAATGTGCCCGATAGGGGAATTGTGCTTAAGATGAGATACTTTTTCTTTGAAGGTAAGTATTGGAAATAAATGATGTCATGTGAGATCAGCATATTACGTAAATTATTAAATGTGTCAAAATCAACGAAATTATTTTAGTTTTAGAACAATAAACATTACAAAATCTTAAAAAATAACAAGAAATTGCACTTAGGTCGACGTGTGTAAAACGACATATCTATGGTTTAAAAAGAAATAGTATGTCATCTTAGACAAATGCAGGCTAGATCATCTTCTTCTGCATCTTTATTATAGTGTAAGGATCGTCGAGATCTTCGTCATCGTCCAAAATAACACGCTTCGTCTGCGTTCGTCGTCGAGTGGATCTGTATTTTTTGAGGAGGCTTCAGTATGTGTGATGTGAATCCTGAATCCCCATATCTTATACTCACGTCAGGTGTGTCGTCTTACCCAATTGATGTGCTAGTTTTATTTGAACTGTATCGACAAAAACTTTGAGGTTAGAATGCGGTTTAAGCAATATTTGTGTCGTATCTTAATACAATTTTCCATTGCAAAGTAAAGCAACTTAAAGATCCTTAACTTACATGTATTTTCACCACCAAACAAAAGAGAAAGCAAAATTATTTGCATATCAAAATCACAAAAACATTAACTACTTGCCAATCTGCGTCTGCTTTCCGTCGTAATGAATATGAGTACAGACGCCATCTACAGGCACACTATAAAACGTCACTACTTCACCCTTAGCGCGAATATTTCATTCAATATTGATAGTGTGTCATCTTATCTGACTATGTCATCTTGAGCACATCTCCCCTAACGGTAATAGTTCTTTTAGGACCTAAAATTCATAAAACGAAATGTAACCATACAAATTTATGAAAACGGGTCTTATTAGTGACATTTAATTAATTTAAGGTATAAATACCTCTGTTTTACCGACGTTTCGGTCGTCTTAAAACAACCATGGTCGCGGCATGGCGCCCGTTTTCATAAAATTGTATGATGTATACAAATCGCAAAAGTTTATAAATAGTTGCTAAATTAAAACGCCGCACTTTGGGTTCCAAGGAAAAAAGTATTAGATTGCAACCTTTGCTATACTAGGTATGGTGTATAAGTTCTGGCATATCTTTGCCAATGCAACTTACATACGAGTATGTCTTAGACTTTTGCATGTCATCGTGAAGTTAGATTACTAGAATGTCGTATACACGTACATATATTTAATACTACAATGACTAATATTACCCCTGAATATCACGTCATGTGAAATTACTAGCATGACGATCACAGCATATGTCTATAGCACGGCGCTGCATTTGAATTTTAAGCGAAAAACACACCTTAATCACTGACATTCGGCAATACGAAATTAAGTTTGATGCTCAAAAAGTCGGCTTACCTTTTTAGGCCTCAATTTTGTGTCAGGCATCCTAATAAGATAATTTAGGTCACACGTGTTTAATAATTTACTCTCATCCTTCATCCTTTACACATGCTCGTCTTAACTAAACATTTCGTCAGAATTTCGTTTACTTGATTTACCGTATTACCTACATTCTGTATAGTAAAAATAGGTTACAATAAATAAACATAAAAAATATTGACGAATTTCTAGACGTCTAAGAAATAAAAGTTGAATTTGTGATAAAAATAATCCTGGCTTAATATATTAATATACTATATAAGAAAACAGTACTTGACTAGATTAATCCCATCATCTTTCTTATAAAATAAATTGAACAAAGACATGGCGAATAGGGATAAAGAAAATTAAATTTCTTAAAATATTTGCAAGTTATCAATTTTGTAATACAGTTATTAGAAAGGGATTATATTCTTGCTTCAGGCGCATTAGTGTGTTGTAATTCTATAGCTGGGTTGCTTGCATATAGGAACTTATTTAAGTAAATTAAAAATAAAAATATTAAGAAGAAGAAAAGTAAGAAGAAAATTTGCCTCTGTTACCAGCCATGAAAAGTCATTGGTGAGCGACCTATGGCATACCTACCTTGCAAAATTTATAAAGCCTAATGAGAAGCCTGTGATTTTTTGTAATAATAAATCATTTAGTGCTAAATTGTGACCATGTATATGCGTCAGCTTTGCTGAGGACCAAAATTCGGTGTTATTAACTATATTACGGTACCTAATCACCATATTTCTTAAAGAAAAACCTTCAAGACCATGTGTGATGCTGATGAATATATTGGTAAGATTTTGTTATTTGGCAGAGGTTGGAAGAGCGTTCAAGCATATATGTTTAAAATACTTCATGCGCTTAAATTTGCAATATTTAATTTGAAAGGTTTTCTCTCGATGTTTGCTATGGGTAAATCAAACGAGTAGCAACTTTTAAATACACTCGCAACTTCAAATCGTTTGAGGTGACTCAGTAACTGGTAACATTCTATGTCTTAATGAGCGAATATCATATAAAACACAGGTCTATATAAATGTAAATCTACCAAGGAATAAAACACGAGAACTTATCACATAAATCTGCTGTAACACTCGAAAGTAAGTATCTTCAGTTTCCTTGTAATATTTTGTTCAGCGCGTCTATCATAAGTTCACAAGTTGAGGCGGGCCTTAGGCGTCCATTCCCAGTTTTACATAATTGCCTGTGCTAAGACAATTCGAGGGTAATCTCTCAGAAGAATTGACGGAATTCCGGCCTCCGAAACTGGCACCCTAACTCCGTTCCCGTTGAAAGTTCCCCCGATAGGTAATGGTCGGTCAAACAGAGAATAGGTTTAGCCAGTGTAAATCTTTTAATTTGTGTTAATTAAAAAGTTTGCCTGGATATAATTAAAACGATACGCCTGTCGGAGTTTTTGGACGTCTGGTTAAGTAAATGCTTTGTCATTATCATGGTTCTTTTAGAGTATTCTTTTATATTTTTAATTTGTGATTAATGGGTTCATGGGTAGGTTATTAAGAGCTTTTTTAGTTTTTCTGGGTTTGTGTAATCGTGTTAACGTGTTATCAATAGTACTAATATCAGTTTCATGTCACTACATATATTATGGCATTCTACCATCCCTCTATTCCTAATACATGTATAAATGTGAAAGCTTATGAGGGTGGGTAGATATCTCACGCAAGATCTAAGGAACGTACTTATGTTGATATAACTTTGCAGCGACATCTACGGAATCTAGTAATACGAGTACATAAATCTTGAACTACTTGAATCCATAATATATGGTTACTTGAATCCAGTTTATTGGAGTAGCAATACCTACAGGTTACCTACTCGATAAATTCCAGCCATATCTCTGAGACTAAAATTTATTGAGCAAACGCAGACTTCGTCAGTCGAGCCCTAAGATTGACATGAAATTTATAGCCGTTGGAAAAATTTATTTAGATACCGCAAAGTTGAAGAATTTAAATAGAAAGTGTAAAGCTAGTTTATTTGAAGTAGTTCACGCATTTTAATGTACACACGGCTACACGTGAAGCTAGACACTTTGACCTTGGTACCGTCCTTATGGCCTAGGAAATAAGAGTTAAAATCTTACTGCAGCTGTGTAGCTTGACTCATCACTGTGCACCTTTTAATTTTGTCTATATTTATAAACTGTTCTTTTATTCGTATACACAAACTGTCATACACTTTCATTCCATAGGTGTCGTAAGCGGTAAGAGTAACTAAGGAATATACACGAAGCAAATACTATTGGCGATGCTAAGAGTCTAACTAGCTACTCTAACGGCGAAATTGAAAGTTGTCCGGGTACGACACTTTTGACAGCTCAATACAATTACCACTATAACCTCGAAGCAAAGTTGTATTGAAAGCTGTCAAAAGTGTCGTACCCGGACAACTTCCAAATTCGCCGCTAGAGGCGCGCCGATAATCTTTGCATCGACAATACATGGCAAGAACAAATTGACATTAAACTGTATGCCGTCTGACCAACCTGATTTGTAGGACGAATCTTGACTGGACGAATCTTGAATTTTAACTCCACGGTTGACGTAGTGGTTTAAGTGGTCGCCTCGCCTCTTGACACTGCGCCGAGTGTTGTGAGTTTGATTCCCCCACGAGACAACATTGTGTGATCCATAAATTGTTGTTTTGAGTGTGGATGTTCATTGTGTCCGTTGGTTGTATGTTTGTAAAGTCCCCCGCGACACAGGATTTATTCCTAGTGCGGGAGTTGTCTTAAAAAAAAAGCCTCCTATTTATTCACAATGCTATTGTGACGCAAATCGGGAGATGCTTATGTCCAGCAGTGAACTGTGATAGGATGTATGATTAATTTTATTAATTTTATTTAATCATTATAACACCGACTTTTTATAGATTCATACATTGGTGCGGCAAACAGCCCACTTCATTTTTGTATTAACCTCGTAAGACCCAGCGACCTCATGTGATGACATAAACGAAGTAGTGCTTACAACCCAGGCCTTTTTATGGCAATCTGAAATTCGCAACCAATGACCTCACCCGATGACATATTCAATTTACGAAGATATTTTATAATTTGCGTGGTTAGGCTTCTTCGTTTTTCTTGCACGTCATTGGCTATTAGATGCTCGTGGCAGATTTAGCAGTTGAATCAATGAACCAATAACGAGTCAGATAATTATTCACTCAGAGTTAACCATCATGGTGGGTCGACACAACCACGGTATGTTAGATTGCTTATTATCGTATGAATCTCTTTACTAATTGTTAATTTATAACTTTTATTTAAAAAAATAAGATGTTGTCGTGTAAGTTACAAATAATATTCGATTAAAAACATCGGTTACTAGGGAGAAAATTTTCATTAAATTTTTATGTGATCATCTGATCACAATGAGTTTAACTTCTGATTTTAGTCCAATTTTGTTTGTCATCAACTGATCACATTGGAACGTAATTCACCTAATATTTTTGTTTTATATACATACATACATACATACATAGACTCACGCCTGTTTCCCGGAGGGGTAGGCAGAGACTACGGAACGCCATTTGCAACGATCCAGACATATCTCTCTTGCTTCATTCACTCCCATCAGATTCCTCATGCATGCTCTTCTGTTCAGGGTACTTCTCACCTGTCCTGTTTTTGTTTTATATTGTGTATAATAATTCTTAATTCTCCTTTTCGGAGCCCTTCAAGAGAACATTATTATAGAACAGTATTTCCCAAAGTTGTATGAGTGACCCACCAAATAAAAAATACAATATTGTGACCCACATCTTAGTTGTCTTAGAAAAAAAGGAGGTTCTTGTTATAATGATCAGATTCTCTTGTGGCAAGTAGCGCACCGCTTAACACTGTAGTATTTAGCCAAATTAGAATCGGCATCGCCGTACATAGGACCCATGCCAATAGTGAACCAGCAGTGAAATGCTGTCATACACTATTTATCGCAGTCTGATTGAGAAAACTACATTTCCCGCGATGAAGATCTTGATGATCCTGATTTCACTCCGGAATCGAGCCATCATCGGACAGGTGAATCTGAATCAGATTCGGTCTTCAGCTTTCATCTCTTAATCCCTGCCCACTGCCCTCCAAGTATCTTCGCCGCACCTAGCTACAGGACGTCCTTCGCTTGCCGAGAAGCGATCGCCACACAACAACTTTTTCTCCAGCCAGCTTGCTCCAGCGGCCATCTGTTCTGTAGCATATAATAATATGACCTAGCCACTGCCACCACAGCTCGCTTACTTGCTAAGTCAGTTACTTTAATTCTCTGTCAAATAATTTCGTACTGGATTCGATCCTTAAGAGAAATTACGAGCATAGCTCTTTCCATAGCTCGCTCAGCAATCTTGAATTGGTGGATAAATCATACAGTGAGTGGTCACGTCTCTGTCCCGTACGTCATTACGGGTAGACCGCACTGATGAGTCGTCGCCGATACTCAAACCTTGAAGACTTTGTCTTCAAGCTTTGAGGACCGACCCGACGAAGTTTTCCAAATGCCAAAGCCCAGCCGTATCCGCCTCTTGACTTCCTTATCGCAGTTGTTTCTACCTAATTGGATGTCCTGGGTAAATATTTTTGGGAACAGTCTCAATGGAGGTTCCATTAACGGCGACTGGTTCCGTTTCAACATGCTCGTTAATCATAATTTTTGTTTTTCGGCTTTCCAATCCACTGAGATGATGTAGTCAGATTGTCCGGCATTAATTGTAATTCCTGCAACGTTTCTACCGTCGTCTACCAATCGTAGGTGGGAGATGTGTTTACCATTTATATTGATGCCATGATCTTTCCAGTCCACCAGCCTGAACGTATCCTCCAGCGCATAAGTTAACAGTTTCGGTGATTTCACATTACCCTGTGCCTTATATAGACGTCTCATCACTTCTATGTATCGCCATTATTTAGAACAGACCACATCAGTTTACAATTGTATTATAGACTGATTTGAGATATAATTTAATGTTTCTTTTGAATATCATTCCTTAGAGAACTTTCCGAAGTACACTAACATAGACCCAATGTGATTCTATGATCACAAAAATAGCATAAGAGATTTTGCAACTACAACCCAATGTGATCATATGAGAACAAAAAAACCGTGTTTTCTTTGCTGGAACCTATGCCTTACCTTATATTCTTAGTGAATAAAAATACCCCATGTACTTTTTTTCACTTTATCTTTACTTTTTCCAAAATTGTTGTTCTGGGCTGCAGCTGCTATGGGGATTATGTCATCACATAAGGACAATGGGTAGTAATTAGTCACATAGGTTTTTTCACTTGGGCCTTACGAGGTTAATCTAACTTTAAACCTAAACCATGAAACAAAGATTATATGGTCTGTGCCCTAAACCATTAAACAGCACATAAACTTTGAACCTTAAAGTTCACACGACCAAATGTCAGTGACACTAAATAGTATCCCAACTAGATGTGAAAACATACTGAGTCAGTAACTTTATGAGTAAAATTTACATACGTCCAAACCACGATGGTGTTACGAAAGATATTGGCTAATAAAGGACTGTTCGTATTATGGTAATACGGTTTCAGATTCAATGACAGTCAAAGGCATTTAAGGCAGGCTTATGATAGTTTAGAGCATGGCTTTACAGTGAATGGGTATTACAATTAAACAGAACATTGCACAAATACTCAGAATGACATTGAACAGCAGGCCAATTCTCGTATTTTATATGACATTGAAATTATATTTTGAATTTACTCAGAAGTAGTATTCTGCTAACCAAATGTCATTATTTTATAATTTGAAACAAACTGTTCGTCGTTGACATATATTTTGACACTGGTTTCAATTTACGATCTCGTTAAAGCAAAGCGCCCACAGGTCGGCATCGTACGCATCGCATTCATACTGCGTCCACTGTATCGTCAGCGATCGGGAGTGAGTCAGTGAGTCAGATATTTGTGAGAATGAGGAAAGCGAAGAAGAACAATTTGTCGTTATTGCTTGTTTGTTAGTTTAAGGGGAAGAAAATACAAAAAACATCTAAAAAAATAAAACATAATGTCTGGATACACGACATTACGTATGACGTCATCGGCACGCATCGCAAAAGTTGCCTCTCGGAGTATCGGTGTCGGCATTGCCGATGTGTGACCCGTACCATGCGGATCAGTGGACGCACTTGTGTGACTTTCTATAAAAAGTATACTACGATCCGTAAAATGCGAAGCGTCCGATGCGTACGATGCCCATCAGTGGACGCTTAGCTTAAAACTTCATTCAAATATCAGTTAATTTAGAAGAATACGTGTTTTGTGACGTAAGATGACATTATATCGAAACTGTATTTTAAACAAATTTATTTAAGAGAATTGGGCCTCAGATTTTTGTAAGCAAGTGACATACCATCTCTTTTTTACCGTACATTACTTCTTTGGCTTCAAGAAACTATCTCGTAAATAGGTTTTCAAAGTGTGGCTTCAGTAAATTGGTTTGAAAATAAATTGCTTTTGCTAAACGGTCTAATACAGATTAAGACGGCATCAAATTTAATCTTAGATCTCAGGTTTAATGAGATATTTTCAAAGGTTTTCTCTTAAATTTTTACTGAGAATTTTATTCTTTGAATGGTAAAATAATGCTATAGTATAAAAACATACCAAAATGGATATTTTGGAAATATGGACGCCATAGGCTATAAAAGCATAATATATGATAATAATTTAAACAGATTCAGGTTCAAATTAAAAAGATCATTGCTCGAATTAGGCTGACATACTAGAGGACATATTCGTGAAGCAAATACCATATCATCTCTTATTTAAACCACTTTCAACACAAATGGAACATTAGACCGGTTTCAACAAATTATTTTTGTGTAAGTTGGACTTTCTCACGAAAGAAATGATAAATGCATAGGGTTCTCACCAAGAACTTAGGGTCCCAAGCCAACCTCACCTGCAAGTGGTGCACCTGCCGATCAACGGACGAGGCTCTGGCAAACAAAATATCCCGATAAGCGGCAATAGGCTCGCCACCTATTACGTGGGATCAAAACACTGGCGAAAAGTGGGCGTTTAATATGCCTCTGCCTACCCCTTCGGGGAAACAGGCGTGAGTCTATGTATTTATGTATGTATGAATGATAAATTCAGTGAGAATACTATCATTTCAGCCGCAGGACGACCTTTGCTAGAGGCCTTACGCTCTCCACATAGACCGATCTTAGGCCGCAGCTATGAAAATATACCGAACTGAATATTACGGAAGTAAAATTTACATATGTATGTCCAAACCACGCGATGGTAACGAACGATATGGCCCCATAGCCCGTCCTTATAGAGGAAACACGGTTTCATCCTTTAGTAAAAACATAATTGCTGAATAACTAAGCGACTCAAACAAATTGGTTTGAAATAAATTACTTTTAGCTAAACGGTGTAATGCGGATTAAGATGGCTACAAATTGAGCCTTAGATTTTATACTTTTAGAAAAACTTTCTTTAACAAGGATTTTTGGAGTCTGCCTTGATAGAATCTTAGTTTTAGTGTAGACCAGTAGGTCATGGCAAGACAGATAGTAATCTGTCTTGCTATTTTTAAATCAGTATTGGAATCGTTGGACCGTAACTGAACATGCCTGCCTTCGTGGTCCAATGGATAGCGTATATTCCTGGGTCGAGCAAAAGTGTTACATACTGAGTTTTTCCGAATTCTCAGTAGCAGCACGGAGTCAGGCAGTGAGCCCGATAACGGCAATAGTTCGTTTAGGACCTAAAATTCATAAGACGGAATGTAACCATACAAATTTATGAAAACGGGTCTTACTCGCGATATTTATTTAATTTAAGGTAAAAATACCTCTGTTTTACCGACGTTTCGGCCGTCTTACAACAGCCATGGTCGCGGCATGGCGCCCATTTTCATAAAATTGTATGATGTTTACAAATCGCGAAAGTTTAAAAATGGTTGCTAACGCTCCTGTTTAAAATGTCTCTGATATTATTATAATTAGTTTGCTTCTTAAGTTTTCTTTAGCGGGATAATTGATCAGAAATTAGCAGTAATACCACAGTATAAAGACATACAGTAGTTTGACGCCTTTGATCTCGAAGAAAAAGCCTACAACGTCTAGACAAGGGTAACGAGGCTAGGGCTGCCACATGTAAACAATACCTACTTATTCAAACACCGTCTATTTATTATAGAAAACATAACAATTGCTGCGCTACATGAATATTATAGTGTAAATCACTTATTTATTATATTACTATAATTAACGATAAATTATTTTTATAAATTTTTCATTAGGTATTTATCACACAAACCAAGTTAAAACAAAGCGATTGACATAGCGGTCGTTTAATGGATGGGTAACCATGGGATCAGCTTGCGGAGCCTATATCGATATGAAGTATTTTGCAGATTTATTTTCGTGCAAACTACGTCAAGGTAAAGGAATAGACACCACGGTCATTTTATGGATGGGTCACCGGGCTATGAGATTACGGAGAACATGTGTGGGGTTTATAAAAGGGGGCCAAAAATATGGTTATTCTTGAGCTAGGACGCGCCGTTACCAAGATGCATAATAATATAATATGTCATAGGTAAGTACTTAACTAATACGAAGATACTAGGTACTTATTGCATGAAATTAAAATCACACTTGAATCGAATATTTCCTTACAACGCATATTTTCTTAGGTCTGCCATGTTGTTTACGTACAGTAATTCCTACTTCATTCTGTGATTTGGCCAGACATGAGATATTGTAAAATATTAGTAGATTAGTAGGTACGTGCACATTATTTTAAGTGGTTTTAGGTACATACATTTCAAAATAATATAAATAATTATAATTATTGAAATTTTATTTTTTGGTGTAAGTAAATTGATGTAATCACAGATTTTTTAAATCCTTATTTCTTTAAATCTTTAAGCAGCATAATGAATTGCAATGTCTCACAGCACAAGTCGTATGCATCATCTAAATTAATATTCATAAGCAAATAAATAAGTAACGAACAAAAAACAAGCACGCGCCAGCCCCAAAAACATGTACCTAGTTAGGAACTAAGGCAACATACGTAAGTAGGTACCGCTCTTCCCGCGTCTCACCTCTTGCTCCCCGCACGATTGACCCGTCTAGACGCGTTCGTCGAACGACTGTATGGGTTATTTGACTGTGGTAATACCTACTGCTGTCATTTATGGGAGATAGTTGATAAATTATTGATGGGATTAATAATTAAATTAGTTTTCACATACACCATACTTACAACATTCAACTTTGTGGTCTAAATTACATAGATTTCTTAGAATTTTTTGTTTTTCCGACTATGAGCCTGTTAAAGTTATATGTTATTTGTGCATAATTAAAATGTCGTGCATTCAAATCTACTTTTCTTTTGTTCACTGGTATGATTTGTTTGTCACTACTCCGCGGAACATTGAACTGTATTGTACAATTATTTCTAAAGCTAATCCATTTTAAAGTGAAACCAAACTCTTCTCTCCAAAAGTTATAGATATAATTGTAACAGAACCCTTGTTAACAATCTCGAAAGTAAAAATCTTGTAAATATTATAGGCATCTGCCCTGAAACATGCCACTTAAATCATTTAGGCTTTCATCTGCCAACATGAAACTGATTTCAATAATTTATATTTCTCTTTATAAAAATCAACCTCATTATTCACGGGTACCATCAAGGCGTTATATCTTTCATAAAATTGATGCTCACGTAGACATTATATTCGGAGCACACATTTGGCTTGAAGATAACGAGACCGCATTTCACCGCGCATGCCATTAATCTCGCACATAAATTGGCCTGCGAGGTGTAAAATAAGGAGGAAAAATATCTTCATCAGTCGACGGAATCGCTCCAAAAACGTATCCGGCTCGAAGGACATTGCTACTAAAGGGTTGCAAAGCAAACGGAGTGTTGCTGCTCGCGAAATTAAATGGGAGCGGAGTTTGTATTGAAAGTAAAACAACCTCTGTAATCTCAACTGATTACAAGCTACCTATATTACGTCATATATACCATGAATCACGCCTGTTTTACAAAGCTAATTCACAGATTACACACATACATTGACAACGATTATGCGAAGTATTAAAATGCTGCACTTCGGGTTCCAAGACCAAATTCTTAGATCGCAACCTATGCTATGGTGTAAGTTATGACGTAGGTATCTATCAAGCCAAGGCAACTTAAATACGAGTATGTCTAGACTTTTGCATGTCATCGTCAAGTTAAGTTAGATTACTGGCATGACGATTACAGTCATATTTAATACGACAATGACTATTGAATAAAAAAATTTATTAAATATACCCTTGAATGTCATGTCATGTGAGATTACTAACATGACGATCACTGATCACAGCATATGTCCATAGCACAACGCTGCATTTGAGTTTTAAGCTAAAAACACACCTTAATCACTGACATTCGGCAGTGGACGTCTCAAATAGTCAGCTTGCCTTTTCAGGCCTCAATTTTGTGTCAGACATCCTATTAAGATAATTTAGGCAACACGTGTTTAATAATTTACTCTCATTCTTCATCCTTTACGCATGCTCGTCTTAACTAGACCTTTCGTTAGAACTTCGTTTACTTGAATTAACGTATCACGTATGACATACTGTATAGTAAAAATAGGCTATAATAAATAAACATAAAAAATAATGACTACGAATTTCTAGACGTCTAAGAAATAAAAGTCCAATTTGTGATAAAAAATAATCCTGACTAAATATGTATCTGGCTTAAATATTGTAAAGAAAACATTACTTGACTAAATTAATCCCATCATCCTTCTTATAAAATAAATTGAACAAAAACATGGCGAATGGGGATAAAGAAAATTTAAATTTCTTAAAATATTTCCAAGTTATGAACTTTGTAATACTGTTATTATAAAGGGATTATATTTTTGCTTATATAGCTGGGTTGCTTGTATATAGGAACTTATTTAAGTAAATTAAAAATAAAAATATAAAGAAGAAGAAAAGTAAGAAGAAAGAATAAAAAGAAGAAAATTTGCCTCTGTTACCAGGCATGAAAAGTAATTGGTGAGGAACCTGTGGCATACGTTGCAAAATTTATAAATCAACAATCGCCTAATGAGCAGGCTGTGATTTTTTGTAGTAATAAGTCATTTAGTGCTAAATTGTGACCATGTTTAGGCGTCTGCTTTGCTGAGGACCAAAATTCGGTGTTATCAACTATATTACGGTACCTACTCACCATATTTCTTTGAGGAAAAACTTTCAAGACCATGTATGATGAATATATTGGTAAGTTTTTGTTATTTGACAGAGGTTGGAAGAGCGTTCAAATATATATGTTTAAAATACTTCATGCGCTTAAATTTGCAATATTTATTTTGCAAGGTTTCCCCTGGATGTTTGCTTCATTGCTAAATCAAACGAGTAGCAACTTTTAAATACACTCGCAACTTTGAATCGTTAGAGGTGACTCAGTAACTGGTAACATTGCAAGTCTTAATGAGCGAATATCATATAAAACACAGGTCTATATAAATGTAAATCTACCGAGGAATTAAACGCGAGAACTTACCACATAAATCTGCTGTAACACTCGAAAGTAAGTATCTTCAGTTTCCTTGTAATATTTTGTTCAGTTTTACATAATTGCCTGTGCTAAGACAATTCGACGGTAATCTCTCAGAAGAATTGACGGAATTCCGGCCTCCGAAACTGGCACCCTAACTCCGCTCCGGTTGAAAGTTCCCCCGATAGGTAATGGTCGGTCAAACAGAGAATAGGTTTAGCCAGTGTAGATCTTTTAATTTGTGTTAATTAAAAAGTTTGCCTGGATATAATTAAAACGATACGCCTGTCGGCGCTTTTGAACGTCTGGTTAAGTAAATGCTTTGTCATTATCATGGTTCTTTTAGAGTATTCTTTTATATTTTTAATTTGTGATGAATGGATTTATAGGTAGGTTATTAAGAGCTTTTTTAGTTTTTCTGGGTTTGTGTAGTCGTGTTATCAATAGTACTAATACCAGTTTCATGTCACTACATATATCATGGCATTCTACCATCTCTCTATTCCTACTACATTTATAAATGTGAAAGCTTATGAGGGTGGATGGATATCTCACGCAAGATCTAAGGAACGTACGCATGTTGATATAACTTTGCAGCGACATCTACGGAATCTAGTAATACATAAATCTTGAACTACTTGAATCCAAAATATATGGTTACTTGAATCCAGTTTATTGGAGCAGCTATACCTACAGGTTACCTACTCGATAAATTCCAGCCATATCTCTGAGACTAAAATTTATTGAGCAAACGCAGACTTCGTCAGTCGAGCCCTAAGATTGACATGAAATTTATAGCTGTTGGCAAAATTTATTTAGATACCGCAAACTTCAAGAAGTTAAATATAAAGTGTAAAGCTAGTTTATTTGAAGTAGTTAGTACGCATTTTAATGTACACACGGCTACACCGTACACGTGAAGCTAGACACTTTGACATTTGTACCGTCCTTATGGCGTAGGAAATAAGAGTTAAAATCTTACTGCAGCTGTGTAACTTGACTTATCACCGTGCACCTTTTAATTTTGTCTATATTTATAAACTGTTCTTTTATTCGTATACACAAACTGTCATACATTTTTCATTCCATGGGTGTCGTATGCGGTAAGAGTAACAAAGGAATATACACGAAGCAAGTACTATTGGCGATGCTAAGATTCTAACTAGCGACTCTAGCGGCGAATTTGGAAGTTGTCCGGGTACGACACTTTTAACAGCTCAATACAATAATTACCACTATAACCGCGAAGCAAAGTAGCATTGAAAGCTGTCAAAAGTGTCGTACGCGGACAACTTCCAAATTCGCCGCTAGAGGCGTGCCGATAATCTTTGCATCGCCAATACATGGCAAGAACAAATCGACATCAAATTGTATGCCGTTCTGATGAATCTTGACTGGACGAATCTTGAATTTTGACTGCACGGTTGGCTTAGTGGTTTAAGTGGTCGCCTCGCCGCTTGGCACTGCGCCGAATGTTGTGGTTTCGATCCCCACACGAGACAACACATTGTGTGATCCATAAATTGTTGTTTCGAGTGTAGATGTCCATTGTGTCCATTAGTTCTAAGTTTATAAAGTCCCCCGCGACACAGGATTTATTCCTAGTGCACGAGTTGTCTTTAAAAAAAAACCTCCTATTTATTCACAATGCTGTTTTGACGCAAATCGGGAGAGACCTATGTCTAGCAGTGTTGCTGTGAAAGCATGTATGATTAATTTAATTCATTTTATTTAATCGTTATAACACTGATTGCTATTTTGACGCAAAGATTATCCGCGCGCCTGTAGCGGCAAAACCCAGAAGCCGTCAATGTACGACACCTTTCAAAGCTTTCAATATAACTTTGCTTCGAGGTTATGGCGGTAATTGTATTGAGAGCTGAAAAAAGTAGTAGGTAGTGATCTGTGAAAGAATCGTTCACAGAGAACCTCCAAATTCCGCCGCCGGAGAGTTAGAATCTTAGCAACGTCAATAGATTCATACATTGGTGCGGCAAACAGCCCACTTCATTTTTGTATTAATCGAACTTTAAACCTAAACCATGGAACAAAGATTATATAGTCTGTGCCCTAAACCATTAAACAGCACATAAACTTTGAACCTTAAAGTTCACACGACCAAATGTTAGTGACACTAAATACTACCCCAACTAGATGCGAAAACATACCGAGTCAGTAACTTTATGAGTAAAATTTACATACGTCCAAACCACGATGGTGTTACGAAAGATATTGGCTAATAAAGGTCTGTTCGTATTATGGTAATAGGTACGGTTTCAGATTAAGTTATTGTGCGTATGATAGTTAAAATACGGCCTTTGGACCTACGCCGAATGCTTTTCAATTACTGTGCTTATGACGGTTTAAACTATGGCCTAGTCTTTGGAACTGCATCGAGTGTTTGGTCCCACATGGTGCAACACTATGTGCCATCCACAGATTATTTTGTGGAGTTTGGACTTACTTTGTATCCGTTTATTGAATGTCTGTAAAGGTAGCCGCGACAAAGGATTTATGTTGATTTATGTCTAGATCCACAATTGACTTAAAAAAAAAAAAACATTATTGCACAAATCCTTACTGCTATTGTAGTATAGTATACTTAGCATCTTTATTGTACAAATGCCAAGAAACTACAGTAATGAATTTTAACAAAAAGAAAATAACTGATAGTACAATTGGCGGCCTTATTAAGCAATCTCTTATGCTCGGGCCACACTACCGGGATATGCCAATAATTATTGCCATAATTTCAACAACGCCTATAGTCGTATTTTTAATTAGACGAAGCCAACTGACAGTAGCTAATGTCATTTTGTAAAATAATGTTGTCATATTTAAAGTCATAGTGATGCGTTTAGTTCTCGTTCAATCAGATGAACGAACATTGAGTGTGAATAGTTAATCATTTCAAACTATAAAATAATATTATTTCTATATTACAATAAAAGTGCTCTGATATAAGTTACTAGTAGTTATGTGAGTAGTATAAATTGTTATATTTTATACATCTACAGGGTGTAAAGGTGCTCTGATATAAGTTACTAGTAGTTATGTAAGTAGTATAAATTGTTACATTTTATACATCTACAATAGTTTCAACTACATGATGTATTGAAAATAGAATAGTCTTACAAGTTTCCTCGCAATGTTTTCCTTAATGTTTAAAACACTCAGTATTCAGTATAGGTAAATACTATAGGAACATAATCTTCGAAAACTCGAACACCGTACCCGATATCGGGCGTTCGGCACACTAACTATTCACTAGACAATCGATGCAATTTCATTCATTCAAGAGTTTTTCAATCATTCACTTTGTCACAACACTATTTTTATTTCATCATAAACTGACAACACAGTAAACGTCAGTTGACTTCGTCTAATAAAAAATACGACTATAGGTGTAACCGCGATTTATGGCCATAATTTAACAATGCCAATCAATATGGCATATGCCGGTAGGCAATAGCTCCGGCGGCGGTCTTTTTTCGCACATCAAAGAAGATTACCGCAGTAATTAATGCGTTAGTGGCCACACTACCGTTTGTTCAGTGTGCAACACGAGTTCGACGACGACGCACGTTCTACCGATATGGAGTGGTCAAACGAAAAAGCGCTCGAATTTTTGGAGTTATTGCAATCCGAACCGTCTCTCTGGGATACCCGACAGAAAGCTAAAAATTTAAAAGAGTCATGTTAAAATAATTGGCACTCATAAAATACCAAACAGCTGCAGCTTCATCCGCCATCTTGAAAAATGATATTTTTACCGCCTAGTTTATTGGCATATTTCGGTAAACTCTAGTGTAAACCACACGACTTCACGCAGTAATTTAACGGTAATTTATTGCCATAATTATGGCGGTAACAGCCCGGTAGACGGTAAGGTAGTGTAGCCCGAGCATTACAGGCAACCTTTGAATGGATAATAAAAACACAGATATTGATCAGATTTTTGTAAGCAAGTGACATACCATCTCTTTTTTACCGTACATTACTTCTTTGGCTTCAAGAAACTATCTCGTAAATAGGTTTTCAAAGTGTGGCTTCAGTAAATTGGTTTGAAAATAAATTGCTTTTGCTAAACGGTCTAATACAGATTAAGACGGCATCAAATTTAATCTTAGATCTCAGGTTTTATGAGATAGAATATTATTTTGAAAGGTTTTCTCATAATTTATTAACTAAGAATTTTAACTTTTGAATGGTAAAATAATGCGATACTGTAAAAACATACCAAAACGGATATTTTGGCAACACGAACGCCATAGGCTATAAAATCATAATATATGATAATAATTGAAACAGTTTCAGGTTCAAAATAAAAAGATCATTGCTCGAATTAGGCTGACATACTAGAGGAGATATTCGTGAAGCAAATACCATATCATCTCTTATTTAAACCACTTTCAACACAAATGGAACACTAGACCGGTTTCAACAAATTATTTTTGTGTAAGTTGGACTTTCTTATGAAAGGAATGATAACTGCAGTGAGAATACTATCATTTCAGCCGCAGGACGACCTTTGCTAGAGGCCTTTTTAACGCTCTCTACATAGACCGATCTTAAGCCGCAACCAAGAAAATATACCGAACTGAATATTTCGGAAGTAAAATTTACATATGTCCAAACCACGCGATGGTAACGAACGATATGGCCCATAGCCCGTCCTTATAGAACACGGTTTCATCCGATGCCAAAAGCATAATTGCTGAATAACTAAGCGATTCAAACAAATTAGTTTGAAATAAATTACTTTTAGCTTAACGGTGTAATGCGGATTAAGATGGCTTCAAATTCAAGCCTTAGATTTGAAACTTTTAGAAAAACTTTCTTAAACAAGGATTTTGGAGACAACTTTATAGAATCTTAGTTTTAGTGTAGACCAGTAGGTCATATCAAGACAGATAGTAATCTGTCTTGCTATTTTTAAATCAGTATTGGAATCGTTATACCGTAACATGCGGCCTCCGTGGTCCAATCGATAGCGTATATTCCCGGGTCGAGCAAAAGTGTTACATACTGAGTTTTTCCGAATTCTCAGTAGCAGCACGGAGTCAGGCAATGTGGCCGATAACGGCAATAGTTCGATTAGGGTCTTATTCGCGATATTTAATTAATTTAAGATATAAATACCTCTGTTTTACGGACGTTTCGGCCGCCTTAAAACAGCCATGGTCGCGGCATGGTGCCCGTTTTCATAAAATTGTATGATGTAATACAAATCGCGAAAGTTTAAAAATGGTTGCTAACGCTCCTGTTTAAAATGTCTCAGATATTATTTTACTTAGTTAGCTTCTTTAGCGGGATAATTGATCAGAAATTAGCAGTAATACCTACTGCTGTCATTTATGAGAGATAGTTAAGATAAATTATTGATGGGGTTAATAATTAAATTAGTTTTCACATACACCATACTTACAACATTCAACTTAGTGGTCTAAATTACATAGATTTCTTAGAATTTTTTGTTTTTCCGACAATGAGCCTGTTAAAGTAATATGTTATTAGTGGATAATTAAAATGTCGTGCATTCAAGTCTTCTTTTCTTTTGTTCACTGGTATGATTTGTTTGTCACTACTCCGCGGAACATTGAACTGTGTTGTACAATTATTTCTAAAGCTAATCCATATTAAAGTGAAACCAAACTCTTCTCTCAAAAAGTTATAGATGTAACAGAACCCTTGTTATCAACCTCGAAAGTAAAAATCTTGTAAATATTATAGGCATCTGCCCTGAAACATGGCACTTAAACCATTTAGGCTTTCATCTGACATCATAAACCTGAGTTCAGTAATTTATATTTCTCTTTATAAAAATCAACCTCATTACTCACGGGTACCATCAAGGCGTTATTTCTTTCATAAAATTGATGCTCAGGTAGACATTATATTCGGAGCACACATTTGGCTAGAAGATAACGTGACCGCATTTCACCGCGCATGCCATTAATCTCGCACATAAATTGGCCTGTGAGGTGTAAAATAAGGAGGAACATATCTTCATCAGTCGGCGGAATCGCTCTAAAAACGTATCCGGCTCGAAGGACGTTGGTACTAAAGGGTTGCAGAGTAAAGGGGAGTGTTTGTGCTCACGAAATTAAATGGGAGCGGAGTTTGTGTTGAAAGAAAAACAACCTATGTAATCTCAACTGATTACAAGCGACCTATATTACGTCATATATACTATTAATCACGCCGGTTTTACAAAGCTAATTCACAGATTACACATACATTGACAACGATTATACGAAGTATTAAAATGCCGCACTTTGGGTTCCAAGAAATTCTTAGATCGCTACCTATGGTATGGTGTAAGTTATGACGTAGGTATCTATCAAGCCAAGGCAACTTAAATACGAGTATGTCTAGACTTTTGCATGTAATCGTGAAGTTAGATTAGAGCTAGAATGTCGATCACAGTCATATTTAATACCCCTGAATATCATGTCATGATGTGGAACTCTTTACCAGTCCACGTGTTCTTCACGGGTCCTTTAAGCGGGGCGTGAAAAAGCTTTACTCAAGGCCGTCAAGGTGAGGGCCATCATGCCATAATGCCATGCTGGCTGCTGGGATGATGGCCATCACTATGGGACTTCACTGACTGCTTAACATCAGGCAGCCGAGTCCATTTGTTGGGCAGAAAAAAAAGTCATGTGAAGTTACTAGCATGACGATCACAGCGTAATGTCTATAGCACGGCGCTGCATTTGAATTTTAAGCAAAAAACACACCTTAATCACTGACATTCGGCAATACGAAATTAAGTTTGATGCTCAAAAAGTCAGCTTGCCTTTTCAGGCCTCAATTTTGTGTCAGACATCCTAATAAGATAATTTAGACCACACGTGTTTAATCATTTACTCTCATTCTTCATCCTTTACGCATTCTCGTCAAAACTAGACATTTTGTCAGAATTTCGTTTACTTGTTTTTACGTATTACATTCTGTATATTAAAAATAGGCTACAATAAATAAACATCAAAAATAATGACTACGAATTTCTAGACGTCTAAGAAATAAAAGTCCAATTTGTGATAAAATATAATCCTGGCTAAATATATTCCTGGCTAAAATATTCTAAAGAAAACATTACTTGACTAGATTAATCCCATCATCTTTCTTATAAAATAAATTGAACAAAAACATGGCGAATAAGGATAAAGAAAAATTAAATTTCTTAAAATATTTCCAAGTTATGAACTTTGTAATACTGTTATTAGAAAGGGATTATATTTTTGCTTCAGGAGCATTAGTGTATTGTTATTCTATAGCTGGGTCGCTTGGTGTGCATAAAGGCACTTATTTAAATTCAAAATATCGTAGCACAAGTAAAATAGCGACTAAAAAATTGCCTAATGAGAGGGCTGTCATTTTTTGTAGTAATAAGTCATTTAATGCTGAACCTGTTTAGGAGTCTGCTTTGCTCAGGACCATAATATGTGATGATTATATTATTTAGTTTTCGTTATTTGACCGAGCCTAGCCTAAATTGGAAATTATTATAAAGTATACATGTTAAGGAAAAATAAGTGTTTAATTACTTGATGCTTAACTTTGCAATATTCAATTTGAAAGATTTCCTCTCGTTATTTACTGCAACACTAAATCAAACGAATAACAACTTCCAGATACACTCAACTTCAAATTGTAAGAGCTGGCTCACTTAGTTACTAATATCATTTAAAGTCTTAATGAGCGAATATCATATAAAACACAGGTCTATATAAATGTAAATCTGCCAAGGAATTAAACGCGAGAACTTACTAGAATCTTCAGTTTCCTTGTAATATTTTGTTCAGAGCGTCTATCATAAGTTCACAAGTTGAGGCGGGCCTTAGGCGTCCATTGCCAGTTTTACATAATTGCCTGTGCTAAGACAATTCGAGGGTAATCTCTCAGAAGAATTGACGGAATTCCGGCCTCCGAAACTGGCACCCTAACTCCGTTCCGGTTGAAAGTTCTCCCGATAGGTAATGGTCGGTCAAACAGAGAATAGGTTTAGCCAGTGTAAATCTTTTAATTTGTATTAATTAAAAATTTTGGCTGGATATAATTAAACGATACGCCTGTCGGAGTTTTTGGACGTCTGGTTAAGTAAATGCTTTGTCATTATCATGGTTCTTTTAGAGTACCTATTCTTTTATATTTTTAATTTGTGATGAACGGGTTCATGGGTAGGTTATTAAGAGCTTTTTTTTAGTTTTTCTGGGTTTGTGTAGTCGTGTAATCAATAGTACTAATACCAGTTTAATGTCACTACATATATTATGGCGCTCTACCATCTCTTTATTCCTACTACATTTATAAATGTGAAAGCTTATGAGAGTGGGTAGATATCTCACGCAAGATCTAAGGAACGTACTTATGTTGATATAACTTTGCAGCGACATCTACGGAATCTAGTAATACATAAATCTTGAAGTACTTGAATCCAAAATATATGGTTACTTGAATCCAGTTTATTGGAGCAGCTATACCTACAGGTTACCTACTCGATAAATTCCAGCTATATCTCTGAGACTAAAATTTATTGAGCAAACGCAGAATTCGTCAGTCGAGCCCTTTGACATGAAATTTATAGCCGTTGGCAAAATGTATTTAGATACCGCAGACTTCAAGAAGTTAAATATAAAGTGTAAAGCTAGTTTATTTGAAGTAGTTCACGCATTTTAATGTTCACACGGCTACACGTGAAGCTAGACACTTTGACCTTTGTACCGTCCTTATGGCGCAGGGAATAAGTGCTAGAATCTTACAGCAGCTGTGTAGCTTGACTTATCACTGTGCACCTTTTAATTTTGTCTATATTTATAAACTGTTCTAAATGTTGTAACTTTTATTCGTATACAAACTGTCATACATTTTTCATTCCCTGTGTGTCGTAAGCGGTAAGAGTAACTAAGGAATATGTACACGAAGTAAATACTATACATGGCAAGAACAAATCGATATCAAACTGTATGTCGTCTGACCAACTTGATTTGTAGAACGAATCCTCCTATTGAGACGCAAATCGGGAGAGGCTATGTCCAGCAGTGAACTGTGAAAGGATGTATGATTAATTTTGTTACCCGCGGCTTCGCATGCGGATAGTAATAATATTTTACTTTAACTTTCATACTTTGCGCGCACCCTATAACCTCCTCAATCAAGCCCTTTCGTAAAATTTGTTCCTAGTGGACGCCTAAAATAAATAAACTACATCTCAGCCAAATAAAAAATTTATACGCCTGGGGATTTTCGAAAGTTAATAATAACTGAAAATATAAGTATAAGTCCAAAACAACACTTTTTAACTTTTTTGTCTGTCTGTCTGTCTGTCTTTCTGTTTGTTGTTGTTGATTCAAATGTCTATGTAGTATATATACCTATATATATAGGTATATATAGTATATAGGGTCGGTATCGTGACAACAGCGCCAACTACCGGGTCAAATTGTATATAAAGTCCTCTACCTTGCAGTGAAAGTCTCATTTGAATCGGTTCAGTTGTTCCAGAGATTACCCCGGACAAACAGAAAGACAGACAGACAGACGGACAGACAGACAGACAGTCAAAATTGTTAAAAAGGGTTGCTTTGGACTAATACTTAATCGTGTAACTAACTATATGCACTTGAAAAAACATATTTATTTTGAAATCACAGACAGACACTTCAATTTTATTTATATGTATAGATGAGTAGAAGAAGTAAAGACTTGTTATCGCAACAACAGCGCCAATTACCGGGTCAAATTGTAGCCTATATGTAGCGCTATAAAGTCCTCTACCTTGCAGTGAAAGTCTCATTTGAATCGGTTCAGCCTTTCCAGAGATTACCCCGAACAAACAGAAAGACAGACAGACAGACAAAAATGTTAAAAAGGGTTGTTTTGGACTTAGAATCGTGTAACTAACTATATGCATTTGAAAAACATAGTTATTTTGAAATCACAGACAGACACTTCAATTTTATTTATATGTAAGTATAGATTATAACACTGATTTTTATTGGCGACGCAAAGTATATCCGCACGCCTCTAGCGGCGAAACCCAGAAGCCGTCAATGTACGACACCTTTCAAAGCTTTCAATATAACTTTGCTTCGAGGTTATGGCGGTAATTGTATTGAGAGCTGAAAAAAGTAGTAGGTAGTGATCTGTGAAAGAATCGTTCACAGAGAACCTCCAAATTGCGCTGCCGGAGTAGCTAGTTAGAATCTTAGCAACGTCAATAGATTCATACATTGGTGCGGCAAACAGCCCACTTCATTTTTGTATTAATCGAACTTTAAACCTAAACCATGGAACAAAGATTATATGGTATGTGCCCTAAACATTTAAACAGCACATAAACTTTGAACCTTAAAGTTTACACGACCAAATGACAGTGACACTAAATACTATCCCAACTAGATGTAAAAACATACCGAGTCAGTAACTTTATGAGTAAAATTTACATACGTCCAAACCACGATGGTGTTACGAAAGATATTAGCTAATAAAAGTCTGTTCGTATTATGGTAATAGGTACGGTTTCAGATTAAGTTATTGTGCGTATGATAGTTAAATCACGGCCTTTGGACCTAGGTACGCCAAATGCTTTTCAATTACTGCGCTTATGACGGTTTAAACTATAGACCAGCCTTTAGAACTGCACCGAGTCACAGAATAGATAGTACTAACGTAACCGAGTATTTGGTCCCACATGGTGCAACACTATGTGGCATCCAGAGATTATTGTTTAGAGTTTGGACATACTTTGTATCCGTTTATTGAATGTCTGTAAAGGTAGCCGCGACAAAGGATTTATGTCTAGATCCGCAATTGACTCAAAAAGAAACATTATTGCACAAATCCTTAAACTGATTTTGTAGTATATCATCTTTATTGTACAATTCCCATAAAACTACAATAAATTTTAACTAAAAGAAAATAACGGATAGTACAATTGGCGGCCTTATCACTATTAAGCAATCTCTTACAGGCAACCTTTGGATGGATAAGAAAACACAGATATTGATCAGATTTTTGTAAGCAAGTGATATACCATCTCTTTTTTAACGTACATTACTTCTTTGGCTTCTAGAAACTATCTCGTAAATAGGTTTTCAAAGTGTGGCTTCAGTAAATTGGTTTGAAAATAATTTGCTTTTGCTAAACGGTCTAATACAGATTAAGACGACATCAAATTTAATCTTAGATCTCAGGTTTTATGAGATAGAATATTATTTTGAAAGGTTTTCTCATAATTTACTAACTAAGAATTTTATCTTTTGAATGGTAAAATAATGCGATACTGTAAAAACATACCAAAAAGGATATTTTGGAAGTACGAACGCCATAGGCTATAAAAGCAAAAAATATGATAGGTAATAATTGAAACAGTTTCAGGTTCAAATTAAAGAGATCATTGCTGGAATTCGGCTGACATACTAGAGGAGATATTCTTGAAGCAAATACCATATCATCTCTTATTTAAACCACTTTCAACACAAATGGAACACTAGACCGGTTTCAAAAAATTATTATTGTGAAAGTTGGACTTTTTTATGAAAGGAATGATAAATGCAGTGAGAATACTATCATTTCAGCCGCAGGACGACCTTTGCTAGACGTCTTTATAACGCTCTCTCCACATGAACCGATCTTAAGCCGCAACCAAGAAAATATACCGAACTGAATATTTCGGAAGGAAAATTTACATATGTCCAAACCACGCGATGGTAACGAACGATATTGCCCCATAGCCCGTCCTTATAGAGGAAACATGGTTTCATCCAATGGCAAAAACATAATTGCTGAATAACTAAGCGACTCACACAAATTGGTTTGAAATAAATTACTTTTAGCTAAACGGTGTAATGCGGATTAAGATGGCTACAAATTGAGCCTTAGATTTTGTACTTTTAATAATAATAATAATAATAATTTTTATTTGCATCAAACACAGTACATAAGGTGTTACAATAATAGATATTTGGTATCATATGTTTGGCTGTAAACAGCATGCAAAACTTTTAGCCGTAGAAACAATGTTACTTAAGCCAGTAAGTAGTTCATTACAGTGAAATACAAAAACGATAATTATAACATATATTACAAAATTTAAAACAGTACTCATAATAAGAAAAATAAAATTAATTACAGAATCAAAGAAATTTACAACGAACAGCTGGTATACATATTATTTATGGTATTTTTTTCTTCCAAGTAATCATTAATTGAATAGAAAGCTTTGGTTGCAAGCCATGACCAAAGCCGCGATTTAAACACTTTACTTGGCAGATCTATTAAGTCTTTTGGTAATTTATTATAAATTTTGATGGCCATAGTGTAAGAATTTCGACGATACAATTCAGTTCTTAGGCTAGGTACAAGTAATTTATCAGGATGTCTAGTATTAAACGTACAGTGATCACTCCATTTGGGGAATAGGTAAGGATGTGTTTTTACAAAATAACAGCATTCAAGGATGTAGATAGATGGAAGTGTCAATAATTTTAGTTTGGGAAATAATAATCTACAAGATGTAAGTGGAGGTACACCGGCCAGTGCACGGATGCATTGTTTCTGGGCTACAAAAACTTTATACATCTCAACAGAGTTACCCCACAAAAGGATACCGTATCTAATTATTGATGCTACATATCCATGGTATGCTTGTATCGCCGTATTTTGATTCGCAACTTTAGTTAACCGCCAGAGAGCATACGCAAATCTATTCAATTTGTTACAAACTTTTTTCACGTGTAGGGCCCAACGACATTGTCTATCTAGAATTATACCTAAGAAGGAAACATCTTCTGACTCTTGAATTGTTTCATTCATATACTTAACTCTAAGATTGTTTTTGTTAGGATATCTATTATAAAATTGCATAAATCTGGTTTTACTAATATTAACCTTGAGTTTATTGTTATCTAACCATGTTACTATTTCAGATATACAACTGTTTATGTCATCATTGTAATTGCTAGCTTTAGACTCTGATATTACTACCGCTATATCATCGGCAAAGAGTGTGCAATCGTGCCGTGTTACTTCAGGCAGATCATTTATAAATATTAAGAAAAGCAGTGGTCCCAATATGCTTCCTTGAGGGACACCTAGTTGGTTTTTCACGAGATCTGATTTAATGTGAGTATCATGCTTTGGTTCATTCACACTGAGGATATCAACGTACTGAGTTCTGCCGGTTAGATAACTCTCTAGCCATTTATTTGCGATACCTCTAATCCCATAATTTTCACATTTGATAAGTAGCTGGCTGTGGGGAACAACATCGAACGCTTTACTTAAATCAAAGAATATAGCTGAGGTGCGTACATTTTTATCTAAATTTTGGAGTATCTTATTGACCAAAATTAAAAACTGCTAGCGTTGTAGATTTGCCTTTTTGGAAGCCGTTCTGTTGTTTTTTAAGAATATTATGTTTACTTATAAAAGATGTTAACCGGTTTTGCATTATTTTTTCGAAGACTTTCGCTATAGTAGGGATTAGAGCTATTGGACGATAGTTATTTATAACTGTTTTATCCCCTTTTTTAAAAATGGGTTTGATTACAGAAGTTTTTAAGCAATTAGGAAAACAACCTTCTTCGAATGATAAATTGATAAGGTAGGTCAATATATCAGATAAGAAAGGAGCACTTTCTTTTAGTACCATCGTTTGAATGTCATCGTAACCTGTTGAATTTGTATTTCTGAGTGATTTTAAGATGATATAGACTTCTCTAGGGGTGGTAGGTTGTAAAAATATGGTGGAATCGTTTCGTTTAATGAGACTGGCGTTGCTATTTGTTAACTGGCTTAAAGATAAGTTACTGTTGGAAGTTGAGGTAACGAAGAAATTATTAAATGAAGTAGCAATTTTGTTTGGATCTGTTATCATTTGTCCATCCATGTTGATTTTACAAATATAGTCACAATGGCTGCTTTTGTTTTCTAGTTTTTTTATTAACGACCACGTGGCTATGCATTTATTTTTGGAATTTGTGATATATTTTATATTACTTAATTTTTGGGCCTTGTATACACAATGTTGCAATAAACTTGAATATTTCCTATATTCTTCCTTTATGCTTAGACTTTTGTTCCTATAATAGCTGAAGCGAAGATTTCTTTTTACTTTGGAGGAAATTCTCAGGCCTCGTGTAATCCACGTTTTATTTATAGGTTTGGCAGTACACTTTATTTTCTTAATTGGGAAACAAAGGTTATAAAATAAGACTAATGTTTCGTGAAATAACTGGCAGGCATTATTATAGTCAGATTCCTCGCGTACTTCTTGCCAAGACAGGCTTGCCATACACTCTTTGAATTTCTCAATGTTATCTAAATGGAAGTCTCTTCTGTAAATGAACAAGGGCATTGACAGCATAGGTTTGCTATTTGTGGTAAAAGTGATAGTTTGGGCGGTGTGATCGGATAAACCTAAGTTAAGTACCTTACCTATTGCGTCAGGGATATTGCTAATAATTTGGTCCAAACATGCATCGATTCTTGTAGGTTCATTGATATGTAAGTAGTAACCATAGTTATTTATTAACATGTGATATTCATCTACGGCTTTTGATTGTTTAAATAAATTTATATTAAAATCACCGGCTATGATAACTTTTTTCTTTGTTTTTTTACGAAGTTCAGACATTAACAATTCTAAATTAGTGAGGAAATGATTGGGGTTTGAGTTTGGAGTTCTATAAATGCAGATAACAATACAATTATATTGCGGGATTTCAACACCACAATACTCAAATGAGAATTCAGTAGTCAACTCTTTCATCAGTTGAAACTTTGAAGAATTTAAAGTATCTCTAGACAAAATGCATACCCCTCCACGTCTTTTATCAGGCCTGCAATACCAATCAATAAGCTTATAATTTTCAATATGTACGTTAGATTCTTCTCCAGATTTTAAAAATGTTTCACTTAGGCAGATAATATCGACAACTACATTTTTATTATATGCTTCTTCAAGGTAAATCTGAAGTAATTCAGATTTACTTAATTTTCCGGCAATATTTTGATGAAATACTGTCAAGGTTTTAAGGCTATCATTTTTAGAATCGAAAAAATCTATCCCCTTTATCTAACGGCTTTTGAGACGTATATGAAGAAAGTTGTCTCTTAGAAAAAGTGTGTTCTAACGTCGTTTTACTTAAATTTGCGGTATTATGGGTTACTTTGAAATAATCTAAGATAGTTTTCTGTTTCTTTTGCGAGTTAAATGCTGTCTGTACATTTTCGTTAATATTTTTATCAAACGACAGACAATTTTGTTTGTGGTTCCTAAAATTTAAAAACTTAGTTTGATAGTCCATGCTATCAATGACAAAATGACGACTGGTGACAAAAAGACGAAGACTGGCGGTAGGTGCAAATAAAGTAACCACACATTCAAAATTTGAAATATATTTTAAATTAGATTTACCACATATAAAGTACTGTTTTTGTGCTAATTATAACTAAAATACTTACAGTTATATGTCCTAGTGTTATTAGTTCTGTATGTGACACTTAAGAACATTGCACAAACACCACCTGCCAACTGATCAGTTTCACCATATCTATCATCACTATCACTAAGATACAACAAGATACTCTGGAGATATGTCACAATACGCTGATATTGTACTGGCGCAGAAGAGTCTTGAAGAAAGTGTGACCAAAAAAATGGACCAACTTCAGGCCCAGTTACAAAGTGGAACGGCTGCCAAAGATACTGTAGCCAAAGTAGCAGAAGAGTTCCGTACATTTCGGGAACTAACTTTTTCTATGTTTGGGCTGCTCAGGAAGCAAATTGCTGCATGCGCTCAGGCTGTTGACAACATTGACATGAGACAACGAAAGAAAAGCCTAATATTCTCAGGTATTCCTGAACACAGTAAGGAAAACTGTGTGGCCATTGTTCTAGATGTTCTTCATACAAGATTAGCGATGAAGGATGTCTCTGAAAGTTCCATAAAGACATGCCATCGTCTTGGGAGCAATGGTAAAGAGCATCATCGTCCTATTGTGGTAAAGTTTGCGAGCTTGGAGGTGAAGGATGCTGTCTGGAGAGGGAAGACCAAGCTAAAAGGGTCGTCAATATCCGTCAGGGAGTTCTTGACCAAGGCGCGGCAGGCAACTTTCAGTAAGGCGAGGCAACATTTTGGGATGCGGGGTTGCTGGACTCAAGACGGCATTGTAAATATCAAGTGCCCTGATGGAAGTCGTCTCAAAGTTACTTCACTGGACGAGTTGGAGCCGTTACTCAAAAAGTATCCCAAAGTTTCTTCAGGTACCTCTAGCTGAACTTGGTATAACCAGTAATGTCTCTTTTTGTTCTACGCATCCGCATAATGAACTTTCTATTGTTTCATTTTGTTTGATAACGTGTATGTAAACAGAATACTTGTATTGACAAATTCTATTTTGTCTTGAGCCACTAGCATGTTTTGATAACATTACTTCGTACTTAATAACCCACTTTTCCTAATTACAAGTATTTAAATCAGTGCAATTATAAACTTTTTTGTAGGTGTTTACTGTTTAAGTTAAATGTCAAAGTGACATGACATATGATTGTTATGACATTTGAATTCTTTCGGATGCGTTCAGAAACAATCCTTTCTTAAAAATTGTTTGTCATGCTAACTTTAATCATAGTCGTGTATTTTATTTGGTTTGTCTTATTTTAAAGAATGTAATTATAGCTGTAAGATCAGTATATTGTCAATTGCTTCAGTTGGCGGGTGGTGCAGAGGTCACATAATTAATAGTCAATTTCGTGCATGTTATTATTAATATTTATTTATTTTTAAGTTAGTCTATTATTATTATTATATATATATATAAATTATTATGTCTATTTCCGATGATGATTCTTTTTTATCAGCGAATGATTCAGATGATTTATCTGCCGATGATAGCTTCTGTTCACTTAATGATAACCAGTCCCTACGTGAAATACTACACGAGAAGTTTAATCTGAAAGCTAATGGCTTATTAAATGTGTGTCATATTAATGCACAAAGTGTGCCAAGTCATCATAACGAACTCTTAGCTACATTTACCGACATCAACGTTCATGCCATCCTGATCTCTGAGAGCTGGCTCAAACCTCACCTCCTTTCTACCTTATACCCTCTTTCTGGTTTTGTCTTAATCCGGAACGACCGGAATGACAGGCGAGGCGGAGGCGTTGCTGTTTACCTCCGTAGCAATCTATCCTTTAAAATTCTTACTTCTTCCTCTCAAAACTCTACTCCTGCGGAGTATCTTTTTCTAGAGGTTTGGGTCAGGGGAACTAAATTGGTTCTTGGAGTAGTATACTGTCCTCCTTCTGTCAATTACTTCACTGATTTGGAATCGGTTTTAGAATCGCTGGGTTCTGAGTACGCACATCATATCATCATGGGCGATTTCAACACTGACCTTCTGTCCCATCTTTCATCTCGCTCCCTCAAACTCACCCACATCATCGAGTCTGCCAGCCTCCACGTTTTGCCCCTCAATGCCACTCACCACAACTCTAACGGGGAGGACACCTGGTTAGACTTAATCCTCACTTCTAATCCTACCTTAGTCCACTTTCACGGTCAACATCCTGCTCCTGGCTTCTCCCGTCATGACCTTGTCTTCCTCTCGTATGTCCTGAAGCCTCCTAAACCATGTCCTAAAGTTCTGTACTTGCGTTGTTTTGGGCGCATGGACGTTGAAAAATTGAGGTTGGATGCAGCAAAAATCGACTGGAAACCGTTGACATCGGCCATCACTATCGACGACAAAGTAGACTTGTTCAACAACACGGTTAAGAGGTTATTCGATGTGCATGCTCCTATTAGAAAGGTCAAATTGAAGCGTCCACCTGCACCTTGGATGACAGAGGGTATTCGGATGGCAATGCGACGCAGAGACCGAGCTTTTCGAAAGTATAAAAAGGATCGGTGTGAAGACAATTGGTCTCTCTTCAAGATAGCAAGGAACAGGTGCAATCAGATGGTACGCAACGCTAAACGCCGACATATTCACGAAAACATTACTAATTCATCCCCTGCCAATGTATGGCAGTTTTTAAGATCACTGGGCATAGGTAGACCTCACGGCCAAGTGGTTCTACCGGTGACTATTGGTTTGGATGACATTAATCGTCATTTTTCTACCACTCTCACTTTAGACGACCAAACCAAGCGTCAAACCATGGCCTACTTGGATGGTATACCTCGTCCGAACATTAACTCTTTCTCTTTTTCTCCTTTATCATCTGGTGAGATCAAAAAATCTATCCTATCCATTAAGTCCAAAGCCGTGGGTTGCGATGACATTAGTCGTCGCATGATCACGGTTATCCTTGATCAAATCCTGCCTATAATTACCCATATCCTGAACTTTTCCCTTGACACAGGTAAATTTCCCCACCTATGGCGTAAAGCCTATGTGTGTCCTTTACCTAAAATTTCCAATCCCACTCTGCTGACAAATTTCCGGCCTATATCCATACTTCCTTTTCTATCCAAGGTACTTGAGTCGTGCGTTCAGAGACAGTTGTCCGGGTTCGTTTACCATAACAATATCCTTTCTCCACTTCAATCTGGATTCAGACCTGGACATAGTACTCTCTCCGCATTGCTCAAGGTGACTGGCGATGTGAGGGCGGGGGTTGAGGAAACCAAGGTTACACTTTTGATCTTGGTGGACTTCTCAAACGCCTTCAACAACGTCAATCACGACCTGCTTCTTTCAATTCTTTCCTACCTCATGATCTCACCGATGGCACTGGAATGGTTCTCATCTTATCTTCGAGGACGCCAGCAGTCAGTACGGATTGATGAAACCTCATCAATCTGGTGTGACTTGAACTCTGGTGTTCCTCAAGGCGGAATACTTTCTCCTCTTTTGTTCTCATTATTTATTAATCTCCTTACTCATGAACTTAATTGTGCGTACCATCTGTATGCCGATGATCTGCAGCTTTACACACAATCCAAGGCGGAAAATCTACATTCTGCAATAGGAGCAATAAACCAAGATCTTAATGCAATCAAGGATTGGTCGAAACGGTTTGGATTGGCTGTGAATCCTGATAAATGTCAGGCGATTCTAGTTGGCAGTTCCCGTATATTAAACAGGGTTGACCTGCAGGCACTACCAGCCGTCATGTTTGATGGGCAAATTATCCCATTTAGTTCTAGCGTCAAGGATCTTGGTTTATATATTGACAGCAACCTTGATTGGCACACCCAGGTAGCGAACGTCAGTCGTAAAGTAACTGGTGCCTTACGGTCGCTCTATCGGCTGAAGAACTTTCTGCCGGTCAAGACTAAGACAACGTTAGTACAGACTTTAATATTTCCTATAATCGACTATGGTGATGTGTGCTACCTCGACCTTAATGCAGATCAGCTCAACAAGCTCGACCGCCTTCTCAATAATTGCATTAGATTCGTTTTCAATCTCCGCAAATATGATCATATTACAGAGCACCGATTAAAGTTACGATGGTTACCCATTCGTCAACGGCGTAGCTTACGTACTTTGTGTACTCTCTATTCTTTATTGCACTCCCCACATGCTCCTGCGTATTTAACTCCTCACTTTCAATTTCTTTGTAATACACATGAGAAAAATCTTCGTTCCTCAAATAACCTTCTTCTTCTTTGTCCTTCTCACACTTCTAGCCTTGTACATTCTTCGTTTAACATTCAATCTATCCTTCTCTGGAATGCTCTCCCTCTCGATATCAGGATGTCGACTAACCGTTTCACATTTAAAACCAGAGTTCGACAGACTTTCATAGACGCACAAACTGAATCATCGTAGGATTATCGTCTATTTATTATGTATGTATATAGTTATATTGTATATATGTAAAGTATTTTGTATTATATCGGTATATGTATAATATATATGTATATAGATAAGGTATGTAAGTACTACATTAATGTATATATATATATATAATTATGTATTAATTAGGTTTCTATCTAAGATTCAATGCAAATTTATGAATTGCACCTATTACTTGTATCTCTGCATCACCCAAAGGTTGACTGGCAGATAATGCCTACGGCATTAAGTCCGCCTCTGTACAATTTATGTGCATAAAGTTTAAATAAATAAATAAATAAATAAATAAAATTTATCTGTTTACTTAAATTATATAAAATGCTATACTTATTACTAAATTTAAGTAGTTTGCTTATATCTAAATATTTTATTGTGCTATAGCTGTTGCATAACAGTCTAATAACATTATTTAACATAATCTCGTTAAGGTACTTGTTTTTTGCTATACCTGTAACTATTATAGGTGTGTGTTTGAACTTCTTGAACGTTACAGCTAATTCCATAGTTAGTCGAGTTGGATTAGAGTCATTTTCACCCACGCATAGTACAAGCTTGTCGTTTTCATTCAGTGTTAAGTTTTGGCATTCCTTGAGTACTTCTTCTGATGTTGCAAATGGTTTGGTGAGTGCTGTTATCTGGTAGTTTTCATATTTGTTGTTTACTCTCGTGTGTAGTAATGTAGCAGCCAGTCCAACAGCTTGTTGTGTGCCTAGTATTACTATCCTCCGCTTTGGGGTTTTGTTTGGTACAATTTCAGGGGTGGAAGAAATTGGAACTTTTATTTTTGTCTTTGGTCCAGCAGAACATTCCGTTCGATCTCTACTAATTTATTTTCAACACACTCTGGTTGGTTTTCCGGTAAGAAGTTAATTTTCCTTTTGATCATACTTGCTTTGTTGGTAGTTGTCTTTGGTGTATGGTTTATAGCGGTTCGCAGTAATTGAGAAGTTTTGTCGCAGTTAGGCGTGCTACATATCTGTAGTAAGCTTTTAACCTTAATTTCAAGCTCTTTGATTTTTGCTTTCAGTGTATTATTTTCCAATGATAACTTGTCTATCTCATTATGAGCACTTTTAATTTGGTAGTTGAGGTCTTTGTTAGCATCTTTAAGGTCATTTATTTCCGTATCGTGGTTTGACGATAAATCTGGTAAACTGCCAGTTCTAGTTGGGTTTCCTGTTGGTATTGCGGAGTAGCTCTCATTGTAATCAGAAAGTGAATCAAAAGAGTTGTCCATTCTTGTATTCATCTTTTTACGGAGAGTAACATTCATTTCATAGGACATTATGCACGTAGTTAAAATTATTTTCAGTATTTATTTCATAAATCCGTAGTTTAAAAAAACTTTCTTTAACAAGGATTTTTGGAGTCTGTCTTGATAGAATCTTAGTTTTAGTGTAGACCAGTAGGTCATAGCAAGACAGATAGTAATCTGTCTTGTTATTTTTGAATTGGTATTGGACTTGTTAGACCGTTACTGAACATGCCTGCCTCCGTGGTCCAATGGATAGCGTATATTCCCGGGTCAAGCAAAAGTGTTACATACTGAGTTTTTCCGAATTCTCAGTAGCAGAACGGAGTCTGGCAATGTTCCCGATAGCAGCAATAGTTCGTTTAGGACCTAAAATTCATAAGACGAAATGTAACCATACAAATTATTGAAAACGGGTCATTTTCGCGATATTTAATTAATTCAAGGTATAAATACCTCTGTTTTATCGCCGTTTCGGCCGTCTTACAACGGCCATGGTCGCGGCATGGCGCCCGTTTTCATAAAATTGTATGATGTATACAAATCGCGAAAGTTTAAAAATGGTTGCTAACGCTCCTGTTCAAAATGTCTAAGATATTATTTTATTTCGTTTGCTTCTTTAGTTTTCTTTAGCGGGATAATTGATCAGAAATTAGCAGTAATACCTACTGTTGTCATTTATGAGAGATAGTTGATAAATTATTGATGGGATTAATAATTAAATTAGTTTTCACATTCACCATACTTGCAATATTCAACTTTGTGGTCTAAATTACATAGATTTCCTAGATTTTTTTGTTTTCCGACCATGAGACTGTTAAAGTAATATGTTATTTGTGCATAATTAAAATGTCGTGCATTCAAGTCTACTTTTCTTTTGTTCACTGGTATGATTTGTTTGTCACTACTACGCGGAACTTTGAACTGTGTTGTACAATTATTTCTAAAGCTAATCCATTTTAAAGTCTCATGTATATGCACACCAAACAACATAGGTTGTATTATAATTCTATAGGTAGCTATAGAATTATAATACACTAATGCTCCTGAAGCAAAAATATAATCCCTTTCTAATAACAGTATTACAAAGTTCATAACTTGGAAATATTTTAAGAAATTAAATTTTTCTCTATCCCTATTCGCCATGTTTTTGTTCAATTTATTTTATAAGAAGGATGATGGGATTAATTTAGTCAAGTAATGTTTTCCTTACAATATTTTAGCCAGATAATATACATATTTTAGCCAGGATTATTTTTTTATCACAAATTGGACTTTTATTTCTTAGACGTCTAGAAATTCGTAGTCATTATTTTTGATGTTTATTTATTGTAGCCTATTACAACTTCCAAACACACTCAACTTCAAATTGTTAGAGCTGGCTCACTTAGTAACTAATAACATTGGAAGTCTTAATGAGCGAATATCATATAAAACACAGGTCTATATAAATGTAAATCTACCAAGGAATTAAACGCGAGAACTTACCACATAAATCTGCGGTAACACTCGAAAGTAAGTATCTTCAGTTTCCTTGTAATATTTTGTTCAGAGCGTCTATCATAAGTTCACAAGTTGAGTCGGGCCTTAGGCGTCCATTGCCAGTTTTACATAATTGCCTGTGCTAAGACAATTCGAGGGTAATCTCTCAGAAGAATTGACGGAATTCCGGCCTCCGAAACTGGCACCCTAACTCCGTTCCCGTTGAAAGTTCCCCCGATAGGTAATGGTCGGTCAAACAGAGAATAGGTTTAGCCAGTGTAAATCTTTTAATTTGTATTAATTAAAAATGTTGGCTGGATATAATTAAACGATACGCCTGTCGGAGTTTTTGGACGTCTGGTTAAGTAAATGCTTTGTCATTATCATGGTTCTTTTAGAGTATTCTTTTATATTTTTAATTTGTGATGAATGTGTTCATGGGTAGGTTAAAGAGCATTTTTTATTTTTCTGGGTTTATGTAGTCGTGTAATCAATAGTACTAATACCAGTTTCATGTCACTACATATATTATGGCATTCAACATCCCTCTATTCCTAATACATTTATAAATGTGAAAGCTTATGAGGGTGGGTGGATATCTCACGCAAGATCTAAGGAACGTACTTACGTTGAAACGTTTCTACTTATGTAGATGAAACTTTGCAGCGACATCTACGGAATCTAGTAATACATAAATCTTGAACTACTTGAATCCAAAATATATGGTTACTTGAATCCAGTTTACTGGAGCAGCTATACCTACAGGTTACCTACTCGATGAATTCCAGCCATATCACTGAGACTAAAATTTATTGAGCAAACGCAGACTTCGTCAGTCGAGCCCTAAGATTGACATGAAATTTATAGCCGTTGGCAAAATGTATTTAGATAGCGCAAACTTCAAGAAGTTAAATATAAAGTGTAAAGCTAGTTTATTTGAAGTAGTTCACGCATTTTAATGTACACACGGCTACACGTGAAGCTAGACACTTTGACCTTTGTACCGTTCTTATGGCGCAGGGAATAAGAGTTAGAATCTTACTGCTGCTGTGTAGCTTGACTTATCACTGTGCACCTTTTAATTTTGTCTATATTTATAAACTGTTATAAATGTTGTAACTTTTATTCGTATACAAACTGTCATACATTTTTCATTCCATGGGTGTCGTATGCGATAAGAGTTACTAAGGAATATACACGAAGCAAATACTTTTGGCGATGCTAAGATTCTAACAAGCTACTCTAGCGGCGAATTTGGAAGTTGTCCGCGTAGACACTTTTGAGAGCTCAATGCAATTACCACTATAACCTCCAAGCAAAGTTGTATTGAAAGCTGTCAAAAGTGTCGTACCCGGACAACTTCCAAATTCGCCGCTAGAGGCGCGCCGATAATCATTGCATCGGTAATACATGGCAAGAACAAATCGACATCAAACTGCAATACATGGCAAGAACAAATAGACATCAAACTGAATGCCGTCTGACCAACCTGATTTGTAGAACGAATCTTGACTGGACGAATCTTGAATTTTAACTGCACGGTTGGCGTAGTGGTTTCAGTGGTCACCTCGCCGCTCGACACAGCGCCGAGTGTTGTGGGTTCGATTCCCCCACGAGACAACACTTTGTGTGATCCATAAATTGTTGTATCCATTGTGTCCGTTGGTTCTAAGTTTGCAAAGTCCCCCGCGACACAGGATTTATTCCTAGTGCGGGAGTTGTCTTTAAAAATAAATAAAAAAAAGAGCCTCCAATTTATTCACAATGCTATTGAGACGCAAGTCGGGAGAGGCTTAGGTATGTCCAGCAGTGAACTGTGAAAGGATGTAAGATTAATTTGATTATTTTATTTAATCATTATAACCCCGACTTTTTATAGATTCATACATTGGTGCGTGGTGAGTCCGTGTGGTGACGAGTCTGTGTGGTGACGGGTTAAGAATACGGAATGTCACCACCCCATATCATCCCATGGGTGTCGTAAGAGCCGACAGTGGGAGCATATTATGCAGAGAACAGCACTGTAATAGAAGGAAAACTTGATACAAACCCTATACCAACCCGTTTGGCCAGCGTGGTATAGTAGGCCAATTCCTCCTTTCAAAGGAGAGGCCAAGTCCAGCAGTGGACTATTAGAGGCTGATGATAGTACATTGGTGCGGCAAACAGCCCATTTCATTTTTGTATTAATCAAACTTTAAACCTAAACCATGGAACAAAGATTATATGGTCTGTGCCTTAAACCATTAAACAGCACATAAACTTTGAACCTTAAAGTTTACATGACCAAATCTCAGTGACACTAAATACTATCCCAACTAGTACTTATCTATTACTTATCTATGAATGCCGCACTATGGTATGCCGAAGACAGCAACACGTGGAGGACTGTCTACAAAGACTCAGATTTCAGTAACGAAGAAACGAATAAAAATAAACATATTATAACTAAATAATCTAATGATTGAAAAAAATACTTTAAAATTATTGCAATTTAAAAATGTCAGCCTATATTTACACTGCTTATAGTTTCGAAAAAAAAACTTACTGCCTCTGACAAAAATATTTTGAGAAAAAAAATTTGGAAGGAATTGGTCGGTCCTTCGGGGGCCCCCCTGAGGACGGAGGCCCTGGGCACGGGCCCCGTGTGCCCTTATGGTAAAGACGGTACTGCCTCTGCCTACCCCTTCGGGGCTACAGGCGTGAATCTATAAATAAAATGAATCATATAAGCACAAGACATCTTTTCTATATAAGGGTATGTTTACGGAGTATACGACACCATCTGCGCTACATCGCTGTTTATCAACTCTCAAAACTATTTTTCGCGGGAATCGGCAATATTGTTTCTCATTGTTTGTGACGGAATAACGTGTGTCGTATGTAATTTAGGCAAAAAGTTCTGAACATGATAACTTCGTCGGAAATATGGCAAAGTTAGGTACTACTTTATTTCATTGTCAATGAAATTAATTCATGTTTAGTATTATTCTTCTTTACGTACATATATTTACGTATACCAGACAGCAATAATATAGTGAAGATACTAACAGACCCTCTGTATTGGGTTCGAAACCCCGGCGCGCACCACTGACTTTTCGCAGTAATATGCGTAATATTGACAAAGTATTGTGGAGGAAGAAAGGTGTGGTGTTCCTCCAACTAGAGGGAGGATCCCTGTCAGTCCGACGGACGTATTTCAGATGTTTTATATATAGATACAACTTGGCGCGCGAACTCTGCTTGCGCGATTCAGCACCTTGTTTTTCCCTGTCAGTCCGACGGACGTATTTCAGATGTTTTATATATTATAGATCCAACTTGGCGCGCGAACTATGCTTGCGCGATTCAGCACCTTGTTTTTCCCTCATTGTGTCCGATAGATGTCGCAGGACTGCTGTTGAAGCTTTCATCGTCGCTCGCTAGATGGCCTCAGTTGTATGTAGCTACCCCTACAGTATAATTAATTTAACACACATACATATATTCACGCCTTTTTTCCATTGGGGTAAGCAGCTTTTGCTTCTTTTCTTATAAACTTTTTTCACGCGCTTCCTCTACATACCTTTCCTCTTCATGCAATTATTATAAGTAAGTAGTCATTGTCGTATTAAATATGACTGTACTCGTCATGCCAGTTATCTAACTTGACGATGAGATGCAAAAGTCTAAGACATACCTACTCGTATCTAAGTTGCCTTGGCTGCATAGATAATTACTAGCGATGTTCCGGATATCCGTATCCGTATCCGCAGATATCCGAGGAAGACGAAAGATCCGTATCCGTGTCCGTATCCGTTACTTTTCTCACGGATCTTTTACGAATCTTTCACCTTATTAATTTTCTATTGATAGGATGGAATGCTATAGGTGGTTAGATAGAATTAAAAAACTATTGAATTCCATGCAGAGTATTTTTAATATAATTTCAATACAAGTCCAAATATGATCTGTCTAATGTTCTGTCGGGCGTGCGTGACGTCAACTATCCTTTCAAGGACGCACGCACCGACATCGATTCAGTAAGAAAATAAAGATCAGTATCCATATCCGCGGATCTTGACATCTAATATCCGTATTCTGACCGTATTGACTTCCACACACTGGGGAGCATCGCCTGATGTAGCCCGAACTACTGGCCTGGCTTTATGTTACTCCGCGGGTGAATTTGCGTGTTCAGTTTGGCATCGATCGGCTCACGCAAAACAAGCTGACTTGGCGCTGAACGAAACGTGTCGAATAATCACAGGATGCCTTAAGCCAACACCATTAAATAAAATTTACCCCCTGGCAGGCATTGCCCCACCCGCGGTTCGCCGAGAAGTGGCCTGCATAGTCGAGAAACGCCGCCAGGAGGAGGACCCCCGGCATCCATTGCACGACCATAAACTGCCCCGTAGCAGACTAAAAAGCCGCAAAAGCTTTTTGCGATCTACTGAGGCTAGCAAAGACCAACCAGCTAACCTAAGGAAAAAAATGTGGCATGAGACAGTTCCACCCCCCACCAATTATGTTGATGCCAACGAACACCTACCCCCCGGTGGCGATCTGCAATGGCCCGTATGGAGATCCCTGAATCGATTACGAAGCCAGGTTGGCCGTTGCAGATATAACCTAGCCAAATGGGGTATAATCGATCCGGCCAAAACGCAGTGCGAATGTGGCATCCCAGAACAAACCATGAACCACCTGCTGGAGTGTCCCAAATGCCCGCACAGATGCTCGGAGGCCGATTTGCACCAAGCCACCGACAATGCAGTTGCTGTGGCCACACACTGGGCTGATGCCGTTTGATCTCTATACCATCGACTCGAGAAGAAGAAGAAGAAGAAGAAGATTCTGATCCGTATCCGTGGATATACAGTTTTAACGAGCCGGCACATCACTAATAATTACACCTCGTTGGTCTCGCGGCTCGCTAAATGTGCGCGTGGGATTGGGAGGTCTCAGGTTAGATTCCCGGGTCGGGAAAAGTGTTATTGTGTTTTTCCGTAAGGAAATTCTCAGTAGCAGCACGGAGTCTGGTAATGTGCCCGGTACGGCAATAGGCTCGCCCCCTATTACATGGAACCTAAAAATTCTTGGCGAAATGTGGGTGTAATATTACACCTCTGCCTACCCCTTCGGGGATACAGGCGTGAGTCTATAAATAAATAAAACCATAGTATAGGTTAAGATCCAAAACTTTTGTCTTGGAACCCAAAGTGCGGCGTTTTGAAACTTCGCATAATCGTTGTCAATGTATGTGTAGTCAGTTAATTAACTTTGTAAAACAGGCGTGATTAATGATATATATGACGTAATCTAGGTAGCTTGTAATCAGTTGAGATTACAGAGGTTGCTTTACTTTCAACCCTATCTCCGCTCCCATTTAATTTCGCGAGGAGCAAACACTCCCTTCTCTTTGCAACCCTTTAGTAGCAATGTCCTTCGAGCCGGATACGTTTTTAGAGCGATTCCGTCGACTGATGAAGATATTTTTCCTCCTTATTTTACACCTCGCAGGCCAATTTATGTGCGAGATTAATGGCATACGCGGTGAAATGCGGTCTCGTTATCTTCAAGCCAAATGTGTGCTCCGAATATAATGTCTACCTGAGCATCAATTTTATGAAAGAAATAACGCCTTGATGGTACCCGTGAATAATGAGGTTGATTTTTATAAAGAGAAATATAAATTACTGAATTCTGTTTCATGTTAGCAGAATTAAGCCTAAATGATTTAAGTACTGTTTCAGGGAATATGCCTTTATTATTTATAAGACTTTTACTTAGGTTTTTTCATTTAGGTCACTAGAGGTCGGAAGTGTTGTGAACGCCGTAACAAATGTTTGTCTAAGTTCAGATAGGTAGTAGGTTTATGAGAGTAAAATAATGCCAGAAATACTGCGAACTACTTATTATTACCCTTGAATGTCATGTCATGTGAGATTACTAGCATGGCCATCGCAGCATAAGTCTATAGCATGACGCTGCATTTGAGTTTTTAAACACTACCATTCGGCAGTACGAAATTAAGTTTGACGTCTCAAAAAGTCAGCTTACCTTTTATCGCCTCAATTTTGGGTTAGTGATCCTAATAAGATGATTGACTTTTGACTTTTGATTATTGACTCATTTTTCATCATTTATGCATGCTCGTCTTAACTAGACATTTCGTCAGAATTTCGTTTACTTGATATTACGTATTACATTCTGATTAATAAAAATAGGATACAATAAATAAATATCAAAAATAATGACTACGAATTTCTAGACGTCTAAGAAATAAAAGTTAAATTTGTGATAAAAAATAATCCTGGCTAAATATATTTCTGGCTAAAATATTGTAAAGAAAACAGTGCTTGACTAAATTAATCCCATCATCTTTCTTATAAAATAAATTGAACAAAAACATGGCGAATAAGGATAAAGACAAATTAAATTTCTTAATATTTCCAAGTTATGAACTTTGTAATACTGTTATTATAAAGGGATTATATTTTTTCTTCTATAGCTGGGTTGCTTTTATTATAGGATGTTAAAAATATAAAGACGAAGAAAAGTAAGAAGAAAGAATAATAAGAAGAAAATTTGCCTCTGTTACCAGCCATGAAAAGTCATTGGTTAGCGACCTATTGACCTTGTGACCATGTTTAGGGGTCTACTTTGCTGAGGACCAAAATTCGGTGCTATCAACTATATTACCGTACAATCAGACAAGTCGGCGCTGGATCAGTTTGAAAAAAATCCCTTGGCTCGCTCATAGAGTCGAGGCACACTAGAAACTGGTTTTTTATACAAGTATCAATGTGCGTGTAAAGTAGCACTGAAAGCGACGATGTCTTGCTGAGCGATTCTCGCCCTTATAGCGGTCTAGCGGGAAGTTGTTCGACTGTACCTACTCACCACATATTTTCTTAAAGAAAACCTTCAAGACCATGTGCGATGAATATATTGGTAAGTTTTTGTTATTTGACAGAGGTTGGAAGAGCGTTCAAGCTTAAATGTTTAAAATACTTCATGCGCTTAAATTTGCAACATTTAATTTGAAAGGTTTCCTCTCGATGTTTGCTTCATAGCTAAATCAAACGAGTAGCAACTTTTAAATACATTCGCAACTTCAAATCGTTAGAGGTGACTCAGTAACTGATAACATTCGAAGTCTTAATTAGCGAATATCATATAAAACACAAGTCTATATAAATGTAAATCTTCCAAGGAATTAAACGCGAGAACTTACCACATAAATCTGCGGTAACACTCGAAAGTAAGTATCTTCAGTTTCCTTGTAATATTTTGTTCAGAGCGTCTATCATAAGTTCACAAGTTGAGGCGGGCCTTAGGCGTCCATTCCCAGTTTTACATAATTGCCTGTGCTAAGACAATTCGAGGGTAATCTCTCAGAAGAATTGGCGGAATTCCGGCCTTCGAAACTGGCATCCTAACTCTGTTCCGGTTGAAAGTTCCCCCGATAGGTAATGGTCGGTCAAACAGAGAATAGGTTTAGCCAGTGTAAATCTTTTAATTTGTATTAATTAAAAATGTTGGCTGGATATAATTAAACGATACGCCTGTCGGAGTTTTTGGACGTCTGGTTAAGTAAATGCTTTGTCATTATCATGGTTCTTTTAGAGTATTCTTTTATATTTTTAATTTGTGATGAATGGGTTCATGGGTAGCTTATTAAGAGTTTTTTTAGTTTTTCTGGGTTTGTGTAGTCGTGTAATCAATAGTACTAATACCAGTTTCATGTCACTACATATATTATGGCATTCTACCATCTCTCTATTCCTAATACATTTATAAATGTGAAAGCTTATGGGGGTGGGTGGATATCTCACGCAAGATCTACGGAACGTACTTATGTTGATATAACTTTGCAGCGACATCTACGGAATCTAGTAATACATAAATCTTGAACTACTTGAATCCATAATATATGGTTACTTGAATCCAGTTTATTGGAGCAGCTATACCTACAGGTTACCTACTCGATAAATTCCAGCTATATCTCTGAGACTAAAATTTATTGAGCAAACGCAGACTTCGTCAGTCGAGCCCTAAGATTACATTAAATTTATAGCCGTTGGCACAATTTATTTAGATACCGCAGACTTGAAGAAGTTAAATATAAAGTGTAAAGCTAGTTTATTTGAAGTAGTTCACGCATTTTTATGTACACACGGCTACACGTGAAGCTAGACACTTTGACCTTTGTACCGTCCTTATGGCGTAGGAAATAAGAGTTAGAATCTTACTGCAGCTGTGTAGCTTGACTTATCACTGTGCACCTTTTAATTTTGTCTATATTTATATACTGTTCTAAATCATCATCCTCTTAGCGTTATCCCAGTTTCAATCCGGGGTCCGCTTTCTAGTCTAACCGGATTTGGCTGAATATTAGCTTTTCCACAGAGCGACTGCCTGTCTGACCTCCGCAACCCGAAGGGATAGCTATATTCTATGGTTAAGACTAGTGTCAGTTAATTTAGAAGGTACTGACGCCCTGTAACGACTGTCAAAGATCTTCATGACAACCGGGACCGACGGCTTAACGTGCTCTCCGAGGCACGGGACAAGCGATAATTAACAATTCAATACGCACATAACTCCGAAAAGTCATTGGTGCGTGCCGTGGATTCGAACCCGATACCCTCTGCATGGCAGTCTGTTGGTATATCCACTCGGCTATCGCTGCCTTTATATACTGTTCTAAATGTTGAAACTTTTATTCGTATACAAACTGTCATACTTCTTTCATGCTGTGGGTGTCGTAAGCGGTAAGAGTAACTAAGGAATTTACACGAAGCAAATACTATTGGCGATGCTAAAATTGCAACTAGCTACTCTAGCGGCGAATTTGAAAGTTGGCCGGGTACGACACTTTTGACAGGTTAATACAATTACCACTATAACCTCGAAGCAAAGTTGTATTGTAATCTGTCAAAAGTGTCGTACCCGGACAACTTCCAAATTCGCCGCTAGAGGCGCGCGGATAATCTTACATCGGCAATACATGGCAAGAACAAATCGACATCAAACTGTATGCTGTTCTGACCAACCTGATTTGTAGCACGAATCTTGACTGGACGAATCTTGAATTTTGACTGCACGGTTGGCGTAGTGGTTTAAGTGGTCGCCTCGCCGCTTGACACTGCACCGAGTGTTGTGGTTTCGATCCCCACACGAGACAACACATTGTGTGATCCATAAATTGTTGTTTCGAGTGTGGATATCCATTGTATCCGTTAGTTCTAAGTTTGTAAAGTCCCCCGCGACACAGGATTTATTCCTAGTGCACGAGTTGTCTTTAAAAAAAAAACCTCCTATTTATTCACAATGCTATTTTGACGCAAATCGGGAGAGGCCTATGTCAAGCAGTATACTGTGAAAGCATGTATGATTAATTTAATTCATTTTATTTAATCGTTATAACACCGATTGCTATTTTGACACAAAGATTATCCGCGCGCCTGTAGCGGCAAAACCCAGAAGCCGTCAATGTGCGACACCTTTCAAAGCTTTCAATACAACTTTGATTCGAGGTTATAGCGGTAATTGTATTGAGAGCTGTCAAAAGTAGTAGTGGTCTGTCATTGGTCTGTGAAAGAATCGTTCACAGAGAACCTCCAAATTCCGCCGCCGGAGTAGCTAGTTAGAATCTTAGCAACGTCAATAGATTCATACATTGGTGCGGCAAACAGTCCACTTCATTTTTGTATTAATCAAACTTTAACCCTGAACCATGGAACAAAGATTATATGGTACAGCACATAAAGTTTGAACCTTAAAGTTCACACGGCCAAATGTCAGTGACACAAAATACTATCCCAACTTGATGAGAAGACATACCGAGTCAGTAACTTTATGAGTAAAATTTACATACGTCCAAACCACGATGGTGTTACGAAAGATATTGGCTAATAAAGGTCTGTTCGTATTATGGTAATAGGTACGGTTTTAGATTAAGTTATTGTGCGTATGATAGTTAAATCACCGCCTTTGGACCTACGCCGAATGCTTTTCAATTACTGTGCTTATGACGGTTTAAACTATGGCCTAGTCTTTGGAACTGCATCGAGTGTTTGGTCCCACATGGTGCAACACTATGTGCCATCCACAGATTATTTTGTGGAGTTTGGACTTACTTTGTATCCGTTTATTGAATGTCTGTAAAGGTAGCCGCGACAAAGGATTTATGTTGATTTATGTCTAGATCCACAATTGACTTAAAAAAAAAAAAACATTATTGCACAAATCCTTACTGCTATTGTAGTATAGTATACTTAGCATCTTTATTGTACAAATGCCAAGAAACTACAGTAATGAATTTTAACAAAAAGAAAATAACTGATAGTACAATTGGCGGCCTTATTAAGCAATCTCTTATGCTCGGGCCACACTACCGGGATATGCCAATAATTATTGCCATAATTTCAACAACGCCTAGGTGTAACCGCGATTTATGGCCATAATTTTACAATGCCAATCAATATGGCATATGCCGGTAGGCAATAGCTCCGGCGGCGGTCTTTTTTCGCACATCAAAGAAGATTACCGCAGTAATTAATGCGTTAGTGGCCACACTACCGTTTGTTCAGTGTGCAACACGAGTTCGACGACGACGCACGTTCTACCGATATGGAGTGGTCAAATGAAAAAGCGCTCGAATTTTTGGAGTTATTGCAATCCGAACCGTCTCTCTGGGATACCCGACAGAAAGCTAAAAATTTAAAAGATTCATGTTAAAATAATTGGCACTCATAAAATACCAAACAGCTGCAGCTTCATCCGCCATCTTGAAAAATGATATTTTTACCGCCTAGTTTATTGGCATATCTCGGTAAACTCTAGTGTAACCACACGACTTCACGCAGTAATTTAACGGTAATTTATTGCCATAATTATGGCGGTAACAGCCCGGTAGACGGTAAGGTAGTGTAGTCCGAGCATTACAGGCAACCTTTGAATGGATAAGAAAAACACAGATATTGATCAGATTTTTGTAAGCAAGTGACATACCATCTCTTTTTTACCGTACATTACTTCTTTGGCTTCAAGAAACTATCTCGTAAATAGGTTTTCAAAGTATGGCTTCAGTAAATTGTTTTGAAAATAAATTGCTTTTGCTAAACGGTCTAATACAGATTAAGACGGCATCAAATTTAATCTTAGATCTCAGGTTTTATGAGACAAAATATTATTTTGAAAGGTTTTCTCTTAATTTATTAACAGAGAATTTTATCTTTTGAATGGTAAAATAATGCGATATTGTAAAAACATACCAAAATGGATATTTTGGAAGTACGAACGCCATAGGCTATAAAAGCATAAAATATGATAGATAATAATTGAAACAGTTTCAGGTTCAAAATAAAAAGATTATTGCTCGAATTAGGCTAACATACTTGAGGAGATATTCGTGAAGCCAATACCATATCGTCTCTTATTTAAACCGGTCTAGTGTTCCATTTGCCTTGAAAGGGTCAAGGCAAATGGAACACTAGACCGGTTTCAAAAAAATATTATTGTGTAAGTTGGACTTTCTTATGAAAGGAATGATAACTGCAGTGAGAATACTATCATTTCAGCCGCAGGACGATCTTTGCTAGAGGCCTTTTTAAGGCTCTCTACATAGACCGATCTTAAGCCGCAACCAAGAAAATATACCGAACTGAATATTTCGGCAGTAATTTACATATGTCCAAACCACGCGATGGTAACTAACGATATTGCCCCATAGCCCGTCCTTATAGAGGAAACACGGTTTTATCCATTAGCAAAAACATAATTGCTGAATAACTAAGCGACTCAAACAAATTGGTTTGAAATAAATTACTTTTAGCTAAACGGTGTAATGCGGATTAAGATGGCTACAAATTGAGCCTTAGATTTTATACTTTTAGAAAAACTTTCTTTAACAAGGATTTTTGGAGTCTGTCTTCATAGAATCTTAGTTTTAGTGTAGACCAGTAGGTCATGGCAAGACAGATAGTAATCTCTCTTGCTATTTTTAAATCAGTATTGGAATCGTTGGACCGTAACTGAACATGCCTGCCTCCAAGGTCCAATGGATAGCGTATATTCCCGGGTCGAGCAAAAGTGTTACATACTGAGCTTTTTCCGAATTCTCAGTAGCAGCACGGAGTCAGGCAATGAGCCCGATAACGGCAATAGTTCGTTTAGGACCAAAAATTCATAAGACGAAATGTAACCATACAAATTTATGAAAACGGGTCTTATTCGCGATATTTAATTAATTTAAGGTATAAATACCTCTGTTTTACGGACGTTTCGGCCGTCTTAAAACAGCAATGGTCGCGGCATGGCGCCCGTTTTCATAAAATTGTATGATGTATACAAATCGCGAAAGTTTAAAAATGGTTGCTAACGCTCCTGTTTAAAATGTCTCAGATATTATTTTATTTCGTTTGCTTCTTTAGTTTTCTTTAGCGGGATAATTGATCAGAAATTAGCAGTAATACCTACTGTTGTCATTTATGAGAGATAGTTGATAAATTATTGATGGGATTAATAATTAAATTAGTTTTCACATTCACCATACTTGCAATATTCAACTTTGTGGTCTAAATTACATAGATTTCCTAGATTTTTTTGTTTTCCGACCATGAGACTGTTAAAGTAATATGTTATTTGTGCATAATTAAAATGTCGTGCATTCAAGTCTACTTTTCTTTTGTTCACTGGTATGATTTGTTTGTCACTACTACGCGGAACTTTGAACTGTGTTGTACAATTATTTCTAAAGCTAATCCATTTTAAAGTGAAACCAAACTCTTCTCTCCAAAAGTTATAGATGTAATTGTTACAGAACCCTTGTCATCAATCTCGAAAGTAAAAATCTTGTTAATATTATAGGCATCTGCCCTGAAACATGCCACTTAAATCATTTAGGCTTTCATCTGCCAACATGAAACTGAGTTCAGTAATTTATATTTCTCTTTATAAAAATCAACCTCATTATTCACGGGTACTATCAAGGCGTTATTTCTTTCATAAAATTGATGCTCAGGTAGACATTATATTCGGAGCACACATTTGGCTAGAAGATAACGAGACCGCATTTCACCGCGCATGCCATTAATCTCGCACATAAATTGGCCTGCGAGGTGTAAAATAAGGAGGAAAAATATCTTCATCAGTCGACGGAATCGCTCTAAAAACGTATCCGGCTCGAAGGACATTGCTACTAAAGGGTTGTTAAGCAAACGGAGTGTTTGCTGCTCGCGAAATTAAATGGGAGCGGAGTTTGTGTTGAAAGTAAAACAACCTATGTAATCTCAACTGATTACAAGCTATCTCAATATACTACGTCATATGCCAGACGTTGCTAACGCCTGTTTTACAAAGTTAATTCACAGATTACACACATACATTGACAACGATTTTTCGAAGTATTAAAACGCCGCACTTTGGGTTCCAAGACAAAAGTATTAGATTGCAACCTATGCTATACTAGGTATGGTGTATAAGTTATGGCATACCTTTGCCAATGCAACTTAAATACGAGTATGTCTTAGACTTTTGTTTGCATGTCATCGTGAAGTTAGATTACTAGAATGTCGTATACACATACAGTCATATTTAATACTACAATGACTAATATTACTCCTGAATATCACGTCATGTGAAATTACTAGCATGACGATCACAGCATATGTCTATAGCACGACGCTGCATTTGAATTTTAAGCTGAAAACACACCTTAATCACTGACATTCGGCAGTACGAAATTAAGTTTGATGTCCCAAAAAGTCAGCTTGCCTTTTCAGGCCTCAATTTTGTGTCAGGCATCCTAATAAGATAATTTAAGCCACACGTGTTTAATCATTTACTCTCATCCTTCATCCTTTACACATGCTCGTCTTAACTAAACATTTCGTCAGAATTTCTTTTACTTGATTTACCGTATTACATTCTGTATAGTAATAATAGGCTACAATAAATAAACCATCAAAAATAATGACTACGAATTTCTAGACGTCTAAGAAATAAAAGTCCAATTTGTGATAAAAAATAATCCTGACTAAAATATGTATATTATCTGGCTAAAATATTGTAAGGAAAACATTACTTGACTAAATTAATCCCATCATCCTTCTTATAAAATAAATAGAACAAAAACATGGCGAATAGGGATAAAGAAAATTTTAATTTCTTAAAATATTTCCAAGTTATGAACTTTGTAATACTGTTATTAGAAAGGGATTATATTTTTGCTTCAGGAGCATTAGTGTATTGTTATTCTATAGCTGGGTTGCTTGGTGTGCATATAGGAATTTATTTTAATTAAAAGTCAAAATATCGTAGCACGTGTAAATTAGCGACGAAAAAAATTGCCTAATGAGAGGGCTGTAATTTTTTGTAGTAATAAGTCATTTAGTGCTGAACCTGTTTAGGAGTCTGCTTTGCTCAGTATCAAAATTTGGTGTTATCAACTAGAATATTGATTACACCTGATTAAGCTTAACTGTCGAAGTACTCATAATATTTCTTTAAGAAAAGCTTCAGGACCATAATATGTGATGATTATATTATTTAGTTTTCGTTATTTGACCGAGCCTAGCCTAACTTGGAAAGTATTATAAAGTATACAAGTTAAGGAAAAATAAGTGTTTAATTACTTGATGCTTAACTTTGCAATATTCAATTTGAAAGATTTCCTCTCGTTATTTACTGCAAAACTAAATCAAACGAGTAACAACTTCCAAACACACTCAACTTCAAATTCTTAGAGCTGGCTCACTTAGTAACTAATAACATTGGAAATCTTAATGAGCGAATATCATATAAAACACAGGTCTATATAAATGTAAATCTTCCAAAGAATTAAACGCGAGAACTTACCACATAAATCTGCGGTAACACTCGAAAGTAAGTATCTTCAGTTTCCTTGTAATATTTTGTTCAGAGCGTCTATCATAAGTTCACAATGAGGCGGGCCTTAGGCGTCCATTGCCAGTTTTACATAATTGCCTGTGCTAAGACAATTCGAGGGTAATCTCTCAGAAGAATTGACGGAATTCCGGCCTCCGAAACTGGCACCCTAACTCCGTTCCGGTTGAAAGTTCTCCCGATAGGTAATGGTCGGCCAAACAGAGAATAGGTTTAGCCAGTGTAAATCGTTTAATTTGTGTTAATTAAAAAGTTTGGCTGGATATAATTAAACGATACGCCTGTCGGAGTTTTTGGACGTCTGGTTAAGTAAATGCTTTGTCATTATCATGGTTCTTTTAGAGTATTCTTTTATATTTTTAATTTGTGAGGAATGGGTTCAGGGGTAGCTTATTAAGAGTTTTTTTTAGTTTTTCTGGGTTTGTGTAGTCGTGTAATCAATAGTACTGATACCAGTTTCATGTCACTACATATATTATGGCATTCTACCATCTCTCTATTCCTACTACATTTATAAATGTGAAAGCTTATGAGGGTGGACGCATATCTCACGCAAGATCTAAGGAACGTACTTATCTTAATATATAAAATCCTTGCGTTACTGACTGACTGACAGACACGCTACAGCAGAAACTATTGGGCGCAGGAAGCTAAAATTTGGCATGTATGTTCATTTGGGAACGTAGGGGTGCACTGAGAAGGGATTTCTCGAAATACCCACGGGATCGGTCAAAACAGATAAATTTAAAAACATGTGCAGGCGTAGTTGCTGGCGTCCTCTAGTGTTGATATAACTTTGCAGCGACATCTACGGAATCTAGTAAAACATAAATCTTGAACTACTTGAATCCAACATATATGGTTACTTGAATCCAGTTTATTGGAGCAGCAATACCTACAGGTTACCTACTCGATAAATTCCAGCCATATCTCTGAGACTAAAATTTATTGAGCAAACGCAGACTTCGTCAGTCGAGCCCTAAGATTGACATGAAATTTATAACCGTTGGCAAAATTTATTTAGATAGGAAGGAGGAAAAATATCTTCATCAGTCGACGGAATCGCTTTAAAAACGTATCCGTTTCGAAGGACATTGCTACTAAAGGGTTGCAAAGCAAACGGAGTGTTTGCTGCTCGCGAAATTAAATGGGAGCGGTGGTCTGAAATGGGTGATCAAAGTAAAGTAACCTATGTAATCTCAACTGTCTACAACCTATCTATATAGGTATTACGTCATAAATACCATAGGTCGCTCTTGCCTGTTTTACAAAGTTAATTCACAGATACATTGACAACAACCGGGCACACACATCTGACTTTTCGAAGTTATGTTTGTATTTAAGTTATGTGTGTATTTTATTGGAGCAGCAATACCTACAGGTTAATTCTCCAAAGCTCGATAAATTCCAGCCATAAGATTCATTCCAGACTAAAATTTATGGAGCAAACGCAGACTTCGTCAGTCGAGCCCTAAGACTGACATGAAATTTATAGCCGTTGGCAAAATTTATTTAGATACCGCAAACTTGAAGAAGTCATATATAAAGTGTAAAGCTAGTTTATTTGAAGCAGTTCACGCATTTTAATGTACACACAGTTACACGTGAAGCTAGACACGTTGACCTTTGTACCGTTCTTATGGCGCAGGGAATAAGTGCTAGAATCGTACTGCAAGTGTATAGGCTTGACTTGTCACTATCTACCTAGTATTTTTTACTATCCTTCAATCAATCAGCTTATCGCAGTCCACTGCTGGACATAGTCCTCTCCCAACACGCACCACAGCACACGGTCCTCAGCCTTTCGCATCCAGTCTGTCCCACCTAGCCGTGGGCCGCCCTACCTTACGCTTACCAAGTCGTGGTCTTAACTCTAGGACACGCTTGCTCCATCGGCCATCAGTCCTTCTACAAATATGGCAAGCCCACTGCCACTTGAGCTTACTCATTCTGTTTTACTATCCTTATTAACTGTAAAAAAATGTTTATTTTGTCATTTTTTCGTGTAGCCGGTTTTAGAATATAAACTGCCACTACCCCATTGCATTCCATGAGTATCGTAAGACTAAAGAAAATAAACGAAGGAAAATATAATATATATTCTTAGAAGAGACGGCAAACTCTATATAATCGACAACCCGTCTATCCAGCGAGGTATAGCAGGCCAAAACCTTTTATTGACTCACTATTTTATTGCGCAAATGAGGAGTGGCTTATGTCCAGCGGAAGACTGTAAAAGGCTGAGTGATCGATCCGATTAAATTTTAACACAATCCATTATTTTTTTAATCCATACATTATTGCAGCACCCAGCGTACTTCATCTATGTTATAGTCAGAACTTTAAACCATTAAACAGCACATAAACTTTGAACCTTAAAGTTCACACGACCAAATCTCAGTGACATTAAATACTATCCCAACTCTATATGAAAACATACCTACAGAGTCAGCAACTTTATGAGTAAAATTAACATACGTCCAAACCACGATGGTGTTACGAAAGATATTGGCTAATAAAGGTCTGTTCGTATTATGGTAATACGGTTTCAGATTCAATGATTGTGCGTCTGATAGTTAAATCACGGCCTTTGGACCTACGCCGAATGCTTTTCAATTACTGCGCTTATGACGGTCTAAACTATAGACTAGCCTTTAGAACTGCACCGAGTCACAGAATAGATAGTAACGTAACCGAGTGTTTGGTCCCACATGGTACTGGTGTAATTCGGAGATTATTGTTTAGAGTTTGGACATACTTTGTATCCGTTTATTGCATTGAATGTCTGTAAAGGTAACCGCGGATTTATTTTTAGATCCGCACTTGACTTAAAAAAAACATTATTGCACAAATGCTTAAACTGATATTGTAGTATAGTATATCATCTTTATTGTACAAATGCCAAAAAAACTACAATAATTAATTTTAACAAAAAGAAAATAACGGATAGTACAATTGGCGGCCTTATCACTATTAAGCAATCTCTTACAGGCAACCTTTGGATGGATAAGAAAAACACAGATATTGATCAGATTTTTGTAAGCAAGTGATATACCGTATCTTTTTTAACGTACATTACTTCTTTGGCTTCAAGAAACTATCTCGTAAATAGGTTTTCAAAGTGTGGCTTCAGTAAATTGGTTTGAAAATAAAATTGCTTTTGCTAAACGGTCTAATACAGATTAAGACGGCATCAAATTTAATCTTAGATCTCAGGTTTTATGAGACAAAATATTATTTTGATAGGTTTTCTCTTAATTTATTAACTGAGAATTTTATCTTTTGCACGGTAAAATAATGCTGTATTGTAAAAACGTACCAAAACGGATATTTTGGAAGTACGAACGCCATAGGCTATAAAAGCTTAATATATGATAATAATTGAAACAGTTTCAGGTTCAAATTAAAAAGATCATCGCTGGAATTAGGCTGACATACTAGAGGAGATATTCGTGAAGCAAATACCATATCATCTCTTATTTAAACCACTTTCAACACAAATGGAACACTAGACCGGTTTCAAAAAATTATTATTGTGTAAGTTGGACTTTCTTATGAAAGAAATGATAAATGCAGTGAGAATACTATCATTTCAGCCGCAGGACGACCTTTGCCAGAGGCCTTTTTAACGCTCTCCACATGAACCGATCTTAAGCCGCAACCAAGGAAATATACTGAACTGAATATTTCGGAAGTAAAATTTACATATGTCAAAACCACGCGATGGTAACGAACGATATGGCCCCATAGCCCGTCCTTATAGAGGAAAAACGGTTTCATACAACGGCAAAAACATAATTGCTGAATAACTTAGTCCAACTAATTGGTTTGAAATAAATTACTTTTAGCTAAACGATGTAATGCGGATTAAGATGGCTACAAATTGAGCCTTAGATTTTATACTTTTAGAAAAACTTTCTGTAACAAGGATTTTTGGAGTCTGCCTTGATAGAATCTTAGTTTTAATGTTGACCAGTAGGTCATATCAAGACAGACAGTAATCTGTCGTGCTATTTTTAAATCAGTATTAGAATTGTTGGACCGTAACTGAGCATGCCTGCTTCCGTGATCCAATGGATAGCGTATATTCCCGGGTCGAGCAAAAGTGTTACATACTGAGTTTTTCCGAATTCTCAGTAGCGGCACGGAGTCAAGCAATGAGCCCGATAACGGCATAGTTCGTTAAGGACCTAAAATTCATCAGACGAAATGTAACCATACAAATTTATGAAAACGGGTCTTATTAGTGACATTTAATTAATATAAGGTATAAATACCTCTGTTTTACCGACGTTTTGGTCGTCTTAAAACAGCAATGGTCGCGGCATGGCGCCCGTTTTCATAAAATTGTATGATCTATAAAAATCGAAAAAGTTTATAAATGGTTGCTAAATTAAAACGCCGTACTTTGGGTTCCAAGACAAAAGTATTAGATTGCAACCTTTGCTATACTAGGTATGGTGTATAAGTTATGGCATACCTTTGCCAATGCAACTTAAATACGAGTATACTTTTGTTTGCATGTCATCGTGAAGTTAGATTACTAGAATGTCGTATACACATACAGTCATATTTAATACTACAATGACTAATATTACCCCTGAATATCACGTCATGTGAAATTACTAGCATGACGATCACAGCATATGTCTATAGCACGGCGCTGCATTTGAATTTTAAGCTAAAAACACACCTTAATCACTGACATTCGGCAATACGAAATTAAGTTTGATGCTCAAAAAGTCAGCTTACCTTTTCAGGTCTAAATTTTGTGTCAGACATCCTAATAAGATAATTTAGGCCACACGACTTTTATCATTTACTTTCATTCATCATCCTTTACGCATAATCGTCTAAACTAGACATTTCGTCAGAATTTCGTTTACTTGTTTTTACGTATTACATTCTGTATATTAAAAATAGGCTACAATAAATAAACATCAAACATAATGACTACGAATATCTAGACGTCTAAGAAATAAAAGTTCAATTTGTGATAAAAAATAATCCTGGCTAAATATATTTCTGGCTAAAATATTGTAAAGAAAACAGTGCTTGACTAAATTAATCCCATCATCTTTCTTATAAAATAAATTGAACAAAAACATGGCGAATAGGGATAAAGAAAAATTAAATTTCTTAAAATATTTCCAAGTTATGAACTTTGTAATACTGTTATTAGAAAGGGATTATACTTTTGCTTCAGGAGCATTAGTGTCTTGTAATTCTTTAGCTGGGTTGCTTGCATATAGGAACTTATTTAAGTAAATTAAAAATAAAAATATTAAGAAGAGGAAAAGTAAGACGAAAGAATAATAAGAAGAAAGTCTAAATAAGTCATTTATTATTTAAATTGTGACCATGTTTAGGGGTCTGCTTTGCTGAGGACCAACATTCAGTGCTATCAACTATATTACGGTACAATCAAACAAGTCGGCGCTGGATCAGTTTGAACAAAATTCCCTTGGCTCACTCATAGAGTCGAGGCACACTAGAAACTGTTTTTTTATACAAGTGTCAATGTGCGTGTAAAGTAGCACTGAAAGCGACGATGTCTTGCTGAGCGATTCTCGCCCTTATGGTGGTCTAGCGGGAAGTTGTTCGACTGTACCTACTCACCACATACTTTCTTAAAGAAAACCTTCAAGACCATGTGCGATGAATATATTGGTAAGTTTTTGTTATTTGACAGAGGTTGGAAGAGCGTTCAAGCTTAAATGTTTAAAATACTTCATGCGCTTAAATTTGCAATATTTAATTTGAAAGGTTTCCTCTCGATGTTTGCTTCATAGCTAAATCAAACGAGTAGCAACTTTTAAATACATTCGCAACTTCAAATCGTTAGAGGTGACTCAGTAACTGGTAACATTCGAAGTCTTAATTAGCGAATATCATATAAAACACAGGTCTATATAAATGTAAATCCACCGAGGAATTAAACGCGAGAACTTACCACATAAATCTGCGGTAACACTCGAAAGTAAAAGTAAGTATCTTCAGTTTCCTTGTAATATTTTGTTCAGAGCGTCTATCATAAGTTCACAAGTTGAGGCGGGCCTTAGGCGTCCATTCCCAGTTTTACATAATTGCCTGTGCTAAGACAATTCGAGGGTAATCTCTCAGAAGAATTGACGGAATTCCGGCCTCCGAAACTGGCACCCTAACTCCGTTCCGGTTGAAAGTTCCCCCGATAGGTAATGGTCGGTCAAACAGAGAATAGGTTTAGCCTGTGTAAATCTTTTAATTTGTATTAATTAAAAAATTTGGCTGGATATAATTAAACGATACGCCTGTCGCCTGACGTCTGGTTAAGTAAATGCTTTGTCATTATCATGGTTCTTTTAGAGTAATCTTTTATATTTTTAATTTGCGAGGAATGGGTTCAGGGGTAGCTTATTAAGAGTTTTTTTTAGTTTTTCTGGGTTTGTGTAGTCGTGTAATCAATAGTACTGATACCAGTTTCATGTCACTACATATATTATGGCATTCTACCATCTCTCTATTCCTACTACATTTATAAATGTGAAAGCTTATGAGGGTGGACGCATATCTCACGCAAGATCTAAGGAACGTACTTATCTTAATATATAAAATCCTTGCGTTACTGACTGACTGACAGACACGCTACAGCAGAAACTATTGGGCGCAGGAAGCTAAAATTTGGCATGTATGTTCATTGGGGAACGTAGGGGTGCACTAAGAAGGGATTTCTCGAAATACCCACGGGATCGGTCAAAACAGATAAATTTAAAAACATGTGCAGGCGTAGCTGCTGGCGTCCTCTAGTGTTGATATAACTTTGCAGCGACATCTACGGTATCTAGTAATTCATAAATCTTGAACTAAGTACTTAAATCCAAAATATATAGTTACTTGAATCCAGTTTATTGGAGCAGCAATATCTACAGGTTACCTACTCGATAAATTCCAGCCTTCTCTGAGACTAAAATTTATTGAGCAAACGCAGACTTCGTCAGTCGAGCCCTAAGATTGACATGAAATTTATAGCCTTTGGCAAAATTTATTTAGATACCGCAAACTTCAAGAAGTTAAATATAAAGTGTAAAGCTAGTTTATTTGAAGTAGTTCACGCATTTTAATGTACACACGGCTACACGTGAAGCTAGACACTTTGACCTTTGTACCGTCCTTGTGGCGTAGGAAATAAGAGTTAGAATCTTACTGCAGCTGTGTAGCTTGACTTATCACTTATCACTGTGCACCTTTTAATTTTGTCTATATTTATTAAACTGTTCTAAATTTTGTAACTTTTATTCGTATACAAACTGTTATACATTTTTCATTCCATGGGTGTCGTAAGCGGTAAGAGTAACTAAAGAATTTACACGAAGCAAATACTATTGGCGATGCTAAGATTCTAACTAGCGACTCTAGCGGCGAATTTGGAAGTTGTCCGGGTACGACACTGTTGTCAGCTCAATACAATTACCACTATTACCTCGAAGCAAAGTTGTATTGAAAGCTGTCAAAAGTGTCGTACCCGGACAACTTCCAAATTCGCCGCTAGAGGCGCGCCGATAATCTTTGCATCGACAATACATGGCAAGAACAAATTGACATTAAACTGTATGCCGTCTGACCAACCTGATTTGTTGGACGAATCTTGACTGGACGAATCTTGAATTTTAACTCCACGGTTGACGTAGTGGTTTAAGTGGTCGCCTCGCCTCTTGACACTGCGCCGAGTGTTGTGAGTTTGATTCCCCCACGAGACAACATTGTGTGATCCATAAATTGTTGTTTTGAGTGTGGATGTTCATTGTGTCCGTTGGTTGTATGTTTGTAAAGTCCCCCGCGACACAGGATTTATAATATAATAATAATAATAAAACCATTTATTCTCAGGTAGAAAAAACCATAGATACATACATACCTTAAAGTCTAACATAAATACAAAAAAAAAAATATAATTATTAAATGAATTTATGCGTGTTGTTGTTTACACTGATTTCATGTTAGGCTGCGTGTTATTTCGTAACCTACCATGAAAACGCCGATATACAACACCCTTCGGCCAAAACTCTTCCTTTAAGAAAGTCTCAAGTTGTTGAGTCGGCACCCGAACCACGTACGATTTGAAGTTCGTGTTATGGCGAGACTCCAATCTCTCGACTCTCAAGGTCCAGTTGGTCTTCGTGCGTAGGTACTCCACCACCTCCTCGTCCTTGGTAGAGTGATGCAGCCAGGACACGTATATCAGTGTGGTTGGTACTGCGGGACGCAGCAGCATTTTAGGTCCTGCTAATTACTATTCCTAGTGCGGGAGTTGTCTTAAAAAAAAGCCTCCTATTTATTCACAATGCTATTGTGACGCAAATCGGGAGAGGCGTATGTCCAGCAGTGAACTGTGATAGGATGTATGATTAATTTGATTAATTTTATTTAATCATTATAACACCGACTTTTTATAGATTCATACATTGGTGCGGCAATCAGCCCACTTCATTTTTGTATTAATCAAACTTTAACCCTAAACCATGGAACAAAGATTATATGGTCTGTGCCCTAAACCATTAAACAGCACATAAACTATGAACCTTAAAGTTTACACGACCAAATGTCAGTGACACTAAATAACATCCCAACTAGATGTGACAACATACTGAGTCAGTAACTTTATGAGTAAAATTTACATACGTCCAAACAACGATGGTGTTACGAAAGTTATTGGCTAATAAAGGTCTGTTCATATTATGATAATACGGTTTCAGATTCAATGATTGTGCGTATGATAGTTAAACCACGGCCTTTGGACCTACGCCGACTGCTTTTCAATGACTATGCTTTTGACGGTTTAAACTATAGACTAGCCTTTAGAACTGCATCGAGTGTTTGGTCCCACATGGTGCCACACTATGTGCCATCCACAGATTATTTTGTAGAGTTTGGACTTACTTTGTATCCGTTTATCGAATGTCTGTAAAGGTGTTGGACACAGGTGAGACGGAGGATCTCAGGTAGGATGTCGGGGTTCGAGAGAAACACTGCTAGGCTGAACAGGTTCTTTATTATGTCTCACTACCGCTTACATACAGTATGACCGAACTAGGTAAGCACTGGCCTGAGCTGGCTGGAGTGTAGACTCCTGCTGCTCTCCGACGCTCGCAGGGTAGCTGCTCGTAGGGTCGCCGATGAGCTGGCCAAGGTGCGCTGCGCAGGCAGCTCTGTGGTCGAGGTTCAGGCTGAGCGGGGTCTCAGGCGGTGCAGCCGATGTGGGCCGAGCGGTCAGGCTCAGGCGTCCGTGGCCTGGCTGTAGGATCTCGTAGGCAGGAACGGAGGCTTGGGTGGCAGCTGGCTAGTAGCGGCACGGCGCCAGCAGCTCGTGGCTTGTAGCCCGTAGGAAGAACGTCAGGTGCAGTGAGCCCGTAGGAAGAACGTAGCCCGTAGGAAGAACGTAGCCCGTAGGAAGAACGTCAGGTGCAGTGAGCTCGTAGGGTGAACCCCAGCGGGACAGTAGATAGGAAGTAGAATGTAGAATAATCGCGAGGTGTAGCGGCAGCGTTCCGATGTCTAGGGAAAGTGACCATTCTACAACGCGCACCCATCTTATATAGGCATAAACCTATGACTCACAACTGCCTTTGGCTAGTGAATATGACCATATTTGATAATATTGCGAACGATGTCTGGCTAAGCTGGCGTTAAGCGCCTGCGAGATATTATAACGCAATACGTGTAGTATTACGTTACAATACCCCGCTCTGTACAGCAGGATTTTTCGTGTCTAGACAAGAAAAATCCGTCTAACTAAGTCCTCCGAACTTCTGTAGACAGTGCTAAGTAGATAGTGACTATGAAACTCAAACTGCAGGTAGTTACAATGAAAGAATCTAGTTAGGTTAGGAATCAGCGTAGTTAATTAGTTTTAAATCTTTAATGTGCCAACTGCCAATAGATTTACCCGATGGTGACTTTTTAGCAATAATAGTACACTTGGTAAACTTAGGAGCTAGTTTTTTGCCGAATGATTTGTCGTAGGTTCTTTTCCACACAGTATCACCCACGTTAAACCCAGCCGGTTTACGACGTAAGTTGTATGTGTGTGTATATAAAGTACCATTGTTTTGGTGTTTACGTGCGACACAAGTATCACACGAAGATATAAATATAGTTGCAAAACTTCTGCAAAATTCGGAATAATTCCGGAATACTTCTGGGAAAGTTTCTTTAAATCAGAATTATTCAAAACGAATTTAATTAATATTTTTATTTTATTTTGCTGAAAAATCGTATTTTGCATCGATCGTCGATCGCCGCCGCACCCTTTGTGCACCGGCCGGTGCCGCCGCGCGCGCCTGCCTGACTGCCACGAGTCGTGCGTGCAGGCGATGACGGTGCGGGGTGCGGTAAGAGGGGAGATGCTCCCCGGAGAAGTTTTCCCTCCCCCCGCGAGAAAGATTCGTACCCCGCAATCGAATGTTTCCGCCGAATATTTCGCCCGAATAATTCTGTGGGAATAAACGTGTTTATGTGTGGTGTGGTGGGTTTTTATTATAAATGGGATTGAATAAGTATATGTTGATGTTTTTATAGGTAGATATGTTAGCCTGCGATTAACAGGATTTTTATACTTTTGTGTTTAGGTAGGTACCTGCCTATTTCGAAATCGGATGCTATTTTTATAAATGTTAGTTGTGGAATAAAAAAACTAGGCCTAGCATATTTGATATGTTTTTTGAAAAAGGGTTACCTACCTAACTACCTACCTACTGGTTACCTCTGGTTAGTTTGTATGTAGTTCTGTACGCATCGCGAGTATTCGCGAGTCGCATAGGTAGCTATTAATCATTACCTACCTACCTAACGCGTGTAATAGCCCAGTCAATAAAAACAAATAAAAGTAAACCTTGCAAGCAAACAAAGAAAATATAATTTACAACTTCCAAGCGCGAAATAGTTAGTAAGGTCGATTTTGCTGGTTTTTTTTGACAGTTGAAATATTCCCAAAATTTCGGAATATTTCGGAATACTTCCGAAGTATTCGACGGGAATGATTCGGAATTTTTCCCGCCAGCATCTATAGATATAAACTTAATAATATCAGCGTGCATACCAGGCCAATAATAACGCTGCGCTAAACGTTTATACGTTTTAAAAATACCTAAATGACCCGCAGCGAGTTCCGAATGGTATTCTTTAATGGCGGTAGTTCTATCCGAGGTATGTAGGACCTCTCTCCAATCGAATACTTTACGCAATGTACATTTAGATACCATATATCTGTACAATTTATCATTCCTCATAGAATAATTAGGGAAAGATGTAGGTGAGTATTTACAGCCATTGTAGATTGTAGTATACCACTGATCCGAGGTTATAGTAGTCTCGTTATCAGTGTTAGTATCAATAGCTGACACGGTAGCATTAACTTTATTAGGCAAGGAATTACTACGAGAGTAATTATTAGATAAATAAACAGAGTTAATATAGTTTGGTAACAATTTAAATCTTTTCCAGAAGTCAATACCTAAAATTAACGAACTAGTGACTTCTGGAATTACGTACGCTTTAAAGTTATAAGTTTTATTTTTAAAAGTGGTGGGTAGGTTGATATAGCCGATCGGTGTCAAACGATGACCACCCGCCGATCGAAAAAATATACTAGGGTTGTCACACTTATTCAAAGGGAGATTAGTTTGAGAAATAATTTTTATATGAGAATTATTGCCCAATATAGTCACGGCAGAACCTGAGTCAAGTAACCCAGTAAGGGGTAGATTCTTAATGGTTACATTAACATAGGGTCGAAAATCAGTATTAGGTTTTTGATCACGGATCGCAGCCACAGAATAACTAGAAAAATACACTTTTAGAGTGTTCAGCCAATTTTTCCAGTCTTCCTTGTCAAAATATTCAGGCTCAGAAGATGTACAAACGGTAGGGCTTGTCATCTCATTTGACGAACGACGATCCGAATAAATTAGTTTTTTTGAAAATGATTTATTTTTACAGGTAGGACAATTTACGAATGTGACATCCCTAAGGCCACACTTAAAACATATCGGATAACGTTCTCGCTTGCACGTCCCTAGTGAGTGATCAGTTGAACGGCAGCGCGGGCAAAATACACACCTCTTATTAGTTATTTTTGTAGGAACAGCTGATTTAGATATCATGTTGACACGAAGAATACATGAAACTAGTACTGTAAATCCACCGAGGAATTAAACGCGAGAACTTACCACATAAATCTGCGGTAACACTCGAAAGTAAGTATCTTCAGTTTCCTTGTAAAATTTTGTTCAGAGCGTCTATCATAAGTTCACAAGTTGAGGCGGGCCTTAGGCGTCCATTCCCAGTTTTACATAATTGCCTGTGCTAAGACAATTCGAGAGTAATCTCTCAGAAGAATTGACGGAATTCCGGCCTCCGAAACTAGCACCCTAACTCCGTTCCGGTTGAAAGTTCTCCCGATAGGTAATGGTCGGTCAAACAGAGAATAGGTTTAGCCAGTGTAAATCTTTTAATTTGTGTTAATTAAAAAGTTTGCCTGGATATAATTAAAACGATACGCCCGTCGGAGTTTTTGGACATCTGGTTAAGTAAATGCGTTGTCATTATCATGGTTCTTTGAGAGTGTTCTTTTATATTTTTAATTTGTGATGAATGGGTTCATGGGTAGGTTAAGAGCTTTTTTTATTTGTCTGGGTTTGTGTAGTCGTGTAATCAATAGTACTTATACCAGTTTCATGTCACTACATATATTATGGCATTCTACCATCTCTCTATTCCTAATACATTTATAAATGCGAAAGCTTATGAGGGTGGGTGGATATCTCACGCAAGATCTAAGGAACGTACTTATGTTGATTTGCAGCGACATCTACGAAATCTAGTAATACATAAATCTTGAACTACTTGAACCCAAAATATATGGTTATTTGAATCCAGTTTATTGGAGCAGCAATACCTACAGGTTACCTACTCGATAAATTCCAGCCATATCTCTGAGACTAAAATTTATTGAGCAAACGTAGTCTTCGTCAGTCGAGCCCTAAGATTGACATGAAATTTATAGCCGTTGGCAGAATTATTTAGATACTGCAAACTTCAAGAAGTTAAATATAACGTGTAAAGCTAGTTTATTTGAAGTAGTGCATTTTAATGTACACACGGCTACACGTGAAGCTAGACACTTTGACCTTTGTACCGTTCTTATGGCGCAGGGAATAAGTGCTAGAATCATACTGCAACTGTATAGCTTGACTTGTCACTATCTACCTAGTATATTTTACTATCTTTCTATCAATCAGCCTATCGCAGTCCACTGCTGGACATAGTCCTCTCCCAACACGCGCCACAGTACACCATCCTCAGCCTTTCGCATCCAGTCTGTCCCAGCCAGCCTTTTCAGGTCGTCGGTCCACCTAGCCTTGGGCCGCCCTACCTTACGCTTACCAAGTCGTGGTCTTCACTCTAGGACACGCTTGCTCAACCGGCCATCAGTCCTTCTACAAATATGGCCAGCCCACTGCCACTTGAGCTTACTCATTCTGTTTTACTATCCTTATTAACTATATGATGAATTCCTTCTTCAAGAAGCGAGAATGCCGCAAGTGGATCTGGGTAAGTCCAGACGGTGCCACCAAAAATGAGATCGACTTTATCATGTCGACGAAGAGGCAGATATTCAATGATGTCTCCGTGATCAATTCACTTAAAGTGGGGAGCGATCACCGAATGGTAAGAGGCACATTGAATATCTGTACAAGCCTCGAACGGTCGAGGTTGATAAAGTCCACGCTCCGACCGGCACCGGATCATATCCAAAACCCCGAGAGCTTTCAGCTCGAACTCAAGAACTGTTTCGAATGCCTGGGCGAATGCGTAGATGTGGACGAGTACAGTAACGGGTTCCATACAACAGGGGCTAAATTCTTTAAGCCCCAGAAAAGCAAGAGAACCAGCAAGATCTCGGGTCCGACCCTCGAGCTGTTAGAGGATAGGCGCAAGATGGTTCTGCTATCCTCCGACGACATGCCGAAATATCGGCACCTCAACAGACAGATCTCTAAGTCTCTGACTCGCGATCTCCGCCAATACAACACAAAATGTGTTCGTGAGGCGATCGAGCAGAATAAGGGATCCAAAGTGTTCCAGAGGGATCTGTCTGTTGGGCAGAGTCAGCTGACAAAGCTGAAGACGGAGGATGGCAGAATCGTATCGTCCAAGCCTGAGCTCTTGGTGGAGATCGAAAGGTTCTGTGGACAGCTATACACGACAACGCAACAACCCGCAAGTACTCCAGCGTCAGACCTTAGAGCTGGATTGACCCGACACTATACCGAAGATATCCCGGACGTCAGCATGCACAAGATTAGTGTGGCTCTCAAACAGCTCAAAAACAACAAGGCGCCGGGTGATGACGGAATTACGAGCGAGCTTCTGAAGGCTGGCGGTGCAACCGCTAGAGACGCCCTTCGGAAGCTATTTAATTCCGTCATTCTCGAGGGTAAAACGCCACAGGCGTGGCACAGAGGTGTGGTGGTGTTTTTCTTTAAGAAAAGGGATAAAACCCTCTTAAAGAACTACAGACCCATCACACTTCTGAGCCACGTCTACAAGCTGTTTTCGAGGGTCATCACGAATCGTCTCGAGAGCAAGCTAGACGACTTCCAGCCTCCCGAACAAGCCGGTTTCCGTAAAGGCTATAGTACCATAGACCACATACATACGCTGCGGCAGGTTATACAGAAGTCCGAGGAGTATAACCAGCCCCAGTGCTTGGCGTTTGTGGACTATGAGAAAGCCTTCGATTCGATCGAAACCTGGGCGGTGCTACAGTCTCTCCAACGGTGCCGGATTGACTACCGATATATCGAAGTGCTGAAGTGCTTGTATGAAAACGCCACTATGTCAGTCCGCCTCCAGGACTAGAGTTCGAAACCTATTCAACTCCAGCGAGGAGTGAGATAGGGGTATGTCATATCCCCGAAACTGTTTACCACTGCGCTGGAGGATGTTTTCAAGCTTCTGGACTGGAATGGACTCGGCATCAACATCAACGGCGAGTATAGGTCGGTTCACGAAAGATGACCACTGCGCAGAAATCATTTTTAGGTCCCCGTGGAGGTGCGGGGTGAGGCGCGGGTGGAATGCCAATGGCGTGGCTCCGTTCTTGACGCATTCCCTAAATGCGTCAAGAATGGAGCCACGCCATTGGTGCACGAATGTACATATGCGCGACGGCCGCCATTAGTGGTCAACTTTCGTGAACCGACCTATACATCACTCACCTTCGATTCGCAGACGATATCGTAGTCATGGCTGAGACCATGGAAGACCTAGGCACAATGCTCGATGGCCTCTGTAGAGTCTCCCAACAAGTAGGTCTTAAGATGAACATGGACAAGACGAAAATCATGTTGAACGTCCATGTTGTACCTGCTCCTATTCAGGTTGGGAACTCTACGCTCGAAGTTGTCGACAAGAATATCTACCTAGGACAAGTAGTCCAATTAGGTAGGTCCAACTTCGAGAAGGAGGTCAATCGTCGAATCCAACTCGGTTGGGCAGCGTTTGGGAAGCTACGACATATATTCTCGTCTGATATCCCGCAATGTCTCAAGACGAAAGTCTTTGACCAGTGTGTGTTGCCAGTGATGACTTACGGATCAGAGACGTGGTCGCTCACTATGGGCCTTATCAGAAGGCTCAAGGTCACTCAGAGGGCGATGGAGAGAGCTATGCTTGGAGTTTCCCTGCGAGATCGAATCAGAAATGAGGAGATCCGCAGTAGAACCAAAGTCGCCGACATAGCTCTCCGGATAGCCAAGCTGAAGTGGCAGTGGACAGGGCACATAGCTCGAAGAACCGATGGCCGTTGGGGCAGAAAGGTTCTGGAGTGGCGGCCACGTACCGGACGACGCAGCAGAGGTATGCCCCCCGCAAGGTGGACCGACGATCTCGTCAAGATCGCGGGAGGCGGTTGGATGCGGGCGGCTCGAGACCGGTCTGTGTGGAGAACCCTGGGGGAGGCCTATGTCCAGCAGTGGACGTCATTTGACTGATATGATGATTAACTGTAAAAAAATATTTATTTTGTCATTTTTTCGTGTAGCCAGTTTTAGAATATAAACTGCCACTACCCCATTGCATTCCACGAGTATCGTAAGACTAAAGAAAATAAACGAAGGAAAATATAATATCTATTCTTAGAAGAGACGGCAAACTATATATAATCGACAACCCATCTATCCAGCGTGGTATAGCAGGCCAAAACCTCTCATTGACTCACCATTTTGATGTGACGCAAATGACGAGGGGCTTATGTCCAGCAGTGGACTGTAAACTGGAAAAATGATCCAATTTAATTTTAACACATTCTATTATTTTTTTAATTCATACTTTAGTATGGCGTAATGGTTTAAGCGACTGCCTCGCCGCTTGGTAGGTACTGCGCCGTGTGTTGTGGGTTCGAATCCCCACACGAGACGACACTTTGTGTAATACACAAATTGTTGTTTCGAGTCTGGGTGTTCATTGTGTCCGTTAGTTGTAAGTTGTCTTTTAAAAAAAGCAAAAAAAATACATTGATGTACACCTTTTTACCGTTTTTGCTTTTGTCAGAACTTTAAACCATTAAACAGCACATAAACTTTGAACCTTAAAGTTTACATGACCAAATCTCAGTGACACTAAATACTATCCCAACCAGAAGTGAAAACATACCGAGTCAGTAACTTTATGAGTAAAATTAACATACGTCCAAACTTCGATGGTGTTACGAAAGATATTGGCTAAAAAGGTCTGTTCGTATTATGGTAATACGGTTTCAGATTAAGTTATTATGCGTCTGATAGTTCAATCACGGCCTTTGGACCTACGCCGAATGCTTTTCAATTACTATGCTTATGACGGTTTAAACTATAGCCTAGCCTTTAGAACTGCATCGAGTGTTTGGTCCCACCTGGTGCAACACTATGTTTCAGCCAGAGATTAAATGGCCTCCCTCACATTGGGCGACAGCGTTCCTCAAGCGTACGCCCGGCGTGCGCTCGGCGTTCACTCTCTAGTACAAAGTGAACGCCGGGCGAACGCCTGGCGCACGCCGAACGGACGCCGAGCGTACGCTCGAGGAACGCTAATGACCAATGTGAGGGAGGTCTTAGAGTTTGGATGTACTTTGTATCCGTTTATTGAATGTCTGTAAAGGTAGCCGCGATACAGGATGTATGCCTAGATCCGCAATTGACTTTAAAAAAGACATTATTGCACAAATCCTTAAACTGATATTGATCAGATTTTTGTAAGCAAGTGGCATACCATCTCTTTTTTACCGTACATTACTTCTTTGGCTTCAAGAAACTATCTCGTAAATAGGTTTTCAAAACTTGGCTTCAGTAAATTGGTTTGAAAATAAATGGCTTTTGCTAAACGGTCTAATACAGATTAAGACGGCATCAAATTTAATCTTAGATCTCAGGTTTTATGAGACAAAATATTATTTTGAAAGGTTTTCTCATAATTTATTAACTAAGAATTTTATCTTTTGAATGGTAAAATAATGCGATATTGTAAAAACATACCAAAACGGATATTTTGGAAGTACGAACGCCATAGGCTATAAAAGCATAAAATATGAGAGGTAATAATTGAAACAGTTTCAGGTTCAATATAAAAAGATCATTGCTCGAATTAGGCTGACATACTAGAGGAGATACTCGTGAAGCAAATACCATATCATCTCTTATTTAAACCACTTTCAAAGCAAATGGAACACTAGACCGGTTTCAAAAAATTATTATTGTGTAAGTTGGACTTTCTTATGAAAGGAATGATAAATGCAGTGAGAATACTATCATTTCAGCCGCAGGACGACCTTTGCTAGAGGCCTTTTTAACGCTCTCCACATGAACCGATCTTAAGCCGCAACCATGAAAATATACCGAACTGAATATTTCGGAAATAAAATTTACATATGTCAAAACCACGCGATGGTAACGAACGATATTGCCCCATAGCCCGTCCTTATAGAGGAAACACGGTTTCATCCAATGGCAAAAACATAATTGCTGAATAACTAAGCGGCTCAAACAAATTGGTTTGAAATAAATTACTTTTAGCTAAACGGTGTAATGCGGATTAAGATGGCTACAAATTGAGCCTTAGATTTTATACTTTTAGAAAAACTTTCTTTAACAAGGATTTTTGGAGTCTGTCTTGATAGAATCTTAGTTTTAGTGTAGACCAGTAGGTCATAGCAAGACAGATAGTAATCTGTCTTGCTATTTTTAAATCAGTATTGGAATTGTTGGACCGTAACTGAACATGCCTGCCTCCAAGGTCCAATGGATAGCGTATATTCCCGGGTCGAGCAAAAGTGTTACATACTGAGCTTTTTCCGAATTCTCAGTAGCAGCACGGAGTCTGGCAATGTGCCCGATAACGAAAATAGTTCGTTTAGGACCTAAAATTCATAAGACGAAATGTAACCATACAAATGATTGAAAACGGGTCTTTTTCGGGATATTTAATTAATTTAAGGCATAAATACCTCTGTTTTACCGACGTTTCGGCCGTCTTACACCAGCCATGGTCGCGGCATGGCGCCCGTTTTCATAAAATTGTATGATGTCTACAAATCGCGAAGGTTTAAAAATGGTTGCTAACGCTCCTGTTCAAAATGTCTCAGATATTATTTTATTTCGTTTGCTTCTTTAGTTTTCTTTAGCGGGATAATTGATCAGAAATTAGCAGTAATACCTACTGTTGTCATTTATGAGAGATAGTTGATAAATTATTGATGGGATTAATAATTAAATTAGTTTTCACATTCACCATACTTGCAATATTCAACTTTGTGGTCTAAATTACATAGATTTCCTAGATTTTTTTGTTTTCCGACCATGAGACTGTTAAAGTTATATGTTATTTGTGCATAATTAAAATGTCGTGCATTCAAGTCTACTTTTCTTTTGTTCACTGGTATGATTTACTTGTCACTACTACGCGGAACTTTGAACTGTGTTGTACAATTATTTCTAAAGCTAATCCATTTTAAAGTGAAACCAAACTCTTCTCTCCAAAAGTTATAAATGTAATTGTTACAGAACCCTTGTCATCAATCTCGAAAGTAAAAATCTTGTTAATATAATAGGCATCTGCCCTGAAACATGCCACTTAAATCATTTAGGCTTTCATCTGCCAACATGAAACTGAGTTCAGTATTTTATATTTCTCTTTATAATAATCAACCTCATTATTCAAGGGTACCATCAAGGCGTTATTTCTTTCATAAAATTGATGCTCAGGTAGACATTATATTCGGAGCACACATTTGGCTAGAAGATAACGAGACCGCATTTCACCGCGCATGCCATTAATCTCGCACATAAATTGGCCTGCGAGGTGTAAAATAAGGAGGAAAAATATCTTCATCAGTCGACGGAATCGCTCTAAAAACGTATCCGGCTCGAAGGACATTGCTACTAAAGGGTTGTTAAGCAAACGGAGTGTTTGCTGCTCGCGAAATTAAATGGGAGCGGAGTTTGTGTTGAAAGTAAAACAACCTATGTAATCTCAACTGATTACAAGCTATCTCAATATACTACGTCATATGCCAGACGTAGCTAACGCCTGTTTTACAAAGTTAATTCACAGATTACACACATACATTGACAACGATTTTGCGAAGTATTAAAACGCCGCACTTTGGGTTCCAAGACAAAAGTATTAGATTGCAACCTATGCTATACTAGGTATGGTGTATAAGTTATGGCATACCTTTGCCAATGCAACTTAAATACGAGTATGTCTTAGACTTTTGTTTGCATGTCATCGTGAAGTTAGATTACTAGAATGTCGTATACACATACAGTCATATTTAATACTACAATGACTAATATTACCCCTGAATATTACGTCATGTGAAATTACTAGCATGACGATCACAGCATATGTCTATAGCACGACGCTGCATTTGAATTTTAAGCTGAAAACACACCTTAATCACTGACATTCGGCAGTACGAAATTAAGTTTGATGTCCCAAAAAGTCAGCTTGCCTTTTCAGGCCTCAATTTTGTGTCAGGCATCCTAATAAGATAATTTAGGCCACACGTGTTTAATCATTTACTCTCATCCTTCATCCTTTACACATGCTCGTCTTAACTAAACATTTCGTCAGAAGTTCGTTTACTTGATTTACCGTATTACCTACATTCTGTATAGTAAAAATAGGCTACAATAAATAAACATCAAAAATAATGACTACGAATTTCTAGACGTCAGCAAACGCAGAACTCGTCAGTCGAGACCTAAGATTGACATGAAATTTATAGCCGTTGGCAAAATTTATTTAGATACCGCAAACTTCAAGAAGTTAAATATACTTAAAGTGTAAAGCTAGTTTATTTGAAGTAGTTAGTACGCATTTTAATGTACACACGGCTGCACGTGAAGCTAGACACTTTGACCTTTGTACCGTTCTTATGGCGCAGGGAATAAGTGCTAGAATCGCACTGCAAGTGTATAGGCTTGACTTGTCACTATCTACCTAGTCTTTTTTACTATCCTTCAATTAATCAGCCTATCGCAGTCCACTGCTGGACATAGTCCTCTCCCAACACGCGCCACAGTACACGGTCCTCAGCCTTTCGCATCCAGTCTGTCCCACCTAGCCGTGGGCCGCCCTACCTTACGCTTACCAAGTCGTGAAGAGAAAAATCCTTGTTAAAGAAAGATTTTCTAAAAGTATAAAATCTAAGGCTCAATTTGTAGCCATCTTAATTCGCATTACATCGTTTAGGAAAAAGTAATTTATTTCAAACCAATTTGTTTGAGTCGCAGTTATTCAGCAATAATGTTTTTGCCATTGGATGAAACCGTAATTGCTCTATAAGGACGGGCTATGGGGCAATATCGTTCGTTACCATCGCGTGGTTTGGACATAATATGTAAATTTTACTTCCGAAATATTCAGTTCGGTATATTTTCATGGTTGCGGCTTAAGATCGGTTCATGTGGAGAGCGTTAAAAAGGCCTCTAGCAAAGGTCGTCCTGCGGCTGAAATGATAGTATTCTCACTGCATTTATCATTCCTTTCATAAGAAAGTCCAACTTACACAATAATAATTTTTTGAAACCGGTCTTGTGTTCCATTTGTCTTGAAAGTGGTTTAAATAAGAGATGATATGGTATTTGCTTCACGAATATCTCCTCTAGTATGTCAGCCTAATTCGAGCAATGATCTTTTTATTTTGAACCTGAAACTGTTTCAATTATTACCTATCATATTTTATGCTTTTATAGCCTATGGCGTTCGTACTTCCAAAATATCCGTTTTGGTATGTTTTACAGTATCGTATTATTTTACCATTCAAAAGATAAAATTCTTAGTTAATAAATTATGAGAAAACCTTTCAAAATAATATTTTGTCTCATAAAACCTGAGATCTAAGATTAAATTTGATGCCTTCTTAATCTGTATTAGACCGTTTAGCAAAAGCCATTTATTTTCAAACCAATTTACTGAAGCCACACTTTGAAAACCTATTTACGAGATAGTTGCTTGAAGCCAAAGAAGTAATGTACGGTAAAAAAGAGATGGTATGTCACTTGCTTACAAAAATCTGATCAATATCTGTGTTTTTCTTATCCATCCAAAGGTTGCCTGTAAGAGATTGCTTAATAGTGATAAGGCCGCGAATTCTACTATCCGTTATTTTCTTTTTGTTAAAATTCATTATTGTAGTTTTATGGGAATTGTACAATAAAGATATCAGTTTAAGGATTTGTGCAATAATGTTTTTTTTTTGAGTCAATTACGGATCTAGAAATAAATCCTGTGACGCGGCTACCTTTACAGGCATTCAATAAACGGATACAAAGTACTTCAAAACTGTACAAAATAATCTCTGGATGGCACATAGTGTTTTACAATGCGGGATCAAACACTCGATGCAGTTCTAAAGGCTATAGTTTAAACCGTCATAAGCGCGGTAATTAAAAAACCATTCGGCGTAGGTCCAAAGGCCGTGATTTAACTATCAGACGCACAATCATTGAATCTGAAGCCAATATCTTTCGAAACACCATCGTGGTTTGGACGTATGTAAATTTTACTCATAAAGTTACTGACTCAGTATGTTTTTACATCTAGTTGGGATACTATTTAGTGTCACTGAGATTTGGTCATTACATGACCAGTGACACTTTAAGGTTCAAAGTTTATGTGCTGTTTAATGGTTTAAAGTTCTGACTATAACAAAGATGAAGTACGCTGGGTGCTGGAATAATGTATGGATTAAAAAAATAATGTATCGTGTTAAAATATAATCGGATAAATCACTCAGCCTTTTACAGTCCACCGCTGGACATGAGCCACTCCTCATTTGCGCAATAAAATAGTGAGTCAATAAGAGGTTTTGGCCTGCAATACCTCGCTGGATAGACGGGTTGTCGATTATATAGAGTTTGCCGTCTCTTCAAAGAATAGATGTTATATTTTCCTTCGTTTATTTTCTTTAGTCTTACGATACTCGTGGAATGCAATGGGGTAGTGGCAGTTTATATTCTAAAACGGGCTACACGAAAAACTGTCAAAATAAGCATTTTTTTACAGTTAATAAGGATAGTAAAACAGAATGAGTAAGCTCAAGTGGCAGTGGGCTGGCCATATTTGTAGAAGGACTGTTGGCCGATGGAGCAAGCGTGTCCTAGAGTGAAGACCCTGCCTTGATAGAATCTTAGTTTTAGTGTAGACCAGTAGGTCATAGCAAGACAGATAGTAATCTGTCGTGCTATTTTTAAATCAGTATTGGAATTGTTGGACCGTAACTGAACATGCCTGCCTCCGTGGTCCAATCGATAGCGTATATTCCCGGGTCGAACAAAAGTGTTACATACTGAAGTTTTTCCGAATTCTCAGTAGCAGCAAGGACTCTGGCAATGTGCCCGATAACGGCAATAGTTCGTTTAGGACCTAAACTTTATAAGACGAAATGTACACAAGTGTATTATTACACCTTTGCCCTACAGGGATATAAGCGTGGGGATAAAAATCTGAACAATGGCGAGTAACGCTTCCAAGGTAGTAGAGCCTTGCTGATTTCAGCATGAATGGGCCGGCTCGACCGGGGAAGTACTACCCTCTCACAGAAAATCGACGTAAAGTAACCGTACCTAAACTGTTGCGTTTCGTTCGGTGAGTGAGAGTTCCGGAGGCCCTATCCCCTATTCCTTCTCCCTCATCCCACTCCTCATCCTTTCCCTTTTCCCAACCCCAAAGGGCGGCAACGCACTTGTGACTCCTGTGATGTTGCTTGTGTCCATGGGCGGCGGTAATTGCTTACCATCAGGCAATCCGTCTGCTCGTTTGCCGCCTATTACCATAAAAAAAAAGAGTGTTGTGGGTCTGCTCCCCTATGGGACAATATTTAGTGTAAACCACAAATTGTTTTAAAAATTTGTTTGTATCTTGTGTCCATTGGTTGAATCCTTGCGAAGTCGGCCACCATACAAGACATATTTCTAGTGCGGATGTTGTTTTTTACGAGAGAGAATGGATCTGCCAAGTCTACCTAATCTTAGGCCTGCCTCCGTGGTCTAGTGGATAGAGTAAGCGACTGCTGATCTGTGGTCCCGGGTTCGATTCCCGGGTCGGGCAAAAGTGTTACTGGGTTTTTCCGAATACTCGGTAACGGCAATAGGCTCGCCCCATATTACGTGGGGCCTAAAACTTCATGGCGAAATGTGGGTGAATTATTTACACCTCTGCCTACCCCTTTCGGGGATACAGGCGTGAGACTATATATAAATAAAATAAATAAATCATTCTATATCGTTGAATCCGGAGTGCCTTAAAAAGTGGCATTTGCTTCTCTTTTGCTACGATCACCTTCGCTTGGTTGCCGTTGTGGCAATGATAGTCTAATGGACCAACCATGGACCTGGGACTAACAGACTCCCATGCAGATGGATGGAATCCATGGCGTGCTCCACTGACTTTTCGGAGTTATGTGCGAATACAATTCCTAACTATCATTTGCCCCGTGTTGAAACGCAAGCCGTCGGTCCCGGCTGTCATGAAGATCTTTGATAGTCGTTATAGGGACTCAGCAGTACTGAATAAACGGATACCTACTAGTATAAACCATGGAATATCGCTATCTATTTAGGTTGCGAGGTCAGACAGGAAGTCGCTCTGTGGAAAAGCTAATATTCAGCCAAATCCGGTTACACTAGTAAGCGCACCCCGAGTCGAAACTGGGATAACGCCATAAGGATGATACAGCTAATTTAATGCCACTTGTCTATAAGGCATGGTATAGCTTAAACTACAAAACTATACAGTATTTTTTACATTCATTTTGCATTGCCAACAGGGTCTGTTCTCTCGGATGACGTTCCGTGAACCGGTGTGGGTCGGCGGCGCGGGCAACACGACAGGTCTTCAGAATAAACTGGGCCTGTCGGACGGCCTGCTCGGGTGCGTCGACTTCCTCAGGATCAACGGAGACACCTACCAGCTGATGAAGGATGCTGTCGCAACGCTTGATATCTGTAAGTGAAGTCTTTTTTTATTAACTTTGAGAGTTTGTGATCCTTTAAAAATATAAATGTGAAAGTGGGTCTGTCTCTTCTTCTTTCACGTCGCAACGGAGCAATTTTATGCGATGATCTTTGTGTGCGGTATAGGTTCAGAAGGCTTGTGAGTGTCATAACCGACTCTCATAAGGGCCGAGCCGCGGAGCATCTAGTACAAATATAGCTTTATAAATCTTGTATCAATATAGTTCTTATGAGCTAAATGATACAATCAATAACATGCCAATACTACTTTTAAACTACCACGATTTGAAACGTCGGGAAAAATAGAAAGGTATTTCATCTTTCTTTTCGTTCATTAACACGATTCAGACCCGTTACATAATCTTTAGTATGCCAATACTAGGATTGAACCTGTGTCACAAGTGGTTAAAGTATACAAAATAAACGACAATACAGACAGAGATAATTGCGCTATTATCAACATTAATTAATTAAATATTACTTCTATAAGCCAACAAATTATAAAATAAATAAATGCAAGATAGAAACTTAATTAATAGTTATTAAATACTGTCAAGCATTTTGAGAAAAACCTTTCCTTTTATACTGGAAGCAGAAAAGTTTCCTGGCTCTAAAAACACTGCTGTGCTGTCATCAGGCGACGAAAAATTCATCCCACTCGCCATATTTCTTGTTCAGAATTTCCACACCCGCTTTTATCACTACTGTGTGAGTGAAGTAGCCGGGTTGAACAGCTGAACAGTTAAAGCCGACAAGTTATGACACTCGTAAAGTCCCGGGAAAAGTTAAACTGTCTTAGAACCCGCAACAACTTTAATCAGAAGTGTGTTGCAGGAGTATGAAAATAAAGATTGCTTTGGCAGTGGCTCTGCTTTGTTAGGTTATACTTATAGTCAGGGAAAATAAGCTATAAGCATGCCCAAGTGACTGCACGTACGGTGTAATGGTTTGAGCGGTTGCCTCCCCGCTTAGAACTGCGCCGCGTTTTGTGGGTTCGATTGCCACTCGAGAATAGTACACTTCTGCCTACCCCCAGGGGCCAAGCGACACAGGCGTGAGTTCTATAAAAAAACTAGAGGACGCCAGCAGCTACGCCTGCATTTTTTTAAAATTTACCCGTTTTGGCCGATCCCGTGGGAATTTCGGGAAATCCCTTCTTAGTGCACCCCTACGGTCCCCAAGGAACATACATGCCAAATTTCAGCTTCCTGCGCCCAATAGTTTCGGCTGTAGCGTGTCTGTCAGTCAGTCAGTAACGCAAGGATTTTATATATTAAGATAACAATGATTTGTATTGTTATTTTGAGTCTGTTAATTGACATGTTTGTTAAATCCCTATGACACTTGATTAAGTGTGGCACGGCCTAATGCGGAAGTTGTGTTCATAGTTTTCGCAATAATATACTTAATTGTTTTTTCACCTTCCTTTATAAGATGTCTAAAATTCGTTTCACACGCCACAATACTAACCTCAAAAATAACTTGGCAAGCGTGATTTCATTTAATTTTAATGGGCTTGTCAAATCTTTTGAGCCCAAGGACCTTGATAACGCGACTACGCGTTTTGATCTTTGAAGACAGATATCTACTGTAAGCTGGATAATAAGTGTTGGGTAAGTTTAATGAGATTTCTTAGTAAGTGTTGATAACTGTAGAAATCAGGGGATTAGCAACTGGTTTGTGAAAAGGGCTCAGTATTTACAAGAAGTTTGGTATAGTAATATTTTTGCTTGAAATTGTCAAGACTTCAGAGTTACGGTGGCTAAGCCATACTGGCATAGAGCATAGATATTTACACATAGGCGCATTTCTTATGGGCGCTCTGTAAGTGTGTGGTGACTTGCTGATCTCATCTCGAAATACTCATAACCACTATCAGCCCATACCACTGTAAGCCTGCCAATTCATTTTATTGATGATTTGATTTTGTCATCTCTCACAATGTTCTCCATACTGTTCTTGAAAGACATGTGAAGTCTGCCAACCCGCACTTGGCCAGCGTGGTGGACTATGGCCTTATCCTTCTCATAGTGAGATAAGGCCCGTGCCCAGCAGTGGAACAGTATAAAGGGCTGATTGATCTCTCACAATAATAGCCGAGGATCCTTTGCCCCTTCCGTGTAGGTTTAGATTTTTTAAAGATTGTTTTTTTATATACTTAAGATTATAAACCTGAGGAGAGCACACGCTAATCTCAGGGACTAGGTAGTGTTTTCTTGGATTTAGTTTACGGATTTTATCGCGTTATATTGGTTTCACTAGTTATTACATTTAAACCGAATGATCTATAAACTACATTTTTATTACTAGCCGACGTTTCGAATTCTTTATAGGGTTCATGTGAGACTGAGGTGATTTTTGTCTTTTTTCTTGAATGTATAAGTTATCTCAAAGTACCCGAACATTTTTCAACTATTGGTGTTACTTTTTACGCAGAATGAGCTCACAGTATCCTTAGGTCTTCTGGTGACTTTATCCTCCTTGGGTTTCATTAGCCTTATGCCTTATTAGGTAGTAGTTCGATTTCGTTATTGTATTGTGATGTGATTTGGTTATTGAATAGCCAATTTATTGAATAAGGCTCAGCTAGTCTTATACTAATATACAAAGCTGAAGAGTTTGTTGGTTTGTTTGTTTGGTTGAATGCGCTAATCTCAGGGACTACTGGTCCGATTAATCGAGGAAGGCTATAGGCTATATAATACGCTATAAGTGACGGGAGTGGAGCAGTAACCTTAAATACCGGGTGTAACCGCGGGCTTCCTCTAGATTTTGATAAAAAGCTTGACGCTTGATCAAACATGATTCAAACACCTTGAGTCTTACCTAGATGGTACTAAATGCCAGTTTCAAAATTCTATCCATCCATGGATTTAGAGATTCTATATTCGTGTTTGACATATTTTGTATGGAGCTTATGTCAAAAACGAATCTAAAATCTCAAAAAAAGCATAGATAGAATATTGAATTCCGCAGTTAATAATTAACAAGGGTTCCAAGCCTAGTTGTTGCAACTATTATACATAACATAACATAACTTTACGCCTTGTATCCCCGAAGGGGTAGGCAGAGGTGTATTACACACCCACACTTCGCCAGTTATGTTTCGGTTCCAATGTAATAGGGGGCGGGTCTATTGCCATCTACCGGGCACATTGTTAAGCGAGCGATAGTTAACATTTTAATATACACAATCGAAAAGTCAGAGGTGTGTGCCCGGTGCCCGGGGTAACTGGGGATCGAACCTGAGACGTCGTCTCGTCAGTCCGTTACGTACACCACTGGGCTATCGCCGCTATTATATTATGCTTATTCTGAAAAATTAAAGACAATTACTTTATAGGTATTTCAAAGCATATCACTGGCTTTTAAAAGTTAAGTGGACGCTACAATAACTGAGAGCGTCATGAAAAGGTTATTAACCAACAAGAAAACGACATAAATAAAGGCACTGAACAGCCAATTAATATTGATAAAAACGTCTTTTGACGACGTAACCAACAAAGAACCGCCAGGGAAAATTCTAAGTAAAACGTTACAGAATATAAAACGAAATATTCATAATTAGGAGAACGCTAATCCCAGTGGCGTTGTAGCAGAGTCAGGACCACATTAACGTTATTGTGAGGAGAATAAAGCAAAGTGTCAAACATTAATCCTAAAGAGCCTTTGTTGAGTGAAATACGACATGTGTTATGGACGGGTTTTGGCGAATGGACGATCGTTATGTTTTGAGAACGTGTTGATATTCTGACTCTACCAGTGGCCAAGGATTAGTTAGATGGATAGTATATAATATACTTTGTTGCAGACCAAAATAATATGGTACAGTACATTTGCATTTGCAAACCGAATTAAAAACAATTATCAATATACAATCGACAATCTATACACATAAACAAAATTGTAGTGACTGTTTGTAATATTAAAATAACCGCTTTTTACTAAATGTTTAATATGGATGTATAATTGTATACACGGTACATATACCGAAATTACATTTTTACAATTTTTGTCTGTCTGTCCGTCTGTTTGTTCTCGCTAATCTCTGGAACGGCTGGATTGATTTTGACGGGACTTTCACTGGCGGATAGTTCGTGTACCAAGGAGTAACTTAGGCTATAAATTAACCGGGTACGCGAAGTAGTTTCCTTCAGGACGTGGGTGAAACTCGCGAGACAGCTAGTGAATAAATGAAATTATATGAAACTATGTACTAGGGTTTATCTAGAGATTAGCAGGCACTGACTTCCTTTAGTCAGTAGTTCTTCTAGTTAACATCATATTACGTACCTATTAAATGTTATACTGCCTGCAGCTACGGCCGCACGTTTTATTTTATTTAACCGTTTCGTCCCTATGCCGTGGGTATTTCGGGAGATCCAAACTTAAACTCAAATATGTTTATTTCCATAAAAATGTTAACATTTTTTGGACACGTCAGGTCATACAAATAAAAAATAATAACTTCAAATGTTAACATATTAATATTAATATATTTGATATATATATTAACATATTTACATATTTGAGCATTGAAAAAAAAATCCTGTTCACAAAGTAGAGCCTCGTGAGAAGAATCAGGCAAGAAACTCCGGGCCACTCTTTTCTTCGTCTTGATTCTATACAATTTAAAAACTTAGTAACTACATTGAATTTTTCATAGGTATATGACCTGGTGTGCCTATAATGTTGCGGTCAATTAATAAGGATTTTTTATAACAATATAAAAGTACTAAACTATAATAATATAGACACAATAACTCATACTCACATGAATCTTAACACTATTCAAACATAAGTAGCCTGTGGGACCGAGCAAATTAATCCCAAGCATTTTTGTCTTCAATATAATCTAGCACCGAATAGTACCCTTTTTGACAATGTTTACGCTTTATAACCTTTTTGAATTTATTAAAACTTAAATTTTGTATATTGCTTGGCACTTTATTGTAAAAGCGCACACATTGGCCTTGAAAATATTTTTTTATTTTCTCTAGCCGGGTAGCCGGCGCTACTAGTTTGGTCTTATTTCTAGTATTCAAATTGTGGATATCACTTTTCTTTGAGTATGAGGCCTTGTTTTGGGATAAATATATTAAGTTGGAATAAATGTACTGGCTTGCAACTGTAAAAATGTTTATTTCCTTGAATTTATTCCTTAACGAAGCCCCATAATCCAAATTATAAATTGCTCGAATAGCTCTTTTCTGCAGAATAAAGATGGTCTGAATGTCGGCAGCATTTCCCCACAAGCGAATACCGTATGACATTATACTATGAAAATAGCTATGATATACAAGCCTGGCTGTGTCAATGTCAGTTAACTGGCGAATTTTCCTGACTGCGTATGCTGCAGAGCTGAGTCTATTCGACAATTTACTAATATGTGGTCCCCATTGCAGCTTAGAATCTAGTGTAATGCCTAAAAATTTGGTGTTATCCACAAGATCCAACACATCATCCTTAATCTTTACTGAGTTGTTCACTTGTTTGACGTTAGGCATCAAAAATCGAATACATTTAGTTTTAAGTCTATTTAAAAGCAAGTTGTTAAGGGTGCTTCTACACGGTGCATGTAGCTGGAGCAAGTAAAGGTGCGGGTTACACGCGTGGGTAATATGCGCAAGCTACTTGATCAAGTTACTCGCTTGTACATGGTGCAAATAACTGGAGCAAGTAAAGACGCGGGCTACTTGCGCAAGCTGTACCTATGTACAAGTTATTTGTTCCTGTTCAAGAGCTACATGTGCATGCTATTCGCGCGGTAGCTTTATGACTTGAATCGCGTCAAATGTCTCGACGAACGAAAATTATTTTAAAATCATATGTTAAAAATGTAATTTTAACAGATAACATGCGCGAGTGCCCCGCGCGCGTCGCAGAGCACGCGAATTACTTGCGCGGGTGGCTCGCTTTGGTACATGCTCGAGTCGCTGGACCCGCACATTGTTTTAAACGATATGTTTACGGTGCATGTAACCCGTGCAAGTGCCTCAACATGCTCAAGCTACATGCGCCGTGTACAAGCACCCTAACCTCAAACCAGCGAACCACCTTTGAGATAGCAATTTTTACATCGTCCATATCAATTTGTTGACGTTTTCATTTAAATAAAAGTGAGGTATCATCAGCAAACAGTACTATCCCGTGCTTGTCATTAACGAGGTGTGGTAAGTCATTAATATACACTAAATAAAAAGGGCCGAGGATTGAACCCTGTGGGACGCCCATTTTGACTACAGACCCATGTGAACGCGTCCCGTTGACATCAACTCTCTGAATCCTATTCCTCCAATATGAAGTAAGAGGATGCAGAGCAGAACTACTTAAACCATAGTGATGTAATTTCCTGATCAATGTATCATGTTCTACACAATGGCCTTGAAAAAATCACAGAAGACACCTAAAGCATCATGTAAATCCTCCCAGGCATCAAAGATATGTTTTACAAGCTCAACACCGGCTTCGGTTGTGGAGCGCCCCTTTGTAAAACCAAATTGTTAAGAGTGTAGACGCTCGTTGTCATTAAAATAACTTTGCAGTTGGTCTAGAATCAATTTCTCGAAAATTTTGCTGAATGTGGGCAGCACAGATATTGGCCTATAGTTGGTGGGGTCTGATGTGCTACCTGCTTTGTACAAAGGCATTACCTTGCTATCTTTCATAAGATCAGGAAATACACCACAGTCAATACACTTAATAAATATTAAAGCTTATCTGTTAGCAGCAAAAGCAATAATGGACTTGGTAATAGTAACGGAATTTCCCCACAAGTCTGCAGTCTTCTTTATATTTATAGTATTAAAAGCTTTTATAACATCATTTGAATTTATATACTGAAATGAGAAGTTACTATAAATTGTACTCATGTTTTCTTTCAAAAGAGATTCCGCTGCATTGGTTGATGAGTCCAAAGATCTAGTAGTAATAATGGGGATATCAGTAAAAAAAACTTTCAAACGCTGATGCAACTTTTGAGTCTGATGTAATGGTGGTGTTATCAATGTTCAAACTAAACTTAGAACTTTTACTTTTAACTTTCCCAGTCTCACTGTTTATAATATTCCACGTCATTTTAATTCTATCGTCACTACTCCTAATCCTTGAACTCAGGTAAAGAGACTTAGCTTTCTTGCGAAGTTTTCGAAATATCCTAGCATAGTTTCTAACATAATCTAGAAATTGTTCACTTAAATTAAAGTTTCTCTCGTCATATAGCTCATACAATCTTTTCCTACTTTTGTGAAGCCCAATTGTTGCCCATTTACAGATTACCTCCAACCGTAATAGTTCTAGGTGTGAAAACCGAATTAAATTCAGTACAAAACGCTTTGAAAAACTATTATATAACAAATTAGGGTCACCTTCATCATCTAACAGTGACCGGCTTGTCATTAGTTTACTTTGAAACCTAGCAAACGAGTTGCAGTTTTAGGTATTACAACTATATTTTGCCTAGATACATTCTTACTGTTATCATTAAAGGAGATCTGTTGTCCGCAATGGTCTGAGTCTAGCTGTCTAATAATTTGCTTGTCTCTTACTATGATATCTGTAAATATATTATCTAGGCAAGTAGCTGTAGAGGAAGTAACTCTTGTGGGCTCTAAGAATAAGTTTTTCAGATTATATGATATAAATAGCGCTTTCAATTTTGTACTAAGACTACTATTCTCCAATAAATTTACATTAAAGTCACCGCACACAACATCACATCCCTTCTTAGTGTACCCTTACAAGTGCTTAATAGTACTTAGTGCGCCGAATAGTTCTGGCTATGCGTTGTATGTCAATCAGCCGATAACGCGAGAATTATATATGTGCATGTGCAATTAATTTCGTTTGTCTTTCAAAGGAAAGCAATGTGTGAACAATGTTCACCTCTACTTACCAATAATCAGAAACAGATAAAGGATCACTCTAGAGCGTAACTCCGTAATCTTCATAATCACAATCAGTGTATTAGCTAGTAGCTACGTACTTACAATGTAATTACAGTAAGTACGTTCTTCTAACAGATCGAGTCTCCTGATTGCTGTAAGGAATACCGCAGAGTCAATGGATATCAATGACACTCTGGGATCATTATGTGTGTAGGTGACAGTTAATTACGAACACATATAGAGCTCTGCGGCATATTTATCCCAGTAAATAACCGGCCAACTACAACTCGAGCCACGCACAATGTAGGGTTCCGTAGAAGTCCTTGTGCCCAGGGATAATAAGACTTGATCAAAATATTCATTACATCGCTTGCAGGTGTAGGTTTATGAGTTAATCTAGGCCTCTCCTTTGAAAGGAGGAATTGGTCTAGTATACCACGTTGGCCAGACCGGTTGGTATAGGGTTTGTGTCAAGTTTTCCTTCTCTTACAGTGTTGTTCTCTGCATAATATGCTCCCTCTGTCGGCTCTTACGACACCCATGGGATGATATGGGGTGGTGACATTCCGTATTCTTAATCCGTCACCACACGGAGCCCTATGAGCCGTTATAATTTTAATTGAATGTTAATCTTCTTCTAATTGTGTGTGGTCAACTTTAGTATCGGAGTTTATAGACAGCACGATAGCCTCCGACATGGCCTGAAGATTCCAGAGCTTAAAACCGAGACCGGCAGCTTTACGTGACCTCCGTAGCGCGGTAGTGCTTTGATGTAAATACCACAATTAGCGTTCCCTCATTTAAGTGGCGACCTATGTTAACGTTGCTTTTAACTTTAATGCAGGAACAAGCGCTTTAATCTAAAGTATTCCACTACCATACTTTTTCACGAAACTATATAGACTTACGCCTGTATCCCCGAAGAGGTAGGGAGAGGTGTAATATTACACCCACATTTCGCCATGAATTTTTAGGTCCCACGTAATAGGAGGCTAGCCTAGTGCCGTTACCGGGCACATCACCAGACTCCGTACTGCTACTGAGAATTCGAAAAAACCCAGTAACACTTTTGCCCGACCCGGGAATCGAACTCGGGACTGGACCACGGAGGCAGTTTTTCAGGATACTAACTCAGAAAAATAAAGGTTTGCATTCAGTTCAAGTCTATTTAGTATTTCCAAAGCCCGGCCAGCATCGAAAGCGGTCTTCGAGATGTCCTAAACTTATATACTTTCAATACTAAGTCTTCGTCGTATCTGAGAGAATCTTCCGCTTCGGCGCGCGGCGTCTCAAACATTAATCCAAACAATCTTTAAGATTAGCGAGAAAACACGAACGATATTCTTCGAACTAATATTCTGTTCATATTTCCGATAGGCGCTCCAGAATCTTAAAGAGGATTTTTTTGTATTCTGATATATTTTCATATCGGTACGATGGCTGAAATAGGTTTGTTCAGTAGTTGAAATACGTATCTTATCTATACTAATATAATAAAGCGGAAGAGTTTGTTTGTTTGTTTGTTTGTTTGAACGCGCTAATCTCAGGAACTACCGGTCGGATCTGAAAAAATCTTTTTGTATACGATTGCCCAGTTATTCCGGAAGGCTATAGGCTATATAACGTAACGCTTTGACCCTTTGGGGCCGGGCAAAAGGCTAAAAAGGCTAAAACATAATGTCGGCTAATCTCAGGAACTAGCAGTCGGATTTAAAAAATTGTTATTGCCTATGATAGCCCAATTATTTCGAAAGGCTATAGGCTATATAAAATTACGCCACAACTTTTAGGGGCCAGACAAAAATAATAAAATGGTCAAACGAGAAGGGGGAGGGTTGGGTCAAAGGCAAAAAAGGCTAAAAGAATAGGATACAATCTACATGGGTATCGTTTTCGAGATTTTAGGGACGCTGATTAATAATATGAAATTTATTTAGTGATCCAAGATGGCGGACGGGAAATCAAAGATGGCGGATGTGAACATTTTAAATATCAATATGGGTATCGCCTTCGATATTTTAAGGGGTGGAGAATCGAAATACAACATCTATTTCGTGATCAAAGATGGCGGATGGGCAATCAAAGATGGCGGATGGGAAAATTAAAAAAAATCGATATTGGTATCGTCTCCGAAGTTAAAAGTGATGCGGAATCCAAATACAACATCTATTTCGTGATTCAAGATGGCGGATGGGTAATAAAAAATGGCGGATGGGAAAAATTAAAAATATCAATATGGGTATCGTCTCTGATAATTTAAGGGATGGTGAATCCAAATACAACATCTATTTCGTGATCAAAGATGGCGGATAGGAAATCAAAGATGGCGGACGGGATTTTTTTTTAAAGTCGATATGAGTATCGTCTCCGATATTTTTAGGAATGGGGAATTCAAAACCACCATCTATTTCGTGATCAAAGATGGCGGATGGGTTTTTTTTTTTTAAATCAATATTGGTATCGTCTCCGATATTTGAAGGGATGGGGAATCCAACATCTATTTCGTGATTCAAGATGGCGGATGGGAAGTCAAAGATGGCGGATGGGAAAAATTAAAAAATCAATATGGGTATCGTCTCTGATGATTTAAGGGATGGTGAATCTAAATAGGTACAACATCTATTTCGTGATCAAAGATGGCGGATAGGAAATCAAAGATGGCGGACGGGATTTTTTTTTAAAGTCGATATGGGTATCGTCTCCGATATTTTAAGGAATGGGGAATTCAAAACCACCATCTATTTCGTGATCAAAGATGGCGGATGGGATTTTTTTTTAAAATCCAATATGAGTATCAATTCCAATATTTAAAGGGATGGGGAATTCAAATCCAACATCTATTTCGTGATCAAAGATGGCGGATGTGAAATCAAAAATGGCGGATGGGAATTTTTTTTTAAATCAATATGGGTATCGTCTCTGATGATTTAAGGGATGGTGAACCCAATTACAACATCTATTTCGTGATCAAAGATGGCGGATAGGAAAGCAAAGATGGCGGACGGGATCCGATATTTTTAGGAATGGGGAATTCAAAAACACCATCTATTTCGTGATCCAAGATAGCGGATGGGATTTTTTTTTAAATCAATATTGGTATCGTCTCCGATGTTTGAAGGTATGGGGAATCCAAATACAACATCTATTTCGTGATTCAAGATGGCGGATGGGAAATCAAAGATGGCGGATGGGCAAAATTTTAAAAATCAATATGGGTATCGTCTCTGATGATTTAAGGGATGGTGAATCCAAATACAACATCTATTTCGTGATCAAAGATGGCGGAGAGGAAATCAAAGATGGCGGACGGGACTGTTTTTAAGCCGATATGGGTATTGTCTCCGATATTTTAAAGAATGGGCAATTCAATATTATATTAAAATCTATGTTTGTTTTTGCATCATTTATAGACCCTGGAATGATAAGAGATTAAGCGCTAAGTCAATGGTAACTTTGGAAAAGGGGCTTGGAAAACAGGGAATTAAATAAAAACTCTCAAAAAGGCGATACGGAGTTCGCTGGGTCAGCTAGTACTAATATATAAAGCTGAAGAGTTTGTTTGTTTGGTTGAACGCGCTAATCTCAGGAACAACTGGTCCGATTTTAAAAATTCTTTCAGTTTTAGATAGCTCATTTATCGAGAAAGGCTATAGGCTATATAATATCACGCTATGAGCGACGGGAGTAGAGCATTAGCCTTAAATAACGCGGGTGTAACCGCATCCTCTAGTTCTAAATAAGTCTTGATGAAGCTGCATTCAAACATTGAACTTGTTATTGGAAGACGGTTGAATACTCCCTGTTGTGACGGATTAATACAAAACTTTACTATGTTTTTGAGAATACGGCATGCCGTAGGTTTCAGGGTATAAAGTATAAGTTCCGCGTATAAAGAAAATAACGATACACGGATCAAGAAGCATAATATTTAGAAAGAACAGAAAGCATGACATTTCGACATACCTATGTAAACACCCCGGATAAAATCTTTTTCCTCTTCTTTTCGAGTCGATGGTACAGAGATCAAATGGCACCAGCCCAGTGAGTGGCCACAGCAACTGCATTGTCGGTGGATCGGTGTAGATCGGCTGCCAACAGGTGACTCATGGTTTGTTCTGGAGTACCCCAGTCGCACTGCGTATGGGCTGGATCCATTATACCCTATTTGTTTAGGTTATGTCTGCAACGGCCGACCTGGCTTCGTAAGCGATTCAGGGATTCCCATACGAGCCACTGCAGATTGCCACCGGGGGGTAGATGTTCTTTGGTATCAACATAATTGGTGGGGGTGGGACTGTCTCTTGCCACATTTTTTGCTTCAGGTTAGCTGGTTGTTCTTGGCTAGCCTCAGTTTTTTAGTCTACCACGGGGCAATTTATGGTCGTGCAATGGGTGTCGGGATTCCTCCTCCCGGCTGCGTTTCTCGACAATGCAGTTTAAATACACTATGGTGACATAGGCTATTATTTACCAGGGTGACTGACACCAACAAATCTAGACGAAATCTAGTCTAAAATATTTATCCAATCAACAGGGAACTACTGATAAAATTCTATCCATAGATTTTAAATTAGAAGATTTTTATTTTATTATTTATTTATTTATAGTCTCACGCCTGTATCCCCGAAGGGGTAGGCAGAGGTGTAAATATTACACCCACATTTCGCCATGAATTTTTAGGTCCCACGTAATAGGGGCGGTGGTGGGCGAGCCTATTGCCGAACCGGGCACATTACCAGACTCCGTGCTGCTACTGAGAATTTCCTAACGGAAAAACCCAATAACACTTTGCCCGACCCGGGAATCGAAACCGAGACCTCCCAATCCCACGCGCACGTTTATGCCGCGAGACCAACGAGGCAGTTAGAAGTTTTAATACTTGACAATATTGACACTAATTATACAGGACTAATTATAAAAACGTCTTTCACAATTCAAATCAAGACTTGCCTAAGTGTAATTAAATTCTTATAAAACGTAATTAATTTTAATTCGGATCCCTTTGACGCAGTAATAGCCCTTAAAAGTATTTACACTTAATTTAGGGGCTCGTTGCTTTTGACCGGTTTATTCTGAAGCCGTTGGGTTGTTGTCGGATACTTAAATGTTCAGTGAAGGAATAGTTTCTAGTTTAAATTGTTAGTAAAATACTTTTCATCTAATTATTAGACCTAAGTAGTTCCATTATGTATTATGTACACATCAAATTATTAATAAACAAGGAAAATACACCATGATCGAAGTATCTAGCGGGAAAGATGGGAAACTCGCCTGTCCCAACCGGTCAGGCAGGCAGCGTGTTATAGTAGATTACATTTTTCTCTTGCCTCAAACCTTGGTTCAGTCGAGCAGTGGACTACAAAAGGCTAATAATGATGATTTTTAAGCATACTAGAAGACGCCAGCAGCTACGCCTGCATTTTTTTTTAATTTACCCGCTTTGGCCGATCCCGTGGGAATTTCGGGAAATCCCTTCTTAGTGCACCACTACGGTCCCCAAGGAACACGCATGTCAAATTTCAGCTTCCTGCGCCCAATAGTTTCGGCTGTAGCGTGTCTGTCAGTCAGTCAGTAACGCAAGGATTTTATATATTAAGATTTGAAGGTCTTCATTACAATGTACTAACTCATCATCAGCCTTTAACAGTCCACTGCTGGACTAGACCTCTCCTTTGAAAGGAGGAATTGGCCTACTATAAATGGATAAAGAAACTACAAAATAAATGCCTTCCTACTTTATTTAAAAATTATGACATTTGCATTCACAAATAGGGAACGCAATAAACTTACTGTAAATATTACTTAGAACATTTCTAGCGACGTAATACTAAGTTTATTTCGTTTAAAAGGTTTAAATGTGTGTCACAAAACCGTAGTAGGTATGTCAAAGAACGCTTTAAGTTTTCTCTGAATGCACTTTAGAACTCGCCTTCAGAAGTTTAGTGGCTCAAACTTGGACAGTTTGTAAGTCCAGCTGTTTTACTAAAATACTGTTAGTATTTTAGGGATACTTGGCAGAGGTGGCAGATAAACTTTATTCTGCTTTATCGCTTAGTATTATAATGGCGCCTTGCCTTCATTTTGGTGGTGGTATGGTAGCACTGGCTGTTTCCGTAGTCCGCTCCAGGTCCTGGCGTGTATTTTGTGTAGCCAATGTATATCGAAATTATACGTAGCCGATTCAGTCGCTTAGCAACTGTATAAACCCATGGCGCTTAGCAACCAATATTGAATTATAATAAATGCCTCTCAATTTGGCATTAGTCTAGAATTTATCCAGATAATTAGGTATATTATTGTCTTGGATTTGAACGTTACTTTTCTTTAGCTCCGGATATCTAATCACTGTTTCTCACAAAATTCCTAATCATGAGCTATTTCTCAAAAATACTTTGTAAAGATTTTTTAACTTCACCTTAGAAATAATTTAAGATTCTATAAGTGTAGTTTTGCCATTCAGGTAGCACCTTTACAGGCCTGGAACTATAAACTCGGAGAAATCTCTATATTAACACTGCTGTACCAAGCTCTGAATCATAATAAAATAATAGAAACATTCTCTATCTAGGCAATTAAGTATGTCTAGCTCTCGTTAGTGCTATGTACAATTTTGCTCCGGACTAAGATAATTATAAGAGACAAATTGTTTTAACCTTTTGTGCCTGCTATTAAAAGTACCAACTTTTGTTCTAAATTGTAGAACTTGTTACTAATTACGCAATACAAATACTTGGTTTTATTTAACACTAGCGGCACGTCCCGGCTTCACAAGGGTGATCTCTAACATTTTCTAGAAATAAATATATCCTCTGCCACTCAGTGACAGGGGCAGTGCTGCAGTCTCTCCAACGGTGCCAAATTGACTATCGATATGTCGAAGTGCTGAAGTGTTTGTACGAAAACGCCACCATGTCAGTCCGCCAATCATATACATCACTCAACTTCGATTTGCTGATGATATCGTAGTCATGGCTGAAACCATGGAAGACCTCAGCATAATGCTCGATGGCCTCTGTAGAGTCTCCCAACAAGTAGGTCTTAAGATGAACATGGACAAGACGAAAATCATGTCTAACGTCCATGTCGTACCTGCTCCTATCCAGGTTGGGAACTCTACACTCGAAATTGTCGACAAGTACGTCTACCTGAGGCAAATGATCTAATTGGGTAGCTCCAAATTCGAGAAAGAGGTCATTCGTCGAATCCAACTCGGTTGGGCAGCGTTCGGGAAGTGACGGCATATCTTTACGTCCGATACCCCGCAGTGTCTCAAGTCAAGACGAAAGTCTCTGACCAGTGTGTGTTGCCAGTGATGATCTACGGCGCTTACGTAGTCGCTAACTATGCGCCTTATCCGAAAACTCAGGGTCACTCAGAGGGTGATGGAGAGATCTATGCTCGGAGTTTCCCTGCGAAATCGAATCAGAAATGAGGAGACCCGCAGGAGAATCAAAGTCACAGACATAGCTCTTCAAATAGCCAGGCTGAAGTGGCAATGGGCAGGGCACATAGCGCAAAGAACCGCTGGCTGCTGGGGCAGGCGGGTTCTGGAGTGGCGACCACGTTCCGGACGACGCAGCAGGGGTAGGCCTCCCGCAAGGTGGACCGATGATTTGTTTAAGATAGCGGGAAGCGGTTGGATGCGGGCGGCTTTAAATCGGTCTATGTGGATCTAGGCTGAAATGATGATGTCACTCAGGGATAATGTCGCATTACAATGGTGTAAGAATTTTTAAATTGGTCTTGCCCTTTTTTAGTTTATTCGTTACAAACATACAAAAATACAAATATTTTCTCTTTATTATATTAAAGTATTGATGACTATTATATTTTTTTATTTATCACTTTGACAAGTTTATTTGCAAAAGTAGGTTTAGTATTATATGTACTAGGGTGGCCCGGGGTCTGCCTTCTATGGAAGCCAGATTAGTCAGAATTAAGCTTTTTCACAGAACGACTACCGTCTTACCTCCGCAACTAATGCAAAACTCTAGCATATTATGGTTTAAGCCAGTGTCAGTACCTATTGTCAAAGGTACCTACTATCTCCCAAAAACAACTGTCAAAAAGCTGCATGACAGCTGTTGGTTCCGGGTGTTAAGCAGGTAATCTTTGAGGGCACAGGGCAAGCAATAATTAATAATTTAATACGCAATTATCTTCAAAAAGTCAGTGTTGTGCGCTGAGGACTTGGCCCAGTTAGCACCTGCATAGCAGTCTATGGATATTTCCAGTTCGTTCCATTGCCATATCGCTGGCTTATTATAAAATCTTTTTCATCATCCTTGCGTTATTCCTGAAGCAACTCAGAGTCCGCGTTCTAGTCTTGCCGTATTGACAGTACCTACTGCCCTATGATCTCCGCAACTCGAAGGGATAGTCGTGTATGGGCTACTCAAGGCGGGCAATACCCACACAGATTCGTTTTTAATAACGGTTTATGAAACATTTGAAGCGAATGCATATTGCCCGCCTTGAGTACAAACGAGATTTATTCAATTGATTATCTGAAAAATTAAGCTTTATATGGACCTTGAAAACATGATACGCACGGCGCAAATCAAGCATAACAGTTGCTGTACCACTTATATCCTATATTATAAGAACGGTACCAAGTTTAAACAGTCAAGCATGACAAGTTGCTGTCTGTACATATTGTACATAGTACGATCTATAGGAGCGGATGCTAATTGAAAAATGGACATTTATTTTCCAAACAAAATCAACAATTACATAAAAAGCAGCTTAATTATGTCCTAAAATTAAAATAAGCCTATTTAATATATACAATACGAAAAATAAATTGAATATATCAATCATCATATCAGCCGAAAGACGTCCACTGCTGGACATAGGCCTCCCCCAAGGCTCTCCACACATACCGATTCTGAGCCACCCGCATCCATCCGCTGCACAGGACCCCAACAAGATCGTCAGTCCACCTTGCGGGAGGCCTACCTCTGCTACGACGTCCTGTGCGTGGCCGCCACTCCAGAACCTTTCTGCTACAACGGTCATCGGTTCTTCTGGCTATGTGCCCTGCCCACTGCCTTCAGCCTGACTATTCGGAGAGCTATGTCGGTGACTTTGCCTACAGATCTCCTCATTACTGATAAACTCCGATCATAGCTCTCTCCATCGCCCTCTGAGTGACCCTGAGCTTCCGGATAGGGCCCATGGTTAGCGACCACGAATATATCAATAAAGACAGGAAACTTCTAAACAAATAGCGTAATATATATCATGGATATATGAGACAGTATAATCAAATTTAACTGGGACTAAGGCATGGAGAAATTTTATTAAATAGCATAACCGCACGGCTTAAATTCATCTCTACTATCTAGTTTAACTCCCCTCATAAATTGACAACAATACAAGCAAATGAGAGCTAGCAAACTTAGTTATTTATTAAATGCGACGTGTTGGTACAGACCACTTCTAAGGGTGCGTCCACATGGTCATATCGGGACCGAGCAGTTTACTTGCGATAAACCTTAAGTTTTACTGTCCTGTAGGTATGTAATTTATTATTCAAAACAATTTATTTTCTGCGGTTTCTGTCGCTGAACAGCGAGTGGGTTTAATATAAGTTGCTCGTTAAAGGCGCATCAAATTTGCTTGATGGTTCAGTCATCGCCCGTTCATTGCAGTTTATCCCATGCCGAGGATAATTCATTTCTATTTTTATATAATTAAGCGATTGAGACTTGTTATATATGTTTATTTTATTAAGTTTAGAATGATTTAAGTATTTTAAATAAAAATTTCAGTTATAAAAGTTGAAGAAAATCACAAGTTAAATATAAGCACGCTGCAAAATTTTATGGCAAATGACCTCTAGATCTAAACATAAGGCCACATCTCTTTATACTACATTTTCTCAAATTACTTTTTTATTTTTCTGTTTGGTAATTTTAGTATTCATACGCGAATATTATGTGCGTCATTCGGCACAATCTTCTTCAAATATTCGCCAGATATGGACGCACCTCACTATTGTATCAACAGTACATTCAAATCACAATCCGCTTCAGATGGTGCTTACTGGAGTCGATACGCAAACAAACGGATTGCTTAGTCTACATTGTCTTGGCCTTGTTTGATGTCAGATGCTGTTTTGATGTTAGAATGCCGGTACCATATGGCTTGTGGAGTTGTGGCAATTTATTATCCAGGTCAATGAGAATTTTATCGCATTTTATTATATGTTGAACGGCTTAGAAACGGGGAATGATCCACTTAATTTACTATTTCAACAGAAAATAAAGTCAGAATTCCATCAAAATAAATATGTAACCCGGCTCCGTCGTCTTGATGTATTGACATAGGAGCTCACTAAAAGCACTCATGTTGTCTCAGTTATTTACTCAACTTCTTTAGGTATAGATCTTGCCTAGGTTATATAAAATTCACGTAACATTTTTTTTCTCTGTCGCATTCGTGCGCCATTTGTTTTGCGACAATTTAGTCGCTGTTATTGTCGAGCCGAATATAAAGCTAGTCGCAACCTTTTACAAAACTGTTGGTGGTGTTATATTTAATCTTTCCGATTTTTCGAGGTCATAGGCTATACTTATCAGATACAACAATTATAATACTGCATGGATCAAGTATATAGTAACTTAAGCGGACGCCACGCTGTCAAGCCTTCGCCGAGAGTTGTGAATTCGATCTACACAAGAGACAACGGTTTGTGCGGTCCAAAATTCTTGGTTTCAAGCCTAAGTGAGCCTTGTCTCCGTTGATTGAGCGTAGGTAAATTCATCAACTCATCACCCAAAATCTGCTGCTTTACTACGGAATTCAATATTCGATCTATACATAGATCTGTAGATTTAAGATTCATTTTTGACATAAGCTCCATACAAAATATGTCAAACACGAATCTCGAATCTCAAAATACATGTATGAATCGAATATTGAAAATGGCCGTTAGTCGTACAAATAAAAATCTGCTAAAATAACATTCAAATTCAAGATTTTTCCTTAACTTCATCCGAATTCTGCCCTGACAGATTAAACCTACAATTTTCATTAAACAATTGAACACATTCTATTTACAGCATATTCAAATCCCAAACAATCTGTATTGCGGTAACCGCTATCATACAATCCCTAATAACAATCAGCGTACCTTCTAAAACAGCTGACAGTACACAAAACAGTCAACCGTCTCATGTATTTCACATTCGATCGGCTCCGTAAGCGTGAATTGGCCCGTTTAAACAATTTTGGAGTAAATCTGCGAAGCGTTTGTGCTCGAATTGGATTTAAAACGTTCCATTTGACAAACAGAATCGTTGGGCTGACTTGTTTGGGCTATGAAATGTATTGTGATGTGAGACTACGATTCTAGATCGTCTCTGGTTGTAGGAGATTTGACGCGTCTGCGACTGCATCCATAAGTCGATAGGTTGTGTGCCTTCTGTAGCGTTTGTTTTAGTTTTGTCGTATTGACAACAAGTTTAAAAATGTTTTGAGCAATGCTTTAAAACATTTATGTTAGTGGGCACCAGACTTCAATTTGAAAATCTAGCGTGCAGCCGGGATAACGCTAGGACGATGATGACGTACTAACACGAGTGTTTATGTAAAGCTTTTAAAGAATTAAAAAACACAGGTGTCGGCTATTTTAAGAAAATATATGTTATCCTCGTTGTGACTTCCTCGTTGGTCTCGCGGCATAAATGTGCGCGTGGGATTGGGAGGTCTCGGGTTCGATTCCCGGGTCGGGTAAAGTGTTATTGGGTTATTCCGTTAGGAAATGCTCAGTAGCAGTACGGAGTCTGGTAATGTGCCCGGTACGGCAATAGGCTCGCCCTCTATTACGTGGGACCTAAAAATACATGGCGAAATGTGGGTGTAATATTAAACCTCTGCCTACCCCTTCGGGGAAACAGGCGTGAGTCTATAAAAAAAAATGTTATTCTAATGGATTTACTGTATCATTCTTAAGTTTATCGAACCCTATTGGGTAGGTGGTTTTCACGGTAGTAGAGCCTTGCTGATGTCAGAATGAATGGGCCGGCTCGACCGGGGAAGTACTACCCTCTCACAGAAAATCGACGTAAAGTAACAGTATGTAAACTGTTGCGTTTCGTTCGGTGAGTGAGAGTGCCGGAGGCCCTATCCCCTATTCCTTCTCCCTCATCCCACTCCTCATCCTATGCCAAGTGGCGGCACCGCACTTGTGACTCCTGTGGTGTTGCTTGTGTCCATGGGCGGCGGTAATTGCTTACCATCAGGCGATCCGTCTGCTCGTTTGCCGCCTATTACAAAGTATATAAAAAAAGGCAACAAACAAACAACAATCCACCAACGTTTCCATTCCTAAAAACTTTCGCGTTTATCATCATCATCCTCCGAGCGTTATCCCAGTTTCAATCAGTGGTCCGCTTACTAGTCTAACCGGATTTGGCTGAATATTAGCTTTTCCACGGAGCGACTGCCTGTCTAACCTCCACAACTCGAAAAGATAGCAATATTCCTTGGTTTAGACTAGTGTCAGTTTATTTAGAAGGTACAGACGCCCTATAACGACTGTCAAAGATCTTCATGACAACCGGGACCGACGGCTGAACGTGCTCTCCGAGGCACGGGACAAGCGATAATTGACAATTTAATACGCACATAACTCCGAAAAGCCATTGGTGCGCGCCGTGGATTCGAACCCCTCGAACCTCTGCATGGCAGTCTGTTGGTATCTCCACTAGGCTATCGCTGCCTTTTAAACGTTCGCGTTTATGATGGTAAGCAATTGATGGGATACCGTTTAATCTGTTACGCCAGCCGTGATCACGGGATAACTAAAGATTTGTGATCGTTTGCTGAGAAAATACTGTTTAGATAAATATTAATATAAGTACAAATCAAGAGAGACTCAAAACTATTTATCGTCTTGTCCTTAGAAAGAAAATACTGTGAAAGATCATTACTTTTTAGATCGTTTTCTTTGGAGCTCCTGAAACGTTTGCGTGACTTGTAATATCAATGTTATGAATAGAATCTAGATCGACCGATCGTATTACATTTTCTCGCAAAAGATCTTGAGTAATAGCTTGAAGGCTGTATTTTTTTGGGTACTGCTAGGTAGGATCTATACACAAATAAATACTATCTCATCCCTGCCAACAAAATGTAGGTAGTATTTTTGTAGCGACCTGACAAAAAGTCTCAAATATCATACAGCCTCAATATTATATGAGTATTATCCGTGTTTGTTATGTGTACAACATAACAAACACGGATAATACACATTGTCATTTTAAACAACTGCATAATAATAATAATCTGTATGTAAAATATTTTTAACTTACTGACTGACTGAGCTGAAATCTAGCATTTAAGTTTCTTGCACCATACGGTTACGTAGTAACTATTTAGTAATCTGTGGTACGGTGCAGAGGTGCACTGAGAATGAGAAAATAGAATTTTCTGAATTTTATAGAATGTGTGGTTGGAACTGTCTAGTAAATTATATCTTCTTACCCGTACATAACGATATGAATTGATCTCTTGATATAGTATATGTATAGCTAGATTTTGCTCGTGGCTTCATCCGCTTTGAAAGTCTTTACTTTGTACAAACTTTGAATTCCTAATGCAACTCCTTCGGAGTATTAATGTTGAAAAGCCGTTCCTTAGGAATTTGCTGTTCGCATAACCCAAGCAACGCATAAAGATATAAAGGCATATTTATTTCTGCATTTTGGTTGCTTACAACACTTATACAAGTCAAAAGCCGGTATCACCTAGAATTAACTATACATATATAGTCTCACGCCTATATCCCCGAAGAGGTAGGCAGAGGTATATTGCTACACCCACTTTTCGCCAGATTTAATTTAGTCCCACGTAATTGGGGGCGAGCCTATTGCCGTACCGGGCACATTACCAGACTCTGTGCTGCTAATGAGAATTTCCTAACGAAAAAACCCAATAACACTCTGCCCGACCCGGAGATCGAACCCGAGACCTCCCATTCCCACGTGCACATTTATGCCACGAGACCAACGAGGCAGTCGAGAATTAACCAAACCAAGTTAAATGACTTCTTGAGAAGAAGCCGAAGCAAACTCAGAGTGATTATGCTTATGCAATATTATATGTCCCATGATCAATTGTTTAGGTTGGCTTGTTGAGTTTTAGCCAACGATAGTCTGACAGACAGCTACGCAGAGAGTTTTGGGTCCAAACCTGTGGTCAAAAGTAAACCATTGACTTTTCTGAACTTAAATGCGTATTAAGTTGTTAATCATCGCTGGCTAAACAGTTAGTGAAAACATAGTAAAGAAACCACAATTTATTCAAAGGTCCGTCTTTATTTGATAATAAATATAAATGTTGTTAAAACTAACTATAACTAAGTGGCTATTTACACATAAATTAAAACAATAATTTCTATACTTAAATAACTAACAAATAAAAGGAAATACATAAAAAAAAGTAAAAGCAGAATTTAAAGGGCGTCATGGAAATCCTCCACATCGCCATCAATTGGAAGCGTGCCCAGAATGCTGGCAGCATTGCCACGTTGTATGGCAATGCTGATCTTTTGTGCCAAATACAGGCCAGCCTTCTGGTCACGCGAGGTGTCAACAAGTCTCTTTGAAAGATCTCTAAAAAGAGATCTCGCACTTGGACCCCATGGTCCCAACGTTTCAACTCCAAACGGCTCAAATACATAATCCCCTACTAGATTTATGTATTTGCGCCTTTTGAGAGTCTCCGCTGAAGCAGCAGCAGCGCCCGCACAACCCGCTGTGCTAGGAAGATGAGATGGCGCAAGGGTGTCGACACATGTTGCGTCCCACACCAAAGGCCTACCCAGCTTCCATGGCAGTAAAGACATACCGTCTGGTCTCTTACCATCGTCGCGTGCCAAGCCCTGAGGTTCAAGTTGGGCTGGAACGCCAGCGGTGACAAGAGCCCGACGAAGTATGTCATTGAGGTTGGCGTGTCGTGAAATACGACCTGCGCTCCTGCTACATGACAGACCATGGTGACCAAGGCTGTCGACAGCCTCTCCACAGTGACAGCGATGCGGAGAAACACATGGCGCACCTAAACGAAGGCAAGAAGCAATGCGGAAGGTCGTATCGTCCAACATGGTACCTATGTTGGACGATGGCAGTGCCTGAAGCCAAAGCCCTGACTCCCACTCTCCCACAGCCAGCAAACGAGCACGCTCTGCAGCATTGGACGACGTACTTAAGAGATTTTCTCGTACCACGCTGCAAAGCGGCCCGTCCCACTGCCTCTGAGAAGATGGGAATCGGGGTAACTCGGTGCTTGGACAAGCCATTCTCCATGCATTCATGGCATCGGTCTTACACGGCACCTCAGAATTGACCAGTGTGGGTGCTAAAATTTTCCTGGTCAATTCTTCAGTGCTGTGGACCGAGGCCAGGAATGCTGGTAAGCTTACGTCAGTAATTTTGCGAACGCCAAGGCCGCCCAGGCGTACAGGCAAGGACGCCTGTAGCCACAATCGGCCGTTCAGGGCCAGATTTAGAATTTTGCTTAAAGTAATTTGTATAAGTTTGTCAATTTGGGCGAGTGCAGATGGGTTTTTCCAAAAAGGGGAAGATCGAAGAGCGTGTGTAAATTTAGGGACAAAAAGACAATACTTGATAATAGTAAAAGCCGAATGCATATTAATTTTGAGTAACCTGTCTGAAATATCACTAAAATTTTGATTTTTTTCTTGTATAAATGAATCGAAACCTTCGTCTAATATTGGGGACCCAAGGAGGCGAAGAGCACTTTTTTCAACGTGAGTAATATTGGGAGCAAGATGTTGAAATTTTGAAAGTATATCGGATTTGTCTAAGTTATCGTTAATGAAAATTTCGCATTTACTGGGATTAAGTTCTAGGCCAATGGATAAAAATTTCGACTTTAGAAGTGCCAGGTCTTGATAAACTGAGTCTACGTCACCTGCAAGGGTCCCGTCATCCAGGTACCAGATGTTAAATTTTGAATTTAGCTCTTTGATAATTGGGTGAATGGCCAAGCTAAAGAGTAGTGGTCCAAGCGGATCGCCTTGTTGACAGCCAACGGCGGATTCCAAAACATTTTCCTTATATATCAATTTTGAAGGGTGCCTGTAGCACTGCCAAAGAAAGCTGAAAATTTCGGGTGTTTCTAATTTAGCTTGTGTCAGCAAGGTGTCCCTATTAACCGAGTTAAAGGCATTCTTTAAGTCTACCTTCAGGATAACCTCACCCTTATTACAGCCAAGGTATGTTGACAGGGCATGTATGGCAGCCTCGCAGCCCCCTCTGGAACCAAATCCCAGCTGTTGTGGCTGAAATTTACAAGAAATGGAGGTGTTATAATGGCGGCAGCAAATCTTGGCTGCCATACGCCTGAACGTACACCCAACGGCAATGGGACGAATGCCACCGTCTCGCTTCCTCAAGGCGCACAGATTTGCGCCATACAAAATATCGACGATGGCATCGTTCACATTACCGGAGAGCATAAGATTAATTAAAGCCGTCAGCTCCTTCAAAAGCGCGTCGCCGGCCGACCCGGCGCTTGCACACACAAGATCCTTTAAATGCTGTGGTGTTAAGCCGTCGAGGCCACCAGCAGACCCGCTTTGGAAGGAGCAAACGGCTGCAACCACGTCCTTGGCTGTAATACTGAGGCAATCTGAAACAGAGTCAGGTGGGTCAGGAAAGGAAAGATTATCCCCTGGCGCTGGATGCTTGCTCTGGAGACTCGCGAGTGTGTCTGCAGAGCAAGGCGCCACCACATCGCTGCTAAATAGGAGTCTGGACGCTCCCCTGATGTCACCTTCCCTTAGTTTGGTTTCTACGTGGTGGTAGATAGTACTGTTACGGTATGGTTTGGGTGTATAGTCCAGTAATTTTGACGCCGAAACATTGCAGTTTTCTTTTATTTTGGTTGTTAGTGTTTTTTTTGATAGCCGATCATCTTGTGCGTGTAAAATTCTGTAAGGGAAAGTGAAAAGTTGCCGTTGCCGTACCACAAGGCCTATGCACTGTGCTAGATTTTGAGCCACTGAAGGCCTTGCGCCACGGGGAATTCGTTTGATAATCGGAACTGAATTTTTTAATTTACCCAAATATTGCCAAAAAGGAATTTCGCAGGAGACTATTTGCTCAGTGTGTATACTATTGTGTATTGATGTATTGGGGCCAGAAGGTACATTCTGGTGTTTATGAACTTTACCAAAATGTACCCTTAAGCCCCGCTCACCTTTAAAATAACGTGCCTGGGAGCAAATAGGGCAGCGCACCAGCGTTGTCGATGTGCAAGGTAGACTGGCACCTATTTCTGCAACACCTTTGCCAACGTTGCACGACATAATCCAGAAAACTTAAAACACTTAAAATAACAAACTATAAAAATTATATAAACACAATATATACAAGTGTTGACGTTTGTCACAAATTAATTAGTTTTTATTTTCCGACGCGGCGGTTTGCAGCCGGCGGCCAGTACGCTAGCGGAGGCCGGCATAGTTTTTCATCGGCCAACCAGCCCCTCGCCGGCCAGCCCGAATTGTAATAATTATAACGTGCTTCAGTGCTCAGTTGTGCTCTTCATGCAAATGATGCTGCGAGACGCAGTAGGCCACGGAAGACGGAGTGTCTTTTTTGAGCATATAATTTTACTTTTATCAAATTCTGCAAATTTTTGGACAGGTATACAGCTTAGTTTTATTTCAAATACAACGCTTGCTTATGTCTTTCTTGTATTATTGCTTGTATTTGTTAATTATTATCATTATTATTATCTAATATTTATTTGAAAAAAATACAAAGACATGACATGTGACATTCCATGTTAAAGCGATAGATATTCAAAGTAGTTTTAAAATTAAGAATTTGTAAAATTAAGAAATAAAATTTCACGTTAGTAGAGCCTTGCTGATTTCAGCATGAATGGGCGGGCTCGACCGAGGAAGTACTACCCTCTCACAGATAATCGACGTAAAGTAACAGTACCTAAACTATTGCGTTTCGTTCGGTGAGTGAGAGTTCCGCAGGCCCTAACCCCTACTCCTTCTCCCTCATCCCACTCTTTATCCTATCCCTTTTCCCAACCCCAAAGGGCGGCAACGCACTTGTGACTCCTGCGGTGTTGCTTGTGTCCATGGGCGGCGGTAATTGCTTACCATCAGGCGATCGGTCAGCTCGTTTGCCGCCTACTACAATAAAAAAAAACCTGCATGTCTGAGAGTTATCCATTATGTTCTTGAAAGACATGTGAAGCCTGACGGCCCGCACTTGTTCAGCACGGTGGACTAGCCTTGCCCTTCTCTTAGGAGAAGTGGCCCGTGTCCAACAATGGGACTGTTCATTATACAGAGCTGAATGAAGAATGCCAAATTTCTTCCTACGCAGGCACACATTTTGGTTTTAAACACGAACTAAATGTTTTTTATAGATTTATTTAGAACACGCAACACTTCTACCGTTTTATTTATGCGAATACGCCGTAGATAAACGCGCGAAATACGGTTCGTGACCTCATTGTAATTCTAAAGTAGTGTTCTCTCTAAATTTATATCCAGATTCTAATAATGTTCCTAAAATGTAAGTGAAGATTTCGGTGTTAAAGTACAAAGAAAGAATTCTATAATTTTTAAATATTAACTCTCTATGTTTCTGTTGGCTTATTTTTTCGAAGCGTACCGGTTTATTCCGAAGTTAATTTGATAAGATAATTATGGAGCGGGTCTGTCTTGGTCCTTTTGGACATAGAAAGCTATTTATAGATGTCGATAGTACTGAGTAATCATTATCCTCCTAGCGCTATCCACGTTGCATTGAAAACTGACGCTTTGGATGGAGCTTCCCTTAGTCCTTAGTAGTCTCACCAAATATGACGAAAAATCTGCTTTTACATAAAGCGACTGGCATTTGGCTTATACGACCCATAGAGGTAGCAATATTATTTTTGGTAGTAGAGCCTTGCTGATTTCAGCATGAATGGGCCGGCTCGACCGGGGAAGTACTACCCTCTCACAGAAAATCGACGTTAAGTAACAGTACCTAAACTGTTGCGTTTCGTTCTGTGAGTGAGAGTGCCGGAGGCCCTATCCCCTATTCCGTCTCCCTCATACCACTCCTTATCCTAACGTTTTTCCCAACCCCAAGGGGCAGCAACGCACTTGTGACTCCTGTGGTGTTGCTTGTGTCCATGGGTGGCGGTACCTAATTGCTTTCCATCAGGCGATCCGTCTGCTCGTTTGCCGCCTATTACTCAAAAATTTAAAAAACATTACCATTGTCAGTTTATTCTCTGCCTCCCCATAAAGGCTATTGAAGATCAGCCGAAACCGACGGCTAAAAAAAGATTCTACGTCTCATAAAATGAATATTACATCTAAGCATACCACTAAGGATTGTCGGAATAATTCCCGAGTCTTAGTCTACATGTACCGTGGCTCGTGTATTTATGGCGGGACGAACGAACATGTGGGCTCGTTGATTTATATAACCTTTCTATATTCGGCGCCGTAATTGATAAGCGCTAGGCGAAAGCAACTATTTATGAACTCTTGAAAAGTGGGTGTGGAGAAATAAGGTGTGGTATTCTTTCAACTAGCCTACTATAAGTATTCTTCCAATCTGGGTATTCGTTGGTTGCATGCATGTTTGTAAAGTGCTACGGGACACAGGATTTATTCCTAGTGCGGGACTGTATTTTCAAAGATAGAGTATCCTTTAAACATTTTAGGTAATCTTGCCTGATGGACTGCGCCTAGTGCTGTCGAGGATTTGTATGCTTTTTGTGATTGTTATAGAATTGCTCATCTAATAGAATGTCTATGTCTGCCCTGTAAAGTTAAGATGGTTGAAATGGCCAAGTTCATGACACTTATACTATGTGCGCTGTAGCATGGTGCGGATGATAGTTGCCTACATGACGTTCACATCTATCAGTACCACATGACTAGAGATGTGACGTTATGCAATTCATTTTTATCGATCTAACGATACTCGCAGCATAAATCTAGTTCTCATTAATAGTGTGAAAAAAGCGAGTTGGTGAAGTGGCTGAATGAAAACGGAGTTACAGTCGATAAAAAATGTTAAAGGCAGAGCTTATTGCCTTAGTACGGCGTCATAAGCCACCAAATCCTACCTATGCTCTAGATGAAATGGCAAGAGAAAAAGGCCACCAGCTCCTTCGACTACCATCCTACCATTGCCAGTATAACGCTATTGAGTTGAGTTTGGCCCAAATAAAAGGTCACGCCACAAGAAATAATATTTCGCCGCCATGTACGGCAAATAAGGTGTAAGCCCCATTAGAGAAGACCATCAACAATATTTAACCTCAAGACTGGTCGAAGGTTGTGAATAAAACAAAAAGGGACATTATGTTTGTTCCTGACTGTGATATGAGTTACGACGAATAAAATCCTTTTTTTTAATAATGTTTTATTATTTTATTACTATAACTATAGACTTTTACAATAATAGTTGAACTACGCCAAATATACGTTTTTATTGTAAAAACATCGACTATGCATCGTAGCAGTACATCACATCACTAAATACGTCTATGGCGTTACGTTATCCGCATAACAACTTGCTTAATTTTCTTTCCATTAGATTTTATTTGTAGACAAGAACATTCTGGTTGGGTTTACTTTAATTTACTAAAGTAATGAATGATTTAATTTATTTCGAATGAGGTACTGCTGAAATACTTAGTCATAATTTGTAAATCGCGACTACTTTCAAGAGTGAAATGAAACGTTACTGAAACTGCCACCCGCACCATGCTACAGCGCAAATAGTATACAAACCATCCAATTATTTTATCTACAGTAATTTTACTTAGTAATTTGTCTCTCCTATCGATAAAAATAGTTGTTTGGTAGCAATAAGAGCTTCTTCGCGCTACTTTGTCCTTGTACCAGCTATAACGCCATTAAGTTCCGCCGAATAATTATTTACAAAAAGAAGAAACAATATTATGTAAATTTTTACCACGATCACTCATGTCTTGAGCGTGACAGCCCTAGTCATTAGGCCGGTTACGTGTGCAGAATTCCTTGATGAACGATCGCAAATGCTAGGGTTGGCAAACCTTGAATTTATATACCGATATTTATGTCTAGAGTATTGATTTATGTGCGTGTTATGAAATTTCGTGGCTTTGTTTTCGATTTGAAGCCCGTTTTAAATGTTGTGTTGTAAATACTTGCTGTTGGGAGCCTATTAATTTGCTATATCGATTCTGTTACTTGTTTGTTATGAATTGTTATTTATTTAATTTCATATTGTTTACTTTTTCTAGTGGCGTCGCATAATTTGCTAAGTATATAGATGTGATTAGGATATTAAACCTACACTGTAATCAAACACATCATTCTTGTTTTAGGAAGTGTCCGAGTTTAGGCTATGTCAGCTAGACATTCTACCTGACTCATGTAGGAACCGTAGATCTTTATCTTATAAATGTTTATTACTAAAAGTATTAGTTTGTTAATTTGTTGCCACGCATTTAAACGTTCATACGTCACTTTACCCTTTCAACATTAGTAAGCTCAAGTAAATAATCTCACGCACGATAAGTCAAAGATCCCAAAACGGATTCAACAATAACACACTCATGCATTTCCTCAAACGTTCATCGAACGGAACACGCCAAAATAGGTCAGGATCCGTATTTCCGAGCATTGAAAAAAGGTTTTATACCTCAGTTGATGTAGTGAAGATTGGCGTAAAGATCCGGGTTAGATTGGCCAAGGTACTACTTTCATATTACAATGGAGAGCCGGCTCTTGCCCTACACAGCTTGGACAAAGGATAAAAACTCACTTTATTTGTAATTTCCCGACAGATTGCTTCCATTGACGGCCATATTGGTTTTTTATTATCGGTCCATTGCTTTAATGTGACTTGTGATAAAGAGAATACATATTTTACGATTGGTTTATTAAAGCAATATTATAATGTTTATATCGATTTAAGAAGTTGTTGGAAGCATTGAATTCAATTCATATTGTATGCCTTGTAGTTCAGTAACTGATAGGTACGCTGATTTTGAAGTGAGCAGTACGAAAAATGCGGGCAATAATATTTATAAAAGTCAAATTCAATAAATAAAAAACAATAAATGTATCCTGCAGCCTTTAGAATCCGCAAATTCAATAAAATAAATATGTAGATCCTGCAACCACAACCTACCCCTAACATATAAAATCCAAGGCCCCTGAGGCAGTCAAAAAGTACCCCCTAAGGCCATTGAGATACCATAAAAGTACCTTAACTTCCTCATCTTCCATGCCGTTAATAAGTTTAAATTATAATGCGATCTTGCTAGTATGAGATGAATTCATTCTCGCCCTAATGAAGTACGGCACAATTTAATTCTGAGGAAATGACGTTGAACTGAATCTCCGTGTAAGTTTCCCGAGTAGTTAAAACTTTAGTTCGAAGCACCGGAGACCCTCGTACGCGGTACTTCGATGTTATTTTAATATGAAGCTAGTTTTATGTACCGGGTTTACGATATTGCGTAAGAATAAAATGTGTTGCTATGTGAAATGCAATTCTATGGATTAAAAAGTTCTCATAAATGCTACGTTGTTACTATGGATTAATCATTATTTCATGTTCAAGCTTCACTGTTGCAACACTGCAACTGTTTTCTTTTTAAAGTTGTCCACTGGTGCTCAGTGATTTGTTTGTTTTGTTTTGTTTTTCGAGTGAGTGTGTGGCCAACTCTGGTGTCGGAGTTTTCAGACCGCCGCGCTCCGACATGGCCTAACGATTCTTATCCTTAGACAAGAACCGGGACCGACGGCTTTACGTGCCCTCCGAACGGTAGCGCTCAGATGAAAACGCCACACACGGTCACCCATCCAAGTGGTAACCTGTGCAAGCGTTGCTTAACTTTGCCGAACTGTTACGAACGGCAAGACAAGTCTCGCCATGAGCGCTATCACATAGTGAATCATGTGACTGCCAATGCTATAGATAACCTTTTCTACCAACAATATTTTCTTTGTATTCGTCAGAGTGAGTGACCAACTAGTAACCGTCTAGTTTCAGAATTACACGCTGCAAGAATGCATCCGACATGACCTAAAAATAAACGCCAGGATGTGGAGTTGCGGAAACAGCGTGTGCTACCATACCATGACCTAATGATTCTTGTCCGGAGACAAAAACCGGGACCGAGCGACGTCTTAACGTGCCATCCGATGCACGATAGCGCTCTTGTGAAAATGCCACAACAAGCTACATATCTAACGGCCCGGTCACGGCCTACAGCGACGGGCAGTAGTGGCGAGCGTTTTCGATGCACATGGCGCATTTACTGTGACGCAGCGAGCAGCAGCCCCAGAGTAAACGCGCCACGTTCATCGCCGCGCCGACCGCTCGCCGCTTAGACCGATCTCGTGACCAGGCCCTAAGACTTACAGTAGCCATAATACGCACAAAACCAATTTTCTTAAGCTAAATTAGCGCGTCAAGAATATGTCAGTGATATAACCCAGGAAGCAAAAATTCGATTAACTTCCCCACATGTAAATACTCATGGAAAATTCCAAAGAAAACCGACATTCTCATTTGTTTTCCCGAGGAAAACCGATCAAAGACGCCAGACAAGTTAAAAGATTAAGTATTGGATTGATAAATGAGATTTATTCTCAAGTTGTTGTGGACATTATACATATATGTGCATGAACTAGAAAATACGTATAAGGAGAAAAGTTTTAAAGTATAAAGATGCCATAGATCGTGGAGTTTAGTGGCAATATAAGTTTGGAATCCTGGTTTATGAAATGCGACTTCCCCCAATCTGTTATATTAAGATGGCTTAAATTTATGGAATAGCCTTCCCGGATTCACCGCACGCATTCTTGATTTTTACGGATTTAAATATTGCAATGAAAACCACTTTCTCAGACTTATCTTTGTAATAAAAATTAACCGTATCTTCTCAATAGTTCACTCCTGTCGGAGGGGTTGTGGTCATGGATGATATGGTTGATTTATTGAGGTTTTGCGAGATTTCTCTATCTCTGTCTGTTTGAATTCAGTAACTACTGCCCAAATTACTGAAGTTAAAAGCATGATCACACACACAATCTGACTATAGACACGTAAGACAGCGTAAGCTCAATATTACTAAAAACATTGAAACTTTCTAGAAGCAAACTAATTACACCAACAAAACATCATACCCAGAACAGAAAGCTTTTTGCTACGATTTGATGCCGTCATAATTTTCTTTGAAGAGCATTGTTTTCCGTTACCTCAGCTCCTGTGACAATAGGCTTGTGTCCTAAAATGTATTTAGCGATTGATTCGTTCCTTTTTTAGATGTTAAACTGAAATACCTGATTTTTTCTTCAAAAATCGATCAGCAACACTACTAATTACGGCTTTTTAAAAACCTTTTTGAATTTGACACGAAAACGCTGTAACCTGTAACTGTAACGCTGTAAACTGTAACAAAATGTCCCAATAAGCGGCAATAGGCTCCTATTACGTGGGATCAAAACACTGGCGAAAAGTGGGCGTTTAATATGCCTCTGCCTACCCCTTCGGGGAAACAGGCGTGAGTCTATGTATGTATGTATGTACGCTGTAACCCATCATGGCGGTTGTGAGTGATATCACAAAGTCCAAAGCACAAAAACACCTTAAATACGCTGGTATGCATATTGCGAGAGTTCTAGCAATGTTATTTAATCTCTGTCTATGCCACTCGTGTCTCCCGTCGGAGTTAATGCGTACTATTGTGGTACCTATTAGAAAAAACAAAACGGGCGACACGAGTGATAAAAGTAATTATAGGCCTATTTCCTTGGCAACTGTCGTGGCAAAGGTATTGGACGGTTTGATTGATCGACAGCTGGATAAGCACGTCAACTTACACGACGCTCAATTCGGTTTCAGACCGCATTTATCAACAGAAACAGCTATCCTATGTCTCAAACAAACCGTCCAATACTACGCAAAAAGAAAAACACCTGTGTACGCTTGTTTCTTGGACCTCTCCAGGGCCTTCGATTTGGTTTCTTATAAATGCCTTTGGGAAAAACTATACCAGGAAACCAGCCTTGAGAGTGAGTTTATTGATTTACTGAAGTATTGGTATAGTAATCAAAATAACTATGTGAGATGGGGTAGTGCTGTGTCAGAGGCATATAGGTTGAAATGCGGTGTGAGGCAAGGTGGGATAAGCTCACCCAAGCTTTTCAATCTATACATTAACGGGCTGATGGGTGAACTCAGCAGTACCAGAATAGGATGCTCGATTGATGGACAAATGGTCAATAATATAAGCTACGCGGATGACATGGTACTGCTGAGTCCATCTATAAGCGCTCTTAGGCGTTTGCTCAAAATATGTGAAGACTATGCGGCCGCCCACGGACTCAAGTATAATGCAAACAAAAGCGAGATGTTAGTTTTTAAGGCGGGTACTAAAACTTACACAGAAGTGCCACCAATTAAACTAGGAGGTATACCCCTAAACAAGGTTACGCGTTTCAAGAACTTGGGTCACTGGGTGACCGACAATCTGTCAGACAATACTGACATGGAGAGGGAACGTAGGGCGCTGTCCGTTCGGTGTAATGTGCTGGCCCGTAGGTTTGCGCGCTGTACAAGGGATGTTAAAATAACATTATTTAGGACTTACTGCCAGTCCTTGTACAAGTGTCCTCTATGGGTCCGCTATACGCAGAACGCGTACAGCGCTCTGCGTATCCAATACAATAACGCCTTTAGGGTGATGTTGGGGTTGCCGCGCTTTTGCAGCGCGTCGGGGATGTTTGCTGAGGCAGGCGTGCCTGATTTTTATGCAATTATGCGCAATCGGATGGCATCCCTGATGCGGCGAGTGCGCGACAGCTCCAATAGCCTGGTTAGCACTGCAGCAAACAGGCTAGATAGCCCCATTATGTGGCATTGGATGACGAGTCATCGACCGTCATATAATTATATAAAATAAAATAAAATAACTTTAAGTAGGTATATCTATGGATTGTATGATCTGAAAATAAAGATTTTATTATTATTATTATTAAAACAAACCGTGAATGAAGTCTGGTCTGATGTATCCACTTTTATTTTGTTATATTCGATTTGACAGGTAGAAAGTTTGACGTTTTAGTTGTATTTACTTACTACTAAAACGTCAACAACATGAATGGCGGACGTACTGTTTGACGTAATGCTCTCTGATTGGTGTTCACTGTCACAAGAATAAATACATTATTTTTAGTTTTAGAATCCTAAAAATAACATTGATCTTAACTTTTTATAATAAATATTTAACTTTATTGACATCTTAAAATCATAATTAATCTAAAGATACCTACTACAATCAAACCGATTTATTCTTAGTGGACACAAGCCTATTTTCTTACAAGAATTTTATTGAAATAAAGCAAAAACTGCAGAACAAATTTTGGTGAAATCTTCTCCTTTTTTGATCTTTGCAAACATAACATAAACTTTACGCGGGCAAAAGCTAGTGTCAAACATGTTTTTGGTGCACAATATAATTTCATATTACAGATTTCTTTACAAAAATGTACCTATTGTAACGTTTTTTTTTTGATAAGTTTACGCTAAACAGCTTGTTATTCTCGATTGCGAAGGAAGAATTAGTTATTTTAACTTATTTATTGTGTAAAATAAAAAAATATTGTACTCTACTCTTATCTAATCTACTCTATGAGACATTCTAACGAAAAATCGATGCAGAATGCAGCTTCGCAAGCAGGGATAACTTTCTGTCAATATTTGCTCAACTATTTGCACTTCCCCCATACCTCACTCGATTATTAATCTAAGTGCACTTGTGCATTATGATGAAGTTACACAAGCCTGTGGTGTCTCTTGTATATCAGGAACTAGACTTTTCACGCGGCCACGCCCGCGGGAAATGTATACTTAAAGCTTCCTCAGGAATGACGGTATCTGTTTGTCGAAACCGTAGAAACATCCTTAAGGTAGTTTTAAGCCTCGTATTCATTAGGTGACATTTGTCCCGCGACCTTGTTGCCCGACACAAATTCTACGTGTTAAGCGACGTCGTGGGGGACATCGCCCGACATCGCAGGCGACATCTACGTGTCGGGGAACAAGTCGCTTGTCGACGGTCCGATAGCGTCGACCTTGCGCGACTTCGTGTCCCTCGACAGTTTCCGACGACATTTGACTTGTGAGAACGTGTGTTGCTATTTGTTCCGCGACTACCCGCGATTATAGCACATTTCGTTGGTCCACACTACCAACGAAACTGTGTTAACACTTAGGCGACATCTCGATCACAAGGCCGGTATGTGGACGAGCGAAATGTCGGTCGACATTGTCGCGGGACAGTCGCACGTAAATGTCCTGCGACTGTTCGCAATAAGTGGAGCGACTTTGTCTAGTGAATATATGGCTTTAGAATTTATCGCGTTACAGAAAGATAGATGCGGCCGGGAGGGTATCATTTTAAAATTCATGTAGATTTGTACATTGTATTGAGATTTTACGGTAAATAAATGACTAAATCTGTTTTTGGTTGTGCGATGTCAGTCAGTCAGTCAATAGCGTAAGAATTGTATATACAGATTGATCGAATTGTAATGTTACTCAATTTGACGCAATGTAATAATGTATTTTTATTAAACTGCCGGCAAACTAAATTAACGTAGGTACTTATTATAGGCCTTGCCGCCGCGTAGCCGAATCATCGATCGAAGCAAATTACAAACACATTTGCCGGCTGTTTAATCCTCTTAATAGTGAACACATTGTTATAAAGATAAGCTGCTACCTGTAAAGTATTATATTTATCTATGGCTGCTACTATAATCCATGTATTGCTTCCTCAATATTGCTTTAATTGGGTTCATGCACATTGTTCTCAGTGTATTGATATTATCGAGATATATGTATAAAGGAGAATGTTTGTGATAATATACTCGTAATATGGTTGAGTGTATAGATAGGCAGTGATGGCCTAATGGCGGTAACAACAGACTACCATGCAGTGGGCTTCAGGTTCAACTTTAGGAAGTTATGTCTGTATTCAATTGTTAATCGTCGCTTGCTGCTTTCATCGGATAGCACGTTAAACTGTCCGTCTCGGATGCCATGAAGATTTCGAAATTCGTTTTATCAAGTCAGTAGCTAAGGGTAAACTTACTCAAGTCTACTCCATGAAATATTGCTATCCCTTTGAGTTCCGGCGGACAGACAGGCCGTCACTCTGTGGAAAACCAAATATTCAGCCAAATCAGGTTAAACTAGTAAACAGATCCCTTCAGGCTGCAGCTGGGATAATACTTTTAGGATTATGATTGAAAAACTTCCATCAAACCTTACATCCATCCTCCAAACATTTGCGTTTAATGATTGGAGGATGGATGTAAGGTTTGATGAATGTATGTTGATATGCATTTGCAAAAGATCAACACCCTGTTTAATACAGTCTCAGTAGAAATAGTGAACAAGTTTTTGTTGGCTTATTTTTCGAAGCGTACCGGGTTATTCCGACGTTAATTTGATTAGATAATTATGGAGCGGGTCTGTCTTGTCTTACTTTTTGGAAACAGAAAGCTATTTATAGATGTCGATAGTACTGAGTAATCATTATCGTCCTAGCGCTATCCACGTTGCATTGAAAACTGACGCTTTGGATGGAGCTTCCTTTAGTCCTTAGTAGTCTCACCAAATTTGACGAAAAATCTGCTTTTACATAAAGCGACTGGCATTTGGCTTACACGACCCATAGAGGTAGCAATATTCGTTTTGGTAGTAGAGCCTTGCTGATTTCAGCATGAATGGGCCGGCTCGACCGGGGAAGTACTACCCTCTCACAGAAAATCGACGTAAAGTAACAGTACCTAAACTGTTGCGTTTCGTTCTGTGAGTGAGAGTGCCGGAGGCCCTATGCCCTATTCCGTCTCCCTCATCCCACTCCTTATCCTAACCTTTTTCCCAACCCCAAGGGGCAGCAACGCACTTGTGACTCCTGTGGTGTTGCTTGTGTCCATGAGTGGCGGTACCTATTTGCTTACCATCAGACGATCCGTCAGCTCGTTTGCCGCCTATTACTATAAAATTAAAAAAAACCATGACCAGTGTCAGTTTATTCTCTGCCTCCCCATAACGACTATTGAAGATCAGCCGAAACCGACGGCTAAAAAAAGATTCTACGTCTCATAAAATGAATATTACATCTAAGCATACCACTAAGGATTGTCGGATTAATTCCTGAGTCTAAGTCTACATGTATCGTGGCTCGTGTATTTATGGCGGGACGAATGAACGTGTGGGCTCGTTGATTTATATAACCTTTCTATATTCGGCTCCGTAATTGATAAGCACTAGGCGAAAGCAACTATTTATGAACCTGACTGACTAGTGCGTGTGGAAAAATAAGGTGTGGTATTCTTTCAACTAGACTACTATTAGTATTCTTCCAATCTGGGTATTCATTCGTTGGTTGCGTGTTTGTAAAGTGCTACGGGACACAGGATATATTCCTAGTGCGGGACTGTATTTTAGGTAACCTTGCCTGGTGGACTGCGCCTAGTGCTGTCGAGGATTTGTATGCTTTTTGTGATTGTTATAGAATTGCTCATCTAATAGACTGTCTATGTCTGCCCTGTAAAGTTAAGATGGTGGGAATGGCCAAGTTCATGACACTGACAAACCATCCAATTATTTTATCTACAGTAATTTTACTTAGTCATTTGTCTCTCCTATCGATAAAAATAGTTGTTTGATAGCTAGTTGGGAATATCTAAAAATAGCAACGCAAAACAACTTCTTCACTCTACTTTGTCCTTGTACCAGCTATAACGCCATTAAGTGCCGCCGAATAATTATTTACAAAAAGAAAAAACAATATTATGTAAATTTTTACCACGATCACTCATGTCTTTAGCGTGACAGCCCTAGTCATTAGGCCGGTTACGTGCGCAGAATTCGTTGATGAACGATCGCAAATGCTAGGGTTGGCGAACCTTGAATTTATATACCGATATTTATGTCTAGAGTATTGATTTATTTGCGTGTTATGAAATTTCGTGGCTTTGTTTTCGATTTGACGACGGTTTAAAATTTTGTATTTTGCTTACTGTTAGGATCCTATTAATTTGCTATAACGATTGTTTTACTTGTTTGTTCATGAATTTATATTTCGTATCATACCGTTTACCTTCCTTCTAATCGCATCATATTGTGCTATATATATAGACGCGATTAAGACATGACACCCATATTTTAATACACATAATTCTTATTTTAGAAAGGAACCAAGTTAAAGCTGAGACGCCAGACATAAAATATTTTATTCTGTTTCTTTCTTCTTATTCTTGCATGAACCATAATTTTTTATGTTATAAATGTTTATTACTAAAAGTTGTTTGTGAATTAGTTGCCACGCATTTAAACTTGCATACGTCACTGTTCTTTTCAACACTAAGCACAACTAAATAATCTTACGCACGATTAGGCAAACATACCTAAAACGGATTCATCAATAACACACTCATGCATTTCCTCAAACGTACATCGAACGGAACACGCCAAAATAGATCAGGATCCGTATTGCCGAGCATTGAAAAAAGGTTGTATACCTCAGTTAATGTAGTGAAGATTGGCGTAAAGATCCGGGTTAGATTGGCCAAGGTACTACTTTCATATTACAATGGGGAACCGGCTCTTGCCCTACACTGCTTGGACAAAGGATAAAAACTCACTTTATTTGTAATTTCCCGACAGATTGCTTCCATTGACGGCCATATTGGCTTTTTATTATCGGTCCCTTGCTTTAATGTGGCTTGTGATAAAGAGAATACATATTTTACGATTGGTTTATTAAAGCAATATTATAATGTTTATATCGATTTTAGAAGTTGTTGGAAGCATTGAATTTCATTCATATTTTATGCCTTAGTAGCCTTGTAGTTCAGTAACTGATAGGTACGCTGATTTTGAAGCGAGCACTATGAAAAGGGCGGGCAATAGTATTTATAAAAGGCAAATTCAATAAATAAAAAACAATAAATGTACCCTGCAGCCTTCAGAATCGACCAATTCAATATAATAAATATATAGATCCTGCAACCACAACGTACCCTTAATAATATAAAATCCAAGGCCCCTGAGGCAGTCAAAAAAGTACCCCTTAAGGCCACTGAGATACCCTAAAAGTACCTTAACTTCCTCATCTTCCATGCCGTTAATAAGTTTAAATTATAATGCGATTTCGCTAGTATGAGATGAATTTATTCTCGCCCTAATGAAGTAAGGCACAATTTAATTCTGAGGAAATGACGTTGAACTGAATCTCCCTGTAAGTTACCCGAGTAGTTAAAACTTTAGTTCGAAGCACCAGAGACCCTCATACGCGGTACTTCGATGTTATTTTAATATGAAGCTAGTTTTATGTACTGGGTTTATGATATTGCGTAAGAATACAATGTGTAGCTATGTGAAATGAAATTCTATGGATTAATAATTCTTTAAAATTCTGCGTTGAAACTTGGGATTATCTTTATTTCATTTACAAGGTTAACTGTTGCAACACTGCAACTGTTTTCTTTTTAAAGTTGTCCACTGGTGCTCAGCGATTTGTTTATTTTGTTTTGTTTTTCGTGTGAGTGTGTGGCCAACTCTGGTGTCGGAGTTTTCAGACCGCCCGAAAGCCCGAAAGATATGGTCTAACGATTCTTATCCTGAGACAAGAACCAGGGCCGACAGCTTTACGTGCCCTCCGAAGCACGGTAGCGCTCAGATGTAAATGTCACACACGGTCATCCAAGTGGTAACCTGTGCAAGCGTTGCTTAACTTTGCCGATCTGGTACGAACGGCAAGCCAAGTCTCGCTATGAGCGCTATCACATAGTGAATCATGTACCAATGCTATAGATAACCTTTTCTACCAACAATATTTTCTTTGTATTCGTCTGAGTGAGTGGCCCACAAGTGGCCGTCTAGGTTCGGAATTACACGCTGCAAGAAGGCATCCAACACGTCCTAAAAATAAACGCCAGGATGTGCAGTTGCGGCAACAGCCCGTGCTACCATACCATGACCTAATGATTCTTGTCCGGACAAGAACCGGGACCAACGTCTTAACGTGCCATCCGATGCACGATAGCGCTCTTGTGTAAATGCCACAACAAGCGACATGCCTCACGGCCCGGTCACGGCCTACAGCGGCGGGCGGCAGCGGCGATCGTTTTCGATATACATGGCGCGTTTACTATGACGCGGCGCGCAGCAGCCTAAAACGCGCCATGTTCATCGCCGCGCCGGCCGCTCGCCGCTTAGACCGATCTCGTTACCAGGCCCTAAGACTTAGAGTAGGCACAATACGCACAAAACCAATTTTCTTAAACTAAATTATCGCTTCAAGAATATGTCAGTGATTTAACTCAGGAAGAAAAAAACGATTAACTACCCCACATGTAAATACTCAACGAAAATTCCAAAGAAAACCGACATTCTCATTTGTTTTCCCGAGGAAAACCGATCGAAAACGCCAGACAACTTAAAAGATTAAGTATTGGAGTGATAAATGAGATTTATTCTCAAGTTGTTGTGGACATTATATATGTGCATGAACTAGAAAATACGTATAAGGAGAGAAGTATTAAAGTATAAAGGTGCCATAGATCGTGGAGTTTAGTGGCAATATAAGTTTGGAATCCTGGTTTATGAAATGCGACTTCCCCCAATCTGTTATATTAAGATGGCTTAAATTTATGGAATAGCCTTCCCGGATTCACCGCACGCATTTTTGATTTTTACGGATTTAAATATTGAAATGAAATGAAATGAAATGAAATGAAATTAAATTAAATGAAATGAAATGAAATTATTCTTTATTTCGTGTAAACTTTGTATAAAGTGCTTACGAAACGTCAATTTTAAATTTATCAGTTGTACAAGTTTATATTTTTATGTTGAGTTAGAGCAGCTCAATCCCAAGCATTTTTGTCGTCTATATAATCGGAAATTTTATAATATGCTTTTAAACACAACTTAGTTTTAACAATTATCTTAAATTTATTTATTGTTAAATTTCTTATATTAAGAGGGAGCTTGTTATAAAAGCGTATACACTGCCCCATAAAACAGTTACTTATTTTGTGGAGGCGGGTACTATGAACTACAAGATTATACTTATGTCTAGTATTTACAGTGTGAAGATCACTTTTTTTACAAAATTTGTCAATATTCTTGTGGACATATAAGAGATTATCGTATATATATTGCGATACAACAGTTAGAATGCCTATCTCACTGAACTTTCCTCTTAGGGAAACACGAGGACCAAGGTTGTAAATTCCCCTTATTGCTCTTTTCTGCAGAACGAATATTGTGTTAAGGTCTGCAGCATTCCCCCAGAGAAGAATCCCATAAGACATAATACTATGAAAGTAACTGAAATAAACCATTCTAGCTGTATCTATATCTGTAAGGCGTCTAATTGTCCTAACTGCATAAGCTGCAGAACTAAGTTTGCCCGAAAGTCTTTCTATATGCGGACCCCATTGGAGTTTGGTATCAAGCATAATACCTAGAAACATAGTCGTCCCGACGGGCTCAATTCTGGATTCCTTAAGTTGTACATTGGTTTCCATCTGTTTAACATTGGGCATTGAGAATTTTAATAGTTTGGTTTTCTTATCATTAAGTAATAAATTATTTACATTAAACCAACTAACAACTTTAGAGAGTGCATTGTTTACTTCGTCAAAATTTATCTGTTGTCGTCTAATATTAAAAATTAAGGAGGTGTCATCCGCGAACAACACAATCTCATGATTCTTTTTTACATAATAAGGTAGATCGTTAATATAAATCAAAAAAAGAAATGGTCCGAGAATTGACCCCTGCGGGACTCCCATTTTTAAGGCAGAACCTGGAGATGTCTTGTCATTGATCTGGACCTTCTGGATTCTGTTGCCCAAGTAAGAAACCAGGAGATCGAGAGCTTTGTTCCTAACGCCGTAATGATACAATTTCCTGACCAGAGTGTCATGATGTACACAATCAAACGCTTTTGACAAGTCGCAAAAAATACCTAATGCATCTTGCGACTTCTCCCAAGCTGCAATTATACTTTTGAGTAGCTCAACTCCTGCGTCAGTAGTCGAACGACCCCTCGTAAATCCGAACTGTTTCTCGTGGAGTAGATTATGTCTATTGAAATAACTAAGCAACTGACTAAGAATTAATTTTTCAAAAATTTTACTAAGTGTCGGCAATACAGAAATAGGTCGAAAATTAGAAGGGTCGGTTGTGTCACATATATACTATACATATAACTTTACTATATTTCATTAAGTCAGGAAATATTCCCGAAGCGACGCAACCGTTGAATACCGCTGCAAGATGTGGAGCAATTATGCTAATAATAGATGAAGTAGTCTTCACTGACAGTCCCCACAAATCCATTGTCTTTTTCATATTTAAAGTTTTAAATTGTTTAATAATATCGTCAGTAGTAACAACAGTGAATTCAAAGGCTGCATCACATTCTGGCACGCAGTCCCTAAGAAGCATTTCAGCAGACATAGAAGATGAGTTGAGCGACTCTGTTGTCACTATAGGTATATTAGCAAAGAAATTTTCAAATTCTGTCGCAACTTCCAGGTCCTCTGAAATACTCACATTATTGATTTTTAACAGGTAGTCGCGGCTGCGTGCTTTAGCTCTGCCAGTTTCATTGTTGATCACATTCCAGGTAGCCTTTATAGTGTTTTCTGATAGTTTTATTTTATTTCTCAAATAAATAGATTTTGCCGTGTTACAAGCTTGTCTAAATATTTTGGAATATTTTCTTACGTAATTAATAAAGGTCTGACTATTATTATAAGACTTTTCACTATACAGTTCATATAACCTAATTCGGCTTTTATGAATACCTTCAGTTGCCCAATCACTAAACATCAGACGGTCAGTTACATTTAATTTTTTGGATGTAAATACAGTCTGAAATTCGTCATTAATTAATTTAAATAAGGAGTTATATAACTGATCCGGATGGTCATGATGTGGCAACCAACGCATTTTTCGAGATAAATTGTTTTTAAAAGTTTTAAGTCGTTTCTCATTTATTGGTATATATTTAACAATTTTTCTCTGTTCTCTCGGGCATTCTCTTGGACAACAGATTAACTGCCCACTGTGATCTGACTGAAGCATATTAATCAAAGATTTGTGTATTGGTTTTATACTAGTAAATATATTATCAATACAAGTACCACTTGTGGCAGTCACTCTAGTTGGTTCATAGAAATTATGACATAAATTGTATGACTTAAGTAAATTTAAAAAATTGATAGTTGTAGAGCATTTTTCTAATATGTTAATGTTAAAGTCTCCACAAATAGTAACCGTTTTACGGCAATCACAAACTTTGCTTAGAGCATCCTCCATAATAACTAAAAAACTTTCAAATGGTGCACATGGAGGTTTGTATACACTCATAACAATGAACTGCTCAAACTCAACACATGTAATCTCTACTACTCGCTCAACAGAGAGGCTCACAATGTCAGTCCTTTCTTTAAATTTTAGAAATTTACTTGCTATGATTAACGAGCCACCATGGATAAAATTTTCTCTACTGAACGAGCTTACAACCTGGTGGTTATTAAAATTGAATATGAACTGGTGGCTTCTTAGCCAATGTTCTGTAATGCATAAAATATCAATATTGTTACAGTTCATAAACAATTCCAATTCTAACTCCTTACCCATCAACCCTTGTATATTTTGATGCACCAGGTTGATACAATTTTTAAAATTATTGTTTGTATGTGTGGTTGATGGAACTATGTTTTTGTCACTTAAACTAGGTACAAAATTTGGTGTCTTATTAAATATATTGCCAGAGATTGACTCTATTGTCTCAGAAGTCAATTTAAAGAATTTGGAACGGATTCCAAGCTTATATTGCATGTCAAATTTGACTGCTCAATAAAAGCAGTGTAGTTAGCCAAAACCTTGGCTGAGTTATTAATATAATAAGCTAGCGATGATGCTATTTGTCTTTTATAAAATTGTGATATATAATAATTATCATATGTCAAATAAAAATTTCTAATTAAAGCATTAGAGTCAATAATGTCAATCAAATTATTATAAAATGTCATAGTATGCAATTTTGAATTAATCTTAAATCTATAATCATTTTCAGCTTGTGGCAACAGGTTACTGTAAGGAAAAGCAAGTAACAGAATTTTTCTAACTTTTAAATTGAGTAATTGGTCAAAATATCTCTGTATTACATTTATATTTGCATTTCCTCTTCTCCCAATAAATATAATAATTGTTGTTTCAGGACAGTATGTTTTAGATAAAATAGATTGCATTATTTGAGAATAAGTTGCTCCAGGCATACATATGTTAGTTATAGCTAAACCTGTCCTTTGCCGCAACAACTGGCTCATGTTTTTCCCTATCTCATCACTAAACATTAATAGTTTGTTGGTGTTTGTAATGTGGGGTGAGAAGGAAATACCAAGATTAGAATCAATGGTGCTGTTACCCGCTGCATCAGACGGTGATAACAAATCAGAGCAATAATTTAATGTAGTTGGCTGTGAGTGACTCCGTGGCATCTGGTTATGTTCATTGCCATGATTATTATTGGTAAGGGATTGGAGCCTCTGCTCATTATACTTACACAAGTCCACTAAGTCATCCATTGCCAAGATATGCTCATTTATTTGTTTTTGTGATAAATTATATTTTTTTGTCATGTTCAACAAAGATTCTTGTAAACTGTCAATCTCCGTTTGCAAACAATGAATATCAGCATCATACTTTAATAGGTTAGAATCTAATTTAGCTAGACATACTGACATCTGTTCCTTTACATTAACATATTTTTTGCAATAATCTATATTAATACTTGATTTCTTGTACATTCTCAACAATTTTTCCTTTTTCCTGATAAATTTATTAATTTTAACATACTTCTTCAATTTATTACAGGCTTTCATGTTTCTAAATGACTAAATAGATGAATTAGACTCTGTTAAATCAATAGTCACTATGTTTCTACTGCTATCATCGGAGATGGCAGAAACCATGCATGGAGCGCTACCAACCAGCTCATCAAATAGCGATTGTGTTGTAACTGATTTCATAGACTGGTTTGCACTTTGTAATAAGTTAATATGATTATTGGCCTCACTTAGGAGACCCTCCAATTCAGTGATGCGTTTGAGAGCTTTCTCAAATTCATCACTGCACCTGTCAAATTGCATTACAATGTTTTGTAATCTATCCCTTTCGTCTAAAGAAGTGACTAAATTAGAGTGCATTTCTGCCATCTCACTCCTAAGCTGAGAGTTTTTCCCTAAAATCTGTAGCATTTCCCTCTCATTGTCCTCATGTTCACTTTGTAGTGACTGACACAAATCCTTATATTTCTTTAGTTCAGTAAGGGTCACCTGTAATTTCTCATCGTCTTGGCGTGCCCTTCTGGTCATCATCTTGTTAAAAAGTAAATAAACAAAGCAAGAAAGGTCACTGAGATTTGTGTAAGACACCTACAAAGTTGTTTGAGTAAATTGTGATATGCTAACTTGGTATGTTGCTTGTGTAAGGTGTACGAAAGTCAAATAAGAAGTAAACTCACCTCAAAATGGCTCAAATTTAGCTATTATTGTAAAAATAATGCAAATTCTTTTAAATAAAATTGTACGTTAGTTTGACAGTTCACTTACTTGACTTTGCAAAACTTTTACAACTTGTTAAAACAACACTTATCACTGTTATTATACGACAATTATAATTATCACAGCTTATTACGTAAGGAATTAGCAAATTAGGCACATTATTATTAATTATATAGATTTAAAACTAATAAATTATTGGGAGAAATACAGTTTTTTATTGCAATGAAAACCACTTTCTCAGACTTATCTTTGTAATAAAAATTAACCGTATCTTCTCAATAGTTCACTCCTGTCGGAGGGGTTGTGGTCATGGATGATATGGTTGATTTGTTGAGGTTTTGCGAGATTTCTCTATCTCTGTCTGTTTGAATTCAGTAACTACTGCCCAAATTACTGAAGTTAAAAGCATGATCACACACACAATCTGACTATAGACACGTAAGACAGCGTAAGCTCAATATTACTAAAAACATTGAAACTTTCTAGAAGCAAACTAATTACACCAACAAGACATCATACCCAGTACAGAAAGCTTTTTGCTACGATTTGATGCTGTCATAATTTTCTTTGAAGAGCATTGTTTTCCGTTACCTCAGCTCCTGTGATAATAGGCTTGTGTCCTAAAATGTATTTAGCGATTGATTCGTTCCTTTTTTAGATGTTAAACTGAAATACCTGATTTTTTCTTCAAAAATCGATCAGCAACACTACTAATTACGGCTTTTTAAAAACCTTTTTGAATTTGACACGAAAACGCTGTAACCTGTAACTGTAACGCTGTAAACTGCTCGCCACTTATTACGTGGGATCAAAACACTGGCGAAAAGTGGGCGTTTATTATGCCTCTGCCTACCCCTTCGGGGAAACAGGCGTGAGTCTATGTATGTATGTATGTATGTATGTACGCTGTAACCCATCATGGCGGTTTTGAGTGATATCACAAAGTCCAAAGCACAAAAACACCTTAAATACGCTGGTATGCATATTGCGAGAGTTCTAGCAATGTTATTTAATCTCTGTCTATGCCACTCGTGTCTCCCGTCGGAGTTAATGCGTACTATTGTGGTACAGTCAACAGCAAAAGTAGATGATCAAAATCAGAAATCAAATATTAATGAACGGAGTTCGCGTCAGAACTATGTGGCGTCAAAGTAAATCAAAAGTATGTGATTGTAAATTATACCAATCATTTGCTACTAGTACAGCTGCCATATATTCGTGATCAGTAAAATTCATCAATATTGTATTCGAAATGCAAATTTATATTATTGTACATGACATCCGAATTACAGATTGACATTAAAGAGTTTCGATACTTGGATTTTTGCACTATTCCAACAGAACTCTTCAGAGAGGTTGGACTAATAAGGTTATATTTCTTTGGAACTCTTGCTAACAGTGTGACAAAAGCGCGAAGTAAATATAAATAATGCACTTAAGATAAAATTATCAATCTACCTTCCGGTTTTTATACATACCTATAGAAAAACTATTTGTCACAGACACAGAAAAAGTACAACATAAAAAAGAAACAAAACGTAAGGCATAGCATTAGCACAGTGTAATAATATCTTTATATTGTGGCATTAGTCTGTGACAGATAGATACACTGTGTACTGTGACAGTTATAATTTTGTATCGCATCAGCTACTTTTGAACATTGACATAAATGCACAAACATGCAAAGATAGTAATATTTATTGAATTATGGTTTTGTATCACATCAGTTACTTTTGAACATTGACATAAATGCACAAACATGCAAAGATAGTAATATTTATTGAATTATGGTTTTGTATCACATCAGTTACTTTTGAACATTTGACAGAAGTTACAAAAAAGAAAATACATGAGAGATGAAATTTGGTAAAATTATATTGAATATACAAAGACTGCCTCTGTGGACCAGTGACGGCCTCCGTGGTCCGGTGGATAGCGTATGCGTCTGCTGATCGGAAGTCTCGGGTTAGATTCCCGGGTCGGGCAAAAGTGTTACTGGGTTTTTTCCAAACTCTCAGTAGCAGCACGGAGTCTGGTGATGTGCCCGGTAGCAATTCATCTGCTTTTCCGTAAAACATAACAAATTAAATTACGGTACTTCAAAAATAAGTATGAATAAATTATTTGCCTCATGATTACGTGGCCTCAGTTTCATCATTTATATTTGATTTTAACTGTTCACTAGTTTTGAAATTTTTCTTCACTTCTTAGTTCTGATGCGAATTGAGTTTATAACTTTTGGAGTCAAAACTGATCACGAATTTATGGCAGCTGTATTAGTAGTTAATTATTGGTATAATTTACAATCACATACTTTTGAATCACTTCGACGCCACACAGTTCTGACGCGAACTCCGTTCATTAGTATTGAATTTCTGATTTTGATCATCTACTTTTGCTGTTGACTGTACCTATTAGAAAAAACAAAACGGGCGACACGAGTGATAAAAGTAATTATAGGCCTATTTCCTTGGCAACTGTCGTGGCAAAGGTGTTGGACGGTTTGATTGATCGACAGCTGGATAAGCACGTCAACTTACACGACGCTCAATTCGGTTTCAGACCGCATTTATCAACAGAAACAGCTATCCTATGTCTCAAACAAACCGTCCAATACTACGCAAAAAGAAAAACACCTGTGTACGCTTGTTTCTTGGACCTCTCCAGGGCCTTCGATTTGGTTTCTTATAAATGCCTTTGGGAAAAACTATACCAGGAAACCAGCCTTGAGAGTGAGTTTATTGATTTACTGAAGTATTGGTATAGTAATCAAAATAACTATGTGAGATGGGGTAGCGCTGTGTCAGAGGCATATAGGTTGAAATGCGGTGTGAGGCAAGGTGGGATAAGCTCACCCAAGCTTTTCAATCTATACATTAACGGGCTGATGGGTGAACTCAGCAGTACCAGAATAGGATGCTCGATTGATGGACAAATGGTCAATAATATAAGCTACGCGGATGACATGGTACTGCTGAGTCCATCTATAAGCGCTCTTAGGCGTTTGCTCAAAATATGTGAAGACTATGCGGCCGCCCACGGACTCAAGTATAATGCAAACAAAAGCGAGATGTTAGTTTTTAAGGCGGGTACTAAAACTTACACAGAAGTGCCACCAATTAAACTAGGAGGTATACCCCTAAACAAGGTTACGCGTTTCAAGTACTTGGGTCACTGGGTGACCGACAATCTGTCAGACAATACTGACATGGAGAGGGAACGTAGGGCGCTGTCCGTTCGGTGTAATATGCTGGCCCGTAGGTTTGCGCGCTGTACAAGGGATGTTAAAATAACATTATTTAGGGCTTACTGCCAGTCCTTGTACACGTGTCCTCTATGGGTCCGCTATACGCAGAACGCGTACAGCGCTCTGCGTATCCAATACAATAACGCCTTTAGGGTGATGTTGGGGTTGCCGCGCTTTTGCAGCGCGTCGGGGATGTTTGCTGAGGCAGGCGTGCCTGATTTTTATGCAATTATGCGCAATCGGATGGCATCCCTGATGCGGCGAGTGCGCGACAGCTCCAATAGCCTGGTTAGCACTGCAGCAAACAGGCTAGATAGCCCCATTATGTGGCATTGGATGACAAGTCATCGACCGTCATATAATTATATAAAATAAAATAAAATAACTTTAAGTAGGTATATCTATGGATTGTATGATCTGAAAATAAAGATTTTATTATTATTATTATTAAAACAAACCGTGAATGAAGTCTGGTCTGATGTATCCACTTTTATTTTGTTATATTCGATTTGACAGGTAGAAAGTTTGACGTTTTAGTTGTATTTACTCCTAAAACGTCAACAACATGAATGGCGGACGTACTGTTTGACGTAATGCTCTCTGATTGGTGTTCACTGTCACAAGAGTAAATACATTATTTTTAGTTTTAGAATCCTAAAAATAACATTGATCTTACCTTTTTATAATAAATATTTAACTTTATTGACATCTTAAAATCATAATTAATCTAAAGATACCTACTACAATCAAACCGATTTATTCTTAGTGGACACAAGCCTACTTTCTTACAAGAATTTTATTGAAATAAAGCAAAAACTGCAGAACAAATTTTGGTGAACTCTTCTCCTTTTTTGATCTTTGCAAACATAACATAAACTTTACGCGGGCAAAAGCTAGTGTCAAACATGTTTTTGGTGCACAATATTGTACTCTACTCTTATCTAATTTACTCTATGAGACATTCTAACGAAAAATCGATGCAGAATGCAGCTTCGCAAGCAGGGATAACTTTCTGTCAATATTTGCTCAACTATTTGCACTTCCCCCATACCTCACTCGATTATTAATCTAAGTGCACTTGTGCATTATGATGAAGTTACACAAGCCTGTGGTGTCACTTGTATATCAGGAACTAGACTTTGCACGCGGCCACGCCTGCGGGAAATGTATACTTAAAGCTTCCTCAGGAATGACGGTATCTGTTTGTCGAAACCGTAGAAACATCCTTAAGGTAGTTTTAGAATTGATCGCGTTACCGAAAGATAGATGCGGCCGGGACTGTGAGTCGTTCTGTTCTGCATTAGAATTCTAAACTACTGGCTTGTTTCTTTCTTTTTAGTTTTTATTATTTTTTACGCAGTCGGGGTTTTGTTTTTCTTTAAATTATTTTTTTTTTATTAAACTGCCGGCAAACTAAATTAACGTACTTATTATTGGCCTTGCCGCCGCGTAGCCGAATCGATCGAAGCAAATTACAAACACATTTGCCGGCTGTTTAATCCTCCTAATAGTGAACACATCGTTATAAAGATAAGCTGCTAATATAATCCATGTATTGCTTTCTCAATATTGCTTTAATTGGGTTCATGCACATTGTTGTCAATGGATTGATATTATCGAGAAAGGAGATTGTTTGTGATAATATACGGTTGGATTAAAGCATAGGCAGTGATAGCCTAATGGCGGTAACAACAGACTACCTTCCATTGGGTTTCAGGTTCAACTTTTTGAAATTATATCTGTATTAAATTGTTAATCGTCGCTTGCTGCTTGCATCGGAAAGCACATTAAACTGTCCGTCTCGGATGTCATGAAAATTTCGAAAGTCGTTTTATGAAGGCAGTAGCTAAGGGTTAACTTACACAAGTCTAATCCATGGAATATTGCTATTCCTTTGAGTGGAAAAATGTGAGTGGCCAAATATTCAGCTAAATCAGGTTAGACAAGCAAACAGATCCCTCCAGGCTGCAACTGGGATAACGCTTGGACTAGGGTATTGTATTGTCTGTGGCTTGGTGGATGATGGTTAGCAAAATTCCATCACACCTTACATTCTTCCTCCAAACTTTTGCGTTTGATGATTGGAAGATGGATGTAAAGTTAAATGATATTTATTTCACATAAAATACAGTAACATAGAAGGACCGTGTACCAATCTGACAACCTTGGTCAGATTGGTACACGGTCCTTCTATTTTGCCACAAGTGGCATGTGAAAGTTTATTACACATAAAATTATGAAACATTATAAAATGAAATAAAATAAAGAAAACACATATATTATTGAAAATGTCAATACTTTATATAATATTAAAATGGGAAACAAAATCGAATGCCTTGGACATATCGAAAAACAAGACTAATGTAGGTATATTTTTATCCACATTATTTTGATATAACATTATGCATTAAGGTGAAAGCGGGCAGTATAGTTGATTTACCGCTTTGAAATCCATACTGTTCTTGTTTTATTACATTGAATTTATTCAGATTGGTATGGCGTGGTGCCGAAACCGATTAGGTTCTAGGCAACTTGGAGAAGGAAATGGACTGTATTCAGAGGATAGCGGTTCTTCGCCGCCTAGAAAGGAATAAGGGAAGAGGAGATGGATACGGGAGGAGGTGATTGAGTGGGTATAGGATACTTCCAGGATGGAAGGCACTTACCTTATACAGCCTTCTTCGTTTCTTGTCCTCCTGGTGGTTTCGCGATGCAGCTGCTTGTTTTCACTAGCACTCACGAGCGGGTTTTCCTTGGTGGAAGCGGTAAATCACATACAGCGGCGCGGCGCGGAGCGGTATCGAGACGGCGTTCTTAGCGAGCGGAATGTTCGAGACTGTCACTCGCGTTCACGATCGCGTCGACGAAATCAGGCGCAAGGCAGTGCCTCTTCCAGGGAGAGGGAAAGAGAGGGACGGAAATATGATATCGCTCGCACTAGACAAGCGTGGAACGATTCATGTTGATGCGATTAGTTATATATAGGAAGGTAGATGGCGCTACCACAGGTATCTGGTCATTTTGTCGTGCATTGCTTTTTCAAAGGCTTTTGAAAAATGGGGATCAATGTTATCGGCCGATAATTAGATAAATCAGGTTTTTCACCGGTTTTATGAATGGGTTTCACTAAAGACATTTTTAAACGCTCGCTTTGATGAATGTATTTTGATATGCATTTGCAAAAGATCAACACCCTGTATAATACAGTCTCAATAGAAATAGTGAACGTAAAATTTTACCCAACACGAACTACATTTTATTTATCTCTACGAATAGTCGTGGCTTTTGCCTTCGGTATCTCGGCGAAGCAGTCCTATTCCAATACTATTGCTAATACCAACATGAAAATAATGAAATTCCTCGACGTCGCTCCATGAATTCGTAATCATTTGTCACGTACGCATCTGTAATAGTATTTCGTATGTTTTGTTATTGTATATCTATGTATATTGCGTGTATTGATTGGGAAATCAATAACTTTGGTAGAGATAGAGTAGTAGGCAATTCTTAATAAGGAAAGCTAAGTATTCTGGTTTTCAGAAGTAAAAAGGTTTAACCCCAGAGATTTAGTTAAATAAAGGACCATGAGTCAAATTGGGCTCAGCGTCCAACAGAGTTATGGCATATGCCATTGTAAAGGATTTTGTTCGTACTAAAATTGTTACTACGAGCACCACCTTCAATTCCATTGCAGAAAAAAGATACGCACTTAAATAGATTTTGTAGAAAAATACAATTGTTAGTCATAAAACTGTTATAGTAGCAAATATATTCATACTTTAAAATCAGTGGCGTAGCTAGTTTGGGTGGCTCCCGGGGCGGAAGTTGGCGGTCGACCTTTTTCTTTCTTTTTTTGGTCGATAGTTCGATACCGAACAATTACGGGCTAATTGCCCCCGAATCGTAGTGCTGAGCTAGTGCCTATGTTTTTTTATATGTTTGTACATTGTTCTTAAAGTCGAGTTTGGGGTGGCATCCCAAAAAGGGTGACATCCTGGGCGGACCGCCCCCGCCACCCTCTCTCCCTTCCTACGCCACTGTTTAAAATAATGGTAAACAATAGATGCGCTTGCGCCCGTGTGATGTACAACACTCTCCTTCCCTCTCACACCGCTCGGACGCCTGCCGGGGCGCCCGTCTGCTCTCAGTCAGTCGACTCGTAATTCTAACGTTGTTATCTGTGTGTCCTAAAAACAGGACAGGTTAGAAGTACCCTGAACCGAAGAGCATGCATGAGGAATCTGATGGGAGTGAATGAAGCAAGAGAGATATGTCAGGATCGTTGCAAATGGCGTTCCGTAGTCTCTGCCTACCCCTCCGGGAAACAGGCGTGAGTCTATGTATGTATGTATGTATGTTATCTGTGTGTTTTCGTGTATCCTCTCGGCACATACAGTTTAATCCACCGGCAGGTCACCTAAACGATATTATTATTGATATTGATTGAAATGTTAATAAAAATATTTTTAACTGCTAGCAGCTGTTTTATTTTTTATGTATTCTTTGCACATGGAATTAAAATTAGTTAAAGATGTGAAACAACAAAAACTACAATGCCATAACAGCATTACTTTGCAGGATTTTAGTTTATTTATGGAAGGAGAAAAATATTTATAGCAAAATAACCCCATGGATTCTTCGCAAGAATGAGTTTATATATTATATTTAGTGCTTTACAAGTATATATTCAAAGTGGTCTTATCTCTGTTGGTGGAAGAGCCCAGGCTTCATACATTTTTGCCCATGGTCCTTTAATATTATCTTCATCGAATGATTCGTATGGCACTTACCACGGTTTCTGTTCCTTTTTCGTAGTTTAATTGATTGCCTGACTCTAAGGCGACCAGTATATGTAATCACATATACTGGTCGCATTGCAGGCAACGGATAAATAAAAATACTTGAAATGACAAACACCTTTACACAAGCACCATATAGTCATTCATCATCATCATTTCGTCATCATTATCATGGTCATTAATTATATTAAATTAGATCAAATTCAAATATACAAAAACAATTGAAACATGCCGTAATATAATGCACTTCACATTCGCTCACTTTTAACGAAAACAAAGTCCCTTAAAATAACACAAATTAAGCGAATACAGGTACCACCACCACTACTACTACATATTATTATCTTAATATTTCCGTATTCAATAATTGCTGGAATTCGAGCAGGTGTAGGTGTGTAATGGGTCGGCTAATTCATTCCGTATTAGGTATTGGTTTTAGCGGAATCCGATCTGAAACTGTAATGTAATTGCGACTCATTACCGATAATTGCTTTTGCGTTATGTTGATTTAATGTACCACAATCTGTTTGGGACTTACGGGAACTTTGACAATGGAGAGATTTAGTTTGATGTGTTACGGACCATAAAGGAATATCATCTCATTAAAACGTGATATCTCAAACATTTTACTGGTTTTAATATTTGTTTTTTTTTTTATAGACTCACGCCTGTGTCCCCGAAGGGATAGGCAGAAGTGTAATATTACACCCACATTTCGCCATGATTTTTTAGGTCCCACGTAATAGGGGGCGAGCCTATTGCCGTTACCGGGCATATCACCAGACTCCGTGCTGCTACTGAGAATTCGGAAAAACCCAGTAACATTTTTGCCCGACCCGGGAATCGAACCAAGGACCTCCGATCAGCAGTCGCATACGCTATCCACTGGACCACGGAGGCAGTCCTATCCACTGGACCACGGAGGCAGTCAGTTTAATATTTGTCACTTGTACCTAATACTTTTTAGGTGCTAAAGTACTAATATTTTAAAAACAATGTTCTTGGGAAACCACGGTCCGCTCTAACCAGATTTCATAAAAGATTTGATTTTCTGATGAGCGACTGCTCTCTGAGACCTTTACAACCCAAAGAAATAACCTGATGAACCTGATAAATGAGAGTTAGGATTTTAGAAACCACTTGTTTCTGGATATATTCTTTTATATAGGTATATATGATTACATGACACGCATTACACATTAACATCTGTAATATGCTTTGTAATAAGCCTTATTTAAATTTAAGTATGAACCAGTATTTAAGTTCCCCAAGCCACTTGACGATACTTCGTTCAAAACAATTCATTCAAATTGTGTCTAAATCTAACAATATTGTTACAGCCGAATGCGCACCAACACTCGCACCATGGAAGCCTCCTAACGAAGTGACAACCAGCGAAGCGACGCAACACCAACATCAAAACGACGCAGACACACACGGCATATACGACATCAATGACATCGTCCACTTCGAAGACAACGACCTCGTCATGAGGGACGCAAAACGCGTCAAACTACAAGACAACAATAAACTAGACAATTCGGTAGAACCATTCAAGACGTACACTTTCGAAGATGTTAGAAAAGTACTGAATAATGACAGTAAAAGTGATGCTGATGAGAGGGGAGATGGAAAGAAAGAGAAAGAGTCGTGTGAATGCCAACATGGAGGAGGATGTGTGGCCAATGTTTGTCTTTGTCCGCTTGGGTATGCGGGCGTCAAGTGCGAGATCACTTTGGATTTGAAGGTAAGAATTTAGTCAATAGTTGATAAAACTTAATACTTACTTTAAAACCAAAAGCGATTGTTAAAAATCCGATGTCTTACGATATCTTTCTCTATATATGCTATGTGCTGTATGACAGTATGATAATGCTATTCTCAATTTTCTTTAGCCTTATTTTATTTACAAGAAAGAACTTTGCCAAAGGTTAGGTATGTTTACAATTGGCAATCTGTTTTTATTTATTTGATACGCTTTATACAAATAACTCGTATAAAACTAGTTATCATATAAATTGCTCGAATAAAAGGACACATCCAAAACACTAACAACGTAAAATAAAACAGAATCTTCAAAGACATTCCTTTTTCTAGGTAGCCTAAAAGAAATACAGCGAAGTGTTGCAAACATTTATTGGATTGCTTTTTCCCAATTTATCGGCAAAATGCCACCAAATGTTCTTCAGAATTAAAAAAATGAACCAACATAAGATAAAGATACGAGTATAATGAAGCTAAAAACATAATGCATCACCAAACAAATACATGGTGCAAAAAATACACATTATTTGTGTTAATAATCTGCTGCCATTAGTTCCCATCGGCAAGAACAGTTTGAAACAGTACAACCATTACTTGTCTCAATACTTCGGACGTGTTCAACTGTAGAAAGTACTCATTCTTTTTTTATTTCTACATCTTCCCCTTCTCCATAAATCAAATGAGCCGGGAAAAACTACTTTTTGTCTTTTTACAAGTTTGTTCGAGAAATGTTTCCAACTCCGTTTGCAGTTCTTTGAATACTTACTTTGGAAGTACTTTAACGGCGGCGTGTTTAAGAATTCTGCGAGCTCATCTGCAGACCAAGTCCGATCTGATTATGTAGTTAGAATGTTTACTTCTAATTGAAGATTTCTGTATAAAAATAAAGTTTTCGTGGAAGCCGCAGTAGTTATGTTAGGAATGATCTCAACATTAGTATAGTGTCTCTTATTCATCATCATCCTTTTAGCGTTATCTCAGTTTCAATCTGGGGTCCGCTTTCTAGTCTAATCGGATTTGGCTGAATATTAGCTTTTCCACGGAGCGCGACTGCCTGTCTGACCTCCGCAACCCGAAGGGATAGCGATATTCCATGGTTTAGACTAGTGTTAGTGTTAGAATAGTGTCTCTTATTACTCTCTTATTTAGTTAGGTGCAACAATTGTGAATTTTTGATGTTATTTTTTTTTAAAACTAACGCCTGTATCCCCGAAGGAGTAGGCAGAGGTGTAATATTACACCCACATTTCGCCATGAATTTTTAGGTCCCACGTAATAGGGGGCGAGGCCATTGCCGTACCGGGCACATTACCAGACTCCGTGCTGCTGCTGAGAATTTTCTAACGGGAAAACCCAATAACACTTTTCCCGACCCGGGAATCGAAACCGAGACCTCCCAATTCCACGCGCACATTTATGCAGTAAGACCAACTGTGGTTTTCAAATTTGGATACCCTTATTTAAAGACTTAGTTTAAATGCATTGTGCACCATAAATGCGATATGTTTTTATAGATAAATAAGCATTGCGGAAAACACGGCACAAAAAACCGACCACAAAACAAATTCTATGAAAATATTTTCACCGTTGTTTTACTAGCATACGCGCCAGCTAGCTTTTCCGACAAATCATGTCCTCAATCTGTCTAAAACAATGTTATCGGTTTGATTTTCATTGCACGCTTGGTTCGTGAATAAGTTAGAGCGTTATGTACGATATCGGGCAATGAATAGGGACATGTTACCAAAAATATTGTGTTTGAAAAAGCGCCTATGAATAAAAAATATGCATTATGTACAAGAGCGGAAAAAAGAAAATCATGAGTCGGTGCCTATGCTGTTATAATTTATAGAAAACGTACAGTCCAAATTTCAAGTTTTTAGCTTTCAATAGTTTGACTCTATCGTGGTATGTCAGTGAGGTCAAGATATTTTTAGGGTTCCGTACCTAAAAGGTAAAAAACGGGACCCTATTACTAAGCCTCCGCTGTCTGTCCGTCTGTCTGTCCGTCTGTCTGTCTGCCTGTCTGTCTGTCACCAGGCTGTATCTCGTAAACCGTGATAGCTAGAAAGCTGAAATTTTCACAAATTATGTATTTCCCTTGCCGCTATAACAACAAATACTAAAAATAAAAAAATGAAAATATAAAGGAGGGGTCCGATACAAAAAACGTGGATTTTTCGCATTTTTTTGCTCAAAATTACTAACTGTAACATGTAGACGCTTTAAATTTTCACAGAATATGTAGTTGTATATTACCTTTCAAAATAAATAATTAAATTTAAAAAAAGTTAATAATAAAGGGGGGCTCCCATACAACAAACGTAATTTTTAAGCAATTTGTTACTCGATCTTAATAAACAGGTAGAAACTATACATATACATACAACGAACGTGATTTTCTTTTATAGATGATGGTACGGGACCCTTCGTGCGCGAGTCCGACTCGCACTTGCCCAATTTTTTATGACGTTTCTGTATTTGTATGTTTTGTAGGTATGTATAAAATTATATAATCTTAATATATAAAATCCTTGCGTTACTGACTGACTGACAGACACGCTACAGCCGAAACTATTGGGCGCAGGAAGCTGAAATTTGGCATGTATGTTCCTTAGGGACCGTAGGGGTGCACTAAGAAGGGATTTCCCGAAATTCCCATGGGATCGGCCAAAACGGGTAAATTTAAAAAAAATGCAGGCGTAGCTGCTGGCGTCCTCTAGTCTAAGATAAAATTATTCCGATACTGTATGTCTGACAGACAAAGAACAACCAAAAGCATAGAGCATAGATCAAAAGTATTGGGCACAAGAAGCTAAAATTTGATATGGAAGTATGTTCCTTGGGACCGTAAAATGGCAAAAGTGTGAACGTAATTGCGGACATCCTCTAGTAAAATTATTTAGAAACTAGACATTTAATTTCCAACTTCGAATCAACAAGTTGCAAATCATTCTCGATGCATTGGAATAAAAAAATGGGCCAAGTTGCTTCATAAACCGTGTAAGCTAAAAAAACACTCGACTCAAGCGACCCATGCCTTTAACAAAGGCTACTTGACATTATTACCTTCAGTGCCCAAACACTTGACCGACATTCTAAAGTCCATATTGAAGATTTGGCAAAAAATATCCCTATCCGGTGACGTCATCACTATGGGACGGGTTCAGAGATTTTTTCATTCAATTTAATACCTTTAAACGAGCAATTCTTATATAATACTTGAGGACGCCAGCAGCTACGCCTGCATTTTTTTTTTAATTTAGGCCGATCCCGTGGGAATTTCGGGAAAACCCTTCTTAGTGCACCCCTACGGTCCCCAAGGAGCATACATGCCAAATTTCAGCTTCCTGCGCCCAATAGTTTTGACTGTAGCGTGTCTGTCAGTCAGTCAGTAACGCAAGGATTTTATATATTAAGATGTGTCCCTATATTTATGTAATCTGAATCTCGAAAACGGCATCAATGATTTTCATGAAAAGTATGCAGAGGGTTTGAACAATAAATCGATCTAGCAAAGAACATTTTTAGAAATCTAATTTTATAAAAAAAAGTAAAACTGAGTAAAGCTAAGTTTTTAGGTACTAAAAATTATTTGGCCGATGGTAAAAGGAGTTTATTAAATCATCTCCTACCTATATATAATGTTACTCTAAGCAGCTTCTTAGCAAATGAGCGTCTCGTAAAAGTACCTGTGTTTATCTATCTATATTTCAGAAACTAGCCGTCATATAGTAACATATATTAATTTTGACTCTTATGTAACTTGGAACCTGTGCAAATGTCCCTAGATATGGTTTCATCAAAATTAGTAGAGTCGTTTAAAATTTTTGGTCGGCTATTTTGAAAATGATCTAGCCCTTCTGAAAGCATGCATATATTCTGTGATAGGCTTTAATTAAGATGGATAGAACATTACAGACCAATAGTTACATACAAATACATCATAATACGATTGCTACAAATTTTCATCAGATATTGGTTTGTCCTTCTTTTACGAAGCATTGTTAGCGCATGTTTTTATTGTGCGGAGATACATAGTTATGAGACAGAAGAGTGACATAAGCAACGTAGATATTATCGCGATAACACACAACCTAAGAATTCATGTCGAAATGTGTGTGTAATATTACATCTCTGCCTACCCCTTCGGAGGTACAGGCGTGAGTCTATAAGGCAGAGCCGGATGCGAAGTCTTGTAGTTGATAAACTAACTTTTGAGCAGCTATTATGTAAACATCCATCGAATTTACCTCAGTGTAGTTATAAATAATCCTGTATTCACACGTATGTTATTTCAGGTGCCTCGGTTCAACGGATCTTCATACCTGCGGTTACCGGGGCTTGGCAGTGCCGCTGAGTCGTGGCTCGATATACAGGTAATATTTACATTTTGTTTATTTATGTTTTGCCTTTAAATCGGTTTACATGATAGAGCTACGTTATTTAAGGATAGATATTAAACTATCAAACTGCTCAAAAACGAATAGGTACCTATATTTATAGCAGTTTGGTGAAGATGTTATTCCGGCTCATATGTGCTGCTATACTGCGTGTACGGTTAGCACCCGAAATACGTACACTACACTACACTATAGTGATTTCAGCATGAATGGGCCGGCTCGATCGGGGAAGTACTACCCTCTCACAGAAAATCGACGTAAAGTAACAGTACCTAAACTGTTGCGTTTCGTTCGGTGAGTGAGAGTGCCGGAGGCCCCATCCCCTATTCCTTCACCCTTATCCCACTCCTCCTCCTATCCCTTTTCCCAACACCAAGGGGCGGCAACGCACTTGTGACTGACTCCTGTTGTGTTGCTTGTGTCCATCGACAGCGGTAATTGCTTACCATCAGGCGATCCGTCTGCTCGTTTGCCGCCTATTTACATAAAAAAAAAACAAGTGTACCAAGAGGCGCGATGGTATCTTCAACAGTTTATGCCTCTAATTTTAACCATGAGCCCATAATTTTTTTTTTAATTTTACCGATTTCTAAACCTACGTAAGTCGCTCTTCATATGACCTCGACCGAGGTAAGCTACTCGAAACGTCGTCGAAACTTGAAACAAAAAGTAAGGCCAACCAATCAACAAATCCAATAAAACATTAAACAAATCACTATATAACATATCTTTTCGCAAATTCCCCCCCACGTAATTGATTTATACTGTACGAGTAGGTATAATATAATATATAATGATTATGCAAAACAGGTAACTTACATTATCTAACAAAGCTTCGTTTTTTCTAATGAAAGGAAAACACCGTTTTTGTAAGAATATTTATAGCAGGCCCCGATGTAATTCTCGCCATAATTCTAAACAAACTTTTACGCACTTTTTAAAAGCACTCAACGATGGAGAAAGAAACAAGATTTAAAATAATGCACGAGAGTGTTCGCAAGTTATTCCATAAATTAACAGACCCAGGTGCTCGGGATTGGCTAGACTTATATCATGTTAGAGAATAATTATGCTTTCATCTTTTTCTTCGTGTCATGTCATTGGCGATTTTAAATTATGTGCGACCCGTAATTTGCCACCTACATAGCTTTGTTCGTAGCTCAATAAAGCTTTTATACTTAGTTCTCAAGCAGATGTCTCCTAATATAAGGGTCATAAAATTTAGTGCTGACTATAATACAATATAGATTTCAGTCAACGGTCTGGTAACTGGTTACTGAATAACATGTTTAACGTACTTAAGTCGCGGCACATATTTTGAGCGCTAGCAAAAAGGGTGCGAAGCCCATAAATTATTTCAAATATGCACGACTTGTAAACTTTCGCACGAGATAGTCACTCTTCCTATGACCAGAATAGTACTTCCAGAAATCATTCTTAAAACTATATTTTAAAATGTTTAATCTCGAAAAGCGTATGTCACGAAATCATACATACATAGTCAGAGTTCATGCTAAGTAATGACAGCTTTACGCCCTTCATTTCCCTACAAACACCGCCAATCAGAACGATAAAATTTGCCTCCGTGATCCAGTGGTTAGCGTATGTGACTGCTGTTCGGAGGTCCCGGGTTCGATTCCCGGGCCGGGCAAAAGTGTTACTGGGTTTTTCCGAATTCTCAGTAGCAGCACGGAGTCAGGTGAGGTGCCCGGTAACGGTAATAGGCTCGCCTTCTGTTACGTGGGACCAAAAAATTCATGGCGAAATGTGGGTGTAATATTTACACCTCTGCCTACCCCTTCGGGGATACAGGCGTGAGTCTATAAATAAAAAAATAAAAAATTTCGCATTCATTCACAATTATCACATCATCATTCTTTTGGCGTTATCCCAGTTTCAATCTGGGGTCCGCTTACTAGTCTAACCGCATTTGCCTGGATATTAGCTTTTCCATAGAGCGACTGCCTGTCTGACCTCCGCAACCCGAAGGGATAGCGATATTCCATGGTTTAGACTAGTGCCAGTTTATTTAGAAGGTACTGACGCCCTATAACGACTGTCAAAGATCTTCATGACAACCGGGACCGACGGCTTAACGTGCTCTCCGAGGCACGGGACAAGCGATAATTAACAATTTAATACGCACACTCTGAAAAATCATTGGTGCGTGCCGTGGAATCGAGCCCGATACCCTTTACATAGCTGGCAGTCTGTTGGTAGCTATCGCTCCCTTTTTCATTCACAACTATCACAACCTACATCTAAAGCTTACGTACGAATTTAAACGCCAATCCCTGTATTTACTTAATACTCAACCAAGTTTACTCCAATCGATTCCCGCCGACCGCTTAGTCTGTCTCGCGAGCACCTTACATAACTTATATAAACGGCAATCCCTGACAAATAGTCTGCCGTCCCGAAACCTTGAGATATCAGGTCGAACCCGCTCCAAACTTCAATAGACTCACAAACTATTATTACGTATATTAGTCTTGGTTGTAGGTACACTTTGAGCCTTTATAACGACTGATAAGTTCAGCTACGTGTTTCGTAGTTGTCTTGAATTTGAACTGTCGCGTAAGATGATTATTATGCTATTGACAGTTTTGATATATTTATATATGTATTTGTCTATTGTCTATACAGTATGAATTCTGTTGTTCTGTCTCTTCCTTAAACTTTCTGGATGAAAATATCCAAACCATGTCATAGGCAAAACATTATTATTTTCAGCCTAACCTGGCCCACTGCAGGGTAAAGGCCTCCCTACCCTCTTTCCACCTCTCCCTAACGAGAGCTGTTGTTGTCGAGTTGTGTTGTGTAGCAAAATATGTGAGTAGAAATACTTACCATTTGCTGATCAGGAATGACAAGACTACCGAGAAATAAAGGTCGAAAGAAGGTCTTAACATTTTCGGTTGTTTTGTTTATCATTATTTTAGCAATAGGAGTATGAGAACTTCAATTGCTTTTACAAGCAGGTGTCCGCTTTAGCTAATATTTTTAAATATAACGATCTTACAACGACTACGACCTCAGTAGAGGTCGTTAGACTAGAAGTTTCCTTGCTGTTATAATCCACCCGAAACATCTATCGGGCAAGTAACAAACTATTTCAACTTTACCTTTTTATTTACTGATATATTACACATATCAGGCAGCGATAGCCTAATGGAGATACCAACAGACTGCCATGCAGAGGGTATCGGGTTCAAATCTACGGCGCGCACCAATGACTTTTCGGAGTTATGTGCGTATTGAATTATTAATTATCGTGTCGGTCCCGGTCGTCATGAAGATCTTTGACAGTCGTTATAGGGCGTCAGTACCTCAAAATAAACTGACACTAGTCTAAACCATGGAATATTGCTATCCCTTTGGGTTGCGGAGGTCAGACAGGCAGTCGCTCTGTGCCAAAGCTAATATTCAGCCAAATCAGGTTAGACTAGAAAGCAGACCCCAGATTGAAACTGGAATAACGTTAGGAGGACGTGGATTGAGACACATATTATGTTCGTGTATTAAAATATCCATACAAAACGAAAGGTTAAAGGCCTTAAACCAGCTATCGAAACATAAATACAACAAACCTCTCTACAATACTATAAATATTTCGTCTACACGTTGCGTTCTAAAAAAACCCATTCATTGTAACATTGGGGAGCAGTTTATAGTTTCACAAAGTAATTAGTTGCGTGACGTTTAATAATTAGAAGTAGGGACATGACACGATAACATGTATGTATTTACCATAGCCTCTCCTTACTTGATGTAGGAGTACAACATTTTAATCATGAGGCAGAAGAGTTATAGTCACGTGATCACATTTTTATACCACCCATGACATAACTATATGAATTTAACTTAATTAGTTTCAAAATTGTTGTAATATAACCTTACCTGAATTTGTATCAACAGTGTGTGTACCACTTCATTGATATAAAAGAGGCATAACACCCACTACGCTCTTTGAGTAAAGAGTGAGGAATAAAAATATAAAAGGTATCTAACACTAAATGGCCATACCGTTACACCAAACACACAATTAAAATGATGTGCATAAACTGTTAGCCGTGTGGTTGACGCTAAGAATACAAGTTTCACCAACCCCTATCTTCCCGTGGGTGTCGTAAGAGGCGACTAAGGGATAACACGATGCAAATACCATCTTTGCGTAGAGACGGAAAACTCGACATCAAACCCTATACGACTGCCTCGTTGGTCTCGCGGCATAAATGTGCGCGTGGGATCGGGGAGTCCCGGGTTCGATTCCTGGGTCGGGCAGTGTTATTGGGTTTTTCTGTCACGAAATTCTCAGTAGCAGCATGGAGTCTGGAAATGTGCCCGGTACGGCAATAGGCTCGCCCCTTATTACGTAGGACTAAAGTATATCTGGCGAAAAGTGGGTGTAGAAATACACCTCTGCCTACCTCTTCGGGATTATAGGCGTGAGATTATGTATGTATGTATGTATGCATAAACTGTTTCATAAGTTAAAGTTGTCTCGTTGGTAATCTATGGACAGATCTGATGAATTTGCACTGAAATGAACATACCTACATAAAATCAATACCTAAGCGCTTATTGATACGACAAAATGGCATTTCTGAAGATTATATAATTATATGATAAACAGTTTTGCGCACTCTAAAATCATAAATCCACACACCAAAATATACACATACTTCTAAAAACAGACAGTCTTCTTTACACTCAGACCAAACAAAAACCGAAACGACAGGCGACTAAAGCCGCCATCTATTCTGAAAAACCGCAGTTAAAAATACAAATTGTCGTACTCAGTCGTGATTAAAACCTTGATAGTGCAAGCGTAGTAGCGTAGTAGTTTCATAGTCTGTATAATGAAGGCAGTAAATAACAATTACTGGGACCGCAGATAACGGACTGCAAATTAAGACAAATGCTCTCAAACAAGATTTATTTGTTCACGAAGTTGGAAACACGTATAAATAATTCAGGAGACAGGTGTACCGAACGTTTATTGGGCAAAGTCTTTTAGAAACATGTGCTGTTTTACATCAAATGGGACTGTCTTTAGGTTGCGTACATAGGGTAGACCGAGGCGAATCGGATCACTTTTTATTTACATACATACATAGATACATATCGTCACGCCTTTTATCCCCGAAGGGGTAGGCAGAGGTGTATTTCTACACCCACTTTTCGCCAGATATACTTTAGTCCCACGTAATAAGGGGCGAGCCTATTGCCGTACCGGGCACACAGACTCCGTGCTGATACTGAAAATTTCGTGACAGAAAAACCCAATAACACTGCCCGACCCAGGAATCGAACCCGGGACCTCCCGATCCCACGCGTACATTCATGCCGCGAGACCAACGAGGCAGTCGTATAGGGTTTGATGTCGAGTTTTCCGTCTCTACGCAAAGATGGTACTTGCATCGTGTTATCCCTTAGTCGCCTCTTACGACACCCACGGGAAGATAGGGGGTGGTGACACTTGTATTCTATGCCGTCAACCACACGGCAAAAACTTTTTATTTGAGGACATAAAAATTATACTAAGGTGTAATATATGTATTTTAATTGACAAAACGGTAATCAGCAATTATTTAGCATGCATTAAGCATTTGGAAACTCAAATTGCTCATAAATTGTGCAAAGTATTGATAAAAAGAGAGAAATATCCGAATCACCCCAATTGACGGGGCGAATAGGATCATACATAAAATTATGGTTTTCTCAACATTATAAGCTTTTGTTTCAAAAGAAATCTTAAAATAATAAATAATCAGAACAATATTAATAACTGAAACATAAATCACATGAATGCGGGCCTTCTTTCCCACCTAGACCAGCACTTTTTTCGGGCACCATTCCTCACATGATGGTGGATGAATGATTTTTTTATCAGTAAATACAAAGCCAATCTATTGCTTATCACATAATTTTTATTTAAGGTTTTTTTTTATTATTCAGTTTTTATCAGTCAGTTTCTCTTTTTTTCACAGCTTTTCGGCAGTTTGAAGTTTCTTCTTAGCATCTCTTTCGTAAAGATTAATCTTACAATGAGGCTGAGTTAAAAGCAATATTGGTATTATTGTCTACCACGTGTTTTAATGACATCCATGGAGAGTGAAACTATCCTTTGTTATTGTGTAACGAAATTTTTTAATCTTAGCAGCCCGACCTAAGATTAATTCTTAGAACAGTATTTTGTTTGGGCCCATATATATTTTTTGGGACCATTCTCCTGCTTTTTACCTTTATTGTTTATCTTTCATATGTGCGAACTATCTGTAATTGAGTAAAAATGATTAATTATTCTCAAATGTAAAATAAAACCTTTTTAATAAGTGATCCAATTCGCCCCCGATGACGCGATCCGAATCACCCCATATTGAAGACTTTTGAAATAAATGTTTTACAGATTAACCTATAATACTGTGTTTAAAAATTAAAATGGTTTTCTAAAATAGACTTATTCCCAATCCCCTAAAACTATATAATTCAAATTTTTAACACATTCCTTAATTTACACCAAGAAATTGTAAGCATGTGCTTTAGATGAGCGCCAATTTTAGCGACGCACACAAAAAGCGACTCACTAGCTAGCGGCGCAGACGCTGATGTACTGGACGAATCAAAAACGCTACCGATGGCAGCAGGTGCGGGGTGGAAATGGCTCGTGAGCCGTCAGCAGCTTGCCTTTCCTGTCAACGCCTAATTCAAAATATTCTCAAATTTCTTATTTTGATCCGATTCGCCTCCTGATCCGATTCGCCTCGGTCTACCCTTCGTATTAAATGGGCTTTCTAGAGGTACTTTCATACACGGTGATAGCTGTGATAGTGACTATATTTTCTACGTATTCGTTTTAAAAATGGAACTGTTAATTTTCTAGAGTCTAAGGTACGTCTATGTATTGATAGTATCAATACATAGACGTACCTTAGACTCTAGAATCTATGTCAGCAAATGAACGAGACAGTATCAATTTGATACTGTCTCGTTCATTTGCTGACATAAATAGAAAATGAAGTTTTGGTCCCTTTTTTTCAGAATTTGTGAATTCCCTTACTTTTTTGCTCTGATTATGTTATATGTATTTATCCTCTGTAATCAGTAACATTCATTCAGCATTATGACGTATATTGTATATATTCACTGTACTCTATACTGTCCCTCTGCTGGGCACGGGCCTCTTATCACTATGAGAAGGTTACACTACTGGCCAAGAGCGGGTTAAATAAAATCTTACTTGTGACTGCTGTAGACTAGTTGTAAACTTTGCTAGGTTTGGGTTTCGAAGCTTTATTACGTTGACGCAGAGGGTCCGATTTCGAATCCACGGCGCGCACCAATGACTTTTCGGAGTTATGTGCGTATTAAATTGTTAATTATCGCTTGCTAAACGGTGAAGGAAAACATCGTGAGGAAATCTGCATGTCTGAGAGTTCTCCATAATGTTCTCGAAAGATATGTGAAGTCTGCCAACCCGCACTAGGCCAGCGTGGTGGTCTATGGCCTTACCCTTCCCATGTTGAGAAAAGGCCCGTGCCCAGCAGTGGGACAGTTTATATATAGGGCTGATGATGATGATTACGTTGAAGAAGATATTGATTTTCAATCAGTTTCAGTGACGACATCGAAATTAAAACTGCTGCACTATGTATGTTGTTACCCTTTCATACACTTACAGACTTATAGTCTAACCGAATTTGACTGAATATTAGCTTTTCCACTTAGCGACTGCCTGTCTGGCCTCCGGAACCCAAAGGGATAGCGATATTCCATGGTTTAGACTAGTGTCAGTTTATTCAGAGATACGTAGGTACTGACTCCCTATAACGACTGTCAAATATCTTCGTGACAACCGGGACCGACGGCTTAACGTGCTCCCCGAGGCACGGGGCAAGCGATAATTAATAATTCAATACGCACATAACTCCGAAAAGTCAGTCGCCTAGGATTCTAACCCGATACCCTCTGCATGGCAGTCTGTTGGTATCTCCACTAGGTTATCGCTGCCTCAGGGACTACTTTATAATACTATTTTATCCTATTACTAGCTGAGCCCACGGCTACATCCGCGTTATTTAAGGCTTCTGCTAGGCACCTGTCATTAATAGCGTTATGTTATAATTATGAGAATAAGCCTAGGTAAATATCCAACAGAAAATAAATTATAAAAATCGGACCAGTAGTTCCTGAGATTAGCGCGTTCAAGAAGATATAGATGCTTCGCAATGTTCGCACTAAACAATCAAACTCTTCAGATTTATTAGGTTTACTAGCTGTTTCCCGCGGGCCGCGGCTTCAACCGCGTCCTGAACTCCTGAGGGAAATACTTCGCGTACCCAGTTAATTTATAATTGGTACATTAGCTATCCGCCAGTGAAAGTCCCGTCAAAATCGGTCCAGCCGTTCCAGAGATTAACGAGAACAAACAGACAGACAGACAAAAATTTAAAAAAATGTTATTTCGGTATACATCCATTTGCATTAAGTAAAAAGCGTTTATTTTAATATTACAAACATACACTCCAATTTTATTTATGTGTATAGATTAGTATAGATATAGAAGTGGATACATTTTATTCCGTCTGTGAAAAACATATTTAGAAACGTTACAAGCCTTTGGGAATAATAATCGCACGAAACAAGCGTACTTCTGACGTTTTTAAGTTACTTAATGAATGGTTCGAATTTCGTCTCTAATCCCAGTAGACCTTAAAGAAAATTTGTCGTTTGTGATAAATGTTGAATAATTGATTTTAAACTTTCGCGATTTGTGTACATCATACAATATTATTTAGCGGGTTTTTCAAGGGTATGTCAAGGCATATATACCTCTGTTCTTCTCCTACGTTTCTACCGGCTTACAACGGTGGTGGTCGCGGAGGGACTCACAAACTTGAAATAAGTAAATTATCGCGACTAAGACCCGCTAAATAATATTGTAAAATGTTGAATACATTTTTATTGACGGTTGGGTATTAAATATTTTTTTAAGTCGGTGATGCGATTTGGGCATCTAGCGTACATACCTACATAAAATACCTATACAGCTAGCTGTCTATAAAATTGGACTCTTTGCAACTTGTCTAATTTCGTTCATTAATTCATTCCAGAATCTTTACTTATCTACTAATTAAGAAAAAATTAAGGAAAGTGCTTAGTTTTCTTGCTTTTTTACGTCGCAATGGAGCAATATTATCTGTTTACCGCGATAAGTGACTCCTACGCGGGCGCAGCCACTGGCGAAGTCCTGTATCTATATGTATCTTTCATTCGGAGTATAAAAAACAGAGGCAATTACTTCACTGAAAAGAGTACCTACTGCTCACTGCTCACGAGAGATATCAAAAGGAGTAGTAAATAATTACCCAGTGAAAACTTCGGAACTCAATAACTCTTCTGAACCAATATTTAAAGGACCAAGTTGCAATATTAATTTCCATTTTAGTTCAAACTTTTTAATAGCCTGTAGTTCTTCGTACATTTTGAATATCGAACGCAGCACTCAATACAAATGCAACGAGTTTGAAACTCGGTCTTTTCGTCCTCAATATCATCAACAATGGGTATGAATTTCGAGAACTTTAATTAGTGTTATCTATTGTGCAGACTTTGAGAAAGTTTTGAAATGAATAATGATTTTGTTCAGTCTTCTGCACTTTAAATTGTAGCAATTAGTAAATGTACACTCACTGGGTCAATTTGTAGTTTTTTTTCGCTGCCATAATCAACATAATATGACGATTTCTGCATTATGTATATTGTTCTATACACTTTCTGAATTAAGTGGCTCACTAACTAGATATGTGCGTACCCTGGACGATATTTTATTTTGTCACCAATCACGAATGTTTCTGTATGGCATAAGCAGCGTAGGACACCTTTCAGCTAGGTAGAGTGACGACATACGCCTAAAATTGAGCTCAGAGACGTGTCAAAGAAAAGGGCTTTGTCCAGCAGTGGACTATGCCAAGCTTATAATGATTTTGAATGTTGGTTTATTTCAGATCACCCTGAAGCCTTCGAGTGGTGATGGACTGGTGTTATACAACTCGGAGCGAGCGGATGGTGACGGCGATTTCTTCTCACTACATCTCAGGAACTATTACGTTGAATTTGCTTTCGATCTTGGCGCTGGGATTGCGCTTATCAGGTAAGAAGTTAATAATACTCGTATAAATGCCGTATCACTTTGCTGTCCGCGTGATGGGCGGATTAATAATACGTTGTGTCACAACCCTATTGCATTCTGCTAAAGCATCATCATCATTGAGACGGAGGATCTCAGGTAGGATGTCGGGGTTCGAGAGAAACACTGCTAGGCTGAACAGGTTCTTTATTATGTCTCACTACCGCTTACATACAGTATGACCGAACTAGGTAAGCACTGGCCTGAGCTGGCTGGAGCGTAGACTCCTGCTGCTCTCCGACGCTCGCAGGGTAGCTGCTCGTAGGGTCGCCGATGAGCTGGCCAAGGTGCGCTGCGCAGGCAGCTCTGTGGTCGAAGTTCAGGCTGAACGGGGTCTCAGGCGGTGCAGCCGATGTGGGCCGAGCGGTCAGGCTCAGGCGTCCGTGGCCTGGCTGTAGGAGCTCGTAGGCAGGAACGGAGGCTTGGGTGGCAGCTGGCTAGTAGCGGCACGGCGCCAGCAGCTCGTGGCTTGTAGCCCGTAGAGAGAAGACAGGTACAGTGAGCCCGTAGGAAGAACTGGAAACAGCATAGAGAATACACAACAACCGGTCAGGAACAGGCGGTCCCTAGATCGGCTGTTATGCTTAGTAGACACAGATACTACAGACAGAACGTATAGGCACACAGACAACCAGAATATGCTTACCCCCAGCGGGACAGTAGAAAGAGAAGTAGGATTGTAGTTGTAGTTACTACAACCATCAGCGAGACGGTGTGTAGGGCAAGTGATCGACTTAGATCGCGCACCCATCTTATATAGATATAGGCCTATGACTCACAACTGCCTTTGGCTAGTGAACATGACCATATTTGGTGATATTGCGAACGGCTAAGCTGCCGTTAAGCGCCTGCGAGATATTATAACGCAAAACGTGTAGTATTACGTTACATCATAATCAGCCTTTAAGGGTCGTAGCACACGTGTATCAACTCGGAAAGCGATCGGCACCGGATCAACTGCAGCCGTTCAGTATTATTTGTATGGAACTCCCTACTGCAAGGCACACTAATCGGAATCGTAACGTAATCGCCTCGCCTCGGGACAAGCTCACGAACCGCGGTGCGGTGCGTGGTCGACATGCAGTTCCGGCGCTTACGGTTCTCCGTATCCTAGCATACGTCTCTTCGTCCACGCCCCTCCCGCGGTTTGTGTTCGGATTCAAAATGATTGAAGTAGTGCCGCCTAGCCGTCACCAGCGGTCGGCGAGTCGTAAGCACGGCGTCGCCTAGCTGAAGCCGAGTCGACGTGCCGGAGCTTCTGATCCGCTTACGTTACGTAGTTACGTCAGGTTGACGTCTGTTTGACGGCGAGGCGAAAGGCGATACGGTGACGATCCTTTTCCGAGTTCTCTCCTTTCAAAGGAGAGACCAGGCCTCTCCTTTGAAAGGAGGAATTGGCCTACTATACCACGCTGGCCAAACGGGTTGGTAGAGGGTTTGTATCAAGTTTTCCTTCTCTTACAGTCCTGTTCTCTGCATAATATGGTCCCTTTGTCGGCTCTTACGACACCCATGGGATGATATGGGGTGGTGACATTCCGTATTCTTAATCCGTCACCACACGGATAAAGCATCTGAAGATGCTAAAGCATATCATTCAAGTATTTGTTGCAGTTTTTTATGAGTACCTACTTTAAGATTTGCGTATAATATGCCACTGTTGAGTCAAATATTGAGAGATTAATATAAATGTCTTGCCGTATTTTCAAATTAAAAGTAATCTCTTGACTCTGTACGATTTATATACAATGTCTCTAGAACCAAATTAACATATTTTTTCTTTTCCAGATCAGCGTACCCCATCGAGCCGAACCACTGGCACTGGGTATCAGTGTCACGCTCTGGCAAGCGAGCGTGGCTTCGGGTGCGAGGGGGAGGTGCGAGAGCGGTAACAGCAAGGGGTACCAGACGTCGCCTCACGTTAAGACAACCGTTGTTACTTGGGGGAGCTCCGCATCCATTGCCTAGGAGGCTGGCGTTGGATACGTCCTTCAGTGGATGTGTTTCACAGGTAGCTGTCTTATCAATATAAAGATTTTACCATAGGTATTAGATAGTGACTATATAGATTCTATTGATTTTAAGTATTTGTTAATTTTATAATGAATGGTCCGAGTCGTCCGGGGAATGTACTACTCTCTCACGAAATATAATCATAACGTAATAGTATCTATACTGTTAGTTTATGACGCTATTTTTATGCTGTTGAGTTTCGCTCAATCAAAGAGCTCAATCTCAGATATTTACATAGAGGCGCATTTCCTATGGGCGCTCTGAAGACAAACTTTCTGTGACCCGAATTGCCGCTTGGTGGCATGGCAGTTGCACTGTGACAGCTGTCTCTACGAGAGCAAGAGAGACGAACGTTCCTCCTGTAGGATCTTAACTACGAGAGCAAGAGAGACGGAGAACGACACCAGCGCCGCCAACGGCGCCAACTACGAACTAAACTGGAGACAGTCCCCACTTGGAATCGGCACACGAAATCTTTAAGAACTGCGCTTCTATGTAAATCTGTATTCATTGGTTCGGTGCGTGAGAGTGTAGGAGGCTCCATCCCCGTTTCGTTCTCCCTCGTCCTGTTCCTCCTGCGTTCATTCATCATCATTCATGATCATTCATCCCATCTGTCAACTAGTTGTGACTCCTCGGGTGTCCATGAGCGGTTGTAATCACTTACCATCAGACAATTTATCTGATCGTTAGCCTCCTATCACATTTAAAACAATGAAAAACAGAAAATAATTCGTCTTTTCACTATCGTTCCAGCTAATAATAAACGACGAGGAGTTATCAGTGGTGTCTGCTGCGCTCGGCGGACTCAACGTCGACAACTGTGACGATGCGCATGATAACTGCACGTAAGTATAAACATTAACATTTATTAAATATGTATAGCTGTGCCAAAATTGCATATCCAACACCAAGACGATCTTTTAGTTCATAACTTAGTATTAATCACGATCTACATGTCGGAGGTTTCCCTATAAATTTCTATTAACAAGAGCTGTTGCAGCTACATCGTAGGACTGGTACGAAATTTATTATATCAATGAAATTCAGACTTACTTAAGTATTTGCAACGCATTTTCACATAATTTTATTTCTTTTTTTAATAGAAATCCCGCACTACGAATAAATCCTCTTACTTTACAAACATTCAACGCCCAGACTCGAAACATCATTTTGTCTTGTGTGGGAGTCGGAAAAACACGATAAAATATTTCTAGCCTCTAGTCAAATATTATCAGAAAACATCATCCCCGAAAAAGTGTCTAATATTAGCAGCAAAAGATCAATGATCACAGTTATAACTTCTTAATTCTCCCCATGTCTACCACTTCCCACTTGGCATACATATTTCTTTTTTTGTGTCGTGTTGGAAAATCCTCATGGAGTCCTTCCCCCTTGGGGGAAGGGCGAAGGGGACTGTCAGACTCTTAACTGACTAAAAACCAACCCGTGTTCCTCATGTCGGGTATCGCCGAAGCATTTCACGCTACCCCTCGACGGGTATTGGCCCGCCAGATAGTCAGGCGGGCCCAGAAAAATACCCCCTTGGCGACGAATAAATGTGTTGGGCTCCGCCACCAAAACACCCAGCGGCCGCAGAGGATAGGGAGGACGGCAACGCAACACCGCATCTCCTCTTCCTCTACGGCCCCACCGCGACGCAACGATGGTGCGCCCCCATTTGGTCGCGGGAGATAGAGCGCGTGGCAACGCAACACCGACACGCCTCTCCTCCCGCGACCGCACCCTACACAGAAGGACAGAAGAAGAACTGTCCCCCGCACCCGCACCATCGGACACATCCTTCGCAGGCCTCCCTCAAGCCATAGATAAATATAATACTTTACAGTCTCAAGCCCACGCGGAGCTTCCACTCCCGGGATCTCGCTTAGCTTCACCGTGGGTGACCTAACCACGGTTACTGAGCCCCCCCACGGTGGGGACTGGGCATACATATGCCGTGAGTCTTTGTGTGTACTATCAAAACCCGCGTCGAATTCTCCTTACCAGCACATTGAGGCACACCTACTATAAATTATTCCTTTCCATTTTCAGGGACAAAAACCTCTGCAAAGAAGTCCTATCACCGATGCTAGAATACCCCCAGAACATCTCTGGCAACGACGTCCACCACTCGATAGTAGCGAAGAAGGGATTCAAACAGAAGATACACAAAAAGCCAAAGAAACACACGCCACACGCACATATAGAGAAGTTCAAGAAGAAGAAGTACTTTGTTAGTAAAAAGCATCTGTATCTGCTAGAAGATTTGGAGAGAAATAATGAGGTAATTTTTCTTTTCGGTTATTTTAAAGTCAATTTGAAACAAGTTTTTTCAGAACCAGTACTATGTAAGATGCAGTTTTAAGTTCAAGATCAGGCAGCGTAACCGACGAAAGATACGCCAATTTATTTACCTGATATTAAACAGACGTAACTCGGGAAGGTGACCAGACTTGAACTGTTGCTCTATCTGAGCCGACTATGCTGTGTCTGATTATTTGCAACCTTAACAAATATGGCAAAAAAACTGAACAGAAGTCCGCATGACATGTGAAGCACTAGGTCGTCTGACACTACGATAAACAGCATCATCCATGCGTTACCCTTGTTACCATCTAAAACCTTTGGTTTCAGCATGGAGTCTGATTTATAGTTTAACATGTTTTGAAATACTATTAGTGTAAATTCACATGCTTGCTTCTCGACTTACTAATTACACACCCTGTGCGACTAGTGGCATGGTCGCTTAAGAGCTCGTTCCTAATATGTCGTGACAATTAATTTATCGTTGGACAACTATCGTCGCTTGTCTCTAGCCATTTCTAGTATTGATATTGCCTTCATTGCAAGAATCGTCGCGAACAAAATTGTGTCTTCCTATTTGTGAATTCCTAGCTACGACGTCTTAAACGAAAAGGCAAGATGACATCACGACATTGTGGGAACGTATTCCTGCTAAATATTAGTAAATTTTTTTGCCTTTTGTTCCTGTTAGCAACTGAATAGTAATTAAACTTACCTTATTGCAGGTTGGCACAGAAGGTCCAGCGTACGACGGCCAAACGTACATGCAAGTGAAGTACTTGAGCGAGGATGAGGTGAACTGGGGCGATATGAACACGTACCCCAGCTTTAGCGGCACCGACAGCTTCATACATATCGACGATACTGAGACTATGAAGCGGTACATATTTAATAAATTTTGTTGATTTTTTTTATTGCCATTTGGATTAAAGGCAAGACACTCGAGTGGTCAAAAGCAACACACGTATTCTCTAGGAATCGTGTGTCGCAGAAGACACCTAGATTTGAAACAACGATTTATGAATCACACAAAGTGTTGTCTTGTTTGGGGATCGGAGTAACAACACTCGGCGTAGTATCAAGTGGTAAAGCCGCCGCTAAACTACTACGTATGGTAAAGGTATGCCGCTAGGTATATGGTTTTAGTAAAGTTCGTTGTGAAGAGGAAACTGTTGTTGATTTGATTTATTTGGAACCTGAAACGTTATCCAGATGGTTGATATACATATTTTTTTTAGTCGAGGGTCAAAATTAAATAAACTGGCAAGCTTATCAAATTGTTAAATATAGCTTGCTGTCTGAGAATTCTCCATTATTTGCTCGAAAGACATGTGAATTCTGACAGTTCCCACTTGGCCAATGTGGTGGACTAAGGCCTTACCCTTTTCATAGATAGAGGTGCTCAGTATTGGGACAGTTTTAAATATACAGGGAAAATTAATATATCTCCTTTTTCATGTGATTGTGTGGCCAACTCGAGTTTTCAGACCTCCCGAAGGCCTCCAAGATGGCCTTCATTTTAAGTGTTAAGCTTTACCTAGGTACTCTCCGAAACACGGTAGCACTCTGATGTAAATGCCACACGCAGTCACCTAACCTGATATTGACCTTTCATAAAGGTCGTTACTTAACTATGCCTTGTATAAAGACTTTTTTAAAGGGATTAAATATAATGACCATCATAGAATGCTTTGATATCCTTAATTCTTTAATCAAAAATATATACTTAACGCCAGAAAAATAAAGTCTAAAATTACAATAGTACTAGCTATTTTAGTCACGACTGCACTTCAAATTGTATTCGAACACCAAATGTAGTAAATGATCACCAAACAAAAAGGTTATGTTAGGTTCTCTTGTGACCTACAATTAAAAAATAGGAGCCCTGCTAAGCAGGGCTCCGTCAACTTAGTTTATTAAAGTAGGTGGCGTAACCAAATCCAATTTATCTGTTAGTATTTCATACAACTAACAAAAAACTTTGGTTATAATTTTACAATAAAATGCTGGTTTAATTTTGGTGATCACATACGACTTTTGGGTCAACAATGATTTATTTGGAGTAATTTTTCACAAATAGGATAGCGAAATGTTAAAACTTTGGTTATAATTTTACATTAAAATGCGGGTTTCATTTTGGTGATCATTTACATGTTAAATACATGTAAAATCTGGTGGGCAGTTAAATGTAAGCCTTTATTAAACTGTGGTAATACTAACTAAAAACAAGTCAAGTCTCTCCTATGAGCGCTACGGGCTAATGATGATAAAGTTTCTTACACTAAAATAAATACTCCACATTTTATACCTTGCAGGTTGGTGTCATACTCGCTAGACATAAACATTCGGTTCCGTTCGTCGTCTCCGCACGGCCTGCTGCTGTGGAGCGGCGGCGCGAGGACTCCGCCCGACTTCCTCTCGCTCGCCATCGAGAATGGAGTGCTGGTGTTCAGGTCAGTACACACAACACTTGGTAATTAAGATGCATACATACATACATACATACATATACTCACGCCTTTTGCCCGTCGGGGTAGGCAGAGACAATGTAATGAACTTTGTAAAGAAAATGTAAAAAAAATATTATTTGCTTACCTATAGGATTAAATTCACATGAGCTGCACTCCGCGCCATGCAAGTCGGGCAACAAAATCGAACACACACGAACAGCTTTATGCGGATAGCCATAGTAATTAAGATATCTTTATAATAATAGTAATGTCCAGTATTTTGTGAGAGGGGGACCATCGTGTGTTTTAGGAAGAGCCATTGAACTCTTTCCAGCCTTATGTTGTTACCACAACTCACCGATCGTTAGCTGAAGGCCGTTTGTAAACTGTTGTTTGTATTATTAATGAAATAAAATTGTAGCGGCCTTGCTTTGACGTAAGGGAGGAGGAATAAAACAATTTCATAGACAACCAACTTGCTCTATATTTCCAACTGAATACAATTAGGAACGTTCTTAAGCTAAAATGATACAATATTCATACGTATTACATTTTATATAATTAGCGACCCGCCCCGGCTTCGCACGGGTGCAATGCTTTGCTCTTGAATCACTCTATCTATTAAAAAAAACTGCTTCAAAATCCGTTGCGTAGTTTTAGGAATTTAAGCATACATAGGGACAGACAGACAGAAGATAGACTTGGTTTACTATGTAGTGATAACATTCGTATAACAAACACTGCCTGAATCATTGTATAGAATGTAAAACAATTCCAAATATGGAAAGTGTATATGTGCGCACGGCACAAAAAACATAACAGGGATTTGCATCTGAATTCGTTGTAAGTTATTATAACTTACTACTTAGTAGTTCGCCTATAGGTTGTAACTTTCATTCTGTATTTTATCTCCCTAGGGAGGATCCTGCCTTAGTGGACGTCTACGCCATATAAGGAATCTGCTGTCTTAATTTCATATTTTCAGAAGTTTTATGTCTAGAATTATTATTTAGGTACGACATATTTAACTTATATAATTTTAAAGGTACGACCTGGGCAGCGGAGAAGTAGTGATCATCGCGAACCACACAAAGATCGACGATGGTCTATGGCACAGAGCACGGGCAACCAGGTAATTATTTTTTCTTATCCTTACATCCCTGAGCCCAATTCTATTTGGGCCGAGTATCTCTTTCCGCGTCAAGAGGTTTCTTGTCTTTTTAAACATACATTACTATTTTAATATAGAAATCCTAAGTTCCTATCGAAACTAGAAAGAATCAGTTTCGACAGGAACTCGCAGAACTTGGTATAGAAGCTTGCCAACATTTGTCAACACGTGTTGTAACAAAATTATGTTTAAATCGGCAATTTTTATTTGGTAGAGCATCTAAAGGTAGATATTCAATCAGGTGCACAAACTATAATTCAGTTTCTATTAACACAGACCGGTTCAGAGCGAAGAGTACATACATTTTTATTGCGTTTAAAAATAGTTTTAGGTCTTCGAAATACTCTGAATGCGTTAGGTCGCCTCTGTCTTCAAGCTGTTACAACTCACTGCACTATACACATGTCTGCTTTATGCTAGCTAGGCTAGACCAATAAGCGTTCAGTTCGGCCCACCACTGTAGACTCGGCTCGGCTTCCACGTTGTCACCAAGCAACTTCGGTGACCCAATTAGTGGCAATCTTAGCCCAAATATCTTCAAGGATGTGGCAGACTTTACTTGTTAGGTTTCATCATCATCTTCAGCCTTTAACAGTCCACTGCTGGACTAGGCCTCCCGTTTGAAAGGAGGAATTGGCCTTCTACACCACGCTGGTCTAACGGGTTGGTATAGGGTTTGTATCAAGTTTTCCTTCTCTTACAGTGCTGTTCTCTGCATAATATGCTCCCTCTGTCGGCTCTTACGACACCCATGGGATGATATAGGGTGGTGACATTCCGTATTCTCAATCCGTCACCACACGGACAGTTGTTAGGTTTCTCTGCCGAGTGCAAATATTTCCTTCTTTCTAATATAAATATATTTTATTTCCAGAAATAGACAAGCGGGCGTGTTGGAGGTGGATGGTTTGGGCTCCGTGGGCAAAGTGTCTCCCGGGAAACTCAAACAGCTTAACACGGAGAACGGACTTTATATAGGTAACTAATTGACACTATTTTTAAACACTTAAATTGAAATAAATTCCTTAAGACTACTACTTGAATCACGCTCACAACGTGACTTGGCTTGCCGAGTGATAGGTTGGCAAAGTTAAGCAATGCTAGCACAGGTCGCCACTTGGATGGGTGATGTTGTTTCTCCCGGGATATCTCTAAATCGTAACAAATATGCATTGTCACTTTGACTGTAGTATGATCGTTTCAGCGCCTATAGATTTTGAAATAGGTACCTATTATGTACCCAAGCATAACTTAAGAAACGCCTGACAAAAATGTCATAACAATACTTCACTGCACCACAGTTTCCAGCTAATAAAGTACATACATACCAAAATGTTACCCAATACTGCCTCCGCGGTCCAGTGGATAGCGTATGCGTCTGCTGATCGAGAGGCCCTGGGTTTGATTCCCGGGTCAGGCAAAAGTGTTAATGAGTTTTTCCGAATTCTCAGTGACAGCACGGAGTCTATCAATTTTTTTTTTTTTTTGTGTGTTGACTAGTTGTTGGCCGTTGATGGCCTTGACAACTTTACGCGGACTATGGGTGAGCGCAGAAGGCTCCCAACCCGTCAAAGTATACAAGACAGCGTTTTGACTCCCCAAGGGTGGACTACCACGGACCTCGGCTTGGGGCGCTGCCGGCAATGCGGGACTAAGGTGTCCCGCGGTATTAACGTTAGCGCGTCGCGTATTCCGGCCTCGTCGGCGAGTACGGAACCGCGGTCGAAGTTGTATGGCTGTGCGAGCCGTGTGTGCTCTGATTTGAGCAAGTGTAGTGTTATCGTCAGGTTCGTCTAATACGTGCCTAGGTCTCCTAATCTTAGAAATCCTAGATGGTGTATAGTTTAACGCCGCAACCAATAGTGGGTTGGGGTGTGTCGAAGCAGAGTCAAAGTAGCTACGGGAGCACTGTTTCATGAATTGCCTGATATGTGCCCGGTAACGGCAATATAAGCTCGCGATATAAAGTGAGACGTAAAATTCATAACATTGAAAAATGTGGGTATAATACTACACCTCTACCTACCCCTTCGGGGTTACAAACGTGAGTCTATAAAAAAGTGGTAACCTAATACCTACCTACAATTAATTTACAATTCACGAGCAGCAATTTTCAGGTTGCTGTTACATGGAAACGCCTTTTAGCATCCATCGTGTTAGGTACTCGTACATTAATTAATTGTACTTTTTTGAATTATTTCATTTGATATTAATAAAACGAATCGTTTTTCCTCAGGTGGTCTCCCATCAATAGAAATGAACACGCAAGGCCGGTACAAGAGCGGCCTCATCGGCTGTGTCTCACAAATATCCCTCAGCGGAGATTTCGACATCCCACTCTCCATCTCAAAACTACCCCACACCATCACCAATAACGTCGGACGATGCGCACCATAAAACATAGCAATTCATTTAAATGAACCAACGTTCATTTAAGTGAATCAACAATTGTTATACGCCCGCGGCCGTTCATTTAAACCTATCACCGTTCATTTAATTGATCGACTGCGGGCCACTGTTACGTGTCGTTTAATCATTTTTCACCAGGAGTTTTATTTGTGAAGACCAAACTCCGTATACATATCAATGTAAAAATAAATATCGGAGGCAATAAAACTAAACAATATGACGAACTTCGTTCACAGACTTGACAGACTTATTCATTTTAATTTATAATTAAATACACTAGTCAATTTAGATTTAAGTAAACCGCGGGTATATTAACTTTTACCACTATTTATTTTATTTATTTCTCCAATGATTATTTGATACTTTCAAAGTTTTGTTTCCATGTACGATGGAATAACTTTTCAAAGTGCTTTACTATCTAGTAGATATATTAAAAAAACTATTTGTAATGTTAAATTAAATAAAATTCTAGTCGTACGAGTGGTTTGCACGCAGTATTACTTTTATAAAAAAATAATAAATACATTTTTAATTTTCTAGCTAAACTCAATTTGTTACGAATGAATGTATTTTATATATAGTTCAATAAGTATACATACATAGCGTTTGTATATCGAAAACAATTTTTCATATGGACGTGGTTGTAGAGCATTTGTAAGTAGAAGTACCATAGAGTTTGATCATATTTAATGTTATTTGAGCTTTTTATATACCAGTACGGGAACTAGTTTATTTGCCCATTTACGCTAGTCAACAAAATATCATCATATTAGTCTAAGTAGAAACTGGTTGTTGAGATTATACCTAGTATGAAAAGATTATGAAAATGCAATACAAACATAGTTTCATTTGCCCTGCAACTGAGCTTTTTTGGAGAGATTTTCGTATCATCACAACGATGAGATTTTTAAACATCTGTTTTGCAAAAAAACGTATGTATTTTTAGCCTGATAGTGTATTGCGTCTTTACTAATGCTGAACAATTCCACCTGCTCTACGGCTCTCGAAAAACCTTAATTTGCCACAATGACAGTTATACTTATGACTGAAAGTTAATTTCGAATAAAGTACCTAAATACTCGTATTAGACTAGTCCGGGAAAACGATAATGTTGAAAAACAACCAATGTATTATACTGTTAAATCAAATTCATTTGTGCAAATAATCGGGTTCCCGTCTGAACGCTTAGTTTTCTGGTTGCTTTGCAGTCTGACATAGCACCGAATAGTCGTAATATAGCGATAGAGTATATTTATCGGTAGAATTAACGCGCTTTGTATGTATAAACGAATGTGCTGAACAGCTCTACATTTGTTTAATGGATATAAATGAACGAAAATAAATGTAAATGAAATTGATATGAAAATAAATGTAACTGAAATTACGTTGATAAGGATAAATGAAACTGCAATTACCATGAATGTAAATTAAAGCCTTATTTAATTAGCAAATAACAGGTGTTGTTAACAACCTCTTTATCTGAACAATGAATGTGCTAAGAATGTACATGTTTAATGTTTGCTGTAGAAAATTGCTTATCATTATTTAAAAGAAATATTTTTCCTTACAAAAGTCACCAGGATTTTCCTACCAACAATTAAGATTTTTTAGCATTTTGTAATTGTTACCATTAAACAAATGTAAATCTAAATTCGATACATACCTATCCTAAATGCCCTTCACTGGGATTTCATTTACACCAATAATTTTCGTCAATTATAGTGTTTCACAGGGTGTGGAAATTATTTACATAATATATCTACATATCTTTATTGTGGTCTCCTTTTCATTTATTCTCACCATTATTGTGTTGCGCAGCACATAACTATCGACTTCATTTAAATGTATCATCGCATTGATCGAATTAAATGTAACCCGTTGTAAATGAAATTCGGAGTTATATACGTACTTGTATCAAAATGAACCAAAGCAAATGTTGATAATTTAACTGAAATAAAGTAATAAAATAAATGATAAAAATAATAAATTTTATAACGCAAACTATATGGATATGCAATAATTGTAATAAAATTGATCTGATCCGCTTAGCGTCATTTTGAATAAATTTTAGCTACCACTGACAGCTTTTGATACAAATGTTTGTAAAATAATGTTATTTCAGGAGCATTTACATTGTGTTGGCTCGATATTATAATACATACGTAGTTCTACTTGTGACTAGCTTGACTAGTATTAGTTTTGTATGTGAGACCTGTCCGATGTATTATACGCCGTTATTTGTACAAAATTATATCAATAAAAATATAATGAAACACTGCCTTTTATTTCTGAACACTTGAGTAAATGTTGGTGTTTCATTCTTGTCTTGTATTTTCCATCTTTGTGATGCAAGGTATGAGTCATCGTACGATATTTCAGCATAATTTGAGAAACAGTGAAGTGTGGTTTAAAAGAAGATGTAGTGACAAAGATTGAAATAGGAATGTTGCGATGGTTTGGACATTTGGAGCAGATGGATGGAGGAAGAAATACGAAATACGAAAGGACTGTATCGTGTAAGAATGAATGGATATGTCGGCAGGTAAGGGACGCCCAAGGTTGAATTACGCCGAAAAAACAACACACAAATAGGTGACGAACTGAAATAAGGTCAATTAAAAGTACCCATAACCGATGCGCATGCTTGATTAGGTTAATGCATGTTGAGGAAGCGAGAGAAATATGTTTGAACCGAAGCATGTGGCGTTCTATAGACTCTGTCTACCCAATGCGAGACGATATAGGTAGATAGAATAGATAGATTTCTGTAAGAGGCAAATAAACAACGAGGAGGTTAGCGCTAAAAGTCTCAAGCTTACCTCGAAAGCAACTGCATCCTCTAATAAATAACCAATGCTTGGTCTTCCCCCTTGATAAAATTCTGACCATTTTAAGAGAAATCAAAGTCACTAATTCAACGCTGGTTTCTGCAGAAGAATGCGGGTGTGCTCTAGAATTTTTTTATATCTATTTCTCTTGATTTAGCTTTTTCTTCTGCAGGTTCATTAATTAGCAATGGCATGGTCACTGGTGATAGCGTATATTGATAAGTAGCTGAATTTGCTGGGCGTGGGTATTTAGGCAACATCTAGGACTTAATTACGGCTAAATAGGAATCAGTAGTTGATAAATAGAAGAATTTCTCTATGAGTTCAGTAAGTTTACCTATTTTCTCTTTTTCTTAGCTGTCCTTCTCATTTAGACATTCCACTTGTCTTAGCATTCATGGCAAGGTGGATCTAAAGACGTTAAACCAACCCCCTCATAATGACTTGTCCCGTTTCTTTTAAGAGCATCTCCATCAGCGTCTAGGTCCTTAAACCATAATAAGCTCAAACCACTATGTGAATCCGTAACTTAAACCAAAGAAATAACTTTGAAGGTGCTCTTGGCTAGAAGATTGCTGCAGAGACAAACGATGTTTTATATAGGCAATTATAGATGCTGACGGGAAAAATTCCGAATTATTCCCGTCGAAAACTTCGGAAGTATTCCGAAATATTCCGAAACTTTGGGAATATTTCAACTGTAAAAAAAACCGGGAAAATCGACATTACTAACTATTTCGCGTTTGGAAATTGTAAATTATATTATCTTTGTTTGCTTGCAAGGTTTGCCTTTATTAGTTTTTATTGACTGGGCTATTATACGCAATAAGTAGGTAGGTAATGATTAATATCTACCTATGCGACTCGCGAATACTCGCGATGCGTACAGAGCCACATACAAACTAACCAAAACATAGGTAGGTAGCCCTTTTTCAAAAAACAAATCAAATATGCTAGGCCTGGTTTTTTTATTCCACAACTAACATTTATAAAAATAGCACTCGATTTCGAAATAAGTAGGTATCCTACCTCAAAACAAAAGTATAAAAATCCTGTTAATCGCAGGCTAACATAACCTATAAAAACATCAACATAATTATACTTATTCAATCCCACTTATAATTAAAACCCACCACACCACAAACAAACACGTTTATACTTTATTCCCATTGAAATATTCGGCGGAAACATTCGATTACGGGGTACGAATCTTTCTCGCGGGGGGGGAAACTTCTCCGGGGAGCATCTCCCCTCTTACCGCACCCGGCACCGCCATCGCCTGCACACGCACGACTCGTGGCAGTCGGGCGCGCGCGGCGGCACCGGCCGGCGCACAGAGGGGCAGCGGGGCGGCGATCGACGATCGATGCAAAATACGATTTTTCAGCAGAAAAAAATAAAAATCTTCATTAAATTCACTTTGAATAATTCTGATTTAAAGAAACTTTCCCAGAAGTATTCCGGAATTATTCAGAAGTTTTGGAACTATATAGGCAACGATAGCCGAGTACCTACCAACAGACTGTCATGCAGAGGGTAAGTATATATCGGGTCCATATTCACGGCGCGCATCACTGACTTTTCGAAGTTATGTGTGTATTAAATTACTAAGTAGTTGGCACTTATAGTTGATTGAATCAGGCGTTACTTGGCGAAACTCCATTGCGCTCAGTCGTTGCCCATCGCTCCTGAGGATGTCGAAGAATAGTCGGCGCATACAGCGGGATACTGCAAGTCAGGTATCTTCCTGGAACCCATACCATTCCTATATCCTTTATCCTTTTAGAGGAGTTTGGTATTTTGTCAACCTTTTTCTATTGCAATAGTTGGGGTGGTCAATTCGAGGGTGCGTGGTGGGTTCCTCTTTTCTTCCATTAGGTTAGTTGTCACTTGCCCCGTGCCTCGGAGAGCATGTTAAAGTCGTTGGTCTAAGCTGTCATGATGATCTTTGACAGTCGTTATAGTGAGTTTATACACTGACTAAATTAACAATGGTCTGAACCATGGAATATTGCTATACTTTTGGGTTGCGGTGGTCAGACGGCAGGCGCTCTGTGTAAAATATTCTGGCAAATGTGGTCAGACTAGTAAGCGGACCAAACGGTGTCTTTTTATCACTATTTGGTTGCCGAAAGCAGTGGCGAATCTAGGGGGAGGGGGGGCGAACCGGGGCATTTACCCAGGGGGGCACCAAAATCATGTCGGGGCATCGATCAAGACATAGAGCCATGAAATCAATCTGAGACAAAAAAGAAGACACGTTTTACATGCAATAATATTGATACAAATTGTTTTACTGGAGTGTAGGAGTGTGGAGTTACTCGCGTCCGTAGGATTTACCATCTATTCCTACACGTACCTCCCGGGTGGTGCCAAACGTCTAACAACGCCGAGTCTCAGGCGGCGGTCAAATAACCTGACTAGCGTATAGCTAGAAAAAGGTGATAGGAAATGATCACCAATCCGTAACCCCGCGGTCATGTTTCGCGGGAATGGCTGTCTTGGATTAATTCTGACTGCACGGTTGGCGTAGTGGTTTAAGCGGCCGCCTCACCGCTTGACACTGTGCTGAAGTGTTGTGGGTTCGATCCCCACACGAGACAACACTTTGTGTGATTCATAAATTGTTGTTTCGAGTCTGGGTGTTCATTGTGTCCGTTAGTTGTATGTCTGTAAAGTTCCCCGCGACACAGGATTTAGTCCTAATGCGGGAGTTGTCTTTATAAACAAAAGAAAAGAATTGCTCGGGCTACGAGGTAGTTATCCTCTATAAAAAAACCCAATCCTACGGTGAGATACGAGCCAATAGGATGAATGACTGATGGGACATCAGCCTCTAGCGCCAACCTCAATGGACCTGGCTCACATTGTTGTATAGTGCCTTCACATGGGAATGGGCGCTACCCTGTGTGCGACCTTTTAATCGACCCTACTCGTGGGAACAAAAATGGATTCTACACAAAACCCTCCTCTGAGAAATCTTCAATCTGAAAAACCTAATAAAATACTAACGCAACAAATACTTCACCCTGCCCTATTTACCAGAACAAGAACACAATCACTTAACAACCTGGATGACATACAAAAATCTTCATCAGTTCCAACTATAACGGAAAAAGATCAATGGAAGCAAATACCTTTAAGAAAAAAAAAGCTTGAAAGTCCAGAAAACAATAAAACACAAAAGCAAAAGCCAACTGATTCATATTTAAGAGATACAGAAATTTCTGCAATAATCTTCTCAAAAAAATAAAATCTAATTACGATAAAGAAAAATTTAATAGGGCTGGTAAAAACACTAAACTTATCTGGGAACATATAAAAGACGTCACTTGTATCTCAAAACAACATATATCACATGCGAGTTTATTATTAACAAACACCTCACTGCTTTCTTCTGCCAATGACGTCAATGAATACTTTGTTAACGTGGAAGGAACTTGGCTGACATTAAGACTGGGTTGCACCATCTTACTTTAACAATGACAAAGATCGCAACATCTGTCAAAGTACCGGTTATGCAAAAAATGAGTTGCACCACTTGACAATTGTTAAAATGACGTCATAATTTTACGTTAACTGTAACCGCCCGATGTTGGCCGGTTAATGTTATTGTTAAAGTCAGTTCTATTGTTCTATTGCTGATATGCATGGAATATAACCACCAAAAATGTCACGGCTTCGAGAAATACTCGCAGAAACTAGTTCTTCTGAAGACGAATGTGATTTAGACCAGATAATTGTAAGGCAGCGATAGCCTAGTAGAGGTAACAACAGACTACCATGCATAGGGTATCGGGTTCGAATCCACGGCGCGCCCCAATGGCGTTTCGGAGTTATGTGCGTATTAAATTGTCAATTACCTATCGCTTGTCCCGTGCCTCGGAGAGCACGTTAAGCCGTCAGTCCCGGTTGTCATGAAGATCTTTGACAGTCGTTATAGGTCGTCAGTATCTTCTAAATAAACTGACACTAGTCTTAACCATGGGATATGGCTATCCCTTCGGGTTGCGGAGGTCAGACAGGCAGTCGCTCTCTGGAAAAGCTAATATTCAGACAAATCCGGTTAGACTAGTAAGCGGACCCTAGATTGAAACTGGGATAACGATGATGATAATGATGATGTAAGGCATAGGAAAAGAAAAGTGTATTTCTCCAGAACTGATCGATTTTCAAAATGGGACAACAAATCATTCTTAGCTAGATTTCGAGTCTCCAAAAATGTAGCGCGGTGGCTAGCTCAACGGTTGGAACACTCTCTGTGCTAGCTACCTGAAATGTTATTAGGTAGAAATTAAAATTATAACAGATGAAAAGATAAATGTGACGGATGTCAGGAATCGAACCTTAGCTAGTCCGCCACAGTGCGTTGGTGGTGTGTGACTGGCGAGTGTTTCTACGACGATGATCTTCTATGTGCTAGTGGACTGTATGGCTTCGATCTATTCGGGGCTTCAGAAATAAAACATCTTCATACGTTGAGAGCGATGCTGTTCAGGTGTTCGGTTCTGGATGGCTACATAATATGGTTACTTGGTTATAAGATGGTGGTTGGGACGCCAACAAAATGACCGAAAATATGGTCGCTTAGCTACTTCGAAACTTTAGCTTAATGACGACCACCGCACCGAACATATGCACAACAAATCTTTATTTGTGATAAAGTACATACATGTAATTATCTTAAATACTATGGTACTTACATGCATATATCTTCTATACATAGCTATATAGGTCATAAACCTTACTGTTTGCATCCTAAGTTATTCAAGAAAAACTATCGAAAAATGATGTCACACAAGGGTCCGCTCACTATATTTTCTATAAAAAACTATGAAATACTATAGTTATGTATGTAATTTTAGTGGGCCGTTGTGTGTAACTATAATTATGGAGCATCTAATAAAACAAACGCCATGAATATATCTTTATTCAATTCTAAGATAACATAGTAAAGCCTACGATGCATAAGTAAAAATACAAATTTTCTTAAGAAAACACTATCGTACATAAACAAAGTTTATGATAAAAAATGCAAATGTTTATTATTACGATTATTTCGACTATATAAACCAATAAATAGCAATAAGAAACTATTTAAACATGATTTGAAGCCTATTCAAAGCTGAAAAACACATATAAAACTATAAAACTACTCTGTAAACAAAACAGCTGTTTATCAACTATTAATTCTTATCTATTACAACTGATAACACTATTTATGATCGATATCTAAGTCCCAACGGTTAGCACAAGTATAAGTTTAATGTTTATACACTACACGGCACTTTTTATTACCGATTTGCGAATTTTCACTATTCTAGCGTTATTTTATTACTTTGACGCGTCCGGGAACCGAACCCGGTCTACCGCACGATTGGATAGCACTATTTTTAAACGATTTTCACTCGCGGTTTCGAATACACTATTCACTATAGAGTTTTTTAATGTCTGTCGCGAACAATAAATAAGTATGAAATTTTGAACACCAGGCCCTTCAACATATTTATCATTGTATCTATTTATGTACCTTTTTTGCCACTCTCTTGATATTTTCAAATTTGTATTTGAGCTGCTTCACAGTGCGCGGGATCTCTCCAAGGGCATTAAATTCGCTTTCTATTAAAGTCCACGCGCTATCCTTTTGCTTACTACTTATAGCATCGGTTTTCTTACAAAATAATCTTCTTCGGACTTCGGCTCCGGTAAAGTTTACGCTTCTTTCCCTGAAATATACAGAATTTAACGTAAAGATAGGCATATTTTTGTGTGTTATGAGCAACGGAATAAGTTGTGCATACTTACGTTGTTTGGCTGTTTACGTACAAGCTTTTTGTATTTGATGCCATTATTATCTTCTACACTTCGTAAAACTTGAACTCGTAATAGGTGTAGTATAAACAAGAAAGATAATCAAAATCTTTTAAAATTTTCAATTCGTTTGACGTTTGTTATAATAGTTGACATCTTGACATTATCAATAACACCAGTATAAGTGAATAATCTATGAATAACAGCGAAGCTCTAGTATTGCCGGTATTAAAAATAGTTCCTGCAGCGAAGCGGGGTAGATTACGCCTCATTTGTCTAGCAACCCTGTTAACTTTAACATTAGCAATAAAAACGTTGGTGCAACACATTTTGCAGCAGCCGTCAAGTTTACTGTTAAAGTTATTGTAAAATTTGACTTTAGCTTTTACTTTAACCGGTGATGTGGTGCAATCCACTCTAAGGGCCGGAACATATCTGACGAAAGATCCGTAGCGTTTTATCGGTCGCGTAACGCCAATACATACAAATGTATAGAAAAACGTTCAACCATTCACACCTGACCGATAATCCGTTAGTACGTCGAGCGTATTAACGGATTATCCGTCCACGTCGCGCGCACCACGCACCACGTGAATTTTGACCTTTGAGTAAGGAATATAAATGGAGAGGGCAAATAGTAGGTACATATAGAAAAATTACATTATTCACATATATTATTATATTTTTATAGACTCACGGCTGTATCCCCGGAAGGGTAGGCAGAGGTGTAATATTACACCCACATTTCGCCATGATTTTTTTTATACACATATATACGAAATCGACATATAGCCACCAAACATAGTGTTGTCTCGTTTTGTCTTAGAGATATCTCTGTCAGAAAAAAGAGATAGCCATAGTTTACTGAATAAATTAATCATGATGATATTTTATTAGAAATGTCATTCGTGCCACTATCGCCATATTTTTCGCCAAGGTTTGTGGTACATCTGCTGTGAAATCGTTGTCTATCGAACATAATAATTTTGTTTTTGTGCATAAATATGTCAAAAAAACCGATATTGGCTCTCAATGAATATTTTGTTGTTTCATACAAGGGTCGTCTTTCGCTTTGCCATGTTCGCCCACATTTGCATTATGGAATAAACTAATCTGGCAAAATATTTAAACTAACAAAGGTAACTTACTACAAAAATGTATTATTCTCCTCTAACCGGCTCCATATCGATATCGATTATATTCTGGAGAACAACCCAAATGGCAGCCATTTTATTTGACCAACGTTTCGTAGGTGTGCACGTTAATTTCGTAGGTGTGCACGCTAAATTCGTAGGTATTGGACATACCATATACATGTCATTCCCAGATCGGTGATTTTAAGATCGTAAGATTCCAGGGCCGCCAGACCTTACTTATTTTTTCAGAAACGACATGTGTAGAATAATGTAGTGTTAGTATGTGCTATGAGTGTACGCATAATGCTAGCTTGGATCGCGGGCCAATTTTTGGGTATGAGGTGCTAAAGGTCCACGGGAACAATTTCCATACATACCTATATAGAAAACATTTTGTGTCTTGCTCTGCAACTGTAGTCTGTAACCCCTTCTATATCATTTGTATAAGTTTTGTGAAAAACCGAAACCAAATCGTATTATCGTCTTTTATTATTGAACCTCCATACCTAAATAGGATATATATTCAAATAAAGCTTGTTGGCTATTATAAAAAATCTTCGAAGTCCGACATATTTTAATAGTCAAACTCGAATTGCAATATAAATAACTACAGGACTTCAGTGACTACATAACATCAGGGAACACGAAAAATGATTAGGTAAAAGAATACATACATACATACACACATTGACTCACGCCTGTTTCCCTGAAGGGGTAGGCAGAGGCATATTAAACGCCCACTTTTCGCCAGTGTTTTGATCCCACGTAATAGGTGGCGAGCCTATTGCCGCTTATAGGGACATTTTGTTTGCCAGAGCCTCGTCCGGTGATCGGCAGGTGCACCACTTGCAGGTGAGGTTGGCTTGGGATCCTAAGTTCTTGGTGGGAACCCTATGCACTAAAAACTATGCAGGTAAAAGAATATGACAGTAAAATATTGAGCTGCCCTGAGTGCGGCCCTGCACGAACAAACTGATATGTGTGCATAATAGCCACGCTTTCAGCGAATGTGTGCACATACGCTCGACGCATTTTCCGTCAGATGTGTTCCGATTCATTTGACGGAATAGACGCGACCGAAGATACGTTCTGTTATAACCGAATTTAGTTAAAGGGAGATGCAATGTAAGCATATTATAATTAATATATAAGCCATTACCGCCATGCGGCCAGTTAGTTAGCACACAGTTAGCATACAGTTATCATCCAGTTCGCATCATTCATCTACCGCGCCATCATCCTACATCTCGCGGTCGCGAAAGCTTGAGTTCGGTCTAGATTTAGTCAATGTAATTTCGGGTGTAAATTAATAAACATTTTTCAGCTGTGAAAAATTGTTTTTTTTTTAAACTCGCTACGTACTACGCGCAAAACATTGGTGTCAGAAGTGGGATGCTGTTGGCTTTCTGGATCCGTATTCAGACCGCAGCATCTGAACAGTGCGTAGTGAAAGTGTACTAGCAGCGCAAGGTCAACGATCAGTCTCCGCTCTCAAAGCGTGAGCCCGCACCACACCAGATAGAGGATAAGTCTCCGCCCCTCGCAGCGTGAGCCCCCATCGATACACGCAAGTACACCCCCTTAGCCGACTGTCAGCCTCCGCTTTATAGCGTGAGCCAGCGCTTACCCTTGCAGCCTTGACCTTGACTAGAGTGTAGCCGACCGTCAGCCTCCGCGATTAAGCGTGAGCCGGCGCCGCACCGATCGAGACCGTTCCCAAAACTTTTACTGAGCTTTGAAAACCCCCTGGGTGTAAAGCAGCTCGACGTCTTCAATTGCAGGGTGATATCCGCACCCTATGATGCAGCTAACTCACCTTATTCTCTTCGTCTTCATGTGGAACACGAAATCATCATCAACGTAAGTCTTATACTTATTTCCAAACTCTTTGTGTTGTGTTTGTGTTTGTGCAGTGTTTTGTGATAAAAGCAGAGCATTCTAAAAAGCGTGTGCGTCATCTCGTAACTTCTAAAAGGAAAATCTAATTACAAGCACGTATTTTAAATTGACCTTGTAACAAATATTATTTTCTATATCTTATAAACTAAATCTTATATCCTAATTATTGTATTAGTAATCAATCTATCCTAAGGTCATATCTACTAAATCTTAAAGTTATCTAAATATTTGTTAAGTACTCACCATTTATGACGGATTCCGAATATTCATTCAAATCTGAAAAAGATATTAAAAAGCCTACAAAAATGGCTAATGCCACAACGCTGAATTTCCTAACCAAATTTATTAAACCATATGATGGTAAAAGAGAGACTCTCCCCGCATTCCTCACAAACTGTGACAATGCCATTTCACTCGCCTCTGACGAACAGCAGACTATTTTATGTAAATTTATTATTTCCCAATTAGAAGGTAAGGCACAAGTAGCGTGTTCTTTAAAAACTTTTAGTAACTGGTCAGAACTTAAAGATTTTCTAAAACAAAACTTTAGCGAGAAGAAACATTCTACACATGTCTTGTCCGACCTTCAAAATTGCAAGCAAAACTTGCCGTCGGAAACTGTCTCACAATACTCTTTGCGAATTGAATCATGCTTAACGCATTTGTTATCAGATGTGCATTTCTCCTGTGATAAAAAGGATGAATTAGTTGGTAGAGTCGCCGGTATCGAAGACTTGGCACTCAACACTTTCCTAATGGGCCTAAATCCAAGTTTTTCACATATAGTTCGTTGTCGTAACCCTAAAACGCTAAACGAGGCTCGCACACATGCTATCGAGGAAGAAAAATTATTTAACGCTTCCAAATTTTCCTTAAAATCGCCAAAAACATGTTCGACTTGTAACAAACAAGGTCACTTGTCTTCTGAATGTTTTCGGAATAAAAACAAAAACGTGAAATCTTATAATACGAATTTTACTAATCCTAATACCTATCAAAATCGTTTTCCCATGCAAACTCAATCGTCCCAAAATCCTAATAATTTCCCACGGAAAAACTGTGCATATTGCAAAAATCCCGGTCATTTGATAACCGAGTGTCGCAAACGGCAGTACAATAATCAACGCCGTAATATACAACAACCTGATACTCAGGCACAGAGTAGTGATACGCGCAGAGGCAACGCTAATGTTAACTTTTATCATACGAATGATATGGCCGTGAACCACTCAGACGCTAATGAAACATTAGCCTCTGAACCTTTAAACCAAATCGGATTCTGAGTGCGTGTCTATCGGAATCCACAGCATTTAAAAATGACACGATTCTTTCTAAATCTTATTCACCTCAGTTCCAAAACAGGAATCTGAGTCATACCAAGTCTTATGATAATACTATATCTTATCCTAAATCGTATACTAAATCCTATGATAATGCTAAATCTTATACCAAATCTTATGATAATTCTAAATCTTACGCTAAATCCTATGATAATACGAAATCTTATACTAAATCATATGATAATGCTAAATCTTATGATAGTACGAAATCTTATGATATTACTAAATCTTATACTAAATCTTACGATTATACTAAATCTCATAATGATGCCAAATCTTATACTAATTCTAAATCTTGCACGGAACCGTGTAGCAATCGTAACTTACCTTTTAAGAATAGTGATGGTAACTCGGAAAGCAAACTTACCTCTTATCCGCCAGACGATTTGTCACCGTCACGCCTGAAATGTTCTAAATCTCATCAGAATGATATACCAATTTACGAAATGAATTCGTTTATTAAAAAGGTAACACTTCCACATGTTTTCTTATTTACTAAGCATACTACCAGGTCACTTGTTCTATTAATCGACACTGGTTCTAGCATTTCTTTAGTTAAAGAAGAAAGTCTTTTTAAAAAGCCTCAACTATCCTCAGAAATAGTGCGACTTAAAGGAATCAATTGTAGTGGCACGTATTGTCAAACATTAGGCACCTTCCAAATGCAGTTTTACTTATCTTTGGAAGTATCTATAATATAAAAATGAATCGCAAAATGTGTTGGTAAGCGCATAACTCAACAACGCCTGGACCAATTTGGCCAATTCTTTTTTTAAAATGTTCGTTAAAGTTCAAAGATGGTTTTTATGGCGAGAAAAATTCTAATAATTGCCGAAAAAAACCTAAAAACAGCCCTTTTCTTTTTCCCATACAAACGTTTTCTAACTAAAACGTAGAAGTAAACGTAGTAGTAGTAAATTTATTATCGCTGCATAAAGTTCAAATTCGCGTGCGCGTTGATATACTTCTTTGTTTGATGGCAGTTTTGACAGGTTTTCGGACCTGAAGTCTCAGTGCTGCCGCCCAGCGGGCTTCATGTCAGAAGAAACCCACATTGATAATCCCTACTTAATATTATAATCTCAGGAACTACCGGTCGGATCTGAAAAAATCTTTTTGTATACGATAGCACAGTTATTTCGGAAGGCTATAGGCTATATAACATAACGCTTCGACCCTTTGAGGCCGTGCAAAAGGCTAAAAAGGCTAAAAGATAATGTCGGCTAATCTCAGGAACTAGCAGTCTGATTTTAAAAATTTTAAATACATATCGCCTTCGATATTTTAAGGGGTGGAGAATTGAAATACAACATCTATTTCGTGATCAAAGATGACGGATGGGAAATCAAAGATGGCGGATGGAAAAATTTTAAAAATCAATATTGGTATCGTCTGCGATGTTAAAAGGGATGGGGAAACCAAATACAACATCTGTTTCGTGATTCAAGATGGTGGATGGGAAATCAAAGATGGCTAATGGGAAAAAATTAAAAAATTAATATGGGTATCGTCTCTGATGATTTATGGGATGGAGAATCCAAATACAACATCTATTTCGTGATCACAGATGGCGGATAGGAAATCAAAGATGGCGGAAGGGATATTTTTAAAAGTCAATATGGGTATCATCTCCGATATTTTACGGAATGAGGAATTCAAAAACACCATCTATTTTGATCAAAGATGGCGGATGGGATTTTTCTTTTAAATCAATATGGGTATCGTCTCCGATGTTAAAAGGGATGGGGAAACCAAATACAACATCTGTTTCGTGATTCAAGATGGTGGATGGGAAATCAAAGATGGCGGATGGGAAAATTTTAAAAATCAATATTGGTATCGTCTGCGATGTTAAAAGGGATGGGGAAACCAAATACAACATCTGTTTCGTGATTCAAGATGGTGGATGGGAAATCAAAGATGGCGGATGGGAAAAAAATAAAAAATTAATATGGGTATCGTCTCTGATGATTTATGGGATGGAGAATCCAAATACAACATCTATTTCGTGATCACAGATGGCGGATAGGAAATCAAAGATGGCGGAAGAGATATTTTTAAAAGTCAATATGGGTATCATCTCCGATATTTTACGGAATGAGGAATTCAAAAACACCATCTATTTCGTGATCAAAGATGGCGGATGGGATTTTTCTTTTAAATCAATATGGGTATCGTCTCCGATGTTAAAAGGGATGGGGAAACCAAATACAACATCTGTTTCGTGATTCAAGATGGTGGATGGGAAATCAAAGATGGCGGATGGGAAAATTTTAAAAATCAATATTGGTATCGTCTGCGATGTTAAAAGGGATGGGGAAACCAAATACAACATCTGTTTCGTGATTCAAGATGGTGGATGGGAAATCAAAGATGGCGGATGGGAAAAAAATAAAAAATTAATATGGGTATCGTCTCTGATGATTTATGGGATGGAGAATCCAAATACAACATCTATTTCGTGATCACAGATGGCGGATAGGAAATCAAAGATGGCGGAAGAGATATTTTTAAAAGTCAATATGGGTATCATCTCCGATATTTTACGGAATGAGGAATTCAAAAACACCATCTATTTCGTGATCAAAGATGGCGGATGGGATTTTTCTTTTAAATCAATATGGGTATCGTCTCCGATGTTTAAAGGGATGGGGAATCAAAATACAACATCTATTCCGTGATTCAAGATGGCGGATGAGAAATCAAAGATGGCGGATGGGGAAAATTTAAAAAATCAATATGGGTAACGTCTCTGATGATTTAAGGGATGGTGAATCCAAATACAACATCTATTTCGTGATCAAAGATGGCGGATAGGAAATCAAAGATGGCGGACGGGTTTTATTTTTAAAGTCGATATTGGTATCGTCTCCGATATTTTAAGGAATGGGGAATTCAATATTATATAAAAATCTATGTTTGTTTGTTCATCATTTATAGACTCTGAAATGATAAGAGATTAAGCGCTAAGTCAATGGTAATATTGGAAAAGGGGCTTGGAAAAAAGAAGAAATAAAAACTCTTAAAAAGGCGATACGAAGTTCGCTGGGTCAGCTAGTATTCTTATAAATTTCACGTCGTAAAGAATGATGTTAGCCTCGATTATGATGGCATAATAGGCACAGATCTTCTAGGTCATCTTAAAGCCATATATCATAGACTATGACAAGGAATGTTTAATAATTCAAAATCATACTTTACCTTTACGTTTCAAGTTGCCAATTTACAAAATCCCAGCTCGTTCTGAAGCTGTAATTGAATGTGGAGTATCAAACAATAGTGATGAATTACCTTTTCTTAAAGAAGCCTTAGTTCTCGACCATAAGATTTCTGAAGGCGTTTATGTCGCGAATTGCGTCGTCACTTTAAAGCCAAATCGTAGAGTTAATATTTCTATTCTAAATACTACTGAATCCGAGATCGAAATAAATAACTATTCCGTTAATCTTACACGTATGGAAAATAACTTCACAGAGTGTCTGACAACTTCAGACATTGAGACTATAAATAAAGCTTCACTTCCTGTCATTGATAGACATAATCAAGTTCTAAATCAAATTCGAACCTCTCACCTAAATCCAGAAGAAAAAGCAACTCTGTTAGACTGTTGTTCTCAATTTACAGACGTTTTTCATCTTGAAGGTGAACCTCTCACCTGTACTAGCACAATCAATCACTCTATAAACACAGGGAATGCCGCCCCAATCCACGTAAAGTCTTACCGTTTTCCAGAGTGCCACAAAGAAGAAGTAGACAGTCAAATAACCAAAATGCTCGAACAAAATATCATACGCCCGTCTCAATCACCATGGAGCGCCCCTGTATGGGTTGTCCCGAAGAAGGCAGACGCCTCGGGGAAACGAAAATGGCGTATAGTTATCGATTAATGTCGCCTTAACGACGTCACGGTGTCCGAGATCTACCCTATACCGTTAATAACAGATATTCTTGACCAACTAGGGCATTTTAAGTACTTTACGACCTTAGGTCTTGTAAGCGGTTTCCACCAAATTTCTTTAAATCCTGCTGACGCAGCAAAAACAGGATTCACAATTGTAGGCACAAATGAAACGTCTGGTCACTATGAATTCACCCGAATGCCTTTTGGCTTAAAAAATGCACCTAGCACCTTCCAACGCCTCATGAATACAGTTCTATCTGGTCTCCAAGGATTACACTGCTATATTTATTTAGATGATTGTATTTTGTACTCGCCAGACCTCCCTAGTCACATTGAAAAGCTAAAATTAGTCCTTGAAAGGTTCCGTCAACATAATCTAAAATTGCAACCAGATAAGTGCGAGTTCTTACGCCGCGAAGTTACTTATCTAGGTCACGTCATCACCGATAAAGGTGTCTCACCGAATCCAGACAAGGTAAAAGCCATCGAAGGTCTTCCAACTCCTAAAAACCCCAAGGACATAAAATCATTCCTAGGTCTAGTCGGTTATTACCGCAGATTCATAGAAAACTTCTCGAAGACCACAAAACCTCTCACCTCTCTTTTAAAGAAAGATGTCGCTTTCCATTGGACGCAAGAACAAGAACTTGCATTCCAAACTCAAAACATAAATTAGTTTCAGCACCTCTTCTTCAATATCCTGATTATTCAAAACCGTTTATACTTACCACTGACGCATCTAATTACGCCGTTGGAGCCATTCTTTCCCAAGGTGAAATCGGCAAAGATAAGCCGATAGCCTATGCATCACGTACCCTAAACAAAGCAGAAGGAAACTATTCCACTACGGAAAAAGAACTTCTAGCTATTCTTTTTGGCGTTAAGACGTTCCGTCCCTATTTATATGGCTACCAATTCAAAATCGTTACCGATCACAGACCCTTAGTTTGGGTGTTCAATGTTAAAGATCCAGGTAGTCGTCTTATACGATGGCGCCTGAAACTAGAAGAATATAATTATGAAATAGTGTACAAACAAGGCAGATTAAATTCTAATGTCGATACCTTATCTAGGTACCCCGTAAACGCATTAACTTCTAATTCTAATTTAAATAAATCAACTTATGAACAATATTTTAAAAAGCAATTCTTAAAAACTACATCTAATAATGATACAATCATAGAAAAGCATAGTCAATCACTTCATTTAGCCAAACAAAAATATATAGCACTAGCTGACCCAGCGAACTTCGTATCGCCTTTTTAAGAGATTTTATTTCTTCTTTTTTCCAAGCCCCTTTTCCAATATTACCATTGACTTAGCGCTTAATCTCTTATCATTTCAGAGTCTATAAATGATGAACAAACAAACATAGATTTTTATATAATATTGAATTCCCCATTCCTTAAAATATCGGAGACGATACCAATATCGACTTTAAAAATAAAACCCGTCCGCCATCTTTGATTTCCTATCCGCCATCTTTGATCACGAAATAGATGTTGTATTTGGATTCACCATCCCTTAAATCATCAGAGACGTTACCCATATTGATTTTTTAAATTTTCCCCATCCGCCATCTTTGATTTCTCATCCGCCATCTTGAATCACGAAATAGATGTTGTATTTTGATTCCCCATCCCTTTAAACATCGGAGACGATACCCATATTGATTTAAAAGAAAAATCCCATCCGCCATCTTTGATCACGAAATAGATGGTGTTTTTGAATTCCTCATTCCGTAAAATATCGGAGATGATACCCATATTGACTTTTAAAAATATCTCTTCCGCCATCTTTGATTTCCTATCCGCCATCTGTGATCACGAAATAGATGTTGTATTTGGATTCTCCATCCCATAAATCATCAGAGACGATACCCATATTAATTTTTTATTTTTTTCCCATCCGCCATCTTTGATTTCCCATCCACCATCTTGAATCACGAAACAGATGTTGTATTTGGTTTCCCCATCCCTTTTAACATCGCAGACGATACCAATATTGATTTTTAAAATTTTCCCATCCGCCATCTTTGATTTCCCATCCACCATCTTGAATCACGAAACAGATGTTGTATTTGGTTTCCCCATCCCTTTTAACATCGGAGACGATACCCATATTGATTTAAAAGAAAAATCCCATCCGCCATCTTTGATCACGAAATAGATGGTGTTTTTGAATTCCTCATTCCGTAAAATATCGGAGATGATACCCATATTGACTTTTAAAAATATCTCTTCCGCCATCTTTGATTTCCTATCCGCCATCTGTGATCACGAAATAGATGTTGTATTTGGATTCTCCATCCCATAAATCATCAGAGACGATACCCATATTAATTTTTTATTTTTTTCCCATCCGCCATCTTTGATTTCCCATCCACCATCTTGAATCACGAAACAGATGTTGTATTTGGTTTCCCCATCCCTTTTAACATCGCAGACGATACCAATATTGATTTTTAAAATTTTCCCATCCGCCATCTTTGATTTCCCATCCACCATCTTGAATCACGAAACAGATGTTGTATTTGGTTTCCCCATCCCTTTTAACATCGGAGACGATACCCATATTGATTTAAAAGAAAAATCCCATCCGCCATCTTTGATCAAAATAGATGGTGTTTTTGAATTCCTCATTCCGTAAAATATCGGAGATGATACCCATATTGACTTTTAAAAATATCCCTTCCGCCATCTTTGATTTCCTATCCGCCATCTGTGATCACGAAATAGATGTTGTATTTGGATTCTCCATCCCATAAATCATCAGAGACGATACCCATATTAATTTTTTAATTTTTTCCCATTCGCCATCTTTGATTTCCCATCCACCATCTTGAATCACGAAACAGATGTTGTATTTGGTTTCCCCATCCCTTTTAACATCGCAGACGATACCAATATTGATTTTTAAAATTTTTCCATCCGCCATCTTTGATTTCCCATCCGTCATCTTTGATCACGAAATAGATGTTGTATTTCAATTCTCCACCCCTTAAAATATCGAAGGCGATATGTATTTAAAATTTTTAAAATCAGACTGCTAGTTCCTGAGATTAGCCGACATTATCTTTTAGCCTTTTTAGCCTTTTGCACGGCCTCAAAGGGTCGAAGCGTTATGTTATATAGCCTATAGCCTTCCGAAATAACTGTGCTATCGTATACAAAAAGATTTTTTCAGATCCGACCGGTAGTTCCTGAGATTATAATATTAAGTAGGGATTATCAATGTGGGTTTCTTCTGACATGAAGCCCGCTGGGCGGCAGCACTGAGACTTCAGGTCCGAAAACCTGTCAAAACTGCCATCAAACAAAGAAGTATATCAACGCGCACGCGAATTTGAACTTTATGCAGCGATAATAAATTTACTACTACTACGTTTACTTCTACGTTTTAGTTAGAAAACGTTTGTATGGGAAAAAGAAAAGGGCTGTTTTTAGGGTTTTTTCGGCAATTATTAGAATTTTTCTCGCCATAAAAACTATCTTTGAACTTTAACGAACATTTTAAAAAAAGAATTGGCCAAATTGGTCCAGGCGTTGTTGAGTTATGCGCTTACCAACACATTTTGCGATTCATTTTTATATTATAGATGTCCGATGTCTCTGGACTTCGACTACTCTATGCCGCATTGCGAGCAATTGTTATCACTCATCGAAAATGCTGACGAGTTAAAAGCCCGTGAACGTGAACTTGAAACTGTTCACATTGTAGATTCTAATAATAGAACATTTTATTTCCTTTTTACAAAAATACATCATTACGATGAAACTAGTTATAGAATTATTTATAAATTACTTATGGAATTGCGTAACAAAATCTTATCTAACGAAAACTACGAAAAAGAATTAGCTATATCGGATTTTTCGGAGCCATTTACTAAATTAGTTTTCCTTTGAGATCTATAATATGATATCTTACATTTTTCACGGCACTCAAATCACAATACATATATATAAAAATCAAATAATATATCCAACTCCCGCTGAGGTCCCTAATATTCAGTGGCGGATTTACCAGCAGGCTGAGTAGGCTTGAGCCTAGGGCGGCAAATTTCAGGGGCGGCAAATTTAACCTATCAACGCCGACGAATCGTGATTTTTTTTGTTCATTTTCGAGATAGATTCTTGTCATTGAAGAAAAATAATTCTAAAATAAAATTTACGTTTCCTAGTACTTTCGAGTGTCCCCTTTTCGAATCAAATACCTTCTTTGATAATAAATGAACGAAATTAGTATAATAAATAAATAAACTAAGCAATGGATCAAATTACAAAGCTCTTCTATGTTCACCCTATTATGACCCATATTGCCACAGCGGTAACGATCATAACTGCATCACTGCACTAGACGCAGACACGCCTCGTACGAGAATGAAATGTGACATTTCAACTTTTTTTGGCGCGTAGAAAGGTGCCAAGACTTATATTCGTTTTAAAACACAAGCAATATTTATCTATGGTCTCAATAAAAAGAAATCGTTGAACAATGTATTCAAAAAATGGGTTTTAAATGCATCGCACCAGCGGGAACGCCGGCGTTCCCAAGAGCGCATCGATCAGCATATCGAGAATAATAATAGCGGGAAGTGCGGAACGCCGGCGTTCCCGAGAGCGCATCGATCAGCATATCGAGAATAATAATAGCGGGAAGTGCGGAACGCCGGCGTTCCCGAGAGCGCATCGATCAGCATATCGAGAATAATAATAGCGGGAAGTGCGGAACGCCGGCGTTCCCGAGAGCGCATCGATCAGCATATCGAGAATAATAATAGCGGGAAGTGCGGAACGCCGGCGTTCCCCACGCCGCCGTTGAAAGGAATTGCATATCAAGTTGACGCATTATTCTGATCGTGTGCTACTTATTTTCAAAGTGTTTCGTAAAGTGTGTAAATATTTTCTCGTTACATTACTGGTAAGTAAGAACTTAGGTATAGTAAATATGATGTACTAGCATAAATCGCGTATAACAGATGAATTTGTTTTAAATAGCCCTGTATTTTTTTTTTCTTTGAGCTGTGGTAACGTTGGCATGTTTACGTCAACCGTAATTAGTGATTCTATAGATTCCTCATTTATATTGTGTTTTTTCATCAATCAAACACAGAAATATAACTTATATTTTTTATACATTGTTATTCTATCGATTTTTAAATGAATAAATTACCAGATAGAATTTATGAATCGTACTGAAAATGAAGACGAGTTTTGTAAAACAATTATTATTTTGTATGAGAATTATCCTGTCGGTACCTGTAATAGGTAAAACCACTTTAAATGTTTAAATGAAATGTGCAAATATCCCTCAAACTACTAATAAAATATTACTAACTAACATCAATTACATTGTTGAATGCAAATAAGGTAAAAGTATTATACTTAGTTAATAAAATAAAAGTTAGCAATAAAGTTAATTCATTATGTAGTCTATACAGTTGAGAAAAGGGCGGCACATGGCCTGGGGCCTAGGGCGGCCAAGACTGCAAATCCGCCACTGCTAATATTCTAAAAGAAAATCACGGTACCACTATTGCTGGTCACCCAGGTGTTAAAAGAATGTATAATAGGATAAAAGCAGCCTACTATTGGAAATCGATGCGTTCCGATATCGAACGATTTGTTAAAGACTGTAGATTATGTCAAATAAATAAACCCTTACGCTCTTCGAATAAAGCCCCTATGGTAATTACCTCCTCGAGTACCAAGCCCTTTGAAAGATTAGCCTTAGATATCGTTGGTGCTCTGCCCGAAGCTGGCCTTCAAAAGTTCAAATACATACTTACCCTCCAGGATGATCTGACAAAGTTTTCTTCCGCTTACACTATGATCACATGTTCAACTGATGAAGTTGCTCGAAACTTAATTCATTTCTTTTCTTTATTCGGATTTCCTAAAATGATTCTTACCGATCAAGGCACCTGCTTCACCTCCGATCTCTTCAAGCAACTAACTGATATCCTGAAAATCAAAAACCTATTTTCAACCCCGTATCATCCTCAAACCAATGGTGCTCTAGAAAGGAGTCACGCCACTCTCAAGGAGTATCTCAAGTCGTTCGTGAACGAAAATCACGACGATTGGCATTGCTATCTAGCAACTGCAATCTTATCATATAATACAACTCCCCATTGCACAACAGAATTTACTCCTTTCGAGTTATTATTTGGCCATAAGCCTTCCATACCCAGTAGCTTATATGAAACAAACGATAGCACAACTAATCATGACTATATTCGCGCCTTACAGTATAGGATGCGTTTTTCTCGCGAAAGAGCGTTAGAAAATATAATTAAAAGTAAAGAAACCTCTAAGAAATATTATGGTGCAAATGCCAGTTCTAAAACTTACAAAGTCGGTGATATGGTTTATTTAAGACATCACCATAGATTAAGAAAAGCCTTATCTCCCATTTGGAAAGGACCCTATAAAATAGTCAAAGTGCAAGTTAAAAATAACGTCTCCTTAAGTATTAATAGAAAACACATGAAATACCATGTTGACGAAATTAAACCGGCGTGATTTGTCATTGTTACAGATTGGTTTCTGCTGATCCCATTGAATATATTTCTCACAGTCCGGGCATATATTTTGACCCGATATCAATTGCGTATTTTTACAACGACTTCTGGAACGTGATTACTTATGTCGAAGTCGTCCCTATCAAACCTTATTTGGATAAAATCCAAAAATCTATTTTATATTTATCTGCTTTCTGTGAAAAAGCAAGAAATTTAGCTATAGTTACTTTAGATTGTAAGAATGCGATTGACCCTTTAGAAATATTAATTAATGCTAATTCTCTTAAATATAATTCTTTATCTCACCTTATCTCAGAAAAGATTGATGATCGTGCTAAAAGGTCACTCGAATTCGGTGGCGAAATATTAAAGTCCTTTTTCGGCACTCTAGACGCGGATGACGCTAGAAAATATGACGAAGCCATTTCAGCATGTCAAGAAAACGAAAATCATATATTTTCTCTTATGAAGGACAACATACACGTTGTTCAGTCCACAATAAACAACTTTAATATTTCTATGCATAAATTAAATGAAAATGAAATTAAACTAGATAAACAAATACAAAAACATAATTATATATTTACAGAAAATTCTAAAACGAATGCTTATCTAATTTAATTCCTTGTTTAATGTCCTTGAAGGATCATTGTTGTCAATCTCTAATATTTTAGATACAATTCTAAATTCAATTTTATTTGCAAAAGCTAATATTTTACACCCATATGTTTTAACCCCTACAAAATTATACAATGAACTTTCAAGTAGTAAACAATTTAAATCAAATATCGAATTTCCTGTCTCTTTATCTTTACAAAATATACATAGTATTATAGATTTGTCGCAATTAACTGCATATTATTATAATAACAAAATTATGTTTGTAATTGAGATTCCGTTAGTAAATCCTATGAGGTTTAATGTTTATAAAAACTTACCGTTACCTACTCCTCAAGAAGATAATTTCTTAACTTATGCATTAATTCATCCCTCTAAACTCTTTATAGCAATAACTGACGATAGGTTAAGTTATGCATTATTAGATGATATTTCTAGTTGTAAGAATGTCAATACTAAGTACATAATATGTCCTTTCTGTTCTGTCGACCATCAATAACCCATCTTGTGAGTCGAAATTGTTAACGGAAGTAACTGTATCTCTTCCGGATATGTGTATATCATATCTATAAGTTAATATATGGTAATATTAATATTTGGCAGAAGTTAAATGATGGAAAATATATTTTTGTCCAATCTAAGCCTAGTAAATTAACATTAAAATGTAACCATGATATTAAGGATTATACTCTGCAAGGTACTGGTCTATTATCCTTGAAAAATGAATGTATTGCGTATTTTCAAACTTTACAATTCTATCCTTCTCATAATTATAAAAGAATTTTACCAAGTCAATTATCTATTAACTATGATATAACAGAAGATGATTGTTGTAAATTTAATAAGATTTTAAATAACAGTTTTCATGAATTTTCTCCTATCTCGTTATCAAACGTAGATTTGGAATCACTAAAATTAGCTTCGCATAAATTAGACAGCTTAGAAAACCAAATAAATAATGTGCAAAATCAATCTCATATTGTAAAATATGGACATTATTATTCCACATTTACTTATATAATAATCAGTACAATTATTGTTTATGCTCTTTACAAGTTATACAAGAAATGTTTTGCTAAATGCGTTAACCCATCCTGTTGTATACAGATATACAATCATTGTTATAATGATAGTAAAAGTAGCAATGAAACTTCAATAAGCCATCCTATGGAATTAACTACCATATCTGAAAACTCAGATGAATTTGACAAAAGGTCAATTCATAGCTTGCCGGAAATTTAAATTAATAAATTAAATAAAAATGAAAAATTTAGGGAATTCGAGAAATCTAATCGCAACCTAAGCATTTATTAGCAATGAAATGACAATCATCTCCATACTTTATAATATATAAATTGTATGTGTTATTATAAGAATCTTTATTTTAGGAATATTCTCCACTTAGCTTATATAATTTTAATATTGTCTTATATTGATTTTAATCATATAAAACTTTGTTTTTATATTACTATTTTCTTAATACCTTATACTACTTTCTATGTCTTAATATAATAAGTAATTGTAAAACTCAAGCTCTTGCACGCGGTTTTCATTAAACTTCGCGTTCATCTTATTTAAGATGAAGCTTCGTCTTCAAGGGGGGACGTGTTATAACCGAATTTAGTTAAAGGGAAATGCAATGTAAGCATATTATAATTAATATATAAGCCATTACCGCCATGCGGCCAGTTAGTTAGCACACAGTTAGCATACAGTTATCATCCAGTTCGCATCATTCATCTACCGCGCCAACATCCTACATCTCGCGGTCGCGAAAGCTTGAGTTCGGTCTAGATTTAGTCAATGTAATTTCGGGTGTAAATTAATAAACATTTTTCAGCTGTGAAAAATTGTTTTTTTTTTAAAACTCGCTACGTACTACGCGCAAAACAGTTCGACGCATCTTCGGTCAGATATGTTCCGCCCCTAAAACTAACCAAATTGGCCACCAGACTGCACCGTTGCAGAAATCGAGTAGTTGTACGTCATCTTTTGTACTGTTGGACACTGACGAACACGAAATAGCACAAATAATCACAGGATTAAAGGACAACAGTGCAGTTGGTTGGGATAGTATAAGTTACAAGATCCTTAAACGTTTTATGCACATTTTTAAACCCGCCCCCCCTAACATACATTTTTCAAAAATGCCTATCCGAGGCTATCTTTCCTAAATGCCTCAAAAAAGCAATAGTTATTCCGATCTATAAATCTGGAGCCAAGGACCTGGTTATCAATTATATACCAATATCATTACTTCCCTCGGTATCTTAAATACTAGAAAAGATTATTAATAGCCGATTAGTTAACTTCCTCGCAAAGACACATTATCTCTCATCTTCCCAATTTGGCTTCCGAGCAAAATTATCAAAGTCTGACGCCGTACATAGCCTGACTGACTATATAACACAGGAACTTGGAAAAGGAAACTACACCTTAGGGATCTTTCTCGACCTTGCCAAAGCATTCGATACTGTATGTATTTTTTCACTTCTACACAAATTGGAGTACCTTGGTGTAAGACGAACGCAGCTTAAACTTTTTGCAGACTACTTAAATGATCGGCATCAGTGTGTAAAAATAGATAAAATTACGAGCAATTATCAAAAAAAAAACCTAAATTTGGTTTGCCTCAAGGAAGTATTTTGGGCCCCACACTGTTCCTAATTTATATTAATGACTTGTGTAACATTCAGTTAGATCACGGCAAATTAATATCCTACGCTGACGATACCGCTCTTGTATTTTCCGCCACAACTGTCAATGAACTTTATGAGAAAGCGCAGTCAGGCTTTAATATAGTAAACAACTGGCTACATCGTAATTTACTCACATTAAATGCGGAAAAATCAAAATATATTCATTTTGTCATGCGCAAGAGTTAACAAATGGTTACTAAACCTCAACTATACGCACACGAATGCTCAACGTCATCTGTGAACACAGTAATAGCATGTAACTGTCCTACTATCGTCCATACTAACAACATTAAATATCTCGGGATCACTACTGACGAACACTTTCCTTCTGTGACCACAAACTTACAAACTTAGTAAATTGAGTCCGGAAATTAATTTATGTATTTAAAAAACTAAGGACATTTGCGGACTGAAAATTAATCACACAAGTGTATTTGGCCCTATGTCAATCTATAATCCAATATTGCATAACTTCTTGGGGTGGTGCTCTGAAAACAATCTTACTGCCTCTTGAGCGAGCACAAAGAACGATCCTAAAAGTAGCAAACTCTCACCCCTTTCTTTTTCCCACAAACCTGTTATATAGTTCCTGTCATGTGCTAACTGTTCGCCAACTCTTCATCATGCACATAGTTTTAAAACAACATGCTATGTTACCCTATGATACACACAATACTAACAAGAGGCGGAAAGATTTACGGCCATTTTCAATATGCGAACTATAGATAGACCTGTAGATTTTTTATTCGTGTTTGACATATTTTGTATGGAGCTTATGTCAAAAACGAATCTAAAATCTACAGATCTATCTAAATTTCGAATATTGAATTCCGTAGTATGTCTGCATCTCACATCCGACCTCAAAATTTACTTTTACGAATAGATCTTACACATTTATGGGTCCATTTTTATAAAACAAATTAAATAGAGTCATAAGTTTATATACCTTAAACTATTATAACTGTAAAAAAGCCCTCTGTGATAATTTACAAGATATGTCATATGAACAGACAGAAGAGTTACTTACAATATTAAAATAGAAACAAGAACATAATTTTGTACATCTATTTGTATTTTAGCTATAGTTATTTTATTGTAGTTTTACCATATATACCTAAGATAATTTCACTTAATCGCCTGAAGCACAGGTTTTCAACCTAGTACAGGCAATCATGATTTTATCCCTTTTTACTTATAAGATCTGAATTGTAAATGTATTTGCACTTATTGGAAATAAAACAATTTATTATTATCTCTTTATTAATCGGTATTCGCATAATCGAATTTTACATAATTAAAACTTATATGTATATATAGTATATCAATAAATTTACATACATACATACATACATATCGTCACGCCTTTTATCCCCGAAGGGGTAGGCAGAGGTGTATTTCTACACCCACTTTTCGCCAGATATACTTTAGTCCCACGTAATAAGGGGCGAGCCTATTGCCGTACCGGGCACATTTCCAGACTCCGTGCTGCTACTGAGAATTTCGTGACATAAAAACCCAATAACACTGCCCGACCCAGGAATCGAACCCGGGACCTCCCGATCCCACGCGCACACTTATGTCGCGAAACCACGAGGCAGTCGTATAGGGTTTGATGTCGAGTTAGCCGTCTCTACGCAAAGATGGTATTTGCATCGTGTTATCCCTTAGTCGCCTCTTACGACACCCACGAGAAGACAGGGGGTGGTGACACTTGTATTCTATGCCGTCAACCACACGGCTCATATATATTATATATTTAACTATATAAAAAATAATAAGAAAAAAAACAAAACGAAAATGAAAATTTGAAAATCGCAACAAAAATGTTAACTAGGTATTTAGTTTCTTTTAAAAAAAAAGAGAACCGCCTTCAAAATATCGACCCACTGAAAAGTACGAAATAATTTTACCATACCATAGTTTAATTTAACATAACATAGTTTAATTTAGTAATTAGTTTTTGGGAGAAATTCGAAAGGAAATTTGAGAGGATTAGTGGTAGCGTAACCACTAATCCTCTCAAATTTCCTTTCGAATTTCTCCCAAAAACTAATTACTAAATTAAACTAAATACTTAGTTTTTGAAGTCGGTGCCAAACCAAATCCCTCTAAAAGCCTATTGTTTGGCGTCATCCTTTTCAAACCAGCGCATTCAATCTACATAGGTACTTACAGCCCAAAATAGCTAAGAAGTATAATTATTTTAATAGTAAGCATTTATTTCACACTGTTTATATATTTGTTGCTTTTTAGAGTAGGTACCTATATAGATAGATTATTTTAAATTTTATTAATTCAGATATTTTTTGAGGCTTTATTGATTTGATACATTCGTCGTATTATTTTCTCTGTTTGCCAGTATTCTTTTTTGTTTTTATTGGTTTAATTTAGTAATTAGTTTTTGGGAGAAATTCGAAAGGAAATTTGAGAGGATTAGTGGTAGCGTATGTTAAAATTATTTCGTACTTTTCAGTGGGTCGATTTTTTGAAGGCGGTTCTCTTTTATTAAAAAAGAAACTAAATACCTAGTTAACATTTTTGTTGCGATTTTCAGATTTTCATTTTCAATTTGTTTTTTTTTCTTATTATTTTTATTTCATACTTTTTAGTGTTTGGTACTTCGTTCGTTTACTTCAGATTTTGTGTTAACTACTCTTTTATTTATTTCATACTTTTTAGTGTTAGGTACTCCATTTACTTTAAGTTTTGGGCTAAGTAATAGTTTGTTTTTAGTTAGATTCTTCAATTATTTTAGTGATAAGTTTTCTGCTAGTATCAGTCTGTAATCATGACTTTGACATAGGTACCTAGGTACTTTTATTCTGTGTGCCTATGAGCTTAGGCTTGATGCTGCAAGAGAGAGATGAGTCTAGGGAATCAGCCACATATGGAGGACGCCTGCCGCAAATACTGCTCCGGCTGATCCAAACAAATGCGGCGGACTTGTACATACTATTGAATTGGCTGTGAGCTCTCGTATTATGCTCCGGAGAAATATGTCAATAATGGATGGCTTAGCGAACGGGGCCATGGGTGTTCCTAAAGGATTTCAATGGTCGGCACTAAGAAGAGATCAACTTGAGCCAGGTGAACTGCCTGATGCCATTTTGATATTATTTGATGATCCATCACTAGCATTGCGTCTTAAAGATGATGATGGATACATTTCCATAGCTCCAGTGACAGCGACCTATCAAGGCAATCGCGGTTATGATGATATCGAGAGGCGGATGTTGCCAGTCATATTGAGTTGGGCTGTGACGGTACACAAGTTGCAAGGATGTACACTTAGTTCCACGGTAATGGACCTAGGGCCTAAAATCTTTGCTAAAGGCCAAAGCTATGTTGCCTTGAGTCGGGTCAAACCCCTAAAAGGTATGGCTTTGGCACACACACACACACACACACACACACACACACACACACACACACACACACACACACACACACACACACACACACACACACACACACACACACACACACACAATTACATACATACAAAGATACAAACATACTAAGAACCAATATATGTATAGGTGTCAAACTGAGAACCTTCTTTTTTTGAAGTCAGTTAAAATACTAAAACTTTCTCCTAAGTGTAACAAATACTTTTTTCTGAAAACCGGATAAAAATCGGTTTAGCCAAACTCGAGTTAATCGTGGGCAAACTTACATATACATATATACGGGTCAATGTCAGAACCTTCATTTTTTGAAGTCGGTTAAGGGCCTAAAACCTTCTCCTAAGTGTAACAAATACTTTTCTGAAAACCGCATCAAAATCGGTTCAGTCAAACGCGAGATAATCGCGGACAACATACATACATACATACAGGTCAAACTGAGAACCTCCTTTTTTTGAAGTCGGTTAAAAATGGGACCACGGAAACCCACCGGTGTCGGGTACAGGGACCAAGCCACCGGTGGTTAGGGCCTCAGAGAAAGGAACTTCCTCACAATGCGTGCCGTATCGAGAAGAATCGCCTTCTGAATCAAGGCCTTGATCCAGGTGTCCAGTGCGAGCCTCTTTAGATGTTGGTCGAGGCTCTTGGCGATCAATCCATTCACTGAAACGACAATCGGAACAATGATTGCTGAATCTACATCCCACATGTCGACAATCTCGTGAGCTAGATCTAAATATTTAATCTTTTTATCATTTTCCGCCTTCACGAGATTACCGTCATGTGGTATGGTGATATCAACAATAATTGCGAGGCGCTCTGCTCGGTCTATCACTACAATATCAGGCTTATTGGCTACAATAGTCCTGTCTGTAATGATAGACCGATCCCAGTACAACAATGCACGACCATTTTCGAGAACTGGGTCGGGCACATATCTGTAGTACAGTACCTCAGAACCAATGAGTTTATATTTAAGGGCTAGTTGCTGATGGACAATCCTAGCCACTTGGTTATATCTGTGCAAATACTGACCATTGGCAAGACTCGAACAACCGGACACAATATGCCTGAGAGATTCCCCGGGCTGGTGACACGCCCGACATATGTCAACCGTACCGTCCCTCAGGATATACTTGCGGTAGTTATTTGTCATGACAACTTCATCCATAATTGCACAGACAAAACCTTCGGTTTCTCCGAAAAGATCACCGAAGCGTATCCAGGAAACGGATGCCTTAAAATCTATATCAGACCCGTGTAAGGCCTTATAGAAGCGTCCATGTAGCTATTATTATTATTATTTTTCTTTTTTTTCTTTTGTTTTCTCGGTTTATTAACCGGTGACAGACTGATGTTACGGACCTAAGCCAAGTGAGCATCAGATATGGGTTGAGTGTTAGGCTGTAAGGTGTGGGCGGTATTAATGTTTATCGTTTGTGTACTGTCCGGTTCGCATTGTAGGAATTTTCTTACCAGTCTGTATGTGTTAAGTACTACTGCTTTTTGCAACAGGTAGTAGGTATTTGGTGGTAATCTTAAAGTTTTAAGGGACTGGTGTAATTATTTAGGTATAACTCCTGTTGTAAAAAGAACAACAGGTACAATAGTTACTTTTTCTAGATGCCATAGTCGTATTATTTCATCCTTAAGCTCAAGATATTTGCTGAGTTTTTCTGCTATTGTATTCTGAATGTTATGTGTGTTTGGTACAGCAATGTCTATGAGGTATCCTGTTTTAGTAGTCTTGTTTATAAAATAAAAATAAATAAATATTTCTGATTTAGTAAAGAAATTTTGTCTGAGAGTCGTTATTTGTCTATTGTGAAGATTTGCTATGTCAATTAATCCTCTGCCTCCTTCTTTTCTGGGTAATGTCAGTCTTTCCAAACAAGATCTTGGATGGTTTTTGCGGAATTTAGTCATCGTGGTGTTAATTTTTCGTTGCAGATTTTTGAGTTCTATCTTGGTCTATTTTATTATACCAAACGAGTAGGTAAGTAATGGGATGGCAAAAGTATTTATGGTCTTAATGGTGTTTCTGGAGTTAAGTTGTGTTTTTAATATTGTGTTAAGCCTGTGTTGAAATTGCAGTGTTAGGCTTTGTTTTGTTTCCTTGTGGTGTATTTGTTGTGACTGATTGTATCCTAAGTATTTGTTTGTGTCATGGACTTCTAGTGATAGTATATTTTCACCTGTATTTGACGTGTATTGGTGGTGGTAGGCTTGTCCTATTTTAATGGAATTTATTTAACATTTGGCTATACCGAATTCCATTTTCATATCTTTCTAATTCTGTAGCTAGCTCGTATAGTTCATTTTCGGTTTGAGCGTATAGTTTTATATCGTCCATGTAAAGTAAATGGCTTAATATGTAACCTAGTGTCTCACTTTGTCTGTCTGTATCAGTGTATTTTAAAGTATAGCCTAGTGTTGTGGAGTTTAAAAGATTAGAAAGCGGATTTAAAGCCAGACAAAACCATAGTGGGCTTAACGTGTCTCCCTGAAAGATTCCCCTCTGTATACGAATCGGGTTCATTTCTACTGTCTCTGTTGATGTAGTGATCGTAAGTACAGTAGACCAGGTTGTCATAAGTGTGGTCAGAAATTTAGCAATTGTGGGGTGAATTTTATAAATATCTAGAATTTTTACTAACCAAGAGTGGGGGACTGAGTCGTATGCTTTCCTGTAATCAATATACATGCTGTACAGATAGGATTTAGTCTTTTGAACTTTTGTAAGAATTACTGAGTCTATGATTAATTGCTCTTTACACCCTTGGCTAAATTTACGACATCCCTTCTGTTGTTCAGCCAAGATGTTGTTGGCTTCAATGTGTTGGTATATCAATTCCGATATGCAGGCTGTGATAATTTTATATAGAGTTTGTAAACAAGTGATAGGTCTGTATTTGGCTGGGTTGGATACATCATTGTAATCTTTAGGGATCATAAAAGTTTTCATCATCATCATCAGCCTTTACCAGTCCACTGCTGGACTAAGCCTCTCCTTTGAAAGGAGGAATTGGCCTACTATACCACGCTGGCCAAACGGGTTGGTATAGGTTTGTATCAAGTTTTCCTTCTCTTACAGTGCTGTTCTCTGCATAATATGCTCCCTCTGTCGGCTTTTACGACACCCATGGGATGATATGGGGTGGTGACAATCCGTATTATAAGGGGCGTAGGGGTCGTAGGGGTCCGTAACTTGAAGGAAACCAGTCGCTTCCAAGCTGGTCTAATTTGGTAGACATTCTGGTATAACACCGATATAACGAGTTAAATTCCTTAATAACCTTAAGTCACTACCTACCTAATCTTAGTATAAAAGTTTTACCTGTTGTTAAATATGGTGGAATTTTGCTAGGGTCTTGGATGAATATATTGATATAATTATGTAAGTAGCCGTGAATATAGGTAAACTTCTTGTACCAGTAAGAGTGTATGTGATCTGAACCTGGTAATTTCCAATTGTGCAAGTTATGGAGTATCTTTTGGAATGTCTGTGGTGGTATATTTTCAAATTTCATGTCTTGTATATTTGCGTTGTTGTTTCTTATTTCAGTATGTATCCATTCGGCTTCAGTAATATGGTTGACAGGGTTTGACCATATTTTTGCCCAAAAATTGTGAACAGTTTCTGGTATGGGGCTGTTCGGTGTTTGAGTTTCTGTATTTTGAGTGTTAGTTGGCTTAGCCAGCCCATTCCAACTTCAAATAGCTTTGCAGAGTTAGATAATGGTACCCAAGAGTTACAATCTAGTGATATCACAGATAAAACTGTCAAACCACCACCAATATACGTAGACCGAGTCAGTAATATACAACCCCTGATTAAATTACTTGATGAAGTAGCAGAAGGCAATTACGAGCTGATAGTTATGCGGGAAGAACAAGTGAAAATGCAACCCAAAAGCACAGAACTATATTCAAAAATAGTTATAAACCTGAAAGAAAAAGAAACAAAGTTTTACACGTATAAGCCTAAGCAAGACACTCAAAACTCAAAAACCTTCATCCGTCATATGAGTTGGAGGATATAAAAGCCGAATTAGCCACTTATGGTCACAAAGCCACCAATATTTGGAATGTAAAGCAAAGAATTACAACAAATCCTTTACCGATATACTTTGTGGAAGTAGGACCAAGTAGTAATAATAAACTCATACAATATTATTTACCGGGTCTTAGTCGCGATAATTTATTTATTTCAAGGCATAAATACCTCTGTTATTCTCCTACGTTTCTACCGGCTTGCAACGGTTGTGGTCGCCTTTCAACCGGGAGGACGGATACAGACTATCGACCACTTGGAACCCAGTTATCAACAAATGCAAACAACGCCGCAGTAACACAACTCATCAGTGTGTAGACGTCATAGGTGTAGTGTGTCGAAGTACCGACAGTGCGGATAGAAAAAATATCAAAAATAGAAAACAAGTGAGGGTAGCTGCCGAAACCCGCGCTTCACAAGGACGGCGCTGAGCTGACATCAGTCCCTCCGCGACCACAACGGTTGCAAGCCGGTAGAAACGTAGGAGAATAACAGAGGTATTTATGCCTTGAAATAAATAAATTATCGCGACTAAGACCCGGTACATAATATTGTATGATGTATACAAATCGCGAAAGTTTAAAATCGATTAATAATAAACTCATTTATGACATCACAAGCCTATTGCACTGTGAAATCAAAATTGAACCACCAAGACCCAAGCGAGAAATTACACAATATGGCAGCTGCCAGTAGTACGGGAACACAAGGAAATACTGTTTTAGAAATCCCAAATGTATAAAAGGCGCCGGGGGTTACGCACCTAAAGACTGTGAACGTAAGAGAAGATCGGAGAAAGTAAAGTGTATCCTTTGTGAAGGAAATCATCCGGCAAATTACAAAAGATGCTCATGCAGTGTACAAATAGCTTCAAAAATCAAATACCCACCTCAACAAGTCAAATTTGATTACAAAAATCAAATACCCACCTCAACAAGTCAAGCAACGATGCATACATATTACGACCAAATACCAACGTTACCCAACAAACTATAGAATCAAAGGACTCAGCCAACCAACCTAACAAACCTTCCTTTAGTCAAGTCACAAAAGGCATCAAACCAACGAACACCCATTTAATCAATATATATAGTCTAAGCCTTTAATGAATCAAAGTTGCACGGAATTGTCACAAAGACAGAATCAAATGAAAACATAAAAGAATTGATGAAGTCTTACAACAACTTGCATGGCAAATCTCCTTATGGATTTCATGACCAAAATGTCACATTCAACTCATTAAAAATAGCCCTTAGGAATGTCAATGGGCTCTCACACCACGTCCCCGAAATGGTGACATTCTTAAAATTAAACAAAATAGTAGTTTTTTCACCTTTTAGTTTCTGAAACTTCAGAAAGTCATTTTACCAACAGACATTACCTGAAAATCCAGCACAACTCCTTCTATCAAACAATGCATACGGATGGAACGGCACATGGGGGCTCTTCGATTATTATAAAGAATAATATTAGGCACCATGAGGCAGAGGCGTTCAGAATCCCTGAATACAAGCCACAAGTGTAGTTGTTGAGGACTGGCAGGGCTACCTTACTGTAACCGCACTTTATTCTCCGTCAAAACATCTGATCAAGAAAGAGAACTATGTTCGTTTCTTTCAAACTCTTGGACCAAAATTTATTGCCGGTGGCGACTATAACTCAAAGAACATTATCTGGGGCTCTCTCTCAATAACTCCTAAGGGAAGGCAGCTTCAGGCAGCTCTAAACAGTTTACATCTAAATACGGTCTCAAGTGGCGAGCCAACATACTGGCCCACAGATCCTAAAAAGATTCCAGATCTGGTGGACTTTAGTGTTGTAAAAGGGATTCCTCCCAATTGCTTCAAATGTACATCCAATCAAGATCTCTCATCCGATCATAAAGCTGTGTTAATAGAAGTTTCTCGTAAATTAGATCTTGTAGAGCCTATACCGAGACTATATAGAGCCAACACCAATTGGGATATGTTCCGTTCTCTAGTAGAAATGGAACTGAACATTAAATTGCCTCTGAAGAACCAAGAGGATGTTATGACAGCGGTTGAACACTTCAATATGTGTGTTTAAAATGCAGCATGGAATAGCACCCCTGTTAGTAAGCATCATATGAAATATGATTGCTCCAAATCTGTTCGTGAATTAGTGACTGGGAAACGACAAGCGCGCAAACGGTGGCAAATCACTAGATTCCATGGCGACAAAACTCATTTTAATCACCTGACAGCTAAACTTAAAAATCTACTACATAGAGAAAGAAATGAGACGATTCATAACCATTTACGCAATCTAGACGCCACGGTTAATAGCGACTTATCGCTATGGAAAGCTTTAAACAAGCTCAAAATACCCACCAATTCTACACCACCTATACGAAAAAAAGATGGGTACTGGGCTAAAAATGACCAAGAGAAAGGAGAAGCCTTCGCCCTTCATCTAGATGAGGTTTTTGTACCTAATGCTCCTCAAAATACGACTAACACTAGCGAAGACCTGCTCAAGTGTCTTGATGAACCTCTCCAAGTAGATTTTCCAATAAAAAAAATTAAACAAGGTGAGATCGCTGCAACTATCGAAATGCTAAATAAGAAGAAAGCTCCAGGATAAGACTTAGTCAACGCCAAAATACCCTGTGAATTACCGAATATAGCAATATTATTTTTGACATACCTGTTTAACTGTATATTAAAAAGGGGTATTTTCCCACAGCAATGGAAGGTAGCCCAGATCAAAATGATACCAAAACCTGGTAAGCCACCGGAAGAAGTCACCTCATGTAGGCCAATCAGCCTGTTGCCTGTTCTGTCCACCTTGGACAGAACAGGCAACAGGCTGATTGGTCATGGAAATCATCTTCTTAAAGCGATTGAAATCAGTAATAGCACCTGCTAAAATAATACCCAACCATCAATTTGGCTTCAGAGAGAAGCATAGTACGATTAAACAGGGCCATCGGCTGGTCGAAAACATCTATACAGCGTATGATAATAAGAAATATTGCTGTGCGACCTTTTTGGATATTTCTTAAGCTTTTGATAGAGTGTGGCACGAAGGACTACTTAGTAAAATAAAAACTAATCTCGCGGCAATTTACTACATCTTCCTGAAATCATACCTGATGGGTTATTCTTCGTCAGACAAGGGGAACACTTAACTAGCCTACACAGCATCCACACAGGAGTCCCTCAGGGAAGTGTACTTGGCCCAACTTTGTACCTACTCTATACTTCTGATCTACCTACGACAGATGGCGTAGTTGTTGGTACCTTTCCTGACGACACAGTGGTCTTAACAGTCGATGAGGATCCATTAAGGGTAAGCCAAAAGCTCCAAAATTGCTTAGACCACATCACAGAATGGTTAGCCACCTGGCGAATTAAAGCCAACGAGACTAAGTCAGTACAAGTAACATTTGCCAGTAGACACGACACTTGTCCGCCAGTATTACTTAATCATGTTGAAATCCCCCAAGCAAAAGAAACCAAATACTAAGAATTCATACATTCAACTCAGAAAAATGTACTGGCTTTTTAACAACAAGTCGCAGCTGTCGCTTGAAAGTAAGTGCTATTGTATAAAAGTATCCTAAAACCTTTCTGGTGCTATGGTATACAACTCTGGGGGACCGCCTCAAACTCTAATATAGAGATCCTTCAAAGATTTCAATCTAAAATGCTCAGACTTATTGTGAATGCTCCTTGGTATATAACAAATCAGCAACTGCACCATGATCTTCAAATAAGAACGATTAAAGATGAGGTTAAACAGGCAATGATAAGCTATAAGAAGAGACTGGAAAATCACCCAAATGTTCTAGCAAAGAACTTAATGCAACATGACGCTGAGTTCAAGCGACTGAAGAGCAAGACACATGGAGATCTATAAGAGAGATTTATAACATTAGGGCAAACGTCACTGGACTGCCTGCCCTCCAAGTCTTGTCGGAAATTCTTAACCATTTGCTGAATGTTATAATGACAGATTGCAATAACAAATAAAAAAAAAATTGTCTTACTCTTTTCATAATTTGAAAAGCCGGCCTCGGTTCTGTACGGGCAAGACGCGAAGTTCAACGAACGAATATTGCCAAATCAATTTTATCAATTACATACTAAATTTACCAGGTTTACGTATAATTTTGTCCCATTGCAGTTAGGTAGAGACAACTTTGTGGCCGAAATTACAAGAAGAGGGCGACATTTTGGCAGTTGTGTAGTATTTTTAGTACCTAATACGTGCCAAAATGCATGACCTACGAGGCTGAGATGTATAAAATAATGGTGAAGCTAGCCCACCGACTACATTTTACTCAGAGAGCCAAAACAAGGTCAATATTAGTTATCTCGGCTCAGGGACAAAAAAAAAATTAAATTCTTCGAGCGGAGTTATACGGAAATAACACCAGGCGCATCAGAGGTATATTCTGACACTGACTGCAGCAAACTGAATAAACAGTAGGCTGGCCATATTTGAGTAAGCATGTTCTTGGCAAGCCTTGCTGAACTCGTCCCTGGCCATATAGACCGATTACTTACAGAAGAGTGGGTATTGTGGCGAATCTTAGAAGAAGCCTACCAGCAGAGAATCATGTTTAAAACGGACTTGCCCATGAAGAATTCCGTAGTAGAGGTATCCAATAAACTAACCCATTATCTTCACCTAACCATATACACTCACACGTTCGCCATCACAAATAACTTGGTTTTCAATCGTGTTTGTTTAACCGACAAAGTTATATTTGCGGTTTTTGAACATTTGGTATATCTCAATAACAGCTGTCTATACCTATTATCGTTTTCGTTAGACGTTTTTACCGGAGCAAAACATATGTATCCCCGAAGGGTTAGCCTTCGGGGATACAGGTGTTTTGCCTCGGTTCGGAAAAGTCCTAGATCCGCTACTGGCCGATAGTAGGTAGTTTATTAGAGGGATTATTGATTTAATTAGACGTGTTAATACCACAAATTATACCACACCTACATAATCTATCATTAATAGTCACAATGACTGTCAAAATGAGTCAACATTTAAAGGAAAAACCAGCAAAAATACAACAACGTCTTGTGTTGGACCCACCAGGAAGTATCTTATTATGAGTCATTCAACCGGCTCATTGGATATCATTCATTCACTTGTAGTAGTGAGTGAGTTAAACACAGGTGTTGGACCGCGTTCTACGCATGAAGTTATAGATAAACATGGAGACCGCACTCCGAATACCTACTTGAAGCTCAAATGATGTATCGCTATCTCGCTCACTGTGGTCATACCATCTCTTTTCAACCAACCACTGCCATATTGACAAGATTTACTTGACATATGGTGGCCAATGTTGCCACATTACCAAATCCTTAGGAAATGGGATTATAATTCACTGTCTCGCCAACCATGATTATAAGCGTTCGAGACCTACAATATTGGGAGTTTTAACAAGTGATTGGATTTCAACTCTTGATTTAAATACACATTAATTGACCGTGTAAACTTCTGATTTGCTTAATATGTCGGCTCTTTTTAAGAGCTTACTCGGAGATTTTAATAAGAAGATAGCAATACTAAATCCACGCTAAAATGAGAGGTCAGACCACAGAGAGTGAGATAGAGAAATGTAGGTATTTGACTCAAGGCTTTGTTCCAGCTGTGGCCTCCATGTTTATCTATACCTTCATGGTTCTACGAGCGAAATACCGCGCTGAGCTGTCGCGTTCATTCTATCTTCCGACTTCCATTCAGTTACGAAAGTTTGTTCGAAGTGAGTGCACGTATGTTCGCCGCCAAAAACAAAATAAGTGTCCGAAAATCGAAAAGTGATACGAAATATTTTACCAATAAGGAACTAATAAACTTTTATGAACCATTTTGAAAATTTGTTAAATTTTCGTTCTAATTACAAAATCACTTTGCAAAAAGTTTTTACTGTTAGACAGACAAAAACAAACAATTGTGTGGTTCGTGTGAAATCTTAGTGCTTTTTTTTGTGAGAAATTGATCATTTAGATCACTATTTGTGTTTTAAACACTGATATTATTCGGCGTTCGCTGCGTTGCGGCTGGAATAACCTTGCTTGGCCGGTTTTGTTTGTGAGTATTAAAAGTAAAAGTACAAAGTGTGTACGCATTCGGAATTTAAATATATGATTTTGAAACACACGTGTAAAAGTTGAATTTAAAATGAAATACTCTGTCATTTGTATGCTTAGCTTTAGCTGTGATACAGGAAGGCATTTCTACTTATTTGTATGATTAACATCTGGCAGGTATGAGGCGTTATTAAACGGAGTACCGAAGCGTGTACTACAGAGGTATGCATGCTGTGCATGTACAAGTAAACAAACATTCTTCTGACTGGTTGTGATGATTGCGATTCTTGTGATGTACAAGCTAAATGGAAATACAAGATAAATTTATAGACTGAGTCCACTTTAGGGCATATTTTAAAATTGTTTTGTTTTTTATCCGCCTACGCCTGTGCAAAGAATGTTATGTAATTGATGTTCCACCTTTTATTCGCCTCGCGGTGTAACTTTAAAGGAGCTGCGTTCGTCCGTCTGCACCACCACGCACCGTGGGTAGCCGACTTTAGAGGTTTTTTATGAGGTTCTTTTGGCACGCCATGGAACCTAAGTGGCATGAGGGAAAAACTATCAGTTGATAATAATAAAGCCAGAGAAAACTATAAAGAAAAGTTAACACAATTATACGGGCATTGTTAAGGCGAGGACATATTATGTGAATTGAGCGTCATTAATTAGGGGTAAATTAAAACCGTTTTTCGCCGTAATTGTTATAGAAAAAAAATACAAAAAAAGATGTCTTAATCTATATCATATAAAGCATTTTCTCTTCGGTACCAAATCCTAAAAAAAGTATTTTAAATATCTGAATAAAATATGCAAATTAACCTATGTTTTTGTAGTTATTACCTTCTTTCTCCTAATCTATCAAACATAAGATTGTTAAAATTTAATCAGCCTCTTATATATTAGAACACCAAGGGAACCTTCAGCTTATTTTTGCAAATAACTTTACTTATTATTTTCTAAGGATTTTTTTACGTCACCGATACTCGCAAATCGTGCGTGGATAACTAACCAGTAGTACGAGCAAGGTCAACGGCGTATATCCACCTCTTAAAAGTCGTGCCAGGCGATTATGTTTAAACGAAAATTAATAACGTAGTAAAAAATAATGTGATGATAAGACTATTCGAACATATTATAGGTATATTCTTGCTTTGTAAATACGAACGAGGCGAGCAGAGCCACAGCCTTCCATACATCACTTAGGTTCAATTCCAAACTTTGTCAGAGTTGCTCAACCCTGGCTCCATGAATCCTTTAAATGTTTAATTTAAGTACCAAACAACCGCGGACCCCTTTTTTGATTTCATCACCCTTCAACCCTCACCCAAGAGTAGGTACAGCCCTCTCTTGTACACACATGAAAAAGACAAAATAATAGTCATTTCGAGTTCACCATGCAGACAATTACTTTGCGTAAAAATGCAGTCTCACAAATCAAGATGACTTGCAGCGAAACGAAAAGACTTACAATTTACCGCTTTACATGATATTTCAGAATATACCTACCTACCTATTCTCTTTCTCTTGAAGCCAAAAATTACCTAGGAAGCTTTTGTGAAATTATCCAGAAAACGCCGATCAACGGACGAGGCTCTGGCAAACAAAATATCCCGATAAGCGGCAATAGGCTCGCCACCTATTACGTGGGATCAAAACACTGGCGAAAAGTGGGCGTTTAATATGCCTCTGCCTACCCCTTTGGGGAAACAGGCGTGAGTCTATGTATGTATGTATCCAGAAAAGCTTGATGTATTTAATCAGCCGGGACGTAATTTTTTTTTTCCTAACATCCATACACCCAGCCTTGCGCATTTGTAAATAGTAGATAGTAAGGATTTTTTATCATATCATATTCTATCATGATGCTCTACAAAGTACGCAACATCTACGTCAGAGGAAGCTACAAGGTTGTCCCCATTGCCGAGAAGGTAAAAGAGCGATGCCTTCAATGGTATGGACTATGTGTTCCGCCGTCCTGAAGACCATTTGGTACAATTGGTGCTAAATCTACGAACAACGACGCGACGTCGCGAAAGATCTCCTGCCACCTGGCTCTTATCAGTCCAAAAAGATCTTACGGACATGTGGGTAGATGCTACGAACGCTCAAGATAGAGCAAAATGGGAAAGGCAGACAAGGAGAGCCGATCCCAGATAATGGGGTAAGGCGAAGAAAAGAAGAAATATATTCTATCACACCTCTGTAATTTTTCGTCCTCTTGTAATCAGAAAAAAGTGTCTTATCAAGTTATCACTCTTTATTTACATCCCATCACGCTTTAGATAGTACCTAGGTGCAACGTCCTCAAAAAACCCGCGTGTGAATAAGCAACGCATGCCAAGCTTTGCGGCAAAACCCACCGACACAGTCGCCAAGTCTGATACAGACACGTCCGGTAACCGGTATTATAAGGTGTAGTGACTCAGCAACACGTAGTATTGTATTGATATAAATGGTTTCCGAAAAGCAGGATTTTCCGATTTGTCTGATTTTGTGTTTAGTGTCATATAATTTCTATGTATATTTTCTGTCTATAATTTTACCGTGTGGTGACGGATTAAGAAAACGGAATGTCACCACCCCATATCATCCCATGGATGTCGTAAGAGCCGACAGAGGGAGCATAATATGCACAGAACAGCACTGTAAGAGAAGGACAACTTGATACAAACACTATACCAACCCGTTTGGCCAGCGTGGTTAGTAGGATAATTCCTCCTTTCGTAGTCCAGCAGTGGACTGTTAAAGGCTGATGATGATGAGTAAGTAAGCGGACCTGGGCCTCCAAAGTGAAATGCCGGAATAACGCAATTAGGATTAGCAACATTTATGCTTTAAGACTATGCTTTGGCCTTATGACGATTTAGTAAAGATTCGTTTAAGCAGAACTGGGGTAAAGGTGTTCCAATTCTGCGTATACCAATCTTCAATTAAAAAAACTAGGTAGGTAATTAACTACTTATTATGTAGGTACATTTATTTGTCGGTTAAAGGTTGTGACCTTTGTATTGTCTTCATTGAGATAACACGACTGCTTTCATATCAGGGCTTATACCTCTTATTTGCACACTATTAATAAATGCCACAAAGATAAATCTTAATATATGCAATACTGTGTCTCCTTGAATACGGCTTTAGAATATAAAGTCCTACTACTATTCAAACCCTATAGTAACCCATTTTACTTTAAATGCCTCGTTGGTCTCGCGGAATAATTGTGCGCGTGGGATTGGGAGGTCTCGGGTTCGATTACCGGGTCGGGCAAAGAGTAATAACGCTTTGTCCGACCGACCGAACATTTCCTAACGGGTTTTCCCGTTAGGAAATGCTCACTAGCAGCACGGAGTCTGGTAATGTGCCCGGTACGGCAATAGGCTCGCCCCCTATTACGTGGGACCTAAAAATTCATGGCGAAATGTGGGTGTAATATTACACCTCTGCCTACCCCTTCGGTGATACAGGCGTGAGTCAAAAAAAATACTTTAAATTATCTTGCTATCCATGTCAGCCAGTACTACACCATCGCTACAAAAAATTGCTAACATCATTCTTGTCCATCCAAAGGTAGCCTGGCTGGAAGAGATCGCATTTAGCGATAAGGCCGCCGATTGTATATATACCATAGTTTAAGTTACTTATTAATGTACCTATTATTCAATTATATATTGGTGTGAAATAAAGAATACCTAATCTAATCTAACCCATCTGACCAACGTGATAAAGTAGATATTTTTAATTACACTCATGAATCATAATGCTTTTGTTCTGCAAATTAGAAGATACCTATGTGCAATGATGGACTGCGGATGCTACTGGCTCGGTACCGGAGTGTCGAGTTTATACCTTATCGTATTTATTTACAAACTATTAATAAATGTCAGAGATAAAATTATTACAAGTATATTATTGTTCATAAAAATTATCAGCCCAGGATTAATGCAAAACACAGAATTTGTGCATATTATTAATATAAATAGTGCCCGTGACCGATATTTGTATTGCGTAATCTAAGACGTTTATTTATAATATTTGAATAAATATTTGGTTTTCAACACTAAGGTACGATTTCACTGATATGAAGAAATAAATGTAAATAATCTAACTGTGGCTAAAAACTGCTTGAAGGCCTATTCCTAATGAACACACTGGTAGCGTTACTATATTTGCCGGTCTTAATAGCATCTGTTAGTAATAAATCTGTAATCTATGATATTTTTTTATTTATTTATAGTCTCACGCCTGTATCCCCGAAGGGGTAGGCAGAGGTGTAATTATTACACCCGCATTTCGCCATGATTTTTTAGGTCCCACGTAATAGGGGGCGAGCCTATTGCTGTTACCGGGCACATTGCCTTGGACTCTGGGCTGCTACTGAGTATTTGGAAAAACCCAGTAACACTTTTGCCCGACCCGAGAATCGAACCCGCAACCTCCAATCAGTAGTCGCATACGCTATCCACTGGACCACGGAGGCAGTCATCTATGAATTAAACAATATTTGCAAAAGTCATCCCTTCGAGGGTGAACACTTCATGTGTATGTTCGCTACCGTTTTTCTAAGGGCACGTTAGGCTGTCGGTCACAGATCCTATACCAGAACAAGTACAGTTGGGACATGCCGACTTGGTCTTCTAGGGGCATAAAAACTGCGTCTTTAAAATAAGCAGGCCAATTCTCGTATTTTATATGACATTGAAATTATACTTTGAATTGACTCAGAAGCGGTATTCTGATAACCAAATGTCATTATCGTAAAATTTGAAATAAACAGTTCGTCGTTGACACATATTTTGACACTTGTTTCAATTTACTAGAATTATTTCGATTATACTAATTAATACTAAAATAATTTAGAAGAATACGCTTTTTGTGACGTAAGTGACACTGACATTATATCGAAACTGTATTTATTTAGGAGAATTGGGCCTGTGATTGGGCCCAAGATATGTAGTAACTCTAGTGCAACATGCCATGACAAAAGAGTCCGCTTCAAATTAATATATTACTTCTTCTCTATTTTCCCATCCATCATCGAAACCAGATTTGTAATGTAATTCTACTTTAGACAGCTTATCTAAGGAAGTGTGCTCAGTAGTTTGTTCTTAGATTTCATAGTTACTTTCGTCTTCTTTTGCTGTAATAACACAGTCAAATATACGAAGTCATATGCAATTGTGCACGCACCTTACACGATACAGACTAACCTATAACGAATCTTAATATATAAAATCCTTGCGTTACTTACTGACCGATAGACACGCTACAGCCGAAACTATTGGGCGCAGGAAGCTGAAATTTGGCATGTATGTTCCTTGGGGACCGTAGGGGTGCACTAAGAAGGGATTTCCCGAAATTCTCACGGGATCGGCCAAAACGGGTAGGTAATTAAATTTAAATAGCAGCCGTAAGAAAACCCGTGATGAAGATATCTGAACACAGACCTAAGATGCAAGTGTTATTAATTTCCTTACGCTGCTATTGAGTAATCATATATCATCTGTGCTACATATTCAAACATTCAATGAATAAAAACAAACAAACCATTCATTGATACATTATGACTTTCATTTTTGTTTTGAGCGCACGCGCATGATTCAACTCGCAAGCCTACACCTGATGACGTAATTGATTGCATATTAGTACGACTTAGCTTAGACTCCTTGCGTCTTCTCGATTCGACCCTTGTTTGCATTGGTTGAACCGCTTCGAGGTCTGATCATTGTGGAACATGAAATGAGCCAATGAGTGCTCTGAGTGTCGATAAAATAATAGAAATTGCTGACATTTGTAAATCTTCAAATAGGCTTTCAGTCATGTATTCATCATCATCAGTCTTTAACAGTCCACTGCTGGACTAGGCCTCTCCTTTGAAAGGAGAAATTGGCCTACTATACCGCGCTGGCCAAACCAAACGGGTTGGTATAGGATTTGTACCAAGTTTTCCTTGTCTTACAGTGTTGTTCTCTGCATAATATACTTCCTCTGGCGGCTCTTACGACACCCATGGGATCATGGGTGGTGACATTCCGTATTCTTAATCCGTCACCACACGGACACGTATTATTTTACTTATTTTAAACGTGAAAGTTGGTGAGTATGGATGAATGTCACTATTTCACGTAAAAAATACTGCATAAATTTTGACGAATATTTGCTTTTACAATTTAGGAATTTGATTAGCAAATAAGCTACATCTTGTTGCGACAATCGACAAAAAGTAGTCTATTTGCTTTGCGATGCAAATAATAGCTTAAAAATAAAGGTGATGAAATACATACTGTGTATTTGCCCTGACGATGACGTGTGGATTTTGTTTGCTCAAAGTTGTAGTAAACCTCTGGTAGTAGGTACCACTCCTCTATTAAACCCCGACTATGATTTTTTTTTATTTATAGTCTCACGCCTGTATCCCCGCTGGGGTAGGTAAAGGTGTAAATATTACACCTACATTTCGCCATGAATTTTTAGGTCCCACGTAATAGGGGGCGAGCCTGTTGCCATTACCGGGCACATCACCAGACTCCGGGCTGCTACTGATTATTCGGAAAAACCCAGTAACACTTTTGCCCGACCCGGGAATCGAACCCGGGACCTCAGATCAGCAGTCGCATCCGTTATCCACTGGACCACGGAGACAGTCAGAAAAGTATGAAAATAAAATGATCTTATTGATGAATATTTGCCTCACACAACCGTCAGCTGTTTCGTACATCTCTAATGGATACGTGGTCTTATTTAATTCACACATTATCGTCAATGGCCGTGGTACAATCATGATAATTGATGGGAACAAACCAATCTTCTGTATGTTTTAGTGAATATACTCTTAAAATAGCAAGCCGGTCGCGGCCGACCTCGTAGGGCATTCGTCGACCAAATTGGTGACGTTTTGAAAAACGGAAAGGTCCGAAGCACCCGGAACCGGCGAGCATGTATGAAAAGAGTAATGAATGTGGAAGCGCGTGAGGTTTGTATGGATAGAAGCAAGTGGCGTTCCGTTGTGTCTCTGCCTACCCCGACGGGAAAAGGCGTGAGTATATGTATGTATGTATGTACTCTTAAAATAAGGACCCGTTTGAAGCCACCATTTCACAAAGTCGTGAACTGATTGAGCAAAGCAAAATCCCATCACGAAATGACCAAACAAACAGAATAACAAATTTTCCATTAATTTCAAAACCTTTTGTAATGGAAGGAAAACTACGAAAAGAAATATAATTATGCCAAATAAAATTGATTTGTAAGTTTACTAAAACGAACGTGTTTAAATCCATAGTTAAATTATCATTATAAGTATGAGTACAATTAATAATGACATTGTACTCATACTATGAAGAATGTGTTGAAGTTTAATGAACCAAGCAAGGAATAGCAAGATCGTACTATGTGGAATCAACTGCCGTTTCTTCATAAACTTTTGAAAATCTGGCTTAAATCCAACCTAAATTATCTTTATATAATACCTATCTGCGCTCACATCTTCAGCCCCTTACAGTCCACTACTGGACTAGGCCTCTCCTTTGAAAGGAGGAATTGGCCTACTATACCACGCTGGCCAAACGGGTTGGTATAGGGTTTGTTTCAAGTTTTCCTTTTCTTACAGTGCTGTTCTCTGCATTCGTAGTATGGTCCCTCTTTCGGCTCTTACGACACCCACGGGATGATAGGGGGTGGTGACGTTCCGTATTCTTAATCCGTCACCACACGGATAGCGATCTGCGCTCATGTAGTCAGATTATCGTTTTCGAGTAGGTAAAGGATAGAAAATTGCAAGTTCTTAAATTTATAATAACTTTAAACGCTTATGATTTGTCCTCGTTCGTTGATACAGCAGCTAAAACAAACGCATTTTGTAGCAAATAATATAAGTTATGTAGTCACAACTATTGAGAACGGTATGCTAAGATGGTTTGGACACATGGAGAGGATGGATGACGAAAGACTGACCAAGAAGTTATATAAGTCAAGTGTGAATGGGACAGGAGGAAGGGAAGACCTAGACGGACGTTCTCTGACCAGATTGGAGCCATCCTAAAAAGGACAGGTTAGATGAGAAATTTGATGGGAGTGAATGAAGCAAGAGAGATATTATGTCAGGATCGTTGCAAATGGCATTCCGTAGTCTCTGCCTACCCTTCCGGGAAACAGGTGTGAGTCTATGTATGTACCTGTGTATTTATGTATAAGTTATAATTTATTATTTTAATAGTTAATAACAGTCATTGTCAACTAAAAAATTGTGGTTATCAACTATTACAGTCCGTATGAACTTGACTACGAAATCCTTGACAAGTCTAAAACCTGAGTATTGTTGAGTGTACGACAAAAAATGTACAACTTACGTTGTTTTGCCTTTGAGTCGTAGTCGCGACGCGTGAAGGCCACCGCTGTCACGGCATTTACCGCCAATTTTAGTGTCAATGACACAGATGCGACAACAATACGCCGTTAATAGCCACAGATAAATTATATTTAAAGACTGATTTTAATTTTCTGTGGTGAATTGAACTGTGATATTAGATAATATGAACTGTTTATTTAATTTTCTTTATTGATTTATTGACTTCAAAAAAGCAGAATATTATCAATTCAGTTGAAAATGTTTGCTTGTTACCTCTAACTGACATTGTAAGAAGATGAAAACAAATTAATTGATACATACATACATACATACATAACGTCACGCCTTTTATCCCCGAAGGGGTAGGCAGAGGTGTATTTCTACACCCACTTTTCGCCAGATATATAGTCCCACGTATGTATATATTTAGTCCCACGTAATAAGGGGCGAGCCTATTGCCGTACCGGGCACATTTCCAGACTCCGTGCTGCTACTGAGAATTTCGTGACAGAAAAACCCAATAACACTGCCCGACCCAGGAATCGAACCCGGGACCTCCCGATCCCACGCGCACATTTATGCCGCGAGACCAACGAGGCAGTCGTATAGGGTTTGATGTCGAGTTTTCCGTCTCTACGCAAAGCCGGTATTTGCACCGTGTTATCCCTTAGTCGGCTCTTACGACACCCACGGGAAGATAGGGGGTGGTGACACTTGTATTCTATGCCGTCAACCACACGGCAAATTAATTGATATTTTTTTATTTTTCAAATGTTTCTGTCTATTCGAAAGCGTTAGTCCGTCAGTAAGCAATATACTTACCTAATTGAAAGTCAAAACACGTCTTACGCAGTTACGGCTCCTAAATGAAATATCTGAACTTGTGGATTGGAGGAAGATCGATACCTAAGATGACCTAATACCTAATAGAATATATTATTTCCAGACATACCTTCCTTCTATTTGTCGGCACGGGATACCCACTCATCCAACTAGTGACCTGTATATGCGTTGCTGAATCAATCACTCTATTGACACGTACTTGTACAAAGACCATAATAAATTGTACGTTCGACCAGCCCTCTCTTACATGTCATGCATCAATGCTGTTGTGACGATAATTAGGAAAAAAACATATTTTTCAAACATGGAACTAGCAGTGGTCAACGTAAGGCTGCCACAGAAATTGGCTTGATTAATTTATATGGGCTGCTGTGTATGACAATATAATCCTTTGCAAGATATTATTATCTTGCAAAGGATTATAGGGCTGCCTCCGTGATCTAGTGGATATCGTTTGCGACTACTGATCGGAGATCCCGGGTTCGATTTCCGGATCGGGCAAAAGTGTTACTGGGTTTTCCGAATTTTCAGTAGCAGCACGGAGTCTGCTGATGTGCCTGGTAACGGCAATAGGTCCGCCCCCTATTACGTGTGATATAAAAATTTATGGCGAAGTGTGGGTGTTATGTTACACCTGTAGGCAGAGGTGTAACATAACACCCACACTTCGCCATAAATTTTTCCCCTTCGGGGATATAGGCGTGAGTCTATAAATAAATAAATAAAATATTATTATCTTGAATATTTGTAAAAACTACTGCAACTTATTAGTGTCCTGGCTTTGCAGACAGAAACTACTGGAGTTCCATAGTTTCGTATTAAAGAAGAAATTTGAAATCATTCAACCGGAACGCTACCAGTCTTCGAACGATGCTGTTTTCTCACTGTTTGTTATGCGACGATGTTGTACAAGCCGTTATGTAAACATGCTGGAAACTTGCTTGTGTTATCAAACCATTGAGAGCATCAACATCACTCATAGTGGTCATAGTAGGTATCTGTAAATATATGGGCTCGAAATAGCGGTGAAAACTCAAAAAACAGCAGTAGGGTAGTTGAAAGACCAACTGCCAAACAGAAGCTAAACCAATGTTACAATTACTAGTCTGGCCATAAATACTGTTACAATTAAAAAAAAATATTACATTTGAATTTGGAATCTGTCATTTTTATACGATTGTTTATTGTGTTTTCTCGTTTTGGCGCCAATACATTGTACAATATTTCGCGATACTAAAATGGAGTGGGGTGATAAAGAGAACCGAATCGCTGTGATTGCATTACACAAAGCAACACATTATCGCCCAATGGCCGTGATATAAGTAAAAAATTTCGGACACATTTTATGTACGTCACTTGATAACGGCTTTGAGGAATTAGTAGCGCCTTTGAAGTGGACAGTTAACCTTAGCTAAATTAGTTATTTCTTAAATCTTCCTATTTAAGCTCTAGTCTTCTGATGGTACCACGCATGCCAAGTCCGCCAGAAATATCTCAGTCTGAATTCTCTTGATAACTAGTTCCTTCTCATCTAAAAAGTTTCACTTGACTCACAGACCACGACTTATGTCTTCCCATATAACAATCCTAGGCACCCATTAAAATCTACTGGGGATTATTTTTTTTAAATTCACGCCTGTATCCCCGAAGGTGTAGGCAGAGGTGTAATATTACACCCACATTTCGCCATGAATTTTTAGGTCCCACGTAATAGGGGGCGAGCCTATTGCCGTTACCGGGCACATCACGAGACTGCGGGCTGCTACTGGGTATTCGGAAAAACCCAGTAACACTTTTGCCCGACCCGGGAATTGAACCTGGGACCTCCGATCAGCAGCCGCATCCGCTATCCACTGGACCACGGAGGCAGTCTGAGGAAATTGATTCTTCGAAATCAAATTTCGACAGTTTCGATGTTCTTTCTAGCAATTTTACATATCGCATCACGTTCCTAGAATACTAAAACTATAGCTGGACTTGTATTCAAGCATCGACCTCAGATCATTTCGCTATACGGTCACGCATTCCCCATCTCGTAACATTCTCACGTGTCGTGTTGGAATGAGTCAAGGTTTTGTTGAAACCATTGAAACAGAAGAGTTTCATCATCAATGGCTAAACAGTTATACACAGAAATATTATTGTTATTTCTATCACGTTTTAATACTAAGTTTGTTTGATTCATGGGTTGGTAAGTTCCGCAGTTAGAATTGTACGTCTGTTTAAAGCATTTGATTTATAAGTGTTTTAAACAAAGTATTACTTTTTTAAATTGGCACAAATTATTCAACTGATCACAGCTCCCCCTTTTCTGCACCTCCTTTATTATCTTTTCCTTTTCCCATAAGGAGCTTTTAGTGTGTTTCGGTTTTTATTATACTAAACAGCTTTACTATTTAGAGTTGAATACATTGACTGCTAGATAAAAATGCAAGAAAACATCCAAATTTTGAACAATTATTTATACAGGTATATTATTGTTTTTGTCCTGAAAGCCATAATTCTTTGGAGTAGTAATCAATCAATTACTTAACTCAAAAAGCTGTTCATTCTATAGTCTAAAAAGTAAATTATCATTTCGTTAATCAATCACATTATTAAGTAACGTCATTTTGTCGTCAAAATGAATAATTTATCAACTTTCTGACATGTTTATCATTACCCTATATTTGCTTTGTAACTTGTAAGTAGAAGCAAGTTATTACGTAAAGTAATATGGTGTTAAATATAGAAATAGTTTCAGATAATTAATTATAGTTAACGAGCTTCTGTGGAAGAATATTATGTCCTTTTCATTTAAGTGTGTGGCCAACACAACTAGAATTTAAAGATCGCCCAAAGGCCTCGGATATGGTCTAACTATTCTTGTCTTGGAGGGACAAAATTTTATACGTTAGATCAAGTATTGTAATGATTCTAGGCTGTACAATGTACATTCGTACATCATCATCAGTCCACTGCTGGACTAGGCCTCTCCTTTGAAAGGAGGAATTAGCCTACTATACCACGCTGGCCAGACGGGTTGGCATAGGGTTTGTATCAAGTTTTCCTTCTCTTACAGTGCTGTTCTCTGCATAATATGCTCCCTCTGTCGGCTCTTACGACACCCATGGGATGATATGGGGTGGTGACATTCCGTATTCTTAATCCGTCACCACACGGACTTGTACATACTTAACTATCATTGACGAGGCAGACATCTTTAGGCGTCTTTTAGTCAGGAATCTTTAATGGTCGCTGTTTTGAATACCAGTAGTCAATATATCTACTTAGTTATGTATCGTAGTGTTAAATTGCTCACAGATTAGTCTGCTTCAATTTCTACTGTACAGTTGTCTGTCGTTAAAGCATCAGTTAACTTTACATGGCGTCGATGGAATCGAAGTTCAGGTCCACAAAAGGTCGACATCAGGTGGCTAAAATTAAGCTAAGTTAGGATTTCATTCCTATCTCCTACCTCGGCTCTGTCCTTTGTTCAGTCTATTTCAGCAGCTTCTAAAACAGAGCTTCCCAAAATTACCCAGATTGACAAACATACAAATTACACTGAAGCACAATAGGTTCATGAACCTATTGTGCCGCCTAGTGCAATCAATAAGGGTAGGGTAATGCAAAAAAAATTAAAAAACTTATCTACTTGATAAGTGCCGTTTACCTACCATGGTAGTTGACATTTTAATCATGTATTAAATGTCAACTTTTATAAAAATGACGACTAGCTTTTGCCCGCGGCTTCGCTCACGTTAAATTCGGGGTAACACATAACTCCTTCATCGTCCGATAGTAATTTTCGTTTTAATTCTGGTCATAGGGACTGATAAGAAATATAACCGCAAGAAGTATTTAAAACATTTTTGTAAACAGTGTTTTTAGAGTTCTGTAGTCAAAAATGGCTAAACACGGAATCTTTATAGACGCGCTATGTCCGTCAGTCCGTATCTCACAGCCACTTTATGCCGAAAGTGCCGAAACTATTTAGTGTACACATTTGAAAATTGGTAGGTAGACGTATTCTGTGAACCACCAAAACCAAAAAATATTGAATAAGTATTAAGGATATATAAGATAATTTCTTCATACATGGAACTGATGTGGAAAATGTGTCGTTAATAATTACTTTGAGGTTCCTAAAACCATTGTTTCTCAAAGTCAATCATTTGAAAGATATACGGTTCCAAAGTGGTAAAATGGGTGTGAGGATCCCTCTAACTTTAATAGTAAGAGAGTGACAAATCTATAAAAAATATTAATATATCCTGTAGATCGTTCTAAAAACTTCCAACGAAAATTGATTTGAACGATATGTAGTCAGCAGTTTTTGAAATAAAGCACATCTTAAAAACTGCAAATATAGCTTTGTCGTTTAGACAAATACTATACTACTATAATAGTTAGTCGAAGATAATGGCTATGGTAAGTGGATACCTGCACTACGGAACCCTTCATGAGCAAGTCTGACTCGCAATAGCGAATAGCTTTTATAATGTTTCATCCTTGGTGTTACTTGTAGCCGTTTGCCATTACAAAGCTTTAGTGCATTAAGATTCCGCATTGATAGGACTGGAACACCAACGTTCGGTCTCAAGTTGCATGAAGGTACTCCTTAGAGTTCAGAAACTCTATAGGTTACCTTGAAGTAACTTGGTCAGAATTCATGACATTATCTACCAAAAGGTGCTCGACAACATCACTTTGCATACAGTCAAATGTCAAAGCCATGGTCTGCTATATCTCTAGACACACTTTCGCATTTATGAGTAGAGAATATAAGTTCAGCCGCTTTAACGTGAAATCGGTAGATACATACAACATAACAACATAGACTCACGCCTGTTTCCCCGAAGGGGTAGGCAGAGGCATATTAAACGCCCACTTTTCGCCAGTGTTTTGATCCCGCGTAATAGGTGGCGAGCCTATTGCCGCTTAACGGGATATTTTGTTTGCCAGAGCCTCGTCCGTTGATCGGCAGGTGCACCACTTGCAGGTGAGGTTGGCTTGGGACCCTAAGTTCTTGGCGGGAACCCTATGCACCCATACATACATGCAGATACATACATAGGTACACATTTTCGCATTTATACCTGATATTAGTAGGGATTAGCCAAAGCTGTTACAATAATTATTAGTTTATATATGTAAGCGAATGAAGTAATGACAGTGCACCATAGGACAATGTATAATGTGACAGTACTGACAGATATACGATAGCCCAAATAGCTTCAAGCGTTCTTACTGTCAAAGGTAGTAGGTTTGTCCCTACAAACTTCGACCCTCTCTAAAATCCCTCCTAGATTATTTTTTGCAGCTAATTGTATCCTATGTGTTTTTCCTGGTTCTGAGCTACCTCCCCACCAATTTTCAGCCAAATCGGTTATGCCGTTCTTGAGTTATAAATAGTGTAACTAACACGACTTTCTTTTATATATATGTATAGATTATATAATACATATCATTAGTGAATTTCTTATTTTTTTTATAGACTCACGCCTGTATCCCTGAAGGGGTAGGCAGAGGTGCAATATTACACCCACATTTCGCCTTCAATTTTTGGGTCCCACGTAATAGGGGGCGAGCCTATTGCCTAATTTCTTTATACACAACATTATCTGTTTTACCACCTTCACATAGAACATGTAAATTATTTTTACCGCTTACTTGTGAACATGCCACATATAACTGACCATGTGAAAAACAACATATTCGGGAGTCGATTCCAGCTGTTTCAAGTCTGTCCCTGCGATTTATTTAGAAAATACCTACACACAGGGCTACGAATATCCAGCCCTGCCGAAAGTAAGATAGCCCCGTTGAGTTACTCAAGAGGTATCTGAATTCAGGCCTCAGTCTCCCACCCACGGATTCCCACGTACGTGAGGTGTGGGAATTTGGGTATAATGTCACCTGTATAAGTACAGAACACGATCAAACGAAACAAACAGACAGACAGACATAAATTCTAAAAATTATCAAGTATTGCTTTTTAGCATTTTCCTAAGATTTTTGAGCTAATTTTCGTCAAAATATCTTTAATGTACCTACAGACTTTTTCACCTCTACAGTTTTATTATAGTATAGATAGTTGTTATAAATTTTGACACAGAGACTTTTTGTTTATGAAAATGCCGAATATTATACTCTATTATTTTTTTAATAACAGAAAGATACCCGACACATAATTATTGTCTTTTTTGCAAGAAACATTAATTTTGCTAGAAAATAATTTGAAAATAGTGACATCTATCTATTGGTCGGTAACTCAGAACAGAAAATTTCTCTTCCGTGGGTCGGTAAATAGCCATAAAACACTTTGAAGGTTCCTATTTGGACTAACTTTACTCTTACTAACAAACTTATAATGATCATAGATGGCACCACATAATTAAATAACCAGTTTTGGATGATCCCTGTTTTGTTTGGGACTACGTACAAAGAAGAGGTCAAGCTGTACAACGAAAACCACTCAACCGATTGTGATGTAACATATACTATTTTATAGGTTTGAGTATCCTTTGTACATGAGTGTAAGTTTTATTGAAATCAATTTCGCCATTTAAGAGATCTTTAGCAATATAGGGAAAGACGTCGGACAGACAGACAGACATAAATTCTAAAAATTATCAAGTATTGCTTTTTAGCATTTTCCTAGATTTTTTAGCTAATTTTCGTCAAAATATCTTTAATGTACAGACTTTTTCATCTCTACAGTTTTATTATAGTATAGATATATGCCTTAGATCACTTGCGCAGGTTATTCATTGTTCCGTAATGGAAATGCAGGTGTAGGTAATTTCTGTGTCACTAGCAAGGTATTCCTTTCCATAACATGTTCCTTTTTTGGAACATAAGGTTGAGAGGTATCTACGTCACTACGCTCGCTGAGCAATGGTATGTTGCAGGTGCGACCATGCGAAATCATAATAAAATTCACTCAGAGCTAAACAAACTAACCAAAAATATTTGCTCCAAGACTGATGTTCTTGGTGATGCTTCAATTTGGAAGACTTTGAAGAAATATTTGCAGCAAGTTTAGTAAAATATACATATAGTTACAGAAATGACAATTTAATTAAAGTAGGCAAGACATTTAAATAATTGAAAATATCTAGACAAAACAAATTCTAACGCCAATCGGAATCAGTAGAGCCACCGAATCTCGTCTGTTAACCCAATCACTGGAGGATAATAGTAAAAATTACTGCAAAATTATGTCAACAGAGTGCAACATTACCACAAACAATAAATAGCAATTGATAGAATAATATAATTTCTGAAATGGCGTGCTAGGACTGTTTATTTATTGCATGCTTTAGAAGCGCCATGTGTTTAATAAGTTTAAGACAGATTCGATTAGGAAATAGGTAATAAAATTGTCAGTTTGCCAGACAATGAAATTAACACATCTCTAGGTTCCGTTGCATAAAGTCTTGACACGGGAAGCGGTGACGACGGCGCATGCGGAAACGCATTGTTTGCACATCGTTCATACATCGTACGACACCATATAATAAACAGTATGAGAAAAATATTATACATGAGTGTTTTTATACCTTTGACGTGAGAAATGAGCATACAGTGTTTGAAATTATGGCTTATTAAGTCTTCCACCGCTTAATTTCGTTGCGAATTCCAAATCAATAGGGTAGTTTCCAGGGTCAAAATAATTACATTTTATTTAGTCCGTATTTTAGATTATAAAAAAATATTGGACACGTATTTTTTCTTTTTTCGATTAAATAAAAAATAACAAAGATATAGCCCATGAAAGTTACGTGTGACGTCATCTAGTGCGAAAAAATGCAGCACGGCGTGACGTTATACGTAACTTGAATGAGCTATATCTTGGTCATTTTTGGTTTAATTTACAAATAAAAAAATACGTATCGCTTATTTTTGAATAACCTAAAGGACGGACTTATAATTTTTTTTTGTCAACTAGCCTATTATGGTCAATATATGGTGTTTTCAATCGCTGTCACTGCCAAATCTGACTACACAAGGGATACAGTAGAGGAAATGTACAAGAAACTATACTTGTAAATACAAGTATAGTTTCTAGTAACAAGTATAGTGTTGTACAGTTTCTTGTTGTTTAGTCAGATTTTTCGATTTGGAACCGAGATTAAGCTTACTGATCAAATGATCAGTAAGTTTAATCTCGGTTCCAAATCGAAAAATCTTGGATGCATCAGGGATAACGCTGGGCAGATGATGATGTTGATATTACAGCACTATTAAAAAAAGCCGGCCAAATCTGAACACAAATTAATAACAATGTATAATTGTTGATCTTCCTTACTTCTGCGTATTTCTCCAGACTTATATTAGAGGTGACTATCCTAAATATAATAATATCATAATGTACGAATTTTGTTTTATTTGTACCTATTGATCATTCCCTTGTCATCATGCAACCGAATTATCTCATGCACAACAGTCCACAATATTTACGATACTCAAGAATAGATTTAAAGCGTAGCTAACTCAACGTCTATTCTCTAGTTTTGTTTGTTGTCTATTAACTAAAGAAAGAATGTCTGTATCTATACATATAAATAAAATTGGAGTGTCTGTTTGTAATATTAAAATAACCGTTTTTTACTACATGCATATGGATGTATACACGGTACATATACCGAAATGATTTTTTTACAATTTTTGTTTGTCTGTCTGTCTATCTGTTTGTTCTCGCTAATCTCTGGAACCGCTGGACCGCTTTGGCTTGTCGTTCACTGGCGGATAGCTGTCATACCAAGAAGTAACTTAGGCTATAAATTAACCGGGTGCGCGAAGTAGTTCCCTCAGGACGCGGGTGTAACCGTGGGAAACAGCTAGTTTAATATATAATTATGTCTATTGCCCTCTGCAGTATTTCACAATTCACTGCATAGCTTAAATTTTCCATAATTTTCTTCCCAGATTTGGCCTATTATGCCACGCTGAACAGAAGCCTTGCTTCAGGGTTTGTTCGCCTCTTACGGTACCCACAGATAAAATGGAGAAGCGAATGACGTTTTGCATTTTTAATACTTTTACTCACAGTACACACGGATTTTGTCTATATACTTCTGCCGATCACGTCTTTCAATTCTATCTCGCAGGGAAGCTCCAAGCATAGCTCTCCCCATAGCCCACTTAGTGATTTTGTACCTTATTGTAACGCAATGGGGAGCGACCACAAGTTCCTATACACTGTACATAATCTATTCTGATACGGCTTGATATAGGACTTTAAAATTTTGCGATTTTCTTTTTATATACGAAAGGGTTCTCAATCTCAAAATTACATACATACATATACATATCGTCACGCCTTTTATCCCCGAAGGGGTAGGCAGAGGTGTATTTCTACACCCACTTTTCGCCAGATATACTTTAGTCCCACGTAATAAGGGGCGAGCCTATTGCCGTACCGGGCACATTTCCAGACTCCGTGCTGCTACTGAGAATTTCGTGACAGAAAAACCGAATAACACTGCCCGACCCAGGAATCGAACCCGGGACCTCCCGATCCCACGCGCACATTTAGGTATGCCGCGAGACCAACGAGGCAGTCGCATAGGGTTTGATGTCGAGTTTTCCGTCTCTACGCAAAGATGGTATTTGCATCGTGTTATCCCTTAGTCGCCTCTTACGACACCCACGGGAAGATAGGGGGTGGTGACACTTGTATTCTATGCCGTCAACCACACGGCAAATCTCAAAATTATTCAGAAATTTTGGCATTTGGTGATTGAATAATTATTTTGCAATCGAGAACCGATACATTAATATTGGAACGCCATGATACTTCTTATAGCAACAACCACACAATGATTTACACAAATAATTGTTTTACAAAGCACCTTTATAACTTACTAAGTTTACGCGTACCAACTTCAAGTTATTGGTCAGTTTTTACCGTGTCCGCTAACCTCGGCAGCAAAAACAGATTAAAACGTGACGCGGCCGTCCATTCAAGGATAACCAGTTGGATACCTATCTATTGTGGCTGCGGTGACGTGATATTCTTAAGATTGAACTAGTTTAATACTTTTGATGTTGTGTCTCTTTCTTATAAAGGTAAAAAGCAAAGGACATGATGTATGAAAAGCTTGTGATTTGTATTCTTTGAGTTTTCTTTAGAAACTGCAACATGTACCTACCTACTTTAGCAAGATATTCGTGTTTTGTAAAGTCTTGAAACTTGAGAGGCCGATTAGCATCTGGTAGTCTGTAAGATTGCTTGCTAATTCGTCGCCAAGTAAAAAATACAATATTAAGTTCCTTACATTTTCAATTGCTTATAATGGGCAATTGAAAATGTTATAAGAACCTACCTACCTACATTATTATGTAAAATTCGTGTATTGTCGTATCCGTACGTCGCGTCAATGGCAAAAAGCAAAAAGTAGGCTATAATATATCTGAAACAGATAGTTTACGAACTGGAGCATTGCAATAAAAACTTCAACTGAAGCAATACTACAATTAAAAAAAATGTAATGAAAAACATTATGATTGATCTTTTTATAAAAACAACTCACAAACAACAATATTATTGTGTTGTTTTTTTGGTGGATCAATATTTCAATCAATCAAACCAAATATCAATTCATTTACTTAATGTTTCTGCATATTCAAATTAATTTAACTGTCATAGATGCATGAAAGTGGAGTCCGTGTGGTGACGGATTAAGAATACGGATTGTCGCCACCCCATATCATCCCATGCATGGGTGTCGTAAGAGCCGACAGAGGGAGCATATTGTGCAGAGAACAGCACAGTAAAAGAAGGAAAAGTTGATACAAACCCTATACCAACCCGTTTGGCCAGCGTGGTATAGTAGGCCAATTCCTCCTTTCAAAGGAGAGGCCTAGTCCAGCAGTGGACTGTTAAAGGCTGATGATGATAGATGCATGAAACAGCAAACGGTAGGAATATCGATACTTAAGATTTTTTGAATGATTGGTAATGATAATTTTGTTTTGAGGTGTGAGACAGGATTTTGATTAGTTTGCGGAGAAAAATTTAACGGGCTTTTATTTATTATGCAGGTATATTATATACTTACGACAGTTTACCTAAAAGTCATTCCATTTTCTGGATGTTGTGATGAAGGAGGACTTTTGGCCGAAGGGAGTGGTGTTCCGTCGCTTCCGCGGACGAGTGCCACACGAGCGCACATCAACAGCGTGCAAGTGAAGCGATACTAACATAGTTTATAAGTATATTTATACTAACAACCACTGTATGTATGTTAGACTGTAAGGTATTTATCTATGCGTCTAGGTATGCCACGCGAAATAAAATGTTTGATTGATTAAAAACAAAACAACTCTTTCATAATTTCTCCGCAACCAAATTCCATCAACACGAACGTACCTACTACCAATTCATAACTCTTGAGCAATTCTTAAATTGTTCAAATTCTAACGTAATCCTCAGTCATAGCGTGCATGGTCATATATATCGACATGTTCACGGTTGGTAGACAATAATGCTAAGTAATTGGTCACAGAGTACTTTCTCCGAGCGGCCGACATGCAAACATATACCGCCAGTACCGCCACCATGTGAGGAGAAAACTGGTAACAAGTGAAAATCCTGTTTGCTTGGTAAGTGACGTCAGGCTAGGTGTGCTGTCTGAATCGGTGGACAATTTCTTTGCGATCTATATTTTGATTCGTAAAATCACATTCTATCTTTTATCATATTATAATCTACTTCGTCGAGGGCCAGTAAAATCCTACCATTTTTCAGGGCATATTTTAAGACTAGCTGTTTCCCGCGGTTTCACCCGCGTCCTGAGGGAACTACTTCGCGTACCCGGTTAATTTATAGCCTATGTTACTCCTTGGAACATCAGCTACGTAAAGTAGCGGTCGATAGAGACCGCTAGGGGACTCATTTAGAAAATGTATGAAAATTGTTCCCGACGACTATTCTATCGTCACCGTGTAAAACTCGTACTAGACCCTCTGATACGATCAGAATCACATACTTGCTTCACTTGTCTACATCTCAATGTGTGGCGAATCATTATTAGCCAACAAGTTAAAATCTGACCACAACATTGGCTGAATACTTCTGTAGCTTGTTAGAGGTAGATATAGGTCTTTTACATACTTGACCTGAATGTGAGCGCAGCTCTCAGATGTATTTTCGTTAGTCGATGTAATATTTTCAAGAATGCATTCTTACAAAATGGAGACCAGAAATAAGATTCAGTAGCGTCTGTTATACCTACCATTTGTATTATACACAGATATGTGACTTCGAGCGGACCCCGGGCTTCAAGTCGGAGGTTTTGGAACGCAACCGGGACAGTGCTAGGATGATGATGATGATGATGATGATGATGATGATGACAGATATGTGACTTCAGTATCACCATCGTGTACAATAATATTCTAGTTAGTACAGTTGTATAAATAAAAACTATAAAACAATGCGGGCATTACGTAATAGTTTAATTAACAGTCACGTCTCCATTGTGAATACTTGTAATCTTTTTTGTTACTTCCCATAGATAAATATAAAATACACGTGTAATAAATTATTTTAAATGTTTCAAGTACGACTTCTATTTATTTCCAAAATTACAAACTAAAGGAAATTGATTTTTTTTGTATGAGTCAGATTTTAGGAACCTCGTCTCAAGAGATTGCGTCTCAGCCTATCCCTAAAGAGGCCTGTAGTTCTTGGAGATCTAGACTATTGCTATAGCATTTCCCCTTTATTTAGTTTTAGTACAATAAAAAGTAACTCGCACACTTACACGCATTAAATACAGATTTTACTACAACGGTTACAACTGGAATACTAGTCCTCTATATCTTCCGTAATTCTGAATTCTTTGATATCCTCATCATCATTATCATCATCAGCCCTGTCTATGGGCACGGACCTTTTCTAACTATGAGAAGGGTAAGGCCCATAGTCCACCTCGCCAAGTGTGGGTTGGCAGTCATCACATATTGTCTTTGCAGACCATTCTGGAGAACTCTCAATCTGTCCAATGTTTTTCCTGCAGATACAAGCGAGGAATTTGCTAACCATTCAGATATTTCGATTTTACCTTCACCAACTGTGGTATGACTTCTATTACCTATGCGGAAATTCTTAATTCCGCATCGATTACTAAGAATAGATAGAGCCTTGATGTTGATCAAGTGAATGTAGACACTTAATCCTTTCCAATAGTTCAAAATAACATATATAGTTATAAATAATCGTATTTGTAACGCGTTTATTTTGCGATTACTTATTTTTTGCTGTTGTTTGCTTGGAGTTTCCCTGCGAGATCGAATCAGAAATAAGGAGATCCGCAGTAGAACCAAAGTCGCCGACATAGCTCTCCGGATAGCCAAGCTGAAGTGGCAGTGGGCAGGGCACATAGCTCGAAGAACCGATGGCCGTTGGGGCAGAAAGGTTCTGGAGTGGCGGCCACGTACCGGACGACGCAGCAGAGGTAGGCCCCCCGCAAGGTGGACCGACGATCTCGTCAAGATCGCGGGAGGCGGTTGGATGCGGGCGGCTCAAGACCGGTCTGTGTAGAGAACCTTGGGGGAGGCCTATATCCAGCAGTGGAAGTCGTTTGGCTGATATGATTGCTGAAATGGTGAATTACTTTGTCATCTGTATATTTTTAAGCACTGGTTTGGTTGGTATTCGAAGAGCTTTTGCTGTATATGAATAAACTTGCGACTCTGGTAGAATAGCGTTGTTATCGAACGTACAACGGGTAATAACTCGGGACATTGCCAAAACTTGCATATTAGTTTTCGTAGCCTTTGAATGTCCCATCTCCTTCGGTCTTTCAGTAAAACATATGTATACATCATACTAGTGTAAGTATATTATTGAAATCAAAACTTATGCGTACCATAACGCAAAAAAAACATGTCATTTGCTTATTGTGTCTATTATGTTGCCACAAATTCCAAAACCACAGTAATTTTGACTTAAAATACTACGTAGAATTTGACATGGACAAACAATTTCAAAGCCGGAACGGGAAGCCTAATTAATAGTATCATACATACGTATTATACAACTGATTCATAAATCATGCAATACCATTTACACTGACTTAGACTGACGGCTTAGTCAAAGCGCGCCTGAGGCATACCTACCTACTGAATTAAACTAAGTTGCAGTTGAATTTTAGTTTTTTTTTTAGTACGTCGAATTCATCCTTACTATCAAGTGTTCAAAATACACGAGGTTTTTTGAAGAATTGACTACTTACCGAAGTCCAAAGTCCTCCTCCTATTTCCTTTTCCTTAAAATTGCTTCTGATGTTCTAAACAGAACACAGCTGTGTTTTACCATGGGCATTACTTGTTTGCGTTAACTAAATATTGAACACATTGTGACCTAACGAAACATTTTTTTTTACTTTGCTCTGTAGTTTTAAGTTCGCTGCAGAACTAATGTCATTGCAGGAAATATTGATTACAACCTTGTCCGATCGACAGAGGTAAAAACCAGTCTTTCTTTAAAAAATAACGGAAGCGGAAATGTCTGGGAATTATTCGTATTTCTATCAAATTTAAGGGTCAGCACGTCCTTGTAAGTATAAAATAATTTATTTTTATTGCCTTCTAAGTCATAAGTAGCCACAATTTTTGTTATCGCTCGAAAGAGCAATGCTTAGGGTTACCAAAAACTTTTTGTGCAGGTGTAAAATATTTTTCATGATTGTAGGTGGACAATTTGTGATGTGATCGATATTCATACCACAGGACCCAGAAAAAGAGGGCGGCCGAAAATGAGGTGGACGGATATGATCACAAAAGATTTGACCAGCTGCAATGTTTCTGACACTGACACGTCCAACCGAGCAAAGTGGAAGGAGAAAACAAAGAAAGCAGACCCCACAATCAGATGGGAATAATAAATGCTTAAGAGAGAGAGAGAAAGAGAGTAGATGGACAATTTTGTTTGGTATGACTGTTTGAATGTCTGATTTCGGGTGGATAGTGTTTATTTTGTTAGATTCTAGGCTATTGAGTGTGCAGGCGTTCTTATCACTTTCACGGTATCCGTTTACCCGCATTGCTTAAATGATGTTAGTACTGCCTCGTTTTTAAGGAACGTTTTTATCCAATGTTTCGGTTTAGTGAGCTATGTATATTTTTTGTTACAACCTTTTTTATTGCTATGCAAACATAAAGACAAGACCTTCGAAGAGGCATAAAATGCCTTCGGTACATCTAACAAAATACTTCAAATTAACGAATACATCTGTGTCAATATTTTTCACAATAAGTTTGTTATACATGTTTTATTATGTCAGTTTTATTTTAAGAAGTCAAATATCCGTCAAATACATTCCCACGCAGATCTTATGTCTCGATTTATTTCGTATTTAATTGCGTGTCATTGAATTGTGATGAAAGACTTTGTTTAATAATAATTGCTACATACATACATAGTCTCACGCCTATATCCCGGAAGAGGTAGGCAGAGGTATATTGCTACACCCACTTTTCGCCAGATTTATTTTAGTCCCAGGGGGCGAGCCTATTGCCGTAACAGGCACATAACCAGACTCTGAGCTGCTACTGAGAATTTCCTAACGTACAAACCCAATAACACTTTGCCCGACCCGGGGATCAAACCCGAGACCTTCCAATCCCACGCGCATATTTATTTATCCCGCGAGACCAACGAGGCAGTCTATCTGCTACTAATAATTGCTGTAAATCTAAAATTATATATATTAGTAGATATAATATATTAGTTGTATTCATAACCAAAGTTGAATAAACTTTGATATGGATTCGTCTATTTACCGAAAGATTTATATATACCATCTAACAGCCGGTCCCAATAATTCGTCTATCCACGGATTTTATGTCAATGTCGTCCATTGAATCTCGCGAGTTTGGATTCGGGATCCGGATCGGAGATCGGTTATTGAATTAAATGAATAAGATTTTTTTGTTATTTATGCTGTCATGAACTCGTGACAATAAAAAATACTTTATGCTGTATCACCTTTAATGTATGTAGCTCTCAGTAGCTAATAACAATTACAAACAGTGGACGTATTCTTTGTCAACATTTTGGTTAGGATGCATTATGTCAGCCCCTGACCCGATTCTGGTTTTCGAAGCAAACAGCTCTATTTAAAAACATATTTTATTTACTAAGTAGGTGAGTCCATATATGTGTAACTTTTTTCAATAATGGTGACCCTACCCGTAAGGCCTCGTACTACTCAGTTGACCTCTAAGCACTGAGTCACAAATTCACAATGCTTACCGTGGGAGTAACTCCTCACTAAACAACGCACTATAATTGTAATGTTTGACTTTTTGAGTTACATAAATCGTATTATTATGTATGAATATGAGCACGCGATTATTTAACGTATTATTTTTCGTTATTTCTTTGTAGTAAGTTATTATTCGAAGCTATGACACGTTTTTTAAAGGTTATAATGGAAATATTAATGAATAGCTGACACAAACATTGTCCTTTTAAACGAACGAGGTGACAATTCCATTCAAAGTGATAAATGATAATTTACCTAGGTATATTTTAATAGAGGCAGCGATAGCCTAGTGGAGATACCAACAGACTGCCATGCAGAGGGTATCGGGTTCCAATCCCAGGCGCGCACCACTGACCGTTCGGAGTTATGTGCGTATTGAATTATTAATTATCGCTTGTCCCGTGCCTGTGCCGGAGAGCACGTTAAGCCGTCGGTCCCGGTTGTCATGAAGATCTTTGACAGTCGTTATAGGGAGTCAGTACGTATCTCTCAATAAACTGACACTAGTCGAAACCATGGAATATCGATATCCCTTTGTGTTGCGGAGGTCAGACAGGCTGTCGCTCCGTGGAAAAACTAATATTCAGTCAAATCCGGTTTTACTAGTAATAGGAACCGGGGTTGAAACTGGGATAACGCTAGGAGAAAGAAGAAGACCGAGGTACATTTTAATAACCTTAGATACTGGCTTTTCAAAGTCGGTTGAGGTGCAAAACCTAAGGATCAAAGTTTTGTGAACCTGCAGTGGAAAGCTTTTGAATCTGGGAAACGGCTGCAACGATTTTAATGAAATTTAGTATGCAGGAGGTTTCGGGAGCGATAAATCGATCTGGCTAGGATTAATTTTTAGAAATTGTACATGAAACGCAAAAAAAAATTACCCAAAAGTTTTCCGTTAGGAAATTCTCAGGAGCCAGCACGGAGTCTGGTAATGTTCCCGATACGGCAATAGGCTCGCCCCCTATTACGTGGGACCTAAAAATTCATGGCTAAATGTGAGTGTAAATTTACACCTCTGCCTACCCCTTCAGGGATACAGGCGTGAATATATAAAGGAATAAATTACCCAAAAATAAATACTCAGAAAAGCTCGGTCATCCAGGTCCTAACCTTGAACTGCAACGACTCTATGAAATAACTGCATAACATCTCCACAAGGTCACCTAATCTTGTAGAAACTTCATGAAGTCATTATTTGTTTTATGTCATCAAATTATGTTTTTAATTGTATTCACATTACCACGCAACATCTAACAGGTAATTGAAATTCACAACAGCTTAAGTTTTGTCACACTATAATATGTTGGGGTAACGATTATTTGTAATAATTGTAATGAGGTATTGTAGAATCCTTGGTTTTCTGTCGGATCACTTCATTACGAATTCGATCCTTCAGAGAAACTCCGAGCATAGCCCTTTTCCATAGCTCGTTGAATTACCTTAAATTGGTGGACCAGTCACACCGTCAGTGTCCACGTCTCGGCTCCGTAAGTCATGACGATATACGCAAAGTGGCTGGCAGCGGCTGGACACGAAAAGCCTAAAATCGGGCTCATTGGCGTGCCATTGGAGAGGCCTTTGTCCAGCTGTGGACTATGGAAGGCTGATGATAATGATGATGATGATTCTAGAATCTTAACACCTACCAGCTTTCACCTTGGCAAAGTTATTTTCTGTATGTTGACAAGAGCGTTATTTACCGGGCCAGTTGTTTTGTAGGTAATTATTAAGGGTGTTTTCAGTGGCGTAGGAAGAGGGGGGCGGCGGGGGTGGTCCGCCCCGGGTGCCACCCTTTTTGGGTGCCACACCCAAAACTCAACTTTAAAAGTCATCCACCAACTTCCGCCCCGGGTGCCACCCAAGCTAGCTACGCCACTAGGTGTTTTAACCCTTTTTATACTATGTACCAAATAATAACTAATGTATGCCAATACCAAATTATAAATAGGTACGTCGACTCAGGCCTATTTCCCAAAGGGGTAAGCCGAAACTACCGCCATTTGCAACGATCCTGACATACATATCTCTCTGGCTTCTTTTTTTATGGTAATAGGCGGCAAACGAGCAGACGGACTGCCTGATGGTAAGCAATTACCGCCGCCCATGGACACAAGCAACACCACAGGAGTCACATGTGCGTTGCCGCCTCTTGGGGTTGGGAAAAGGGATAGGATGAGGGAGAAGGAATAGGGGATAGGGCCTCCGGCACTCTCACTCACCGAACGAAACGCAACAGTTTAGGTACTGTAACTTTACGTCGATTTTCTGTGAGAGGGTAGTACTTCCCCGGTCCAGCCGGCCCATTCATGCTGAAATCAGCAAGGCTCTACTACCTTGAGCCTTGGCTTCATTCACTCTCAGCTTTCTCTCTTTTGCATATGGTATTTTTAACCTGACCTTTTATAGGATGTCTCCAATCTGGTCAGGGAACGTCCGCATAGGTCTTCCGCTTCCCCCTGTCCCAAACACATTTACTTTATATGTTTTCTTGGTCACTCTTTAGTCATAATTTATAATAATTAGTCACATTGAGGCCAAACGCTCGCTATCAGTGAATTCCAGGTATTTAAAGTGCAATGCACTGTGATTCAGCAGCAATTATTATGCTTGGATACAGTATGCGTTTATTTACGTATATTTACACCACCTATATTGACTGCCTCCGTGGTCTAGTGGATAGCGTATGCGACTGCTGTTCGGAGTTCCCGGGTTCGATTCCCGGGTCGGGAAAAAATGTTACTGGGTTTTTCCAAATTATCAGTAGCAGCACGGAGTCTGATGAAGTGCCCGGTAACGGCAATAGGCTCGCCCCCTATTACGTGGGACCTAAAAATTCATGGCGAAATGTGTGTATAATATTAAAACTCTGCCTACCCCTTCGGGGATACAGGCGTGAGCCTATAAAAAAAAAAAAAAAAGTTGTAAAATAAATATTTACAACCAAGAAGTGTTTTATCTGCTTCCGTGGTCTAGTGGATAGCTTACACATCTGCTGATGTGGAGGTCCCAGGTTCGATTCCCAAGTCGAGCAAAAGAGTTACTTACAAATACTCATTACTTGCTCGATACGAAGGCGATATTTTCGCTTTTCGATGTAGTTTTTAACTCTATTTTATTCTTTTTCTGGATACCTGCAACGTAGGTAAGATACCTACTTACCTACCTGTTTCAAGTATGTAGGTACTCCTAACTTCAAAACTATGATACTCGAAATAAAGCTACGTGATACATACCTAAAAAAAGCAGCGATAGCCTAGTGGAGAGGCCGACAGACTGCTACGCAGAGGGTCCGGGTTCGAATCCACGGCGTGCACCAATGAATTTTCGGAGTTATGTGCGTATTAAATTGTTATTATTTATATATGTATCGCTAGTAAATGTATCGCTTGCTAAACGGTGAAGGAAAACATCGTGAGGCAACATGCATGTCTGAGAGTTCTCCATAATGTTCTCGAAAGACATGTGTAGTCTGCCAACCCGCACTTGGCCAGCGTGGTGGACTATGGCCTTACCCTTCTCATAGTGAGAAGAGGCCCGTGCCCAGTATGGGACAGTTTATATTAAGTACTTAGGGCTGATGATGATACATACCTATTCCGAAAGAAGACGATTTAAATGTAATGTAAATAGCATGAAGGTTTAAATTCCTTTACTGTTTTATATTGCACCCTGACAGCAAATTAAACACAATATTCCTGGAAAGGCACTTGTGAGTCAGTTGTAACAACAAATAGTTATATTAACCGGTGTCGATTCATGATGAGGAAGAGCATAATTAATCGACTTAAATATGGTACCTCATTGCGTGAATCAGATGGCTCTATTACTTGTTTAAAATTATTACGTAGTTTTTGAGACAAAAGCATGGTTTTAAAGTTTGCTCTGAGGAAAATCTTTATTTACTTAGTTCATGTTTAGTAAAGAATGCGAAAATAAATGAAATCATGCCTCATTTTACTGAAATAATTTCACGTCTTACTTATAATATTACACTTCACTTTTTACACACACATATGTTAGAATGCATACTACCTATAAGTTAATTTGTAAACGCTAAACCTTCCTCAGGAATCACTCATGTGAAAATCGTACAACAATCCGTTCGGTAGATTTTAGGGTTCCGTACCTAAAAGGTAAGAAACGGGACCCTATTACTAAGCCTCCGCTGTCTGTCTGTCCGTCTGTCTGTCTGTCACCAGGCTGTATCTCATAAACCGTGATAGCTAGAAAGCTGAAATTTTCAAAAATTATGTATTTTGTTTGCCGCTATAACAACAAATACTAAAAATAAAATAAAAATATTAAGGGGGGTCCCATGCAAAAAACGTGTTCTTTTCGTATTTTTTGCTCAAAATTACTAACTGTAACAGGTAGAGTCTTCAAATTTTCACAGAATATGTACTTAGTATATTACCTTTCAAAATAAATAATTAAATAAAAAAAGTAAATAATAAAGGGGGGCTCCCATACAACAAACGTAATTTTTAAGCAATTTGTTACTCGATCTTAATAAACAGGTAGAAACTTAAAAAGTATTTAAGTATACATACAACGAACGTGATTTTCTTTTATAGATGATGGTACGGAACCCTGCGTGCGCGAGTCCGACTCGCACTTGCCCAATTTTTGAGTTTACCGCGTTCATTCAGACAGGACAAAATGGACTTTTATAATAATACTAGAGGATGCCCGCGGTTACACCCGCTTTATTTAAGGCTACTGCTCCGCCCCCGTCGCTCAAAGCGCGATGTTATATAGCCTATAGCCTTCCCCGATAAATGGGCTATCTAACACTGAAATAATTTTCCAAATCAGACCAGTAATTCTTGAGATTAGCGCGTTCAACCAGACAAACAAACAAACTCTTCAGCTTTTTAGTAGGTACTAGAGGATGCCCGCGGTCACACCCGCGTTATTTAAGGCTTACTGCTCCACTTCCGTCGCTCATAGCGTGATGTTATATAGCCTTTAGCCTTCCTCGATAAATGGGCTATCTAACACTGAAAGAATTTTTCAAATCAGGCCAGTAGTGCCTGAGATTAGCGCGTTCAACCAAACAAACAAACAAACTCTTCAGCTTTATATATTAGTATAAGATAATAAGTATAGACACGGTGATGCTGCCGTTTATGCCTTTACACTTTAAGCCATTAATTACCATACAATACATACAATCAGGCTGAAATTTCTAAAAAGCGTATAAATCTACAATAAATAACTAATTTCTTCTCCGTTATCTCAGAAGCACATTGGTGCCAACGAGTTTCTATTCGTCATAAGAAACGTGTTAAGTACGAAACACGATAGCCAGTACGTCGACATATGGAGAAAACCCGTCAGAGCTCCACTGAATAACCAGTCAAGCCGCTCCGTTTGGTCTCAATAACCATTTTTTTGCCTTGCGGTGTAAACGCAGGTCTTTCGTCCGAACCAAATTAGGCTACTTAGTTGAAGAGAGTGTGACTTCCCTCCACCCAGTTGTGAGAGTTATGAGACTCTCATAGTATGTAAAAACTTTTTTTGTGTTCATAAGTATTACCATGTAACTTAAATGAATAGATGATTGTAAAATTTAAGTCTTAGAAGTATGTCTCCGCTTCTTTTACTTCCACCTACATCTGCTATGCTCTTGTTATCAAAGTCATTTGTAAGCTTATTTCCTAGTACTTTTTACATAACATGTAAGAAATAATTTAGATTTTTAATCGATCAACAACTGTAATCCATAACTGATTATGTTTCCAAAAACTATCCAGGTGGTCTAGAACGAGTTTGCACTCGATCGTCACGATCGACGATATACTAGTCGACGGGAACAATTTCCATACATTTTCTAAATGCGCTCCCCAGCGGTCTCTATCGATCGCTACTCTCCGTTAGGGGCGCTTTAGGAAAATGTATGGAAATTATTCCCGTCGACTAGTCTATCGTCGATCGTGACGATCGAGTGCAAAACTCATACTAGACCCTCCGATTAGTCCTTAGTTTGTTCACACATTAAATAATTATTCTTTTTTATATGTTTATTATGGCCGCAATTGTCCTACCTGTTTTAAACGTTATGTATGTATGTATGTATGTATGTACCTAAACTGAAGTGTTAAAAAAGATACTGTAAAAAGAACTACTTTTGACATATCCGTAACGGCAATGTTTTTGTACACGAGAATTTGAATGAATTTAACACTTCGTAACGTCAACGGCAAGTATATGCTAATTGCTAATGGTTAAAACAAATTTCTGGTACCACTTAAAATATTTACTACCAAGCAAGTTTTTTGTATTTTTTTACAAGATTAAGAATACGGAATGTCACCACCCCATATCATCCCATGCGTGTCGTAAGAGCCGACAGTGGGAGCATATTATGCAGAGAACACCACAAGTAAGAGAAGGAAAACTTGATACAAACCCTGTACCAACCCGTTTGGCTAGCGTGGTATAGTAGGCCAATTCCTCCTTTCAAAGGAGAGGCCTAGTCCAGCAGTAGACTGTTAAAGCCTGATGATGCAGATTTATTTTTGACTAGCTAAGCCCGCGGTTACAACTGCATTATTTAGGTTTCTTCGTATCCGTGGCTAATAGCGTGATGTTATAATTATAATATAGCCTCCCTCGATAAAAGTCCTATCAAACACAAAAAGTATTATTGAAATCGAAGTAGTTGTTTCCTCAGTGTTGATAAAAATCATGATTTTTAATTAAAAAAATTCGGGCAAGTGCGAGTCTGACCCGGGCGCCGAGGGTTCCGTACGCATTTTACCTAATTTGAGGTTGGTGCTAATTACGCTAGTCCTCTAAATATGTATGAGTGCCCATACAACTTAGAGGACTATCTTAAATGGAGTCTACTATGTATGTATGGGGACACCCTTAAATTTTCCATTTTTTTTATTTTTTGTAATTTTTCCTTTATTTGTGCTGTAAGACCCTGCTTTTGGCCAAATTTCGTGATTCTAGTGCAACGGGAACTACCATATAGGTTTTCCACCCAAAACCTATAGGATACTTATGGTTGACCTAGAATTGTCAATTTTGGAAAAAAAGCAATTAAAGGAAAAAATCGAAAATTAAAAAAGTTGAAAATTAAGGTTAATTTTGGTACTTACAAGTTTTCGCAAAAATCTAATTTTGACCATATCTTTATATCGGGTTGACCCAGGACCCTGATTTTTATACACCTAATAGGAATCATAGATCTCAGTATCTGGTATAATTTCAATTTGCTAGGTCCACCCGTTCCTGAGAAAATCGGTGGTGACACACGGACAGATAGACAGACAGAGAGGCGGACAAAGAGTGATCTTATAAGGGTTCCTTCTTTTACCTTGTTAGGTACGGAACCCTAAACATAAAATAAATCGGATTTATTTGATTTAAATCGGATTAATTTGACTTAAATCGTTTTTTTTTACATTCAGTTCTTTTTTAAATGTAGAAGTCAGTTATTAATTAACTAAAAACACAATATAATTTACATATACTTATATTTTTTAATTAAAACACATAAAATGCCGTGTGGTTGACGGCATAGAATACAAGTGTCACCACCCCCTATCTTCCCGTGGGTGTCGTAAGAGGCGACTAAGGGATAACACGATGCAAATACCATCTTTGCGTAGAGACGGAAAACTCGACATCAAACCCTATACGACTGCCTCGTTGGTCTCGCGGCATAAATGTGCGCGTGGGATCGGGAGGTCCCGGGTTCGATTCCTGGGTCGGGCAGTGTTATTGGGTTTTTCTGTCACGAAATTCTCAGTAGCAGCACGGAGTCTGGAAATGTGCCCGGTACGGCAATAGGCTCGCCCCTTATTACGTGGGACTAAAGTATATCTGGCGAAAAGTGGGTGTAGAAATACACCTCTGCCTACCCCTTCGGGGATAAAAGGCGTGACGATATGTATGTATGTGTACATAAAATTAAATCACTTTAAAAAAAACAGTCACTTTAATGGACAAGGAAGGAAAATAGAGTAGTTAATTAGGAGTTTAGTTTTTTCAAAAGGAAGTCTAATTTGACTACCTTCTTGGTGCCTAATCTATTTCTTATTTTACTGTGCACTAAATTGAATACCGAGCTTTCGACCCCGGCGGCAGAAGCAACTGTACATAGCAGTTGCTTGATTTTATCCAATTCTTTTTCAATTATCTTTTTTTTTCAAATTATGTATTGCTACCCACCAATCAGTAGATGTAGTAGGGGTAAATGGCCGCAGTAAAAAAGATTTTTGTAAAATAATCACTTGATTTTAATCGCGATTTAAATCACTGATTGAAATCAAGTGATTTAAATCATGTCAACCCTGAGTTTCCTAGATTAACGCGTTTCGCATTCAGCTTTAATATATATTACCTATATATTATTCCTAGTTCGTGGGACCTAAAAATTCATGGCGAAACGTGGGTGTAATATTACACACCTCTGCCTACCCCTTCGGCGATACAGGCGTGAGTCTAAAGCTTTATAATATTAGTACAGTAAACCACAAACAACATTCTTCCTTAAAAAAAAACTATAAAAAAACACTGCATACTTATTTGGAAAACGTGTTTCCTCTTCGAATTATCATGTTATGATTTGTGAACCAAGTTCACCTTGATTTCCAAATTTTATACAATATCATTCTATTCCTAGAAGTTATAAGGAAAATCTTTTATTATTGTTGTTTTATCGGTATCGAATAGTATGTGAAAATATTCATCATCAGGCGTGTAGGTATACAATATTGTATTGTCCCACTGCTGGACACTGGCCTCTTCTCAACTTGAGAAGGTAAGGCCATAGTCCACCACGCACCACCATTTCAAATGAATTTCTAGAACATTATTGAGAACTCTCAGACATGCAGGTTGCCGCACGATGACCTATAAAACATTCTTAATGTGTGCAGTTTTAAATATTAGACGTCTAAGTACAAAATAACTAACCGTATGATTTATTTACGCGCATCACTTCACGCGTTTTTTGACTTCGGCCTAACCGACTGCGAACCATTCCGTAGTTTATATATCCGTAGTTAGATGTATTATAGAGTAGTATTTTCAGATGTTCGGTCTTCATTATAGATCAGCCATAGAGACAGGGTGTAGATTGTGGTCACACTGGCTTGTATTTGAGAAGATGAGCAACTTATTGATACTTATTTCCAGTAAAAATCAAGTAATGTTGAATGACATAATATTTTGTTGAATCTAGCTAGATTCAACAAAAAAATACAAGCCAGTGTGACCACAATCTACACCCTGTCTCTATGGCTGATCTATGATGAAGACTCAGAGATAAAATACCTGGCAATACCTGCTTGACTAGTGGGCTATTTGAACCGATCCCAAGATAACATCGTAGGGCTAGTCTAGCAACTTGACTCTTTGAGTCGTACCAATAATTCTATTGTCAGAGTATTCCCACTATCATGAGTTTATGTTTAAACCTTCGTTTTAGTAACAATATCCTGTAATGTAATATAATTCGAACACTTATATCGGTTTGTATGTAATTTTCGGCTAAGTATCTCATCTGCCAGTTATCTCCTATGTTGTCTACGCTAGTGTATCTAATATAATTTTCTCTAATTACTTAAAGCTTGTAATCTGGGGTTAATGGTGTTGGTTGTACAATGACATAGCTTATAAGACATATACCTTGTTGCATTGACTTATTGTACAATTGTTTATTTACCTCAATAAAATAAAATAGAGTAGAGAACACACGCGGGCACGCCCACACTTTTTTTACTGTTTGGTGGAAAACATCGTAAGAAAACCAGCATGTTTGACAGTTCTCCATAATGGCCAGCGTGGTGGCCTATGGCCTTAGCCTTCTCATAGTGAGAAAAGGCCCGTGCCCAGCAGTGGGACAGTTCATATACAGCCTAGGGCTGATGATGATGATGATGAATCTTTTGTTCCTGACCCGGGGGAATTTCGGCAAATCGCTTCTAAGTACACTCTACGGGCCTCAAGGAACATTATTTTAATTATTGTTGAGGTGTGGTTTTTATTGACTGCCGATATTCTTTGCATATGAATGCTTATATTTACCACTGTATTTAAATCCGCCTATCAGCGCCATATTGGTTTTCACGCTCGTCAACTGTAATTACCGAATTAATTACTTATTTATGAACCTTCCATATATACGGCAATATTTTATTATTTATCTGAACGATAAAGTGCCCGAGTCATTGGACTCAAATGTTTCTTATTTGAAGTTATTTTTTAGGTAAATCTCAATAGCAGCTATGGGAATAGCTTACAACGAATAGACGAAGAACATGATGAATAATGACTGGTTCGGCCTTAGGTTACACCCGCATTATTAAGGGCTCCGCACTTGTGGATCATGTGATGTTATATAGTATATAATCTTCCTCGATAAATGATCTCTCTAACACAAAAATAATTATTCAAATCAGACCAGAAGTTCCAGAGATAAGCGCATTTAACCAAACAAACCCTTCAGCTTTATGATTATTGTTTACTTTTGTAATAGTAAAGCCTACTGTTACAAAATGTAAATAGTAAAGTTATAACAAGCTATAGTATTAATTCTAAAATACTGAAATGTTGTAATAGCTGGATTAACGTTTGTCCTAGATGGGAAAATTCTTAGAAACACCTCACTTAAGTTCAAAGAACCTACAAGCAGGTCATCACAATCCATCTACAGCCTTACTTACCCTAAACACCTCTAACACGAATAACTTAAACCCAATTTGGTTATCACCGAAAATCTAGAGCGACCCAAATCCTTCACTTAATTATTCCTTACTAACAAGAAATATTGGTCTTTGTAATGCCCTTTAAAATGGTTTTCTTGGCCTACATAACAACATTCAAGTTAGCCGAAGGGTCACGAGAATGACACAATTCTACCCTTATAAATTATAGTGTGTGGTAAAAATAAAATGGCGGCTGATACTTGCTGCCTGTGTGAATAGCATAGTATGAAATAGCATAACTAGACGATTAGGTCAGTAGTTCAACGGTCATCGTACGATGCAATATTGCAATAGATCTAATGGCATTCTAAAGTTCTTAGCATACGTGACGTGTTTTTCTCGTGGCGGAAGGAACGGGACGATTTCTTGACATCGTCGCATTTAAAAATATAGCAATAAAATATACGTGGCGAGAAAGACGGACGGAACGGGACGGCAATAAATATTTTATAATATGTAATGCTATTACCACAGATAGTATTTGTTCCAGAAGTTACCCTAGACAGGTGGGAATTACTTGCAGAAGGCAGTGGAAGCTTGTATTACATCCACCTGACTAGAGCAAATAAGAAGTCTGACATATATTGGACTGAGTTTTTCAGCGCTAACAATCTAATACAATAAATACAGTTAACTTACCGATCTTCTCTGTTGTCACTGAGCCTAGAACTAAGTTAGATAAACACACAACTAAATTGGCCAAAATAGATAGTGATACGTCTACCTAGCTGCCAGACTCCAAACGCGACGTCTACAACAAGAGGAGAGGATTCACACCATTTTCAGTTTTACAAAATATCAACGATCAATACCTATCACAAATTTATCAAGGGCTCACTGAACCGTGCTGGGCAAATCAAAAGCGGCAGTTTTACAAGGTTTTACAAGATTCAATTCGCGTAGCTGGTTTTACCATGAGCTTCAAGAAGGCGAATTCAAACGGAAAGCCTGACTTGTCACTTGTCAGTCTTACAAATGTGACCAGTGTTTTTTTTTATGGTAATAGGTGGCAAACGAGCAGACGGATCGCCTGATGGTAAGCAATTACCGCCACCCATGGACACAAGCAACACTACAGGAGTCACAAGTGCGTTGCCGCCCCTTGGGGTTGGGAAAAGGGATAGGATGAGCAGTGAAATCAGGGAGAAGGGATAGGGGATAGGGCCTCCGGCACTCTCACTCACCGAACGAAATGCAACAGTTTAGGTACTGTTACTGTACGTCGATTTTGTGTGAGAGGGTAGTACTTCCCCGGTCGAGCCGGCCCATTCATGCTGAAATCAGCAAGGCTCTACCTTGAAAAATTACCATAGATAACAAATGCTACTAAACTAATATTCTCGATTTATACTAATTATTAAAGACTTTATATCTATTTCAAACAGTATTTATGTTAGAATGTGGGTCTTAGTAAGGAAAGTTCTACGTGAAAGAAATTACAACTGTGTGTCTGAATACAATTTGGTATTAGATATTCTGAACTTTTGTAAAGAACAAAGATTACCCGTCCCGTAAGTTACGTAGGAATGCTAAGACCTTAATACATATTTATGAGACAGGTTGTTTTAAGTACATGTTAAATAAGTCGCTTCTGTTTGCCCCGACGTTTGGGCATGATTTAGGGTCGGCGCAAGCGGGCCACCGACCACAGCCACGGGTGGCCAGCGACAGTTTTTCATATATTTTACTTCTGTAGCGAGTGGCCGCCACCGGCCACAGGTGTACCGCGCGTCTATACAAATTATATGAAAAAAGTGTGTTAAGTGTCGCTGGCCACCAGTGGCTGTGGTCGGTAGCCCGTTTACACCGACCCTTACCTACACCAATTACAGTGGTTCCGGGATGGATGTATTTTTTATTTCCTCTTGTGTTTATGGTTCAAATAATATGTAAATAACACTAAATAATAATAATTAACAACGTGTTACTCCATACTGCTGAATATTTTTCGGAGGTTAAAGTAATCCGTATACTTTAGACCCGAGCAAATTTAAACAGATAAAAAGGTGAAATAAAATATTCGCTATTGTCTGAATGTTGAGTATTTGAGTCGCTAATTTTTAATAATTTATTCAAAAGACTAAAGGCTATGCAATATGACCGTGAATTGTGGTTAAGACGTGTTAAATTAAAGCAAATAATATTTCTGATATAGAATGAGGCTGTCGTGGTTATTAAATCAACAGATCGGAACGAGAAAATATTTTGGCTTAGTTTACATTATCGGTTTATATTTACTATTAGTTTATATGGTTATAATTTCAAATTGAATTATAGGTATATGTTACTGTAAAAACCCAAGGTACGGTAAATCTAGGGGAAGACCTAGGCGGACGTTCTCTGACCAGATTGGAGACATCCTGAAAAAAGGACAAGTCAGAAGTACCCTTAACAGAAGAGCATGCATGAGAAACTTGATGGGAGTGAGTGAAGCAAGTGAGGTATGTCAGGATCGTTGCAAATGGCGTTCCGTAGTCTCTGCCTACCCCTCCGGGAAACAGGCGTGAGTCTATGTATGTATGTATGTACGGTAAATCTTAAGATTTCCCAGTAAATCCTAAAATTTACAGCACGAGTTGGTCAATGTCCGAATGTTAAATAAAAAGACACAAAGTTGACGGAGCCCTGATTCGCAGGGCTCCTATTTTAGGATTAGGGGTCATAAGAGAACCTAACATACCCTAGTTACTTGAGTTACAGTCTCACCTAACCTTACGGGCTTTTAAAACACAAATTGCCATAATATGCTATGTTAGGTTATTTTAGGTTCTCTTGTGACCCTTAACCCAAAAATAGGAGCCCTGTGAAGCAGGGCTCCACCAACTAGTTTAATTTTTATATAAAAATTCGGACATTGACCAACTCATGCTGGTAAATCTTAGGATTTACTTGGAAATCTTAAGATTTGCCGTACTTCGGGCTTTTACAGTAACATATAAACGTAAATAGTAGGTACTTCTAAGAAAATGTTGATATTTTGCCGATTCATACTGGTGCTGCTGCTTTTGAACTTGTGAACGCGTGACTCGGAAAAGGCGTCCGTTTTTTATCAGTGTCTAATAAAATAATAAACTGACACCTATTACAAGGCCTTCACTTAGAAAGACAAATATGAATCAGACTAGTCACTGCCTTTTTGGAATTGCCAGTCAGCATTGACAGTATTGACACAATGACTGGCATGACTAGCCATAATTTGATAACTTCCTGGGTCAAAAGTTACAATAAATTAAAAGTTACACAGTCATCTTGTAAGTACGTTTTGACAGTTGAGCTTGGTAATAACCTTCTGATAAATTTAAATTGGACTTAAGTAAATATAGATACATTCCGTGTGGTGACGGATTAAGAACACGGAATGTCGCCACCCTATATCATCCCATGGGTGTCATCCCAAGAGCCGACAGAGGGAGCATATTACTTATGCAGAGAACAGCACTGTAAGAGGAGGAAAACTCGATACAAACCCTACACCAACCCGTTTGGCCAGCGGTATAGTAGGCCAATTCCTCCTTTCAAAGGAGAGGCCTAGTCCAGCAGTGGACTGTTAAAGGTTGAGAAAGATGAAATACAGATAGCAAAATGGTATGCAATCCCGACCTCGCGGGATCAGAGGACCAACTCCAATGTATGGAAATAGCTTGCATCGAATCTGTTAAATTTGTGCATTCGTTCGCACTTTTTGTATTTCTTTTTGGAAGTCTACAAACACAAAACAATTTTTTTAATAGTTATTTTCTTTAGTAATATTACAATGGGCTATAAAGCTAATAAGCAAATTCTTAGAGGAACAGAAGAACCATTTAAATGTACCAAATCCATTGCCATTATAATTAGTTACGCCAGTAAAAAATTTACGAGCATTTTGGTTACGAAATTATAATACCGTGCAAAACTGTTTTTCTTGAGAAACGGACGATGTAAATACTTAACGACGAACTGAGAAATGCAATCCCGAACTCGCGTGATCAGAACTATTTTACTAGATCTAGCCTCAAGTAGGTAACATCTTCAAGATCTGTGTTTTGACGGCATAAGAATAGAAAGTGTCACTACCCCATTAAATACCATAAGTGTGGTAAGAAGAGCTTATGGTAAAAACATGAATGCAAATAAATTGTCGTCAATTACCGAAAGTGTCGCCAAATACATATTGAATTTTACTATTCAATCTCTGCAGATATAGACTGCCTCGTTGGTCTCGCGGCATAAATGTGCGCGTGGGATTGGGAGGTCTCGGGTTCGATTCCCGGGTCGGGCAAAGTGTTATTGGGTTTTTCCGTTAGGAAATTCTCAGTAGCAGCACGGAGTCTGGTAATGTGCCCGGTACGGCAATAGGCTCGCCCCCTATTACGTGGCACCTAAAAATTCGTGCCCCGGCCGAGGCAAGCGCGTGTGCCGCCGCGGGCGAGCGAAATGTGGTTGTAAGATTGCACCTCTGCCTAAGTACTACTTCGGGGATACAGGCGTGAGTCTATAAAAAAAAAATTCGATCTCTTCAATCTCGGGTGCTCTAGTTCAATTTATTCTTGAGGATCGTAGCATTCTAGCTTTCGCAGTCCAGTTTTGGAAGTAAGCGTCTCCGAATTTGAGTCGTATTCACATAGGTAGTGAGTCAAATGGGATGGAGCCTACCACGCTAGCGAGTCAGCTTGGTACAGAGCTTGATATCTAGTTATCCGTCTCTTCGCAGTGATAAGTACAGTTTGCTTCGTGTATTTTCATTAGGTGCCCTCTTACATCACCTCATACATCCCCCTCTTACGTCCCCTCTCATTCTCTCATTCTCATTCTCTCTTACATCACCGACGGAATGCAATGGGCTAGTGACATTTTGTTTTCTTAATCCGTCTCTACACGGACGACAAAAAACAAAAACAGTCCAGCCATTACTTATACGATAACTGTCTATCTTGCTGCAGAAGTCACAGTACTTAACAAACTAGCACTCAGTAAATTTACGAGCGAGTAAAGTCACAAGCGTTGATTCGTAATTATCATTGATTACTTCCAAGAAGTCTCGTCCAGATTGTACATTTAGTGTTGCATTGTAACAATTAATCAGATGTCCAACCTTGTGTTTGTTGCCGACAATGTCACTGGTATCATTAAAACATTGCGTGGTATGCTATTATTGTAGACTAGAGGACGCCAGCAGCTACGCCAGCATTTTTTTTAAATTTACCCGTTTTGGCCGATCCCGTGGGAATTTCGGGAAATCCCTTCTTAGTGCATCCCTCCGGCCCCCAAAGAACATACCTACATGCCAAATTTCAGCTTCCTGCCAATGGTTTCGGCTGTAGCGTGTCTGTCAGTCAGTCAGTAACGCAAGGATTTTATATTTTAGATTGTAGGTAGGTATGCAATTTTAGTTACTGAATTTGAATTGTAGCTTTAGACGCAGACATTGTATTAATGTACATAAACTTACGCCTATGTTTTTCTCTCAATAATTACTTTGAGGTTAGTCACGTCCAGGCCCGTATTTGAAGTGTCACGCTGCGGGGCACGGGCCTCTTCTAACTACATAAGGATAAGGCCACATCGGCTCCATCGCGCTAAGAAAGGGCTCTCCTAATTTTCGACAAAATAGTAGTATTGTGAGTGCATAGGGTTTCCACCAAGAACTTAGGGTCCCAAGCCAACCTCACCTGCAAGTGGTGCACCTGCCGATCAACGGACGAGGCTCTGGCAAACAAAATATCCCGATAAGCGGCAATAGGCTCGCCACCTATTACGTGGGATCAAAACACTGGCGAAAAGTGGGCGTTTAATATGCCTCTGCCTACCCCTTCGGGGAAACAGGCGTGAGTCTATGTATGTATGTATTGTGATTCAATAGAAGAATTTGGCCTACTGCATCTCCCTGAACAGACTGTTTGATAGATAATTTTCACAATGATAAAACACAGCCTTAATCTTCCAAGTTACGCCAAGCCTTAGTATCAACTCGCTGATTCACTTTTAATTAAAACATGCATTAAAATATAAAAAGAAATTATTTCATCAAGAAATTGGAAAGCGTATTTCTTCTCAGTATATTTAATTTTGTGTTACTTTCGTAATGCAACGGAAACATTTGCGCAAAATTGCGCACTTGTCTGTTCCTTTTTGAAATTTCGATTACATGGAAACAGGAACTTTACCAATACCTAGCGACTTAGCTATTAATCACAAAGTAATACATTAATGTATGCACATACAACTACATATCAATATATCTAATCTTATACTAATATATAAAGCTGAAGAGTTTGTTTGTTTGGTTGAACGCGCTAATCTCAGGAACTACCGGTCCGATTTGAAAAATTATTTCAGTGTGAGATAGCCCATTTATCGAGGAAGGCTATAGGCTATATAACATTACGCTATGAGCGACGGGAGCGGAGCAGTAGCCTTAAATAACGCGGGTGTAACCGCGGGCATACTCAAGTACTTACTTAATACAATAAAGCTGAAGCGTTTGTATGTTTTACTACTCTAATCTAATAAATAATAACATTTGAAATATCTTTTAGTATGTGATAGCCACAAAAGCCACATTCATGATGAATGCTATAGGATATGTTACATCACCCTTAAGATCTGAACAAAGAGGATAGAATGCGAGAAAGATGTTATAGCCCGGGCGAGCGATGCAATACAACGAGCCAATGGACGAGGAATGGCAAGTGAAACGGTGAGGCACGACTAGTAAAACCAGTTTGACTGCACGGTTGGCGTAGTGGTTTAAGCGGCCGCCTCGCCACTTGACACTGCGCCGAGTGCTGTGGGTTCGATCCCCACACGAGGCAACACTTTGTGTAATTCACAAATTGTTGTTTCGAGTCTGGGTGTTCATTGTGTCCGTTAGTTGTATGTTTGTAAAGTCCCCCGCGACACAGGATTTAGTCCTAATGCGGGAGTTGTTTTTTTAAAAAGAAAAAGAAGAAAAAGTATGTCCAGTGAGCTGCTGTTGAATCGGCTTACCGTTAAAACATAGGTCAGACTTAACAGACGCTTGTTTAATATAATTTGATGCGTTTCAGCTGTTGCGTGGTTTACCTACATGATTGATTGGTTATTAATATAATTAAATTTATCGACCGTAATTCCTGTAATTTTATTGGAACTTTTAATTTGCCTCATTAGTGTTGCATATGTTTGTATAGTACTAAATACTTATTTGTGCTTGCTAAACAGTGACCGAAAACATTGTACAACCTGAATATCTGAGAATTTTCCATTATGTTTTCGACAGACATGACTATGGCCATACCCTTCTCAGTAACGAAAAGTACATGCCCAGCAGTGGGACCGTTTTTAAGTAGGTACACAGAATTTTTATAAGTAGGTATGTATAATATCTAGTAGCCAAATTCATGGATAGATCGAATATTAAAACCGGTCGTCAACCAACATATTTTACACACTTCATGACTTCTTTTGTGCAGTTTACCTATACAAAATGCTTACTCGGCATTTATATTGTACTAGAGGACGCCAGCAGCTACGGCTGCAATTTTTTTAAATTTACCCGTTTTGGCGGATCCCGTGGGAATTTCGGGTAATCCCTTCTTAGTGCACCCCTGCGGTCCCCAAGGAACATACATGCCAAATGTCAGCTTCCTGCGCCCAATAGTTTCGGCTGTAGCGTGTCTGTCAGTCAGTCAGTAACGCAAGAATTTTATATATTAAGAAGATGTGCGACACCGTTAAATCGGTTTAGTAACTAAAATTTTATTACAAATAAATCAGTGCACTTACAGCATTAACTAGGGCGGTTTCTTTTGTCATTCCTCATCGACCCTATATCATTTATATCATTCTTATATCATATCAATATTATACATTTCTATAGTAGCCGTACAAACTGCCGACATTGTTTTTGGTCCTTCGAGCCGGATATGAACCAGCGACGTATGGATATACAATCCACGAAAACATTACCACTAATAAAATAAAGTATGTAGGTACCTACATGTATTTTGCAGCAAATGACATTGTATCCGATCATTGCGGCACTAATGCCGGAGGCACCGAGGTATGCGAAACCTCCGAGGTCGGCCACTTGTGTCCACGACTACTCGCCAAACTAGACATTTTGGCCTTTGTATAGTTCTTATGGCGTCAGAAATAAAACTCAAAATCGTAATGCAACTGTTAAGTTTGACTTGGCGCCGCGTATACTAGTTCCGTTCATGATAATCTTTTCAATCGATTTTTTTTCCGGTCAGTACTAATTATATTTTTGTAATACAGTGCTATTGGCACTGTGGATAAATGAAGTAGTTTCCGGTCATGATTTTTTTCTTCATAATTTTTGTTCCGGTCAATAAAAATTGTATACTTTTTAAATATGCTATTGGCACACTGTATTAAAGGTGCTTCTTCCGGTCATAATATTTTTTACTTAATTATTTTAATTCCGGTCAATAATAAAATTATATTATTTTTATTTCTTATATACTTATATAGAACGATAGTGTTATTGGGCATTTCCATTAGCATTAAGGTTGTCTTTTGCAATTAAAGAAAATGACTGTAGAACATGCACCTTAAATTGTTTACATATTTAGTCTGCCTGTCTGTTTGTTCCTGCTTATCTCTGAAGTAACTGGACCTATTTTGACGAAAGTTTTACGGCAGATAAATCTAAAACGCTCAAGTAAAACAATGCCTGATGCATGACAACGGCTACAAATCGGCGAGACCTTAAAACGATCAACTACGCTATCCCTTCACTTTACTGACCTCACTTCCTCGTGAACGACATTTACCTGATACACTATCCTCTTCCCACTTACTATTTTGTGTATCACCTGTCTCTTTCTACCATTGTGGTACTAAATGCCATGATAACGAACTGACCTGTACAATGTTGGTATGTTTTGATTCAGTTTTATGATATGAATGTAAATATGAAAAAGGTTAAAAGTAATTGAAGCATTTTAATATCTAGATTGAGTGTTTAGATAAGTTTTTAATTTAAAGTCGTTTAAAGAGAATTCAAGAACGTAAAACCAAATATTTAAATACTAGCTGTAAGTACTACCTCCGTTGATAGCGTTTGATACTGATCGCAACGTCCTGGTTTCGATTCCCGGGTCAAGCAAAAATGTTATGGAGTTATTTCGAAGTCGAACTCGAATAAGTCGGCTCACAAACAAAGAATATCGGCGTTAAACATCGGACTTCATATTTCAAAGTCGGTTCAAAATATGACAATTTCGTAAAGCACGTAGTTGAATGTCAACATGCATTCCATGTTTTGCTTTGGTATGCATATAACGTATTAAACAAAAAAACTTACACGAATTTAAATAGTTTTTTCAATGTCAATGCACCTATTGTTTTTCGGATTGATTTATCACCCCGGATGTATAACGGCTACTGTTTACAGTTATATTACATTGTTGACTGCATTCGAATCACGCATGACTAATACAAAACACTACTTACCTAATTATAATTACGTTCAATGACGTAATAACTACGTAGTTTATTTTTTATGTATTAGGTCGACAACTCTAGCTAATGCTTAAAGACCTCAGCTCTGCAAGTCTTCAAGTTGGACTTCAGATGAACTGGGCCAAAACTCAAGTAATGACCAACAGCACGAAACGTAGGGTCCCGGTAGACGGGTAGACTCGTTATGTCGACGAGAGAGAGACTTGGGCCAGATTGTCTCTTTCAGCAACAGGCAAGACAAAGAAGTAGAACGGTGAGTCGAAAATGCCTGGAAGAGCTTCTGGTCAATGAAAGAGCTACTGAAGGGCAACCTTCCATTGTCACTCAAGCGAAAACTCGTCGATATGTGTGTATACTGCCCGTCCTAACCTACGGTGCACAAACATGGTCCTTGACGGAAATCCAGAAGTCAAAACTGAAGATTTGCCAAAGGGCTATGGAACGTATTCATTCTCGGGGTAAAAAGGACCGACCATGTCCGAAATACCACGCTACGTTCCAAAACACGCATAGCCGATGTTGGCTTAAAATCTGCCAAGCTGAAGTGGGACTCGGCTGGTCACCTCTGCCGCATGCACCCAGAAAGGCTTATTTAGTAAACCAGTTAGGTGCCTCATGATAGTCGACGACGACGTGGCAGACCTAAACGGAGATGGCTGGACGACCTGAATGCATTTGACAGCGACTGGCCGAACATAGCACAGGACATGGATGCATGGCGGTCCAAGGGAGAGGCCTTTGCCCAGCAGTGGCACACATGTAGAGGCTAACTAAAAAAAAAAAGGTCGACAACTATAATAGTGTACAATTGATATATCTTTTTTTGCAAGATATATTCTTCCACAGGACATTTCTGTATGGGGAAAGCACCAAAATACTAGCCACTGACTGATATGGTGCTCTAACCCTCTCTTGTAAGCAACACATAAATGCTGGTAGCAGTGATGACCACAGCTAAATATCAAAGTTATCACCGCGTGGTTTCCGTTATCAGTATAGTTCTTAGACTATCTTACGTTTATGACATAAAATCAATAAATTAAATGGCCAATTACACAAAGATTTACCATGCATAGCCAGTGCATAAGTTTCGATAGCTCGATGCTGTAATCCTGCGAAATTTTTCTTACTTAACCTTCATTACAATTCTAATGATGAATGATTAGGATATTACACCATTAAAGTCCGTTTCAAGTGGAACTCATAAAAATAATGCGAAACAGGAACGATGACTCACAAACTGTTTTATTTATCTAGTGTTTTCTTTCATTTTCAGAAGCAGTCACAATGTTGCCGAGGAAAAGAAGTGCAGTGTTAGCGCTGACGATACTAGCGCTGGTGAAGTATTCAGAACAGTACAGCTCTGGAGCACCTTCCGGGGTAAGTTTACGATCATTGATTTTCTTCAGAATTTCGAATTAAGTAGATGGTTGGTCATGGATTGGAGACGCTTCGGTCAGACCGGGGGATTTGTGGGGTCAATAATAAACCTGTCAATAAAAATGGTGAATCAAATTTAACCCGGACTCGTTAACTGGGCTGGCTATCAATTAGCTAATGTGTTAATTAATTATCCAACAATATTTCGAACTTATTTTCTATCGTAATATTTCGCACGAGCAAAGGAAATCTATCTGATTCTGTGGCGTATGTCGATATAAAAGAACAACGGAATGCCCTAAGAGCTTAATTGGGTTGTGTCTACGTGAAAACTTCTCTGTAAGAAAATTTTTTTGTGATTGCTCTGTAAAAAATTGCGGTGGAAGTTATCTATTCTCAAATCATCATAAAATTTACTAAATTCGACTACTGCTTGCATGCAAACATTCGACATCGAACTTTATATGTGTTTAAAGTACCTACAGTAAAATTCTCTTTATTTTTTCCAGGCATGTATAGACCAGACGCCTCGACACGAGTCGATTCCCGCGCAATCATCCACGCCGCCATATTTGATTCTGACGTCATCAGCGCAAGTTCGCCAGGGGGACATACTGAACGTGACCGTGGGCAGTCCGGCAGGGGCGCCGCTACCGATCGGAGGGTTTATACTGCAGGCTAGACAGATACAGGTATATGTTGCTTTCTTGCTCTTATTTTTACCGTCTTTATTCCTAGCGGGCTTCGAGCTGGATGGCTTTCTTCGGTATTTCTCACTCTAATGCTTGCAGAAGACACCTACGCTTATAAGCGAAGGACTGGCCGATGCCTTCAGGAAATTTACAACTCTCTTTTTGTTCTTTGAAGCTCTAAGCCTCAATCATGTCTTACTTCCTTAAGCAGACACCAAACTCAGCTTTAAGTGGTTGAGGGAATTACCTAGAAAGAGGCAAAGCGAATAATGCGGCACGCTGTCTCTTTTTATTTTATGGAGCTCTGGACCTCTATCACGTACGTCCTCTATAGTTCCTCCAGCAGAAATCAAACTCAACTTTGAGTGGTGGAAAACGGCAAAATCTGCTATGGTCCAAAACGACACCAGACAAAATAGCTTTATTACAACATCTACATACATATAAAAAAGGTTTACAAAACAAGTAGTATGATTCGCAACATCTGTTTGTCATTGTAAACTGTAACTGATTTAATTAGACCTGTCTAACCGGTTGGACCGTTTTGTCATTACTCACTTGACCCGCATCTGCCAATCTTGTTGGGATAATTAGTGTTTAGTAATTGAATATTTATTTACACCACTATTACGCATGTAAATTACAACCGAGTTAGTTTCAGAAGGTCTGATAGCAAGAGGGTTTTTGGCTCCAACTAAGAGGCGAGCTAAAGTAATTAAAGCAAAATAACTGAACTCAGCTAAGTTAATTGTGTGAACCAACATATTTTAAACAACAGTGAAAGAGGTTCACTGCTCAGTGCTGACATAAAGCGGCTCAAGGTCGGTCTGTGTCGGGACCCTTAGGGCCTCCCCTACAGACCGATTTTGAGCCGCAAGTAAGCTTGAACCCGTAATATACCCAGAGTTTAACAGCTGAAACATGGGGTAAACATATTCGTATGTTTATGAAATGTGGATTTCTCAGCCTTTTTCTCAATCACTTTGTCTCTTTCCTCCAGACTAAACTTGGTTAAAACAAGGATTGTCCGTTTTAACCAAGATTCGAGATCCGATAACCGAAATCCGATTTAAAATTTCAATCTAATTGTATTTCTGGTCTCATTACTTTAGGGTAGGGCGCTGGAAACAGCTTGAGTTACCTACGTTTATGTATTAATTTGTTAATTGTAAAATAATGCAACACCCTTGAAGATATTCGGGCCTGATAGGTCCCGTTAACTAATTGATTGCATGGGTAGAGCAGTGATTTCTACGGTACATAATATTGTCAGTATGTGTCGTGAAAATAAGGAGTGGTTGGTTAGCCGAGTGGCGACGAACTATGAATACATAGTGTAATTTTATTCATTTGAAGTAGATAGTATATTTGAGAAGAGATAGAAAATTTGATTGTTATAATAGATCTAAATCACCTATTTATTCTCTTTTGGTTATAAAGATCAGACGACAGTCGCTAATCCGGCACGCTCAGTAGTCCGGCACTCAGCGACTCAGATAACCCGCTTAATAATCCGGCATTTTATACAGGCGAATGGCGGATTACAGAGCGGTCTAGTCTTTTATTGTGGATACATATTTTTAATATGTAGGATTTATTTTACATTTTATGTATAAAGCTTTTACTTCCCGTACAAATTCGATAATCCGGCATTTGCGATAATCCGGCATCGACGAAAAAATTTGCCTGCATTTGGTTAATCTGGTAAGCGGACCCTAGTAGGTAGTAGCTATATTCTATGGTTTAGACTAGTGTCAGTTTATTTATAGATGCTGACTCCCTATATCTAAAGACTGCTGAAGAAAAATTATTGGTGTGCCACTGTGCCCCGTGGATTCGAACCCGATAGTCTTGGCAATCTGTTCGTATCTCCACTAGGCTATCGCTGCCGGCCATGAAATAACACATTTGTAGAACAAACGCAAGAACTATTTACGTATACCTATAGGGCTAATAGATCTTACGTTCTACTTCTACTTTGATTAATGATCTCTATATCTACGTGTGAATACAAACTGCCACACATTAATCATGTTAACCTCACTTTTGAAATATGGACAGTTTAGTACTTAATGTCCCTGTTCTTAATTACTTTTATTTTTTATTATGCAAATTAAATCAGGAAGTTGCTTTAATTTAAATGTATAAGTATGAATATTTTATTAAAAAAGTAGGTACTTCCATTAGGTAGTTAAAAACTACCTTTGCATTTATGTTTTTAATTTGCATACGGTGAAGGCAAAATATATTACAGTTATTTTCTTTTTGTTTGTAATTTAATTCATATTTTTGTGAGGCACTAACAAGACGCTAGTGTACCTACCTAATTCCCTATTTGTACTTTACTTTAAGTAGTCTAAAAAAGAAAACTCTGTGTTTCCAACGCACGGGATAAAAAACACATCGTTTATGTATGTCTATGTACCAGTATGTTTTGACAAATATTGATTTAGTCCAGTTAGATTCCACTTTCATTGCGCTGTTACGCTAAGCGTTTAGTTAATTATGTTGACACCTTTGTATAAATAAATACAGTATGTGGATGTATGGAGTTATTATTGTAGTCTTCAGTGGCAATCAAGTTTCACAATTGATAGTTCTCACAATCACTACCAACAGTCCCAATACACCAAATTTTAATGGCCAGATTTTGTTTAACCAACAAAGTCTCAATTCAATGCACTTTTTTTTGGTGTCGGATTGGAAAATCCTCATGGAGTCCCTCCACCCTGGGGGGGGGAAGGACGAAGGGGACTGTCAGACTCTTACTGACTAAAAACCAACCCGTGCTCTTCATGTACCCATGTGTCGGAGAGTTTCACCGAAGCATTCCTCGCTACCCCCCTTAAGGTATTGGCCCGCCAGATGGTCAGGCGGGCCCCGAACGAAACCCCGGCGGCGGATGAAGGTGTTGGGCTCCGCCGCCAAAACACCCAGCGGCCGCAGAGGATAGGGAGGACGGCAACGCAACACCGCATCTCCTCTTCCTCTGCGGCCCCACCGCGACGCAACAATGGTGCGCCCCGATTTGGTCGCGGGAGATAGGGCGCGCAGTAAAGCAACACCGACACGCCTCTTCTCCCGCGACCGCACCGGACTGCGAGGGACAGACAGAACTGTCCCCCGCACCCGCACTTTGGACGCATCCTACGCAGGCCTCACCCAACCCACGTGGAGCGTCCCCGCCCGGGATCCCGCTTAGCTTTACCGTGGGTGTAGGTACCTCAAACCCACGGTTACTGAGCCCCCCCACCACGACAAGGTGGAGATCCCACGGGGGCAATTCAATGCCCTGTGATAGATTTTGCAGGCGATACAAACATTATTCTATAGCTATAGATCTGACAATATGTATATATTTTAATAACACAGCTTTTTTTATTTTTCTTCCAGAATCCAGACATAATCGTCGGCAAGTTCGTAGGCGTACCAGACCCGGATCGCGTACACATGACAACTTGCACCAGTGAGAATGATACAGTGACGCACTCCTCGCCCGAAGACAAGCCCGCTATGACCTTCCAATGGCTGGCACCCACTGATTTCCTTGGTGGAGTTGAGTTCAGGTAACTAGCGAACTTGCTTAATCGATTCACTTTCATTCTAAGGGCCGGCACACAAACCGACAGCAAAGCGCAGCGCATAGCATCCGAGCGAATGCGCTAATAGTCGCTTAGATCCACTAAAGAATTTTGTTATGTTTATTGATTTTGCACATTACCTATTTAAATCAGGAAAATTACTATAACAGTTTGACAGTGGATAAATGCTCTCCACTGCATCACGATAATAAGAGTCATCTGTGAAGATTATAATTACTGTGACTGCGTTTGCCCTACGCAGCTGTATTTCGCTATGTAGGTACCTTGTGTTTCTATCGTCGCGCGTCGAGCGTTTTCATAAGGGTCAGCGCAGACAGAACGGAGCGCAGCGGAGAGGATTTTATAAACGCACTGGAAAATAAACTTTAAAGTTATTAATATAAAGTGCATAAATGCTTGAACCTGATAAAAAATGCTCGCACGTCCTTGAAGATACGCGGGAATCCGTTTATGCACTTTATTGTACCTAATAATTTTAAAGTTTATTTTCAAGTGCGTTAATAAAATCCTCTCCGCTGCGCTCCTTTCTGTCTGCGCTGACCCTAACACGAATTTCGCTATGTGGATGTTCTTTAGCGACCACAACGCTCTGTGTGGTGTTTTGCCGTTCAGTGAACGAACGATTTCATGTAAGCATAACTTGTAAACTTAAAACGATAGCTCTCAATGTCTACTCTCAAAAGGAGTCAACCCAAGGCATGTCTTCAAGGGCGTCGCTAGCCGATTTTCTAGGGGGGGGGGCAAGTACGGCAGCCGATGGCCTGGGGGGGGGGGCAAGTTGATATGGAAAATGAGAAAAGTATTGAGAAAAGTACAAATTGTAGGGATTTTTGCATGTCTAGGGGGGTGCTTGCGGCCCCCCTCCCACCTTGGCGACGCCCATGCATGTCTTACTTCATCTGTGTGCAAGGGCTCTCGTCTTTTTCCTTCCTGCTCAGATAAAATGTAAATGGTCTGTTTATTTAACAGAGCAACAGTAGCACAGAGCTACGCGACGTTCTGGAAGAACGTGGAATCTCCTTTGGTGGAGGTGGTGACTCCTGACACGGTGATCAGCACGCAAGCGCCGGCGGCTACTTCGTCAGGTACTGCCGCTCCGCCACCGGTCATCATGGAGACTAAGGTATAACCATTATAAAATTATCGTCGTAGAGCTGTAACTACCAAAGCTACATGCATTTTCGGCAGTGGGTGCTTTCGATGGCGTAGTCATCAAAACGAGTGAAACCAACGTTTCAAGTTTGCTCAAAAATACATTGGTTAAGGAGCTAGACTAAATAAAAACGCGTGCGACGGCTAGTCTTTTATACTTCTCTTTCCTCACAAGTTTCGTTTTTTAACTTAGTATATACGAGTTATTGGTATCGGCTTGCAAGGTCCACAATCTATGTAGACCGGATGCAACGTCCGGCAATCTAAGTTATTTATGATTTGAATAATTCGTTTGCGATTAAAATTCACTATCTGATATAATGGATCTCTTACTGTGATATTGTAACATAATTATGTAACTTATGGAGTTCAATAAAATATTGAGTATTGATGAGTAATAGTATCTTTCAGTAGGTATGTCCATTCAAATTGCCGCCATATCCATTATGGAGTCTGGAGGATTATGTACATTCTATATCCATGGATATAGCGGCAATTAGAAATTATTAAGGCATGGGCAAATGAACTGTTCCGTTGCTTTCTTTTTTATGGTATTAGGCGGCAAACGAGCAGACGGATTGCCTGATGGTAAGCAATTACCGCCGCCCATGGACACAAGCAACACCACAGGAGTCACAAGTGCGTGGACGCCCCTTGGGGTTGGGAAAAGGGATAGGATGAGGAGTGGGATCAGGGAGAAGGAATAGGGGATAGGGCCTCCGGCACTCTCACTCACCGAACGAAACGCAACAGTTTAGGTACTGTTACTTTACGTCGATTTTCTGTGAGAGGGTAGTACTTCCCCGGACGAGCCGGCCCATTCATGCTGAAATCAGCAAGGCTCTACTACCATGTTGCTCGTTGATAGTTCAAGAAAGGAACTATTTATAACTAAAATTACCACGTTTTTAAATCAATTACTAATAATGCTTTTATCTCAATTCCAGCCTAAAATGGAAGCTCAACCACTCGACGTGATCTACCAAGGCTGCGCCGACACAAAGCTTTGTTTCGGTGTCCCCCAAAACTGCATCGCTAAAGGCGACTGCAAAGCTATCATGGCAGTCTTCGTAGCTGGCGACAGATATACTTTCGAACTTCAGGCCCCAGGAAACCCTAAATACGTAGCCGCTGGCCTGAGCATGGATAATAAAATGGGAGATGACAGTGCCATGGAATGTGTCAGAAATGAGAATGGAAGAGTCAACTTATTCACGTCTTGGACTTATCCTAAAGCCGAACCTTACGTCAGCAGAACAGACTCCCCTCAAGAGATTGTGCAGTTGCTAGAATCTTCTGTCATTGATGGAAAACTGTACTGCAAGTTTAACAGGGATGTAGTCTCCGTTGTGAAGGGACAGACTTTCGACTTGGCGAACAATATGTACAATTTGATGGTCGTTGCCGGAAATTCCATGAAAGGTGAGTTCTTAAATCCTGTTCAAAAATTGAGGTCATGAGAACCATAGTGGCCTAACTAATTTTTTTAAAATATTGAGTTTATGATTTATTCCAGTTCAAATTGATCATTTTGATAGCACCAGAGTGGCCTAAAAGTGATACAACGAATATTCACTAGATGGTAACTTAATCACTGTTACAGTTTTTAGTCGTTGATTTAAACTTGAAGTGAATAGAAGAACTGGCCTAAATAAGATAGGATAATATTGTAAAAAAAATAGTTAGGCCACTATGGTTCTCATGGCCTCAATTGTTCTACTGTTAAGCCTCTCATGAAGGGGACCATAACATACAAATCTTGCACTGGGCATCTCTCTACATATAAGCGCCCAATACATCTTTGATCCGATTTTGGAGTATTTTGGGCAGTGCGATTTGAATAATGTGAATAAATATCAGAGCTGCTTACTGTGTATTGTATCTAGAAAATAAATCTGAATGGTTTTCCAAACTATTTTATATGAAAGTATTAAATTTTATTTAACTACTTTTCATAGCCTCCCTCGATTTCAAAGCCAAAAAAAAATATTCTAAGGGTCCAACCTACCTTGATCATGCTCATGAATCCTGTCCTTAAATAATTTTCTTACACTTGTTCGTAAAGGGAGAAGTAATTCTGCCGATTCATTGTTTCTCTCACTTCACTTGCCTTTTGAAAAGCGGACGGTATAATTTGTAATTTATAACAGCAGCAAGACTCTTACTACTAACGCTATACTAAGCACCTACCATCGTCTATTAAATACTAAAGCAGACACTATTACTTCCAGACGCAAACCGCGTAGGTTTCCACGACATAGCGTACGAAGCAACAGGCGCACCACAAGCGCTAGCGAACGTTGGTACCGCCGCCGCCAGCTCTAAAGTACTGCTCAAGTTGCACGGGTGCTGCATGTTGCTGGCGTGGCTAGGTACGGCTTCACTGGGAATTCTGCTGGCCAGGTAAATTATTGTCATTTTCTTCTTCAAATTGTTTTTTCTGAGGACCAATTTATTCTCCTAATTATATTAATTGTTCAATTGGTTCAAAACAAGGAGCAAATACTCGTTGGTTCGAAATGCAGTTTCGATCTAATGTCAGTGTCGTTCTCATTTCAAAAATGGTATTTTCCTAATTCAACTGTTATTTGAATTTGATTGGCATGTTATCGTGACTTATCGTAATTTGAATAATATGTCAACCTCGAACTATACGAGTCAAATTAGACGATAATGACATTAAATTAGCAGAATACCGATTCAGAGTCAATTCAAAATATAATCTCATTTCGTTAAAAATATAATTTCAATGTCATATAAAATACGAGAATTGGGCCTCTGAAGGTTGGTCTTCATGATAGAGACCTTCACAGGCCACTGCTAGATAAAGGCCTCCCCAAGTTGCGTCACAATTACATGTGAGTCATATGTAGGATCTGGCTTACGGCTGGCTGAACGGGTTGGCATAAAGCTTGACGGCTGTGGTTTGATGTCGAGTTTTCCACCTCTGTCCAAATTGTGTTGAATGTGGCTCAAGAAAGAGGTGCTTATATCTGGCACTACCGTGCCCCCGCCAAGTCGAGCAAAAAGCGGCAGGGCCGTACCATCCTTTTCTCGAAGCAGTTTAGACCATTTTCGACCCTCTATAACTTCGTGATGGATAAAAATAGAAGCCTGAATTTAAAACATTAAAGATTTGAATATTGATATTGTTCCGACTTGGTATTACCTACATGGATCTCACAACTTTTTACGGTAGAGAACTGAGTTTTGAGACTTGGTTTTTTGACATGTATTGTTTTTATGGGATATTTTCTGACAAACTACGTTTTAATAAAACCTTCTTCAGCTCCTCCCACTTCCTCCCCAAAACTAAATACTGGATTCGCCTCTAACTTGGTATACTTACCTATAGTTACTATATAGTCTGTTGAGTATTATAGTATTAGTACTATAATACTACCAAGGAGATAAAAAGGTGCAAAAGTAGGAACAAAGGACATTTAAAATTCCTTTTATCATCATCATCATTCTAGCGCTATCCCGGTCGTGCGCCAAGACTTTCGTCCTGGAACCCAGGGTCCGCTTTCCTGCTTAATCTTCTCCACTTCGCTCGGTCTTCGGCATCTCTGGTAGTAAGTCGATTGGCACGCAAATCAGATCTTACGACGTCAAGCCAGCATTTCTTAGGTATGCCACGTTTGCCGGGGCCCGTCGGTGGCGGTACGGCCAGACATTTATTTCCCACGTTAAGTGCCGGTTGTCGTAACACGTGGCCGTACCAGCATAGGCGACCCTCTTGCAGTTTATCCGCAATGTCACGGAGATGAAGACTGCCAAGGATGAGGGAGTTCTCTGCGTAATTATGGTCCATAATAAAATCCTTTTATCATTGGCCATCATCGAAACGCCTGTCATATGTACCCATAGACATAATTTGTATGTTACAGATACTTCAGACAGACCTGGGTCGGTAAGACGCTTGGCGGCAAGGACATTTGGTTTGCCGTAAGTATATATATTATAACAAAGAATAAACGTCGACATTACACCACGAACCTCCCTAATAATAACTCCTGCTGAAGTATTCGGTTTGAGGTCCTATATGAATATACTTGAATGAATCTAGGCAGGTCCTACAAAACAAGCACTTTATACGGACTGCCTCGTTGGTCTCGGACTGCCTCGTTGGTCTTGGACTGCCTCGTTGGTCTCGCGGCATAAATGTGCGCAGCTGCAGTTTTAAAATCTATGGTAGGACGAATAGCGACCAAATTGGGAACGTTATGTTGTCTCTGTTTACACTGAAATGTATGTATGTAATGTAGGTATATTATCTGTATATATAAAATCCTTGCGTTACTGACTGACTGACAGACAAGCTACAGCATGAAATTTGACACGTATGTTTCTTGAGGAACGTAGGGGTGCATTAAGAAGGGATTTCCCGAAATTCCCGCGGAATCGGGCAAAACGGGTAAAATAAAATAATATGCGGGCGTAGCTGCGGGCGTCCTCTAGTTATAGATAATTTTATGGTCTTAATATAAGTACCTACCTATTTCCTTTACAGTACCATCGCATATTCATGGTGGTGACCTGGTTGCTGACTATCATCGGCTTCATCCTGATCCTCATCGAAGTGGGCGGCTGGTCCACCACTGGAGATAACCCTCACGCCATCACCGGCATCGTGACAGTCATCCTGTGCTTCTTACAGCCTATTGGTAAGTTGATTTTGCCTTACAGAATTGTTGAGGTTATTTTGTCCAGGGTACAAAATGACGTTTTTAAGGCAAGAACTGATATTTCAACATCAGTTATCGATAATTACTACCGGACCGCCTGTCGACTATGCACAATCACTTGACCTGGGCACAGAATCTTCCATCTAAATAGTTGAAGAAACACCATACCTAACACGGTACCCTTGTCATAAAGTGTAGGTACTTTTCTAAATATCTGATCGGATATTTAAATACATGGTACATATTTGGTTTGGACATTTGGAACGGATGGATGAAAGAAGAAATACGAAAGAAGTGTATCGTGCGAGAATGAATGGAAATGTCGGTAGTGGACGCCTTAGGCGAACGTACGCCGACCAAATAGGTGACGTACTGAAAAAGGGCCAAATTAAAAGTACGCATAACCGACGCGCATGCATGATGAGGTTAATGAATGGGCATGTGTGCTTGTGTGTGTTAGGCACCTGCAATGGCGACCAGCTGAGCGGCGGCGGCGGTCAATACACGGAGAAAGTTAATTTCCAAAGAGTATGACTAGGAACATTATTTTAACTTTTAGTGACTTATTTTTTCATGTATGTACGAGGGTCAAACTGAAAGTTCTTAGAACTGGCCACTTATAAACAATATAATAAAAAAAATATTCTAAAATTTGAAAATAGAACTCTTTGCCAATATTACTGAGTATATATTTCATTCATTTGTCATTAGTTTTACGATTTGGCGGCAAATTGAAAATTGTCTGTGTCACGTCAACATGAATTTAACACGAGAAAATTTTCGTGCAATGATTTTTTATGACTTTCGATGTCATTTAAGTCAACAAGAAAGTTATGATAGACTACGATTGGCCTTTCACGATGAAGACCCATCTCGTGCGACTGTTTACAACTGGTTTAATGAGTTTAAACGTGGTCGCACTAATCTCACTGATGATGTACGTGAGGGACGGCCTTCTACGGCGACGACTGAAAATAACATCTGTGTTGTGCGGCGTATGATAGAGACTGACAAAAGAGTGACCTATCAGCAGATTCGGACAAGCTTAGGCATCGGTATGAGTCAAGTGCACAAAATCCTCCACGAACATTTAGCGGTCAGGAAGCTTTGCGCCCGGTGGATACCTCATAATTTGACTAAGGCTCAAAAACTCCATCGTGTGGATTGGTGCCGTAAAATGATTGAAAGATTTAACGGAGGTGACTCAAATGCTGTGTTCGACATACTAACAGGTGACGAAAGCTGGATTTACTGTTATGATCCTGAAACCAAAAGACAATCTGCTCAGTGGGTGTTTCCTTTCGAGGAGTTGCCAACTAAAGTGAAGAGAGATCGAAGTGCGGGAAAAAAATGGTGGCCTCGTTCTTTGGAAGGATAGGTCATTTCGCAACAATTGTGTTAGAGGATCAAAAAACAGTTTCTGCAGAATGGTACACTACCAATTGTTTGCCACTTGTCTTGGAAAAAGTTCGAGAGAAACGACCTCGCAGTAGGATCCTCCTTCACCACGACAACGCCTCGTCGCACACCGCCAAGCGAACGATCGACTATTTGGCGACATCAAACGTTGAATTACTGGGTCACCCGCCGTATAGCCCCAACCTCGCGCCTTGTGATTTTTATTTATTTCCAAAAATTAAAGAAAAACTTAAAGGAAAGCGGTTTATGAATGCTGAAGAAGCGGTGGCTGCGTATCGCGATGCCATTGAAGAGACCCCTAAGGACGAGTGGGCAAAGTGCTTTTCCCAGTGGTTCCATCGCATGCAGCGGTGTATTGACGTCAATGGACAATATTTTGAAAAGATATAATAAAACTAATAACTGGCTAATGTAATCAGTTTTTGATTTTCTAAGAACTTTCAGTTTGACCCTCGTATTTATATTCAGTTAGTTATAATAGTACCTATAGAGCGGTTTCAGATTAGCGCTTTATACGCGCGTATAAGCTCGTTTTTGGAAGCGCCTGTAGGCGCGTATAGGCTCGCCTTTTGACACACGCACAACTCGTACGAGCGTTGACGCGCGTCTAAGCTCGTATAAGCGCGAGCCGTCAAAATCCATGTTGACACTGACAAGATGTCACTACAGTTTCAAGCGAACACGCCGATATATGCCCATTTACGAGAGACCGGTATTTTGACGCGCGTAATGTAGCGCGCGTGTAAGCGCGTATGCAGAAACGACCGTATACGCGCAGAAAAATACGCTAATTTGAAACCGCCCATATTCACCCCTTAAGATATTTTGCAAATGCAAATAAACATTCTGTATTATATTTTATCTTTTTCATGATTGTATGTACCTAAAGCTTATTTTAATGCTCTGTGTTTGCAGGTGCTTTCTTCAGACCACACCCCGGCACTAAGATGCGCCCTTGGTTCAACTGGCTCCACTGGGGCGCGGGCAACGGCGCTCACATTCTCGGCAGTAAGTTAAACATTATTGGCCTTATTAGAAAATACAGACTGACTATAATATGAACTTTATTCTTGACTGAAATCTGGCAAAATTATCACTTATGTATGACATTATTAAGGCGTAGTTATTGAAGTTGGCACTGTTCGCATTTAGGCTAGTTATGCAATACTCATGGGCGTCGCCAAGGGGGGGCAGAGGGGGCAGTAGCCCCCCCCCCCCCCTAGAGATGCAAAAAAACCGTACATTTTTCTCAATACTTTTATCATTTTCTATATCAACTTGCCCTCCCCCCCCTTGGCCATCGGCTGGCGTTCTTGCCCCCCCTCTAGACAATCGGCTGACGACGCCCTTGGCAATACTTATAATATGCAAATTAAAACTCAGGTTAAAACTATTTTTTTTTAATATCTACATCTCTTAAATTCTTCACATTCAGATTTATTTTATTGCGATACGCCTTAATTTGGTATTTTAATTATTATTTTTTTATGTATTGACTGAAGCCCACCCAAGGCCATTTGGCGAATGGTGATAGCTTTTCGTTTCGTGTTATCAGTTATCAGTTTATCACCTCCCTTCTCATTGCCAGGTATAATTTATGTTAAAGATGAGCGATACGAATCGATATTATGCTGTATCGATACATAGCAATGCGATATATCGATATTTTGTATCGATACACAACCATACCATACGCATCGATATATCGTATCTCCAGGTAAATAATATCGAATCCATGTATATCCGCTTCAAAAATTCTGAAAAAGTGCATATTTTGGCCATTTCTACAATTTTGGATCCCAGGTTCAAGAAAATTTATTTCACAGACGCTCAGGCTTGTGCTAAAGCTTTAAATGATATATCAGATTATTTAAAGTCAACTGTTGCCACACCTTCTACTTCGTCTAGTGAATATCAAGAAATAAACGTTTCATCTACACAACAAAGCAATACAATATGGAAGTTCCACAAACAGTTGGTTTCTGAATCTTCAAAAAATGTACCTAGAGAAGGCATGGAAGACATTTTAAAATTGTATCTCAGAGAACCACATATGGACAGAAATGAAAATCCAATATTGTATTGGAACACTAGACTAAGTATTTGGCCTAATCTCAGTACTGTGGCTCTTCGATATTTATCCGTGGTTGCGACTTCAGTGCCATCGGAACGCTTGTTTTCTCTAGCCGGAAACACACTTTCAGATAAACGCAATCGCTTAAATCCGCAACGCCTGTCTAAACTCTTGTTTTTACGTAGCCTTACCGCCTCTCAATGGCAATGGTAAAATATTGTAATAGGTAGGTATAAATTCCATCTTTAAGAAATAAATTATTTGTAACTGCTTGAACTAATATACCTTTGTTTTATTTTAACCTGTTTAAAAATTGGATAAATATCGATATATCGCTACAAGACGTTGCGATATATCGCTGAATCGATACGATTGGTTGCGATGCGTATCGATACAAACGATTATTTTGGACATCTTTAATTTATGTATTTATTTTTAATTAATGCCTCACATTATCACTTATAACGATGTGCGGAGGGCTTCAAAAATACGAAGATCGTTGTCTTCAAATCGCCAACCGATATTTACTAGAGCACCCTACTCATTCAATCGCGGAGAATCTTAATAGCGCGATTCAGCCGACTAGTACAACGCCATCTATCAAGGTGACGAGGGAAAGTATGTGAGTACAGATTCCACCGCAAGATTTCTACGATAAATCAATAATTTGATAGGTTTAATAGTTAACCTGCGATTTAATAATACGAAGCCGCAATTGCGGTTGCCTATGAAAATACAGTTGCAAACTATTTTATATGTTTTGGGCGAACTTAGGTACCTCTATTATGAATTTACTAGAGGACGCCAGCAGCTACGCCTGCATTTTTTTTAAATTCAGCCATTTTGGCCGATCCCGTGGGAATTTCGGGAAATCCCTTCTTAGTGCACCCCTACGGTCCCCAAGGAACATACATGCCAAATTTCAGCTTCCTGCGCCCAATAGTTTCGGCTGTAGCGTGTCTGTCAGTCAGTCAGTAACGCAAGGATTTTATATATTAAGCTGACATATGGAGGAGGGGCATGAACTTGATGAAGAAACAGTTTTTCACGGGCAACTTGCACTGCAAAATCATTTGTCTTTAGAAAAAAACTGATGCTTTTGAGGAGACTCGAGTCCTAAGGGACGCCTCTTGCCATTTTCTAAACGGTAAATTACGTAAACCTATTTAGTTGACTAACTTGACTAAAGCAATTATTTTTCTTTGCAGTCGTGACGATATTCCTGGCCGTATACCTGCAGAAGGCGGAGCTGCCGTCATGGAGCGTGTACATCCTCGCCGCATTCGTTGCCTTCCACGTTGTTATGCATCTTGTACTCTCTGTAAGTATATTTAACTCTGGACTACGTTAGATTCTCGAGGCTTTGTACGAGTTTCACCAGATTATTTGTCACAAGTCACAACAATGCACAAATTGGTTCGCCTCGCTTCATTGCTTGCAGAAACTGTGGTAGCTTTTGCAGGACGATTCTTAAGTAGTGACCATAAGACAAGCTAGTACCTAGAGCTGGGGCTATATTAGGCGGTCCGACGACGGACGGGTAAAGAACCATCCAAAAATTATGTCGCACGATTTTTATGTTTTTTACCTCTCCCACCATGACCAAGTACCAATAGACACACCACATGGACCCCTGTATATGTGTGACCTAATTTGTGGATGGCCTCTAAGAGCCGCAGGAAGTGATTGAAGTTGGGGGACACGAGATCCGACTGGGTTAAGCTCTTAGAGCCCTAGTAAAGCCAACAGCGAACATCTTTCGGCTGAAATGATAAAACCTATTTGAAAACTGTTCCATTTGTAAGCACGAGATTCTTAGCACGCTAGCTTGCATGTAGACACACTTTAGGATAGAAAATAAAGCTTGGACCAAACATTTGATTGCCTAACCCATCACATTCGCTAACCTTGTATATCGCATGTCTGCAGCTGACAGTATGCGTGTCCGATGGTCGGATCAGCAATGGCCGCATCAACGCTTTCCCCATGAAGGACATGCTGGGTCATACGCGACAGCCTACGCAAGTCGACAGAAGCACGGATGCGCCGGTAAGTGGCCTTGCTTGCAGCACGATTTTTTTTTTCGAATAAACTTGTAGCCAGTTTGGATTCGGGGTTCTTTGCTTGTGCGAAAGTCTCCGACATGGCCTAATGATTCTCTGGACAGTCCGGAGACAAGAACCGGGACAGACAGCGCCACGGATCCGCCGAAGTACGATGGAGATCTGATAAAAATGCCACCGCAAGCGATTGCAACAGCAATGTCATTTCATACAGTCAAAATTTGACTAAAAAATATTGTTTACGTTAGTTTCGTACTTTCTCTGGTTTCATTGCAGTAATAACTCCTGTTACGGGTTGTGACTTGAGTGTATTTATATGTACCTACTCATGAATTTAGCCTAGAGTTCAAGTTCTGCGCCATGATTCCACGTGTTTAGTTCTTGCCCTCATTTATGAAATATAATACTGATTTGTGTTTATTTTTGGGTGGATACGACAATCCAATGGTCACTACCATTTTATATTATCATTGTGAGAAGGTGGCAATTTTAGAAGTTGTCGATTGGAGAAGTTGGTATTTTGAAAAGTTGTTGTTTCAATAAGATGGCATTTTGCGAAGTTGGCATTCAGAAGTGATAGATATACCTACCTACTATTACCTACCTGCTACACTTGGATCCTTTAAGCCACGGATTCTTAAACTTTTTGCAGTTACGGACCACTTCCAGAAGGTAAAAATTTCGATGGACCCCTACTTACGAAACATTTAGGGGAAAAACAAGCCTTATTTACATTAAAAATCACTTTCGCTGCCAGACGTTCGTCGCTGCTAGTTCGTTCAAGGCTTGAGTGTGATGCACAAATTCCAAATAAATATGATGAGTCTTAACTGAGCCACTGCTGACTCCTGTTACTCAAGCTACGGACCCCTAAGGGGTCCATGGAACCCGTTTTAAGAAACCCTGCTTTAAACTAATCTATTTATTTTGTTCGCAGTTCTCAAGTTTCCGGCGGCTGCTACTAGGACTGTACGCTCCAATAATCTTGATCTTCGCGATTGCGATGATCTGTCTAGTGGCGCTGGCGCCAATCACCGACGTTTACGACACGATCCTCGGCTCATAAAGTATTCGCTGACTACCCTCCTATAATACTACCCTTTGAACCATTCATCCCACTGCTGAATTTTGGGTTACCTTTTATAATCGAGCTAACTTATGACGATTTTTTGTTTGTTTTTTTTTGTTGGTCGTAAGAGACTTTCATGCAAGTTTCTTAGTAAACTTTCGATAACGTTAATTATAATTTATGACGTAGCGTCTGCTCTTGGCGCACCAACTTTTTGAAATGAAGATTTTTAAGGAACTTATTAAGATAATTTTTATGAATTATATATATCGCCATTTGATGGTTCTACCTTGATAATTTGGACTACCTAGTTTTGGAATTTAAATCTTGTATAATTGCTCATACAGTGAATCTGCCGCGCTTTTTGACAGTGGGTATGTGTAAAAAGGCGCTAAATTAATATTAAAATTGTTTTAGAAAAATATTAATGTCTGTATAAATAACTATAAGGTCTATCGTGTTAAATTTATTGACTAGGGAATAAGTTGATCTGTTGCACTGACTTAAAAGTCATCATGAATATCAAATTGCAAAGATAAAATTAAATACAATGGCATTGTATGTATGTTTAAGCATAGTTTTTAGATTTGCCATTTCTTAGTTGTCAACATTGTACTTACTGTAAAAATTTAGTACTACCCTCTAATCTAAAATACAGACAGCATAAAAAAAAATAAAAGTTGACGACAAATGGCTTAGTAAATTTACTTCCTTTTTCAAAAGTCTTTGCGTCCAATCATGCAGCTTGATTTATTATTCTAATGAATTACAACGATGATTAAAACTGTTGCACAATACCTAAGACAATAAGCACAAGCTTGAAATAAAGATTTTATATGTAAGTATTATGATTGTTTGTATTCATTTTTATTAGATGTACAAAATTCAAATTATAACGTCCGTCCATAACTTGTGATGTGATTTATGAAAATATTTGTCATTATACCAGTGAAATCGCCACTGCCCCAGGTCAAGATTGCCACTTAGACGGCATAAATTCTCTTGTAGAATTCACGAAACTAAAATAAGTCTAATGCTCATATACGAAAACATACTACAAGTAAAGGCTATGATGTTCTAGAAATATCAGACCATTCCATGTCCATCTCTTTCTAGTATCATCAAATAGAGCAAGAGAGCAGTTGACGAAACTCAGTTTCTGTAGGTACCTACAAAAGAAGTATGGAAAAGTATTTTTTTATCACAGTAAAAAAGTTTGTTGTCGTATTGCCAGGTGCTCTAATTGAAATATGACCAACATTTAAGTTACATGAATAAGATAGTTTTATGATGATAAATTGTTGAAATATTTTTTGTAGAATTTAAGTAATTTAATCAATTATTATAAGATATTAATGTAAATATAGTATTGAGAAAATAAAACTAATATAGAAAATATTTTGTTTCCATCCCTCATTTAAAAAAATTATAAAACCGTTTAAAAATCGATTCTTACAGGGCAGTAAGTATAAATTATAGGTTGCTGGCTTCTTCAGTGACTGACTATTTGCATGGCAAAGTGTGAATGTAAACAGAAAAAAAAAATATGACAAAGGATACCACATTTTTTTTTTTGTTTTACGAGGTGGAAAACCCCTTCGGATCTCAGACTCTTGGGGAAAAACCACCTCGGCTTTCTCATGTCCCGTGTGTCGGAGGGTCGGGTTTCGCCGAAGCATTCGTCGCAACCCCCCGACGGGTGTTGGCCCGCCAGATGGTCAGGCGGGCCCCGAACAAAACCCCCTTGGCGGCGGATGAAGGTTTTGGGCTCCGCCGCCAAAACACCCAGCGGCCGCCGAGGATAGGGAGCGCGGCAACGCAACACCGAGACGCCTCTCCTCCCGCGACCGCACCCAACTGCGAGGGACAGACAGTACTGTCCCCGGCACCCGCACTTTGGACGCATCCTACGCAGGCCTCACCCAAGCCCACGTGGAGCGTCTCCTTCCGGGATCCCGCTTAGCTTCACCGTGGGTGTACCTCAAACCCACGGTTACTGTGGAAGGGGGTTCCACGACAAGGTGGAGATCGCACGGGAGGGGGGGGAACATAGGATACCTAGATTTGCATATGCGACACCATTTAACGTCGAAAATTATGCGGCCAAAACCACAAAAGCACAGCTAACATAAAATATTGTTCACTGTTGTCGATTTTTAGGGTTCCGTACCAAAAAGGTAAAAAACGGTACCCTATTACTAAGCCTCCGCTGTCTGTCTGTCACCAGGCTGTACCTCATAAACCGTGATAGCTAGAAAGCTGAAATTTTCACAAATTATGTACCTATTTCGGTTGCCGCTATAACAACAAAAAAAAATGAAAATATGGGGGCTGGGGTCCCATACAACAAACGTGTTTTTTTCGTATTTTTTGCTCAAAATTACCAACGTTAACAGATAGACGCTTAAAATTTTCACAGAATATGTAGTTGTAAATTAGCTATCAAAATAAATCATTACTTAAATAAAAAAAGTTAATAATAAAGGGGGGCTCTCATACAACAAACGTAATTTTTAAGCAAGTTGTTACTCGATCTTAATAAACAGGTAGAAACTTAAAAAATATTTAAGTATACATACAACAAACATAATTTTCTTTTATTGATGATGGTACGCAAGCCTTCGTGTGCGAGTCCGACACGCACTTGCCCATTTTTTTTTTATTTACTTCGAAATGACATTTTTTAAATAATAAAAGGCTTTTTTAAATAATAAAGGGATTTTTTTAAATATATGAGAATAATAATTATAATATAGGTTTTTTACAAATTATATTGTTGAAATACTTGCATACCTTAATACTACTTACAATCAGTCATTCATTTTCAGACATCAACATTTTCCAATATTATGATCCTTATACAAATATTGTTAAAAATAATAATAAGAACACATATTGATTTTACATAGACTTACTAAACATTTACACTGTGTGTGTTTAGGGCCAGCATTCATTTAAAATTATGTTGAATTCACTGCACTGCAAAAATGTCAACACTTAACACTATGATTCATCTTTAGGTATTTGTGAATCTTCAACTGTCCTTGTAGCTGGTACATAAACTTTGAATGAAAACTCAGTACGTGGAAATGAACCCGGATTAACAACATGACAGTCTTTGTATGTCCTAGTGAATGGTTGGAAATGGTCGGCCACAACTACTAGATCTGGCAATGGATATAAATTTAAGGCACCTGCATGTCGCCAATAAACGGGCTGTACTCGTAAGGAGGTTGGGAGTAGACAACACTGACTCAGTAAAGTCTTAGTCAAATGGTCAGGTATGTCTCCAGTTTCTGGGAACCGTAAAGTATTTCTGCACAATTTCATCACCAAATCTTGTCTGAAAACTACAAATTCTTGAGTACAGTACTGTATGCGGCATGGATTTGTTGTGAAGATTACGTTATCACCAAGTTTTTTCTGTATCACATCAGTCAGATGGTTTGGAATTGGTGGTCGAGGCAGTACATCTGCAGCCGCTGGATCTGTTTTCCCGGGAACAAATATGAACTTACATTTTTCTTGTAAATTCTTAAATTGACAAATCAGGTCTGCCAGTTCATTTAAAGCTAGCTTAAACTCTTGCTTGTGTAAATATGTATAAGTGTATGATAGAAATTCACCCATAAAAACAAATGCTATTGGAGGGTACTCGTCAAATCCAGCAAAGAGTTTCTTCAAGTTGTCCATTACTTTAGCTAAATCCAGCCAAACTTCAGAAAGAAAAACAAATACACCATCTTGATTATCCTGCTCTATTTTTAAAAGAGCTTTAGAGTTCTTTAGCAATGATTTGGATTTACCACCAAATGTATTCAAGCTGCCAAAGTATGGAGCCGATTCTGCCCGACTTTCAACGGGAGGTTGAACAAGTCCTGTTACATAGAGCGTTTTATCTTCATAGTAGCCTTCAGCTAGCACAAAACTGTTTTCTGTGAACAAACCTGAATGATATCTTGCCTGTGATAGGTCTAACTGTATGGAACCAGTTGGATCTTCCAAATGGTGACTTCTTTCAACAATCTGTGACAGTAACCCTAGGACTACAACTTCATCAATTTTACTTGAACAACTCAACAAATATTCCACTTTACGTAACTGAAAGCACTTTTCGGTATCTGAGTTTGATAAAGGATCTTGAGAAAAGAGTTTGTTTCGAAGTGTCCTTTGCCAAATTGTTGTGTATCTGTCCAGCATATATTGAGCCTTCCACTTTGGTTCGGGATATAAGCACATATTATTACTTAGATCCTTCACGAATTTCTTTAATTCGTGGTCGTAGCACAGTTTTGGTATGCTGAATCCGTCGATCACGTTCAAAATAGTTTCGTTTTCTTCTAGCCCTGAAGTCGAGCATTCCCGGTACGCTGTTTCCAAGTGTTCCTTTTCCAAAATTGGTTGCGATAGACACTGATGGAGCAAGTGAGCAGTAAGCTTATCCAGTAACTTTTGTCGTTCAGCTGGAGACAATGGTAATATCTGTTCAGCCACGAACGTACTAGCCTCTCTTCGTATCGTAAATCCGCTTAGTTTGAATGCATTGTTGACTTCTGCCCGAGCTTTTTGTAAATCACCCATCTTGATTTGTTATTACCAAGTCAAATTGCAAGACAGTATTATATTTACTATACAATGGAATAGAAATTCGGCACTTCACGTAACTAATAACAAAAAGGCGCGAACGCACGCGGAAAATAAACTCCAAAACAACAGCTGACGGTGCTGACATTGTTGACATTTTTGACAAAACTTGCTTGTGACAATACAATTACATTTACAAATGTGTTAAGATTAATAATTACGAGAATAAAATTATAATGTATAATAGGGTATTATACATTATAATTTTATAACAAATTAATTCATGAATACAGACACCTAAATATTCTTAAATGATAATGTTTTTAACAAAAATATGTGGTATTCTTCTCCTGTATAAATTAGGATTGCAAATCAAGAATGTTCAAATCAATACTAGCCTTGTAAACAGCTCCTATAATACGTTTAGTTAACACTTCAAGCTTTATCTGCTGTGGTCATAGGTTTTTGATGAACACAAATATGTAGTGATAATAATATGAAATACCGGCAACTGATATGGAAAAATATAAGTTTATCAATTCTGGACAAAGCATATTTTCTCCAAGAATGAAATATTTTATTGAACCTATGATTTCAACGATTAGAGCCGCTACTAGCTCACGTATTTATATCGTGCACCTAAACGTAAGTCAGAAGTAGTCAGAGAAAGTCAGAACTGTCAAAACAAAATTTGGAAAGTCCGGTCGGTGATTCACCTTGTTACTGTAATTATATAAAATATCCACTTGAAAATATTTTCCGTAGTGTTTCGTATGTTGATGCGCCGATTGATCGTGCCGGCATATAATATTTTATTTCGACAAATTACCGTAAGTACATTTTGATTATTGTAAAATGATTTGTTACACAAATATGCATAAAAATTACGCGGAGTTTCTTTCTTTCTTGTACCGTTATAATTTTTTTCTTAGGTCAGTTTATTTGTAAATTTGTTGTAGATGTGTAATATTAGTGTATGGATAGTAAGGTACATAAGTCAATTATCTAATCGCAATCTTACTAGGTGTTTTATAAGAAAGTTGCCGTTTGTTTATTTGCGATCGGAACAAGTAGCGACGGGACTGTAATATGGTGCAACATTTACTGCTATCTGCAACTTATAGATAATGCATTATCATTGTTTAATCATTCTTTAAACAATATTGGCATTTTATTGTCAAAAAAATCGATCTCAGTAAATTATTTGACATACTTTGATTTATTTCAATTTTCAGGCAAAACCACAAAAGATGGATCTTTCAAAACAATTTCAAAACTTTGCTTGGTAAGTCATTATTAATCATTGCCTACTATGATTATTGGATTTTATTGTATCTAAAAATATTGCACAGTCGAAACACTCTCATGTTATCTATTTTTTAAATCATTAATTTATTGTCTGCAGTTGATGGACTAACATAACATAACTTCACGTCTTTTATCCCTGAAGATCCCTTCGGGGATAAAAGGTGTGAATATGATGATGTATGTTATATGTTATGTTATGAGGCAGAGATGTATTACACACCCAGGATCAATGGACTGGTTGACCTAATAAGTAGAATGTGTATACTTACAAACAAGTATAAGACTTTATGATTAAAACATGTATAAGTAATGCTCCTGAATATGTTCCAAGTTATGCATAAGCACCATCAATATAAACTTAAGTACTTTAATTTATTTTAAATGATATATAATTTCAAAAATAAGGTGTTAAGTACTTGCTTCTGTCTAACTGTAAATAACTATGTTGTTCAATTTCACTCATGAGGTCATTAGTCACCACATATGATATTTGTGACAACTTGCTCTATATATACTATGATGCAGGTATGGCAAGTGTATGCTATTCCAACCAAATAAATTAATGGTATGGTCTCAAGATAGTAGAGCCTTGCTGACTTCAGCATGAATGGGCCGGCTCGACCGGGGAATTACTACCCTCTCACAGAAAATCGACGTAAAGTAACCGTACCTAAACTGTTGCATTTCGTTCGGTGAGTGAGAGTGCCCGAGGCCCTATCCCCTATTCCTTCTCCCTCATCCCACTCCTCATCCTATCCCTTTTCCCAACCCCAAGGGGCAGCAACGCACTTGTGACTCCTGTGGTGTTGCTTGTGTCCATGGGCGGCGGTAATTGCTTACCATCAGGCAATCCGTCTGCTTGTTTGCCGCCTATTAACATAAAAAATAAAAAAAATAAAAATGGTATGGTAGCATAAGCATGGGCTGTTTCCAAAACTGGAAATAACCTGGCTGGGAATAACCTTTATCACTCAAGCCAACTCAGCTCTTCAAGGAAGGCCAGCAGACTTGATGTTGCCTACTGCTTCTCTCAGGGTACTGTGTCTGTAAATGGATGGTATCCATATTGTAAAATCAAGTCCATCTTGACATTATCCTTAGAAATCATACAATAAGATGTAGTAAAATCAAGTCCATATCCAATTTATTTTGTGGTGAAATTCTAAAAAAAACTGATTATAAAACTACTTTTTAATTTTTTATTAAGTACCAAATAGCAGTGCTTGTAAGTTCCAGGTGTTAGGTTAAAGATGGGTACATTTTAGAGTTCCATAGCCCAATGGCAAACACCTTATATTTCTAGCTTGTAAAATACTTGCAGATATTTTTTTTGCATTCTTAAACATGAAACACTACAAAGGAAATCGAAAATAATTGTGGTTTATATGTAATAATTTTAATTACACTTATTATTTTAATATTTGTAATCCCCAGTTCTTCATAGACCCATTGAGGAATTTTTATTCTGTCTTGGGGTATATGGCCATCCTGTATTTTAGTCAGTGTTGTTTGAAGTTATCTCTTTAAGCTGGTGTAGGTTCTCTAGCCTTGACTCTTCTCTTATGGTTGTGCTTTTCCATTTGTGCACTTTATATGTGCTTACTTTTGTCACGGTTTTCAAACTGCCTAGTGGTATATTTTTAGGATTTACCAATCCGCAGTAAATTCTCCCACAAGGCTCCATTTTCATAGAAAATCTGTTAGCTTTGGCTTCCATTAAATAGAACTCTTAAGGATATTGTGTCGCACAAATCGTTGTTGGGTCAGGAAGTTTTTTGTGTCTGTTACTTAAATAAATATAAGTTTGTAAAGGCCTCGGCGACACGGGATTTATGCCTAGTGCGGTAGTTGTGCATTTTTCAGAAAAACTAGAGCATGCCCACAGATTCCAGTACACCTTTTTAATAACCCAACGTTTCTTCCCGATCCTATGGGAATTTCGGGCAATCCTTTCTTAGTGCACGCCTACGATCCCCAGAGATACATGCAAATTGGAGGATGACGAAAGACTGACCAAGCAGATATATAAGAAGGATGATGAAAGTCTGAACAAGCAGATATATAAGGCAAGTGTTTATGGGAGAAGACAAAGGGGAAGACCTAGTCGGACGTTCTCTGACCAGACCGGAGACATCATAAAAACAGGACAGGTTAGAAGTACCCTGAACAGAAGAGCATGCATGAGGAATCTGATGGGAGTGAATGAAGCAAGAGAGATATGTCAGGATCGTTGCAAATGGCGTTCCGTAGTCTCTGCCTACCCCTCCGGGAAACAGGCGAGAGTCTATGTATGTACAGTCAAACAAGTCGGCGGTGGACCAGTTAGAAAAATTCCCTTGATTCGCTCATAGAGTCGAGGCACACTAGAAACTAGTTCTGTATACGAGTGTCAATGTGCCTGTAAAGTAGTACTGGAAGCGACGTTGTCTTGCTGAGCTGTTTTCGCCTTTATGGTGCAGGTACTAGCATCAAGCTTGGCCATTGTACAGTACATGCAAATTTAAGCTTCTTGCGCCTAATAATTTGGCCTGTGCCATGTCTGTCAGTCAGTCAATAACAAAAGAATATAATACAGATAGACCAATGTGCCCATCCGCAACTATATATTTAAGCTTGTATATTGTTGCGTAAAAACAGCAATACCGCGTCATGCCCATATCCTTGTTCATAACAGTATCTAGGTAAGTACTATCGGTGTTTTGAAATATTCGTAAAAAATGTATGACTAATATAAGGAAGATTATTTACTTTCATATAAAAAGTTGATGTGGGTTGTATTCTTTACATTGGCACATAAATTAGCAGACATCGCGGCGACTGCCAGCAGTCGCCATGCAGAACGCATACCTAAAGAGCAATACTTAAAGCCCATATTTGAATGATCTTTTGGTTGGATGTGAGGCGAGTCGTTTATGTGGGCTAAGACCTTTAGGGTTGAGCTACACATGACCTACAACTATCAGCACCGCATCGCACTTTCTTATGCTTCTATCCTTTCCTGTCACTTAGGACCGTCATTTACTAAGAGAGCACGCGTCAGCACGATCGATTCCGCGAATCGATCGTGCTGACGCGTTCCCTCTTTCTTTCTCGCTCTAGTAAATGACGGTCCTAAGTGACAGAAAAGGATAGAAGCATAGGAAAGTGCGATGCGGTGCTGATAGGTGTAGCTCAACCCTTACTGATAGAGGAGCATGCAATTTCGATCATGTTGAAACGTGTAAGTGTGCAAGATTTGGTGATGAGCGGTTCAGTAGTTTAGTCGTAAAAGCGTAAAAACAAACTCACATTAGCATTAACATATTATGTATAGGGAGAAGTCTCGTAACCCCGGACGTCACCTAGCGCCATTACACATTCCGACAAGTGATAAGGCTTACTAATCTAAAAATAAGTGAAAGAGGAGCTGAGGAATGCGCTGACAGTAAACTAATTGTATGTCCAGTACCAGGTGGCAGTAAACATAGTTGATATTCTTGATTCTGTTTATCTAGAGATCGTGTTATGTTTTTGTTGGTCAATTTTGTATTCATGATTTGTGGACTCAACAAAATTATTGGTAAGGTTACATTTCTTAGTCTTCAAGTAAAGTTTATTAAAGTATTTCAAAAACCTCAGGTGTCCGCCGCTACGGGACTTTTCCCTATTTAGTTTGAATGTAACTACTTTTATGCTCGCGAATTTGGGTTATTTTTATTATTTTTGTTCTTTAAAATAATCCTTGTTGAAAAGTAACTCCTTATAAGCTGTCTGCCAGTTTAAATCCAGTCTAAATCTCTTCTGTCGTTCCCGACATCCAGCTCGCAGGCACAGACATGCAAAATAAAATATAAATGATTTCTTTCACTTACTTTCATAGGGCGTTTAATGATAAAACTAGTTTTTCATATAACAGACATTTATTTACTGTGCCTATGCATGTCACGTCGCAGACGAACACAAACGAGCAAAAGTTTGATGCTTACAAAACTGAAAAGATCCTCAAGGGACTTATTCTACTGCCTTCGTAAAGAGCCTTTACGACCCGTTGACGAACAGCAGCTATTTCGATGTACATGTCGCGTTCTACTGCGTTGCGGCTGACGTCGCATCAGAGTTGAACGCGCCATGGACATCGGCCATCGTTATAGAGGGCACTTAAACGCAGGCTCTGTGAGATAAATTCTTTGTGTGAACTAAAGTACCTACGTACCTAACTACTTACAGTACTTACATATGACGCCAGTGGTATCATTGATTATTCTATCTTTGACTTTAGCCAAACTTTTATAGTTTACTTGGTTTGTGCTGGTCGGTCGGTATGTGAATATTTCGGTCACCACACCACATAGGTAAATCGTCATACTTTATTTATAACATAACAATACATAATTATCATGAAGTACAAAGTGTTCTAATGATAAGTGTAGTGATCATTGGGCACGGGCCTCGTCTCGCTATGAGAAGGGTAAGGCCATAGTCCACCACGCTGACCAAGGGCGACTTGGCAGACTTCACATGTCTGCCGAGAATTCTGACATGGTTCCCTCACGATCTTTTTTTTCGACGTTAAACAAGCGATAATTAACAATTTACGATGTAATGGGCTATATTGAGAAGGGCATGCCTATACTATACGACTGTCTATATCAGCGACTTTTTAACGGAGTTCCATGGTACCCTATGATTCCGTGGCAAGGATATCAGAGTTCCAAGCAATCACATTTGTAATTGTCCATTCAAATATAGCATTGCCTCTTTGAATGATTTGATTATCATCGCCATAAAATAAAGCAAATTTTTTTGAGAGATCCGCCCATAAAAGTTTAGGAATTATCGGTCTAGACAAAGGTGCTGCGCTAACAGGTATGTAGTTGAGCCTTGCTGATTTCAGCATGAATGGGCCGGCTTGACCAGGGAAGTACCTACTAATCTCTCACAGAAAATCGACGTAAAGTAATTCGTTCGGTGACTGAGAGTGCCGGAGGCCCTTATACCTTATTCCTTCTCCTTCATCCCACTCCTCATCCTATCCCTTTTCGCATCCCCGGGGGGGCGAGGACGCTCTTGTGACTCCCGTGGTGTTGCTTGTGTCCATGGGCGGCGGTAATAGCTTACCATCAGGCGATCCGAAAATAGAATGTATTTTATCTTCTTAATTTCAACATGACTTCAATTCTCTATTGCTACCTTTTTTTATGACCCTTCAAACTGAATAGGTACCTACTGCCTTTAAACCCAATAGGTTAACTTGCGAAAATATTCTATATAAGTAGTAGGTACATATTTGTATGACATATTTCTCATTAAGCACTTTAAAAGGAAAAATACGTGTTTGATACTGCTGACGTGTGTTTAGTTATAATATAAACAATAAACATCTCACACCACTCACACATGTTAGTTAATAATACGAGTTTCTTGTCACAATCACTTTTTCGTAATTAGTTAATTACTCCTTCGGGTTGTTATTAATCCATTTATGGATTATTAGACTGTGCAATTAATTCATCGTTTAGCAAATCATCAAATGTAAAATACACGCGGGCACAAACACGCATGACAATGAACTATGAAACGGCATTTAATGCATGTTTTGATATTTTTTTTTTATAGTCTCACGCCTGTTTCCCCGAAGGGGTAGGCAGAGGTGTAATATTACACCTACATTTCGCCATGAATTTTAGGTCCCACGTAATAGGGGGCGAGCCTACTGCCGTACCGGGCACATTACCAGACTCCGTGCTGCTACTGATAATTTCATAACGGAAAAACCCAATAACACTTTGCCCGACCCGGGAATCGAACCCGAGACCTCCCAATCCCACGCGCACATTTATGCCGACTATTAACGACTTTTGGTGGCAAGTATCTAAGCGTATTAGCAGAAAAGGACTTCTAACTGTGTCTTGCTGCACAGATTATTACCAAAGTCGACCAAATCCGATATCTATCTACCGAAACGATTGTTACGATCAATCGAACATGGTAAATTTTGAGGGCATCGCCCGCGAATTGTTTTTAGTACCCATGAGGCTAATGGCCCGGCTACACGCTCCGTCTTGCCTGCGCAGTCCGGTTTGTGCAGTCATGACTGTGCAAAAAGACGGAACACACTGTAGTGGCTAATGGCCCGGCTATACGCTCCGTCTTGCCTGCGCAGTCCGGTTTGTGCAGTCATGACTGTGCAAAAAGACGGAACACACTGTAGTGGCTAATGGCCCGGCTACACGCTCCGTCTTGCCTGCGATCATGCCTGTACAAACCTGTTTGCGCAGGTAAGTACAATCTCGAAAATAATTACGTCGGTCTGTTGCGCGGCTTGAATAACCGGCCACACGTTCAAGTAAAATCGTGCAAGTATAGTTTGCGTAGTCCAAATCTTCAGCATGTCGACGATCGCACAAGCCGCGCTTTCAGGACTGCGCGCGCTACCGTCTTACGGCCCTGTCACGACCTTGCCGCTCTGAGCGGCGGCTTAGCGCGGGGCGGCTAGCGGCAAGATCAAATGTATGAAGACGTTCGAAGCACGCCACGAGCCGCCGCGCACAGCGATAACGCGCGCGTTTTTTTTGGCGCGATTGGCTGCGCGGCGAGCGGCGCGGCGTGCGGTGCGGCGAGCGGCGGGAACAAATGTACTGCGACCGAGTCCGACGCCACGACTCCGAGCGGCACAGACAGCGTTACGCGAGGGACGAACTAAGCGGTTAAACTATTTGTTAAATATTTTGTGGCGGTAATGAATACGGAGACATTTAAAGTCGAAATTTTTAAACGGTCGCGTGTGTGGATAGCAACACATCCGCTGTATAAATACAAAAATGTTAATAAAACGTTGCGAGATGTAATGAAACAATGTTTTACAGAATGTAATGGTAGGTTTTAATATAAATCGCAAACATTAAAACATTGTGTAATGTACATATGTACCTATTTAGGTACAGACACAGCTACTATGAAAGTTAAAAGGTGATTTACCTACCTACTTAACGTAATCTACGTTGTGTAGGTACCTATTCAACGCCTCATTAATTGCGAATATGTATTATTCCTTTGATATAAAATACTTGTAAGAAATGAAGATCCAATGTCGACAATTTTGTAGGTATACCGTATAGTTACACAAAGATATTTTGGTTATCGCCATATTTATGGGTAACTCCGTCGGCCCAAATACGTCCACATTTGCCGCTGCGTTTACCGCTGCTGTAGGGTCGTGGCGTGCACGACGCTCTGCCGCGCCGCCCGCCGTGACGCGCGCCGCTTAGACCGATCTCGTGAACAGGCCCTTACCGTCCACACGCGCGCGCTTACCTGTGCAAACAGGTTTGTACAAGCATGACCGCAGGCAAGACGGAGCGTGTAGCCGGGCCATAACGCAACTGTGTTCGATGTTTAGATACAAATGAGGGTTTATCGTGAGATTATTCTCATATGAACATCTAGGGTCTTAGTATGAGTGTAGAAACTTGATTCCAATAAATACCCTAAACTTGACAGTTTAATCCGCTCGTGTTTCGGGAAATATGTAAGCTATCAGGGAGTTTACCAAAGGTATAGGCACCTTATACTAACACTGGAACGAGATCAGAGCTCAAACGTTGACCGAAACGACGAGATATTATGTGAAATGACTACAGTCGTATCAAACGCCTAGAACGACGGACGTCGATCGGTAAGATTTCTAAACTTGTCGTAATCCCTGTTACAACCGCTGTAATCTTCACCCGGGTCTTATGACCGCCAGTCAAATAGATCCTTTCTCATTTTACGACAACCCCGTCGTTTTCATTCTACATATAAGCTCGAACCAGATAGCGAACTATGAAAGGTTGAATGAAGACTGCCTGTATTGGATTGGGTTTTTTATATTGGGAACTTCTCAGTAGCAACACGACGTTAAAGATATGTTCGGTGGGTACTAAAAGGCTGTCATTCTATTATAAGAAACTATTACGATCTCTCGTAAACATTGTCATAAACTTTAGGTGGTATGTTTCTGTGTAAGGAGGAAAAGGCTAACTGTATATTGTGTCGTGGGAAACTAGGTTTACACTCACATTGTTTAAAACTATAACGGTAGTAATCCGAAATTCCCCAGTGAAATGTCTTATATGCCCATTAGGAATACTCATGGTGGAAAAATTGCTGTCATAATATTACCTGCCTTTTGTCCTAATGTTGATGGCTCTTCTGGACTTATTTGCTCGTGAAGTACTATACTATAAAGTCTAAATTGCAAAGCGAAGTTTCACGAGTTGCATATTTTTGCTAGGTATAGCGCATAATAAAGGTAAACGCAATTGCTTTAGCGGCACAAGATTTTGTCATACGATACCATGCTGGCCAGACGGGTTGGTTCATAAAGATACAATTTGATTAATTTAATATACTCATCGCTTCTTATATCTTCACGTTGTACCAGTGTAATGTCCACCTTCAGTGTGTCACAAAAGCCTACATTCGAATTGGAATTTGCAGGACAGTTTTGTCGCACAAGCGTTAATTGCAGTTTTATTTTTTGAGCTCACTTATTGCTGGCAATGACACAATGAACATACGGTCAATTTGACCGCATTAAAACACCACGCTGTGATTCAGACATGCGAAATTCTGTAAACTCGTTAATATGTATTGCTGTTCTCTTCTGTCCAGGTGTAAACCAGACTGGTGTTTCCCAAGCATGAGTAAGGAAACAAATGAGCTGCTCAAGCAATGCTCGGACATTCAAGAGGTGGAGGTAACGGATGATGTCGACGAAGTCATTGCGAGGAGTAAGGCGTTCCCAATACCGTTCCCTATTGAGACTGTCAGGTTAGAATATTACAACCATTATTATTTTTTTCGTCACTCGGTGGAAACTCAGTTTACAGGTCGTTTCGACTCCACCACTCGGCCGTATAGTGTGATCGAATGAACTGGGGGTTAGCAGAGGTGTGTGAGGCTCCATAAAAGCGTGCGGGGCATACGATATTCACTACGGTCCTGAATAGTGTGGTGTGGTCGCGAGCATCGCGTTAGCTTAATTTACTGTCCCGGGATTCGTAGATCAGACGGAGCCCGCCACTTGGTGCTGGCGGGCTCCGTCTGATCAACCTAAACTAAAAAAATTATGACTTGGACCGAAATGTATATTTGAGAGAAAAGACTAAAAATTGTAGATCTATCGGATGTCCTTATATTACAGTAAAATTAAAAAAAACAACTGCGCTAAAATCCGAATATTGTAGTTAATTTTAAAATTGTAGAATGCCTTCTTAGGCCTGACTGATGTTTTTAATTAGACTTCATCATGTTTTGTTTAATTTCAATGTACCGATGCCTTAGCGGAATTCCGAGTTTAATGTATCTATTTCGTACTCTGTTCTATTGCACAGGTTAGAAAAACTGAAAGTGCGGCGGCCTATAGAAAAACTAAAGAAGAATATAGTATCGACATACCCACTCATACATGAAAGAGTACTTCTGCTTATGACACACTTCTTAATATACAAAAGGTGAGTAGATATTGTATAATTAAGTTATATAATATATCTTTTGACAAAACACGTGTTAGACCGCGGTCCGAAATCCGAAGAATGTCGAGAATTTCTAATAGCGCGATTTAGGATCTACAATCGTTACATGTCTTAGTAGTTTCGTTACAGTCCGTTAGATGTCGCCAGAGTTTGTGTCTTTCTGTTCTTCATTAGATGGCATCAGTTGTTGAAGCGTGCTTACCGATACACTAATCTAGTTGTAAAATGAAAAATGTATTTAATTACGAAGGATGTCACCTAACAGATGTCCTACTACTGGAAGGCCCCTCCGGCTAATTAGTTGTAGCACTGAAATCTGAATTTCTATGAAGAGCACTTTCTCACTAACTTCTTAAGAGCGTTTAATCCGTCGGAGGCGATTTTGCGGGTTTTTATTGTTCTATTACGTTACGGATAAATAACAATTAATGGAAAAGATATGAAAAATATGAAAGTTCAGTTCTTTATCAAGAGAGTGCTAAAGATAAATATATGGGTTACTATAGTAAATATTTTAAAACGGATGAATTTAAAAAAGTCATTTTCGTAATTTCTGTAGTTTAGGCCAGCATTAATGGTCGCTAGTGCTATGAAAACTTATCATTCTATAATTCTGTAAATGTAAACTGTACGAGCAAAAGCTATACAAGCGAGTCCCTAAAAAAGAAATTGTACTTTCATTCATAATTTTCAAGAAAATCGGAGAACAAAACAGTGCATTTTGCTTAATTTTAGCCCGCAAATTTGCATTTATATCTAAAAAACTACTGTGATTATTAAAAAGATATATACATATTTAGAAATCTTAAGATTCATTTTAAGTCATATAAAAAAATTGGAATCTAAACTTTTCGTTTGTAATTAATATGATTTTTTTAAAAAGACCTATAAAACTCGAAGCGCGATGCTATGTCCGCCGGAGAACTACAGGCCCATCACTCTCCTCTCGACGACGTCCAAGGTGTTCGAGCGGCTGCTGCTGGCGAAGATCACCCCGCACCTCAGCCCGAGGCCCGAACAATTCGGGTTTCGCCAGGCACACTCCACCACGCTGCAGCTGACTCGCGTACTGGGCGAGATGGCCACGTGGATGAACAAGCGAGGCCACACGGTGACCGTGATGCTCGACATGGAGAAGGCGTTCGACAGGGTGTGGCATGACGGCCTCATCTACAAACTGTCGACGTCCACTATCCCACGACAACTCATCACGGTCATCGCATCATTTCTCCGAGGGAGAACCTTCCACGTGGCCGTCGAGGACGTCACGTCAGAGGAGAGGACCATCAAGGCCGGAGTCCCACAGGGGAGCTGTCTCTCCCCAGTTTTGTACGCCCACTACACGGACGACATCCCAGTAGTGGGCGACGTGAAGCTGGCGCTATTTGCGGACGACGCCGCGTACCTGTCCAGCTCACGGAACGCCAAACACGCTGCACGGAAGCTGAGCCCGACACTTGAAGCGCTCCCGGGCTGGCTGAAGAAGTGGAGGCTCAAGTGCAACGTGTCCAAGACCCAGGCTATGGTGACTGGACGGGTACAGTACCCGCCGTGCCTCAAGCTGATGGGGGAGGAAATCCCTTGGTCGCCGACGGTCAAGTACCTGGGCGTCACAATCGACCGGAACCTGACGATGTCACATCACGTCGGAACAATCGTCGCGAAGGCCCAGGTAGCCAGGGCGAAGCTTCGCCCGCTGCTGTCCTCGAGATTGCCGTTGAGAGCCAAGCTGGCCCTCTACAAAACTTACATCAGGTCGCGCCTCACCTATGCGGGGCCGGCCTGGTACAACATGACAGCGAGGACCACTCGGCAGCGACTGCAGCGGGTGGAGAACGTGTGCCTTCGCCTGGCGGTCGACGCGCCCAGGTACCTGAAAAACGCGACCATCCATCGGGACCTCAAATGGGAGCCGATCGAGGGATTCGTGAGCGGGCTGGCCCGGGGTATGTTCGAGCGAGCAGATCGCTCAGAGCATCCCCACCTAGTCAACATCGCTCCACTCCCCCATCCAGAGGCAACCAACCTCATCCGGAGGAGACTGAAGCGCCCCGCTCGGGAACTGATCCCAGTTCCCTCGAGCGGGGCTTCTTCTTCACCACCACCATCATCACCACATCAGCAAGATGACCAGCCGCCGCCCTCTCGCAGGCGACTAACTGGGCCTCTCCCAACGGAGACTCACCCGGTTGGTCAGCCTCGAGGGCGGCCAACCCATTGACCGGCCCATAGTAATGGGCCGCGTAGACAACCTCCTTAAGGAGTAAACCTCCCAAAGGTACCCCCACTACCCCGAAAGGGGTTGTGAGAAGAAGACCTACGATGTCCGCCATTCAGCGCTGAGCGCTCTCAGAGGACGGACCTGTCGCTCGCGTCCGCGTCCGCCATTTTACGTAAATATTGCATTCCAAAACGTTTATAGCGCGGCTAAAGCATCTTGATCCTTATTTTTTTCTCAACGTATTTTTTTTTATAAATATGAAAAGTTGATGTACTTAACTTTATTTATGTATTACGTATTAAACTAGTGTGTTAGTCGAGACATCTGGAGTCTAGTGGTTACTGGTTAGTATAGTAGCGCGGTCAACTAGGGGCTGGGCGAGACTGACAGAAACGGACCGTTAGATATAATACCTTGCTGCAAAAATCAAGTGGCAATATACAGTATAAACAGGTACAGTAGTTAGACGCATTTGATCTTTGATGGGTGACCATGGGATTGGCTTGCAGAGCCTTTATCGCAGGTTTATTTTCGTACAAACTACATAAGTTAAGGTAAAGTAATTGACATCACGGTCATAGTATGGATGGGTGACCGACTGATGAATTTACAGAGCCCATGTATGAGGTTCTTAATGGGGGCAAAATTATGGTTATTTTTAAGCTAGGACGCGCCGTCGTTAGCATGATACCAATGTAATAGGTATTTACCTAAAACGTACTATGCAATGCAATTAAAAGCACACTTGAATCGTATATTATCTTACAAACCACCGCAGCTCAGCTGATCCCCACGAGCTCGCATTGCAGGTACCTAACACACACAAGCCCACCTACCTACTGTGCAGTCTTATTCTGCACCAGTTAACAGTTTATTTTGACTCAATTCTTCTAACTATATTTGTTCAAAATGCAGTTTCGATCTAATGTCAGTGTCATACTCATGTCACAAATGGTATTCTCCTAAATAAACTGATGTTGGAATGTTATCGTGACTAGATCGTTAATTGAACAATGTCATCATCATCGTTCTAGCATACCGTGGATTCGAACCCGATACCTTCTGTATAGCAGTCCGTTGGTATCTCCAGTAGGCTATCGCTGCCTGTTGTTAATTAAACAATGTGTCAACGTCAGTGAGAACAATAGAAGTCAAATTATAGTTGGTGCTACGAGAAGATAGACTTTTTGTAAACAAATTTTCGAACAGTTGCGTTTTAGATTTTATGCTTCTGAACAGTCTTTTTTTTCAATGCCTAATTATGCCACAATGTTTTTAAATTTATATTGTTAAATTTTACTGAAATAAAAATATTTGATTTTGTATTTTAGTGGTCGAATGTTCATAAATTGGCCGTTTTTTTTGTTGTTTTACACGTAATAATCTGTAAATTAATGAAAAATAGAGTACCATGTATGTTAAATTATAGAGTAGGTACATACATGTTACTTTATTATTGACACGATTTTTAAAAAATCACTACGCAATAAATAATATTGCTCAAAGTAGCATATCTATTCTAAAATATTAAATTATTGACCAACAATGAATAATATAACAGATAACTAGCTAATACATTGCATAAATATTTCTAGGCATAAAGATTTTACGTTGTCTGTGAATGAAATCGTCAGAATGAACTTAAACAAAAACCATTAAACGTTACGGTAGTCTGAAAACGCAATTTCTTTTTTAGGTATAAATAATTTTCTGCCATCTGATATTCTGCATGCGCTTTTTCGAGATGCCGGCAGCGAGAAGAGCGTTGCAATCCTATAAACTTGTATTTAACTTAACACCAACCCCTTCCTGATAACTAAAAATTTAATTTTGTCCTCTGATAAAAAGATGTTAAGCCCAAGAATGTATCATTTCAATGAACTAACGCCAAATGTTGACACTCTAGGCGTCAGTACCTCAAAACATTAAAAGATCCGGTTGACAGCGCATAATATCGATAAAAACCCGATCCATTGACATATTAGTTTCCAATGACACGTATCTATGTATAGGTCGGTTCACGAAAGTTGACCAGAAATGGCGGCCGTCGCGCATATGTACATTCGTGCACCAATGGCGTGGCTCCATTCTTGACGCATTTAGGGAATGCGTCAAGAACGGAGCCACACCATTGGCATTCCACCCGCGCCTCACCCCGCACCTCCACGGAGACCTAAAAAATGATTTCTGCGCAGTGGTCATCTTTCGTGAACCCGACCTTATACCGTTGCGCTCATTGATTTGAAATTATTTGTTTTTGACAGAACTATCGCTAAGTCACTTAGTAAAAATTCTTTGTTTACAAAATGTCTATGTTCTCGTGACACGGACTCTAGGTGATAATGACATTTAAATTAGAAGAATACCAATTCTGAGTCAATTTAAAATCTAATCTCATTTCGTTCAAAATATAATTTCAATGTCATATAAAATACGAGAATTGGCCTTATCTATGTAAAATTTTATAAAAAGAGGTATTTATATCATCGCAAACTGTGTGAAATAATTTTAGGTGAATATGTATTGTATAATTACAATATTTTGTAAATACAAATCAACATATTGTATATTTTTTTCTTTCTTTTAATTAATTAAGTATTTTCTTTTACCCGACTCTTTTGGTTTTGTATTTAGTGTCATTCGTGGGTTTTCATGCATTAATAACAAAATAGATGTATATTTGAAATGTAACAATTATGTAGATGACAATTATAAATTATTTCTATCATATAATAAAACTGCACCAAATTATTATAAATAGTCGTTGTTATCCTGAGGAACATCATCCTACTAAACAAATATGTAATATGTATCTTTATTTGATACCTTTAAATGCATTTGCATTGAAAATAATTAATTTGAATACTTTTATTTCATAATCGACGTATTACATAAACGAATACTGTTCATGTATGGCAAGAAGGATCAAGATTATTATTCCACGCGATACCGTCATAGTGCGCCGGGTCTCGCATGCGCGGTGTGCGGGCGACCGCGGTGCTATAAAAACCTAAACTCGAGCCGCCGCTCGAGGCGTATACGCTCTTAATACGAGCATTTATCGAATTGAGCACATCTCAAAAATGAGCTTTTTGACTTGAAAATGTTTATAATTAAAGTCCATCTGTTCTCGCTCTCTTCTCAGTACTCTTTCAGAGTGGAGGCGGCGCGGGTGCTAGCGCGGGCGCGTGTAATTCAAATGTATGCAGACGCCCTTTGTGTTCACAGTGCGCGCGCGAGCCGCGCGTCTTCATGTGGCGGGCGCGCGCGCGGCTGGCGCGGGTGTTTCTAATGGCTCAGTCTGCCCGTATCGTTCACACTGATATAGCGTCTGTTAGGTGACTACGCGTGTGGTTCTCAACCATTCTGATTCACCCGCCGAAACGTCGTGATATCAATACGGATGCCGAATCATGGATATCAATACAGAAGGATTTATATCTGCAGTACAACATCGCACTGCTATTTGTCAAAGCAAACATATGCAACATTTAAATAGGACAGCCATAAATAAATTATGGGAAGAAATAAAACAATTGTTTGGAAGAATTTATCGGCATATGTCCGTAAATCAGCGTATAATAGGTACATAAAATTCACCAAACTTTTCTCTTCCTTTATTTAAACCATGTGTGCCAAACTTCAATTATATAGCAATTGCCATTTCAAGTATGAATTTTCCATTAATAAAAGCAAATCTTCATCCATGCCTTCTAAATACGTAGTAGCTCAAAGTTTGAGAACAACCAAACACATGTGCAATGACACTCGAAGCTCGCTCGGCACTGTGAATACGTCTGCGTATTTTGTAGTACAGCCTACACTGTTTCGTATTGCGGGCGCTCGGGTCTTGGCGTCTGCGCCAAGACCCGAGCGTCCGCGTCCGCGCCCGCGCCCGCGCCCGCACCCGCTAGTGTAGTCTGATTGAGCACTCAGCTTTACCAACGACTGGACTGGTATCTCCGTTTCTATGGTTCCAATCACTTCAACACCTATTATAAAAATTGAAGATAAAAAAAATTGCCACAACTTTTGTCTCAACTCTTTTTCTGTACGCTCAACCCTTTTCGAGATAGAGAGGGAAGAGCACCCAGCGCTCAGGCATATATACTGTTATACAAGGTCAACCGTGAATCTCGGTGAATAATACCTTGTATATAGTTACTAAATCATTAAAATATTATCAACAATAAATAATTTGTATTATTTATTAGTTAATACATTGTATTGAATATAATTATCATATGTATATATATATATATATATATATATACACAACGTGTAATGGAAATAACGCACATCCTCAGACACCCCAATTAGAAAACCTTGTTACAATCATAATGCATGCATTGAAATATTTTTTTTATTTGCGTAAATAATGTTTTTTAAAGAAAGTATTAACTCAATTAAAAGTGAAAATCGTGGTCACTCTAAATCTGCGCACGCACACACAACGAAACGGTTGCTATGGTAAACAAACAACAGCGATCTGATAGGAACGAAACACGATACGATATAACAAAATGTAGGTATGAAATTCAGTCTGTAAACCACACTCTGATAGAGTGGGGTTTACAAAAATGATGTTTGAACAATTTGTCGGCTACTGTTGATATTACCAAAGATATTATGAGTCTTTCTTTCCATCACACTTTTAAGCTATAGTGTGGACAGTCGAATCATTTATTGTTTGTTATTAATATGCACGATCTATTGTTTCTTAACATCGTAAGTGACTATTGTGACTATCTTAACTTAATCAGATAAAATAAAAGAATATCAATGAGAGAAATAAACAAGAACGGCGTGTTTAAAGTTGTCTTGTGAATCTAAATACTTACAATAATAGAATAATAAAACAACTTACAGGCTTAAATCACATTTCTTTCGTCCACGTAGCACTTCAGTATTTCCTCACAAATTACATCTTTTCACTGTTTCAAAAGCAGCTAGTATCTTAATTAATTAACTACTCGGCACTTTTTCTGTCGTCACAATAAACTGGTGATTTAATATTTCTCCACAATGAGAAAGTCCATGGGTGACAAGTAAACATCAAGATGATGTTGAACTTTTCACTTTGTTGTTGAATGATTAAATTATACACCATTACACATTTTGTAAACAAGTGAACTTTTAAAAAGGTTTTCACAGCACTCACTGATAGAATCAGATAGATATTCCCGGTTGTACTTGTCATAACATGTCTAAGCGCATCGCCCGCTGCGCTTGTCATGCGCCAGCGCGAGCGAGACATTACGTCTCGCTCTTTCCCGTTGTTTATTACCTACGTTAGTGAAAGATAGATGATAGACATTTTGGTGGTCAATTGTGTGCTATTGTCTTTTGCCGTCTATTGTGTTGTATTAATGTGTGCGTTTGTGTAAGTCAACGTGAAACCATATTACAAATGCATTAAAAAATAAGCCGTTCTGCTTTGATTTAAGGTTTATTTTCGAATAGCTCAATTTTTTTTTTAATTGTGTTGTTTTAATGTGTGCGTTTGTGTAAGTCAACGTGGAACCATTTAACAAATGCATTTAAAAATAAGCCGTTCTGCTTTGATTTAAGGTTTATTTTCGAATAGCTCAATTTTAAAAAATATGAGTGACTACAATTTACGTTATTTTAATTATTTTAAGACTAAAAATAAACAATATTAAAAATGACGGAAGTGGATTCAGTTGCCGATTCTGAACAAAGTACTTTCAAGATGTGCATTAAACTTGTTACATGTTGTATATATGTATATATATATATATATATATATATATATATATATATATATATATATATACAGATTGTAAATAGAGAAACGCATCTTATTAGCAGTATATAATACTCCGAAATCTGAAAATAATATTGATCATCACAGATACATTCAATTCATTAAATCTACTAAACTTCTTAAACCTGTCCAGTTATCTAAGAGAGCCCGCAGACATACAATTGGTAGGTGTAATTACTTATGCTAGCCCGCACATCTTCTCCAACTAAATCGTCCAACTAATTAATTGGATACCGATCGTATCAGAACCGAGATTCCCTTCCGCACAATTAAAAAGTTGTCCAACTAAATTATAGAAGTACGCAATTTAGTCGTTCGATAGTCGGCCAACTTACAATTGTAAGTATGCGGGCTCTCTAATCTTCCACCAACAAGTGCAGCAGCTCATCAACACATAAATCGTGTTTATTACCAAATTCAAAAATGTGTTGAACATGATTTAGAACCTCAAGAATGGGGCTGGGTACTCCAAAATAATACAAGGTATTATTCACCGAGATTCACGGTTGACCTTGTATAACAGTGTATATGCCTGAGCGCTGGGGGCTCTCCGCTCTCTGTCTCGAAAAGGGTTCAGCGTACAGAAAAAGAGTTGAGACAAAAGTTGAGGCAAGTTTTTTTTCTTCAATTTTCATAATAGGTGTTGAAGTGATTGGAACCATAGAAACGGAGATAATTGCAAAAGACCTATTTTCGTGACCTTTGACCTCAAATAACTTACGACGCAGACACGAGATAATATGAGACTTTTGAGACAACTTATAGAACGCCAAAATGAAGCTGTATACGAGTTTCCAGCTTATTATCTCCACTTCCGAGATTCACCCCTTTTCTTGCCTAAAGTGACTGGACTATATTGGTTACTAGAAAAAAAGGTACGTTGTATATATCCCGAAAGACAATTTAAATTTAGTAAAACAATGTGGACATGCAGCGTTCGTTACGTTGCCTATCCAATTTTAATTTAATTTGGCAGCTGATTGACCTACATTAGCTATGTTAGGGTTTCACCGAGGCTTAAGCATTATTTGATTTGTGCGTTCATTTGAAATGTATAAGTCAAATTGAGCAAAATGTGTACGTGGAAAATTGAAAGTAATCAGTTTTGTAACTGTTGATAAATTTCGAGTGGATTTAGAATGCAAAATCTCACTATCCCATATTATAATGTGGCTGTCATAAAAGATGACTATGGCAAATACACGAAGATGGTTTTGCATACGAGTACCTATCAATGTGCGCGTAAAGTACCATTGGAAGCGACGATGTCTTGCTGAGCGATACTCGCCCTTATGGTGGTCTAGCGTGAAGTTGTTCGACCAACCCGTCTGACCAGCGTGGTATAGTACTCCAAATCCTCCAATTAACTCCCAATGCTTCTGTGAAGCCGATTAGGAGAGGCATTAGTCCAGTCGTGGACTGTGAAAGGCTGTACAGTCATCATCCTCCTAGCGTTTATCCCAGTTGGAACACGGGGTCCGCTTTCTAGTCTAACCGAATTTGGCTGAATATTAGCTTTTACACAGAGCGACTGACTGTCTGACCTCCGCAAACCAAAGGGCTAGCTGTATTCCATGGTTTAGACTATTTTTTTTTTAATTGGGACTAATCCCACCCTCATTCCCACTACTGTGTCACCTGTGTAGCCAGGTTCAGCAGCAGTGACCATTGATGACAACGAGTTTTGACACTCGTGAAGTCCCGGGGAAAGTTAAACTGTCTTGGAACCCGCAACGAACTTAATCAGAAGTATATTGGAGGAGTTGGAAAATGAATAATCCACTTCCCTCCTTAGCAAAGCGGAAGACAAGCAACGAAGAGATATAGTGATGAGAAAAGATAAGCCCCACGGACATGAGCATTAAGGGGGCCTAAATTGTGAACTATGCCTGTTTCCAGTAATATGTATGGCAGAAACGCCTAAACGCACAGAAATTCGTCCTACTTGCCACAAGATCCGTATAGTACACTACTCCAGAAGTTACCTCTAATTCGTTAAGCATGATATTACGTTCAATTTGCCAAAGACTACACTCCCATAGAATGTGATGAGCAGATTGTTCATAATTGTTGCCAGATGTTGAACATTGGCATAACGGTGAATCAACTAGCTTAAATGAATACAACTTGCTCTTAAAGTTGCCATGACCTGTAAGAAATTGGGCTACACAGTGATCCACCTCCAACCAGTTCCTCGCCAGTCGCTCTCAGACGCATGGGAAGAACTGGTAGAGGTGACGGCCCTTAGTTGATGTGTTCCAGCGACATTGCCATTCATCAAGAAGAATGTCATAGACTGTGGATTGATGGTTTAACAATCTAGCGATCTTATGTCTGTCGCGCGGAGCTAGAAAATTTAGATCCATGTTATCTCGTGTCACGTAATACATTGCTGCTCGTCTTTGTGCCTCAAGATCGACTGGAAATACACCTGCCAGTACTGGCAAAGCTCCAGTACTAACTGTCCTATAAGCCTTGCACAAAAATATCAACGCGAGACGTTGACTTTGTAGCATTTTACGTCGTACTGCACCGATAGTAGCTCTATCAGCCCATGCAGGCGCACCATAACACATACAACCCAGATATGTTTCTGGTTTAGACTAGTGTCAGTTTGTTTACTAGTACTGACTCCCTATAACGACTGTCAAAGATCTTCATGACAGCCGAGACCAACGGCTTAACTTGCTCTCCGAGGCACGGGGCAAGCGATAATTTACAATTTAATTCGCACATAACTCCAAAAAGTCATTGGTGCGCGCCGTGGATTCGAACCCGATACCATCTGCATGGCAGTTCCTTGGCATCTCCAATAGGCTATTGCTGCTTAATGGCTGTGAAAGGCTGTACAGTAGAAGAAGAAAATTAATTTCATGTTCACAGCTTCTTCTACCTTAGTTTAGGCCCTTTAATGATATCAGTAAAAATAGTACTACCCGTTCGGATGAAAAACGGGATTTGAATGGCGCCATAATTATAATTATTTTACTTAATTAGTATCATATCTAGTGGATAAAATAGCGAAGTAGCCAAAGGTAAGCAGTTCAATTAGTTAAGGAATCGTTAGTGTTTTTTTACATAGTATGCAGACGGAAACTGGGTTATGACCCCATTTCTAATCCCATTATTTATCTTAACCAATGATGTTCCAAAGTAAAAAGTAGATAAGTTATAGGCGTACCAAGAGCAGGACGCTAAACATAAGCCAGTTGGCAAGTCTGACATGTGGTGTGTGACGTCGCGAGCCGGCGTCAAAGTGAAACTGACACATCTTGTCAACCAAAAATAAAATATGGAGTTATCGATGTGTGCGTTAATGTACCGTTTCTACCTTTTTCTTATTATATCGTTGATCTGAACGGATAGTATAAACATACATACCTATAATGATCGATTGATTGATTTTGATTTCCAGAGAATTCGGCAGCACTATAGAGAAAGAATTCTACAAGGATATGGGAATAGCAGACTTGATTGACAGGATATTAAAGAAGAGAGCCATTTCCTTCGTTGGAGCCAAAGACGCCTATATGCTCATGTCGGGAGAGGAAGGGTAAGAAATGAACCTTAAAGTTATAATGCTATAGGGTGGTTTTTTATTGCAATGCCTTTCAACTACGTTATTTACTTTTGAATGTCACAATGATCATTGGATGACTAAGACGTATAGGTATGTAGTCGAAAGATATGAAACAATTTTAAAATTGCCCTGTAATAATTTCATCCATATACATTCATCAGCCTATGTCAGTCTATTGCTTCATCACATTATCACTACATACAATACACATTTGGTAAAATACATTACGGTAATCGCACAAAGTTTTGCTCTAGATGGCGCCACTCGTACGGCAAACAGAATTTGGTTGCTATTGCACTATCTGTTATATCTCAATTATATACATTATTTCCTATTTTTAATTCTACGACAAAAGGCTTGTGTCCTGAAATGTAATTAGCGATTGATTCGTTCCTTTATTAGATGTTAAACTGAAATACTTACCTGATTTTTTCTTCAAACATCGATCAGCAACATTACTAATTACGGCTTTTTAAAAACCTTTTTGAATTTGACATGAAAACGCTGGAAACCATCATGGCGGTTGTGTGATATCACTAAGTGCAAAACAAAACAAACCGTGAATGAAGTCTGGTCTGATGTACCCACTTTTATTTTGTTATAATTATTCGATTTGACAGGTAGAAAGTTTGACGTTTTAGTTGTATTTACTACTAAAACGTCAACAACATGAATGGCGGAAGTACTGTTTGACGTAATGCTCTCTGATTGGTGTTCACTGTCACAAGAATAAATACATTATTTTTAGTTTTAGAATCCTAAAAATAAAATTAATCTTACCTTTTTATAATAAATAATAAACTTTATTGACATCTTAAAATCCTAATGAATCTATAAATACTACAATCAAACCGATTTATTCTTAGTGGACACAAGCCTAATGTCAGTAGCGGTAATTAAGACATAAAATTAAAGTATTAATTATTTTCATTCTATATCTGCAGCATATTAATTGGTGTTTAATTTAAAAGCTAAACAAACATTTCTTCTCATTGTCTTGCTTGTGGCGCTACCTGGTGAAAAAACTTTCACCTCCTTAGCTTTCGGGATACTACATCATTCACAAGGTTAAAAAAAAATTATCATCTTACTGAATATAAAAACAAATATCAATATTCAGTTGTACGAAGATCAATACAATGCATTTGATATTCATTACACTGAACATAAAAACTTCAATTTTGATATTCATCTTTTAAAATGTTAAAAAATAAAACAGTTTTGATACGAATTACTTAATAAGAACCTATGCCTACAAGGTACGGTTTCACCAAGGGCAACAAGAGGCCCACCCCGCCGCCCGCCAAGCGAAGCCGCAAGGAGCCCGCCACCAGAGGTCGGGCAAGGGGCAGGTTCCATCGTGATACCTCTCACTTCATTTGGTACACACATTTTTTTATACCACAGGTGAAACAGATATTCAAAATGGCTGGTAAAGATGCGTTACAGTGACAGTTACACTAACAGACATTTATATAGATTTTTGATTGCAGTCATATTATGATAACTAACACTTAATTTGCTGCACACATTTTTTTTATAAAGTGACAATAAGTGACTGTACAAAAAGATGAAACAGATATCCAAAATGGCAGGCAGTATGCTCGCTTCATTAGGTACACACATTTTTTTGTCCCTCTACTCCACTTTTGTCCGTGACTACAAGCAGGTGAAACAGATACAGATATTTGGTATACCTTCATCTTTTTTATACTGTGACAATACACACAGGTGAAACAGAAATCCAAAATGGCAGAGAATGTCTTCTCTCCATTTGGTACACACATTTTTTTTTACACTGAGAGTACACACATATATCCAAAATGGTAGAAAGAATGCTTTACAATTTACATTGACAGTTACAGGCATTTTAATGTTTGGTTGCAGTCTTATGGTAAGTTACGCGATATCTCTCACTTCATTTAGTAAACATATTTTTATACTGTGACAATACATACTGGTTGCCTAAATGGCAGAAAGGATATATACAGGTGAAACAGATATCCAAAATGGCCGAAATGAGGCCTTACATTGACAGTTACACTAACAGACTTTCAAATACATTCTTGGTTGCAGTCATATGGTATGTCAATATCAAACTGCCTTTACAGATCACGACTGTTGATATTGCTTTAACAAGAAATTCTCCCCCCTTTTTTTTGGGAGAGGGGATGGGCCTCACACGAAAAAGAAAGAAATAGAGGCCTCTTTTTTCTCTGACAATTATGTTCAGCATCTGAGTTGTCAACTCTTAAAGAATTGACGATTATTTAAACTTATCCAATAGGCGAGTAGTCTATTTTATCCTTATTTAAACCTATTTAAAATATGGTAATAGCATAGAAAAAGGAAAAATAAACTCAGCCAACAGCCATTTTTTGTACTTTTGCTGAGTAAAGCTGTTTCTAAATGTCACTGATTTAAATATCAACAGCGATATCCCGGTCGAGTATTCGTTAAAATTACGTGAGATGTCGACGGTCACAGTGTCGCCCTCTACACAACGTTTATAATTTCGGACAGACACTCAGCGAAATAAATCATTCCTCTCTACTCTAAGGCTGCCTGGAAGAGATTGCTTTTAGTCATATACATATAACACCTTTTATTTTATTTATTTATTTTTTATTTAGGTATAGTCTCAGGCCTGTATCCCCAAAGGGGTAGGCAAAGGTGTAAATATTACACCTACATTTCGCTATGATTTTTTTTAGGTCCCATGTAATAGGGGGCGAGCCTATTGCCGTTACCGGGCACATCACCAGACTCCGGGCTGCTACTGAGTATTCGGAAAAACCCAGTAACACTTTTGCCCGACCCAGAAACCTGGGACCTCTGATCAGCAGTCGCATACGCTATCCACTGGACCACGGAGGCAGTCATATCACAGAGCACACACAGGCAGTCACATATAAAACAGCCTTTTGAAAAATGATTTGTCAAATCATTTTTCAAAAGGCGAAAGCAAATATAAACAAATTCGCCTTTTATTTTACAAATGTTTACGCGATATAGATATGTAAATTCGCAAACTTTTCAAAATTTAAAAAATAAAGACAAAATGAATAAAATCCTCGTAATTTCTTATTTCAGGGCTGGCAACTGGGAGACAATAGGTACAATGCAGCAGAAACCACCGTTAGTTTTAGAAGACTTACTAAGCTATGACGAGTTGAAATTGTCTGCATATGTGTTCGTAAGTGGCCATACGGAATGTATCAACGATGGGGAAAGAAAAAACGCTGGCGTTGTCAGTGAGGAAAATGCGGAGAAAAGTGCTATTATTATAGGTAAGAATGGTATTTTTAAATAGATATGGTAAACATGATGACCCTCGTATAAACTGCACGGCTGGCGTAGTGGTTTAAGCTGCCGCTTCGCCGCTTGACACAGCGCCGAATATTGTGGGTTCGATTCCCACACGAGACAATACTTTGTGTGAGCAATAAATTGTTGTTTCGAGTCTGGGTGTTCATTGTGTCCGTTGGTTGTATGTTTGTCCCCCACGACACAGGATTTATTCCTAGTGCGGGATTTGTCTGTAAAAGAAATAAAGCGTGCTGATAACGAACCAACCGACTCAAAGAATGGGACAAAAAGGCTAAGCTAGTTAAGAGCATTAAGGTGGTATGGGGGCTCCAACTAAGGAGGATACTCTTACTAGAAGGTATAGTCCATTTTCGCAGTCGATTGTCACGGTAACTTGAGACTTGTTGACGGGAACAATTTCCATACACTTTTTTAAAGCGCACCTAGCGGATAGTACCGGTCAGTAAAGACCGCTAGGTGGCGCATTTAGAAAATGTGGAAATTTCTGCGGTCGATATGTCTCACGATCACCGACGGAAGTACTTTAGAAATGAATCCGTTGGAAGTAGAAAGAACTGTAGCAGCAGCGAGAACTTTAATAGCGCGATCCAGGATGTAGTTCCGTCGCGTCCGTTAGATGCCGCCAGTGGCGTTTGCTGCCGCCATTGTACCATGGCCTCACTTGTGTGTAACTACCGCTATAGGCATCAAAGGTTCCAATATTGTAAATTTTCGAGAAAATTGTTCGCTAACAATATGAAAACGTAACCAATGACACCAGAACTGACTCTGTGTCAAGTTTCTAGTATTTTCAGCATTAAGCGTTTGGATATTTATCTATGATAAGCCGATTAGATAATGGTAAATCCTTATGTCCGTGTGGTGACGGATTAGGAATACGGATTGTCACCACCCCATGTCATCCCATGGGTGTCGTAAGAGCCGACAGAGGGAGCATATTATGCAGAGAACAGCACTGTAAGGGAAGGAAAACTTGATATAAACCCTGTACCAACCCGTTCGGCCAGCGTGATATAGTAGGCCAATTCCTCCTTTCAAAGGAGAGGCCTAGTCCAGCAGTGGACTATTAAAGGCTGATGATGATGAATCTTTATAATATATATTTTTTGTTCAACGAGAAATGAGCTTAATAAAATGCTTTTTGCAAATTGAACAAATTGAAACCCTTATACTTTTTTGACCTTTCACCCAGCCTTTTGCTTAGTGTCGTGCCTAATGTTAACTAAAGTGTCATTCTGGCTTAAAGCTTATATTCTGTAAAATCTGGGTGTATTATAAATCGGGCACCGGTTTCCAAGGTGAAAGTTTTGTAAATTTATTCTTATACTAGAGGATGCCCGCGGTTACCCCCGCATTATTTAAGACTACTGCTCCGCTCCCGTCGATCTTAGCGCGATGTTATATATTGCCTATAGCCTTCCTCGATAAATGTGCTATCTAACACTGAAAAATTTTTTGAATTCGGTCCAGTAATTCCTGAGATTAGCCCGTTCAACCAACCAAACAAACAAACAAATAAACTCTTCAGCTTTATATATTAGTATAAGATATGATTTGTCTGTTCAGGCTGCATAGGTCCAAGGTTCCAACGTCCCAGCAGAATGGATTACGAGGACATACTAATAACAGAGGAACAGAATTGCCCCGAGAACGGCTACGGTGAAGAGGTAACGCCTACAACTTGTCTCAACGTGTTGAAGACCACCTATGTTCGGAACAACCAGTCCGCCAAACATATGTGGCGGCAGATGTGGTCGGAATTCTTTCAAGTACGTAGTTTTATTCTTTAATATTTTTTCTTTTTTATAAGGGCAAAAGAATAGACGAATCGCTTGAAGATAAGCGATTACCGCCGCCGAGGGATACCCGCAATACTAGAAGAGTAACAGATGCTTTTAAGGAATGGAAAAGGATTAGAAAGAGGAGCAGAATGAGGGAGAAGGAAAAGAGGATAGAGCACTATCACTCACCGAACGAAATGCAATAGTATAAATAAATACTTTACGTCGATATTCTGTGACAGTGTAGTGCTTCGCCCGCGTGAATGTTACTTTGATGAAAAGTTTAATGTAATCTCTGACCCCATTTTTCTCCCCTTAGAGGAGAAGAACTGCCCGTAGTGCTTCCCTACATTCTCAGAGGCTAATACAAGCCAGATTTTGGCTTATTGGGCCCAATAATTTTAGCTGTGCCTGTGGTTAAATTAATAACGGTAGATTTTTACAGACATATATTGATTGATTATCATATTTAACTGCCACCCCAAAACGTAAGGCAGTGTGTGTCTTAACGGCGCCGGCGACATGATAAAAAAATTGAGCAAGTGCGAGTCGGACTCGCGCACGAATGGTTCCGTACCATCATCTATAAAAGAAAATCACGTTTGTTGTATGTATACTTAAATACTTTTTAAGTTTCTAGCTGTTTATTAAGATCGAGTAACAAATTGCTTAAAAATTACTTTTGTTGTATGGGAGCCCCCCCTTTATTATTTACTTTTTAAAATTTAATTATTTATTTTGAAAGGTAATATACAACTACATATTCTGTGAACAGAAAAGCGTCTACCTGTTACAGTTAGTAATTTTGAGCAAAATATACGAACAAAAACACATTTTTTGTATGGGACCCCCACTAAATATTTCATTTTTTTTATTTTTAGTATTTGTTGTTATAGCGGCAACCAAAATACATAATTTGTGAAAATTTCAACTTTCTAGCTATCACGGTTTATGAGATACAGCCTGGTGACAGACAAACAGACAGACGGACAGCGGAGGCTTAGTAATAGGGTTCCGATTTTTACCTTTTAGGTACGGAACCCTAAAAATCGATAAACTGTCCATCTGTAATTAAGTGAAATCACTTTTTATTCAACCATATTCTCCATTCCAGGTCCCAAGCTACACATTCCAAGAGCTATCATCATACGTCAACTCTACAGAGCAAACCGAGGAAAAGCTATACACAGATAGGTTCATAAAGATCAGACTGAATACGGGACAGTTTAAGTATATATTTGACAATGAAGTGTACTATAAGCGGATATCTATCATAGCTGAAATGGTGCTTATTGAGGCTGATACGAGGGCTAAGGAGGAAGGGAAAACGGCGTATGTCAATGTTATTGGATGTGGTATGTATAGTGGCTATATTATTCTTTTTTATAGGCTCACGCCTTTATCCCCGAAGAGGTAGGTAGAGGTGTAATATTACACCCACATTTCGCCATGAATTGGTTGGTCTCACGTAATAGGGGGCGAGCCTATTGCCGTTACCGGGCATTTTGCCAGGCTCCGTGCTGCTACTGAGAATTCGGAAAAACTTAGTAACACTTTTACCCGACCCGGTAATTGAACCCGGGAGCTCCCGATCAGCAGACGCATACTCTATCCACTGAACTACGGAGAAGTTAAAATTTACGATAAAAATGCATACGAACCCTTTGCATGCGGTGTTTGCCTATAATTGGATGTGTATAGTTGTAAGGCCCAAAAACTTATATGCTATCCATTGACATATATATTACTGCGTAAGGACTGGGCGGACCGCATGTTACAATGACGCCTCGAACTTGGTCCTAAAATGGTCTTCTCTTTAACGAAGTGAACTAGAACCATCGATATATATGTATGTACTAAAGTACTAGATGTAGCATTCAGAACATTTACTTTGTTCAAATGCTTTGCATGCATATCCTGGCAAAGCAATCTAGTGTCACTTTGACTTTCCTGCGTTGTGGGTCTGCTTCGTTTATTGACTGTGTGGCGACGATATATCGATTAATTTGAATCCGAACTTGTGTCTGTAGTAGCGTTAGTCAATATTTTTTTATTATTTATGTAAATAAAAGAGTTAAATGAATCATAATACCACATTAAAATGTATTTCTTTATTTTTATGTGACGTCATTTACGATCATAGACTAACTACTATGCAGAAATACATGCAAGTGATTGTAGGTAAAAATATATGACTAAGGTCTAAGACCAGACTTCGTGAAGGTATTGGTTTTAAGAGTTTTTTAGTTTGATTAATGTTATAAAACCAATTTGATATTGTATAACACTAATTCTGTTTTTGTGTTCTTTTTATTTTTTGGTATATTGATCGTAATAACTATATTAACGAATATTTCAACACTTCATCATAGTACACATTTGCAGTTATAGAAAAATACGCAAAAATAATATTGAACCATGAGGCCAAAACAGTTCCTAATTTCCATTACCCGACCAATAGACAAAAAAGCACAAAATTAATTGTGTTTGGTGGCAACTGATAAGTTTTGAAAATATAGTTTTGAGCATTTCTTGCTATAGTAAATTTAATTGCAATTTATATAAAGCTATAGAAATATTTTTTTGAGGCAGGACGTCAACCCGCGAACACGACGAACCGTGTCGATACTGTAACGACTAAGCTACTCAGGCCTCTTCGTCATAGACAAATTTTTTTTAATAGTTGGTTTCCTTATGGTAGCACATAGTGCCATCTGCCATAGGTGTAGGTTTAGAACTCTGTGGTCAGCAAGGGCATTTTTACAGAATGACAAACAACCCTGCCTTACATGTATTAGGATATGTTTAAGCAATTCTCATAGTAAGATAAATTAAAAGTTTAAAAATTAGAATTATTCGTGAGGCAACTAAGGCAAGTCTTGAACTTACGCCCACGAATACATTTTTCTATGTTGTAATAAAACATCTGAACATGTTTATAGATTCTATAATTTTACTTAAATAAACCCCCAGCAATTAATTCCTTTTATTTTCATAACTAAACTATTCTTATTATGTTGATGAAATATTGTAGGCAGAAAACATCTCTCCTGTGATGTAAATATTCTTTGCAAATGGCAATAAGCAGCCAGTAGCATTAGAGAACTATTGGATACTCATTGGTAAGATACCAGGACTGGTTGTTGTTGATTGGCTATAATAATAACTAGACACTGTAAGTCATTGGCGCTGCTTGCGCCTGCGTGTTGCGCTAGTACCATTAGACGTCATACGTTAGACAATTTGAACAAAATATTTATAGGGAATGCTCCGTCTATCGTTAGAGTATATCACAGACTAATATTGTACTAGCGTACAGACGGAGCACTCCCATAGATCAAAACTGGACTGTAATAGGCTCACATATCTTAAATGACAGTTGTTTTTTTTTTTCATCGGTAACGTTTCGGGCAATGGCTAAGAATGATTCAGCCTATTGACTGTTGCTTTTTTTTTTCATCGGTACCTTTTCGGGCAATGATTAAAAATTATTCAGCCTAATTTTTCCTACTAGGAAATATCCATTTTATTACTATTTTAAGTTAAAAAAGGGCATTTCTAAAATAAAACACTGCTTTTTCACTTCGCTTTATTTTTTAATTTAGTTTTATATTTTTGTAAAGCCTTAAATTGCATCACGGGTAAAGTTGTATTTTGCAGTCGGAAGACATCCGTGCCTTTTAAAATTCGGTTAATAATATTGCACCAATTAAATACTGTCAATCTAACAGATATTGAAATAAAGCATTCAGAAATGGCTGCTTTATGGGATTCGCAATGTAAAAAGTCAAGTAAATATTTATTTTTGACCAAATTTATTATGTTTTTTACAACAGGTCTCCTTTGTGGCATATTTTCTAAATATTTATTTGCTTCATCTACACAAATCCCAAATAATCTAACGGCATTTTCCGAAGGGTAGGTCAATTTCTTTTGTTTTATACTTTTATATTCTCTAAAGGAAATCCAATTACTACAAGAGTTTTTATCGTAATTGGATTCCCTACTGGTTAAATCATTTTCACAATTATGGCATTTATATATTTGTAAAATTTTTCTTATAACCCACCCAGCAGTAAACGCACGTGAGTGAATATTTAATCTTTCTTGCCTTGCTGATCTCTGAATGCTTTGAGTTTGTACAAAATTCAACATCTCTGAGGACTCAGGTGATTCAAAGTCTATCTGCTTTTCTGCATCATAAAATAGAGATTTTAATTTTAATATTTGTTTCCCTGAGTCCTCTTCACAATTATAACTCTCTGAGTGAAATTTGATAAATCTTGTGATTAACAGTGATTTAAAAGTGCTTTTAAAAGTGTGGCAATCTGGATTCGTATTTCTAAAATTATACGCCCTCATCTGACCAAAGAAATTTTCTATTGGATCCGAATTTAAATATCGTGGGCGTATAATTTTTACATTTTTTGTCTTTAAATATTGCCACATTCTCTGATAACTTTTTAAAGTTGTTATCCAATTTTTCAATGACAGCACAGATGTTTCCTTACCGTGGTTATCTACAAATTTAATTTCTTGGAGCTTTTTTATAGCATCTACCCAAAATTGGTGGTGCTGAGAATTCGCCGTTACCGCCTGGCGTAATGGTTTCTCTTTTGAAATGTTACTGGTTCCATTGACAGAATCGAAGAGATCGTCAAAGAAGGAAACAATTTCGGCCGTATTCCTTAAAGTGCTGCTTACTGGTGTTCCATCAGCATAATGAGCTAAAAAAAATATCAAAATAAGTATACAACGCTAATTAATGACATGTTAAGTGAAATTCTTTAAATATGTTATAATTCAAATAACAATCTCTCCTGACTGAATCATGATCGTGGTGGCCAATTCTAATGGAAAATAGCCATCTAAGCTGTATAGAGTGCACAAGTCACAAGTGTGTGTGCAAACGCAAGCGCACTCTAATAAATAATCTATAATAATCATAATCTAAAACAATCGGAGGCAGATTAGAATCAAGGGCTTAATGCCCTTTCTATATAAAAAACAATTATTATCTTTTTCTCTGCCCCAGCAGTCGAACATGAAAACTCATATTGCATACTGAATTACTGAGGTAGTTGAAACATATTATTAACCAACTAGCAACTTACAAAACTGTGCAGAGTATGACAATGTAGCAGCTACCGTTTTGCTGAACACTCTTGTGCAATTTTTGACCTGAAACATAATAAGTTAATTATTATTTTAAAAAAGGATAGTCAATCGGCAAATGTAAGAATTCGCCATTTTGTAAGAATTGTGCATTTTTTAATAAAACTAATTTATAAACAGATGGAAAACTGATAAAGGTTTATAAAATAACAATTCTTTATGTTCATTTTTGTAAATTGTTATCAGTTTATTATCATTGTACAAATAAATTAATGAAAAATTACCTTCATCTTTTTTATTTTTTCTGGAATAACATGTTCATCATTCAATTTATGTAGGAGGCGCATTTGGGCGTGACTGCAGTCTGTTTTGTAGACTTCTACTATATCAGTCCACTTTGAAATTTGTCCATTTAGTCTTAAGTTTTTTGTTAAAAAATTATTCCTTAACCCTTTTATAAGGTGTGGCGGGTCGTAGATAATATGCAACTTCCATTCGTCAATCTGAATTGTATCATCTGTAACATTAAAAATATATTAAGAGAAATAGATCAAATATTTTCAGTAAAAACTAGAGACAAGTTGTAATGTAAGCTTACCAAGATTTTCATCAGACAAAATTTGTTGTCGCCGCGTGTTTGTTTGTAAATTCTTCAGGGCAGCTTGAAATGCTGTGCCCTGGTCACACACCAGTGCCAGTGGGATCAGGCCAGTATTTCCAACAGCACTGATTATGCTGGTTAAAATTGCCTTTAACTCCACTCCAGAAGTGGCTCCTTTGCAAAAATAATAGGCTATAGGCTGTTGCCAATTAAGTACGACCCCCCGCAACATAAACACAAGAGCGTGGTCAGCAAAATCATTTGATGTGCTATTTAACTCGACAAATCCATTAATAATATCCTTATGTTTGTCATAAGATAACGCTGCCTCCAATGCCACTTCATCGAAGAGGATGGAGCAATATTTTTTTTTCTCATCCCAAGTATGGACCTGAAATCAATATTTATTATACATATATTGCTTTAAATATGTGCAAAAACTTACATAATACTTCAACTACCTTTTATCACCACCATCTCAATATCATAATAAGAATTACCTCTTTTTTTATTGCTTCAAATATCTGGGGATTGATCCCTGCTTGAATATCCAATTTAGAAATAAATTTGTTCAAAGTATGTTTTGATGGTAAAATAAATATTCTATGTAGAAATCTATAGCATTTCGGACTTTGTTTCATTATAGCCATTGCTATCAATTTCTCGTCATCAGTAAATCGCCGACCCCTAGCTTTTCTCATGGACTGTTTAATTTGCATCCACAAAAAATTTTTTGCTATTGGATTCAGTTTCTCCGTGAGCTTTATAAAAGATTTTTGTTTTGAAAACTTTAAAGCCTTTTTTGCTCGTAAATTGAAATTAAGCTGCCTTCTTGATTTCACGTATTCTTTGTAGAGTTTAGTACAATGCGGCGACAACTTATTCTTCCTGTAAATAAGACGATGTCGACCCTTCTTAGGAGTACCACAGACAGGTTTATCTGAAAATAAAAAGGCAACTAATTAACATAATATATCAGCGGTAGCCGAGTGGATATACCAACAGACTGCAATGAAGATGGTATCGGGTTCGAATCCACGGCGCGCATCAATGACTTTTCTTTTTAATTATCGCTTGTCCCGTGCCTCGGAGAGCACGTTAGCCGTCGGTCCCGGTCGTCATGAAGATCTTTGACAGTCGTTACAGGGCGTCAGTACCTTCTAAATAAACTGACACTAGTCTAAACCATGGAATATCGCTATCCCTTTGGGTTGCGGAGGTCAGACAGGCAGTCCTTCTGTGGGAAAAGCTAATATCCAGCCAAATCCGGTTAGACTAGAAAGCAAACCCCAGATTGAAACTGCGATAACGCTAAGATCATGAAAATTAACATAATAATTATATCAATTTGATTTTCAATTATGCTTTACTCTGTTTCTTTAGATAATTTATAAATCAGTAGCATTAAATGTAAATATTGCAAATGCATGTAAAGAAGCAGTAGATATATTTTTATAAAATATGTGAATGCATTTAAATAGCAACCTGATGAGAAATTAACACGACGATATCCAGATGTCGAAGGCAAAGGCGAAATGGCGTCCACTATCATTTCTGTAACAATAAATATTCAAATATTACATTACAATATAAATTAATAAAATATTTTGAGTTTTGGCTTAATATAAATTCTACAATAGAGGTATCTATAAATTTCAATTATATATAGCATTCATGTTCAGTATAACAACATATTCAGGCTCCTCATGCGCTTAGAGCCTCACTGTAGCGCCTCTGACATGTTCATGGAGGCAAGACTGAACACATTCAACGCCATTCAGAGAGGCATTCAGGTATTATTATATAATATAATTAACATAAAGCTATGGAATAACATTTCTAATAAAATATTTAATGTATTGTACCATATACAAATCTACAGATTTTGGAAATTTATTTATTAATTTCACTCTATACAATAAAATTATAATTATAGGTTTGTCACTTATGTGATAATGTGGAAATCTCTTTCATCTTTTATATATATGTCTGATTTCAATGGCATTCTTAACTGAAGTTAATCCATTGTGAATTGTAACTAAATAACTTTAGCAAATTGGCTTACTATAAAATACAAAACAATTTTTATTATTTACCTGTAGGTTCTATGACCTTGTGTTGACATTCTGATGTAAGTGGTTGCATGGATGAAATTGTGCCCTCATCAGTTTCTGAAATGATAGGTGTTTTATTATTTTTAATAATAAATTACTTAAATAGGATATTTTTCTAAAAAGTAATTCTCAACATATTTCAAACATTGCACTACCTGAGAGTTACCTACTGTTATTGTATAAGTGTATAATAGTTTTAATATTCATAACATTAGCGAATGCATGTTGTTATGCATTGTTGTCTGGGTAGATATGGATACCTACACTTTACCTCAAGATAATAGTAAAAGGCAACTCAAGTAATCAGGTGGAATACTTTAAAAGGCCAAAATTAATGCAAGAAAAGAAAAATTAGAAAAAAAAAAGACTGGTTGGATTATAGAGTAATCCAACCAGTCTGACAAGTATGGGTTATTTACCTCTAAGAATTCTTTGGGAGAATCATGTGCAGCAGATAGACTAGGTATACAGGTAGTCATAATGTATAGGACACTTACCACTACTAATGTGTTTGGTCTTTGCAACTTCCATTTTACAATATGTGTGATCCACATGGCGTCTTTTTCTAGAGTAATCATGATCAACCTCAATATACTCTGAAAAAATCAAACAGTTATGTATATTACTTTAACAATAAGATAGGCAAAAGAGATAGTAAATATATATATCCATACATAAACTCACACTTGTCTCCCAGAGGGTAGGGAGAGACTACAAATACAGACTTCCATTTGCTACGATCCTAACATATCCTTCTTGCTTCATCTACTCTTGTAACATTCCTCATACACACTCATCGTTTTAGGATACTTTTAACCTGATCTTTCTTTAGAAGCTTCCCAACCTGATCAGAAAATGTTCAAACGCTGTAGTAAATCTATTCAGTAAATAAATTTACTAGAGCTTTTGTCAACTGCTGTTATTTAAAATCATGCTTCTTGTTAAGTCTGTGTACAAAGTACATTGCAATTATATGTGTGGAAAATTTGATTGCATGATTATAGCATAAGGAATCTAGCATAGATGTGTCAGGATTATAGCTAATGGAAGTCTGTGGTCTCTGCCTACCTATCTGGGAAATAGGCGTATACATTATTAATTATACGTACCAGATTTGTCGGGTAATGAAACATCCGTATTTGGAACACCACTGGCTATCTCGAGAGAAGTAAACAACGTTGGATAAGCGTCCTGGCAAAGACGAACTCTATCGCACGTTGCAGAAAGAAACCTCTTCTCGAAATGCTTTTGGCACACAAACTGTTTACGCAGTTCCTGAAAGCTCAAGCTTCGCAATCTTTCACAATTAATGTACTGCAACCACTTTTTGAGTCCTGTCTCACTTTTTGGAAACATGTGAAAACTGACATCCTTTCGTCTACTAGCACATGTAACAACACAGCACTTGTTGTACATGATGAAAGATGATATCACAGCTTCAGAAATTGAGAGGATAAGTTACGGAAATAAATCAACGCAAAACTTCACTCGATCAACTTTGAAATGATATCACAGCTTCAGAAATTGAGACGATAAGTTACGGAAATAAATCAACGCAAAACTTCAGTCAATCAACTTTGAAACTGTTATGATAAAACTGTAATAATTGTCAAAAGTTTGACAAATGTCAAATTGACAGATTAGCAAACATGGCGGTAGGTTCCAGGGGTTCGGGGCGGGAGGTAACTGTCAAATAAGATATGTGAGTACCATAGACTAAGGTTGAAATATTTTGTATGAAGATTACCTGCCGTGGAGTATATGTCAATGACTAGAACGCGATCAGCTGTCATCGCAAGCGGTCGTAAATTTTGCCAACAAAAATGCCAATTGTGCCGTGAAAGGTTGCGCAAACTACGACAAAAAACATAATAAAAAATATGATAACATTTCATGTCACCGGTAACTTAAAAATATGTCATTAAATCAACTTCTAACATTATTTAAAGCAATTTGCTTTCATATTGGTAAAAACGGTGCGAAGCCGCGTAAAAGTACGACATAACTTTGAAGCGGCGGGCGTTGTACGCGATGAAATGAAAAGATTTATTATTATTACTATAAGATTAAATAATGTTCAAACAAAATTATTTTCTAATTGATTCTTAAAATTTAAAGATACACCAACGTCAAAAAACATTAGGTACGAATCCAAAATGAAAAAATATACTTATATCTTTTTGTACCTCGAAAAATACCTCACCCCGCTCTTACAAGGTTATGTCTAGGAGCAGAGCATGCCGATTTATATCGTAGTTCATACGAGTTTTAATAGATGGCGTTATTTTTTTTTTTTGTAAGGTGACTGCGTCTGTTAAATGTTCGGTCGCACGTATCTTTAGTATTTAAATCAATGATGCTATCTCAAAATAAATCTTAACAACTGTTGGAAAACCTCAAATCAATCACCCTTGTAAATTAACTGTCCCACCGCTGTGCATGGGTCTCTTCTCATTATGAGAAGGGTAAGGCCATAGTCTACTATGTTGGTGAATTAAGTAGGCCAAGTGCGGGTTAACGGTTTCAGTTCTTCGTAATGTTCTTGCAATAATGTGAATATCTTGACTCGACTGCACGGTTGGCGTAGTGGTTTAAGCGGCCGCCTCGCCGCTCGACACTGCGCCGAGTGTTGTGAGTTCGATTCCCACACGAGACAACACTTTGTGTGATCCATAAATTGTTGTTTCGAGTCTGGGTGTTCATTGTGTCCGTTGGTTGTATGTTTGTTAAGTCCCCAGCGACTCAGAATTTATTCCTAGTGCGGGAGTTGGCTTTTTTAATAAAAAGAAAGAAAAATAAAAGATTCTTTCGAGAACATTTTGTAGAACTCTCAGACATACAGTTTTCCTCACGATGTTTTCTTTCACTGAGAGTAGCAATTTGTTGGTCTCTTGTCTCTCCAGTAGACTATAGTTGCTCCCATTCAATCTATACACATAAATACAATTGGAGTGTCTGTTTGTAATATTAAAATAACCGCTTTTTAATAAATGCATAATGGATGTATACACGGTACATATACCGAAATGACAATTTTTACAATTTTTGTCTGTCTGTCTGTCTGTTTGTTCTCGCTAATCTCTGGAACGGCTGGACCGATTTTGACGGGACTTTCACTTGCGGATAGCTGATACCAAGAAGTAACTTAGGCTATAAATTAACCGGGTACCTACGCGAAGTAGTTCCCTCAGGATGCGAGTGAAACAGCGGGAAACAGCTAGTCTATACATATATTAAACTAAAGACCATTGGTCTCGTCTGTATGTCAGTACAAACGCAATAACCTCAAAAACTACAAAACGGCGTTTTTTGCATGGTTTTCACCTAAAAATCATGGCGAAATGTGGGTTTAATATTTACACCTCTGTCTACCCCTTCGGGGATACAGGCGTGAGACTATAAATTTTTCACCAATGTATATTTTTCTTGATGAATTTCTAATTCATGCGGGAAAATTCTAGTAGGTACAAAATGTTTTAAACAAGACGAGAGTGTCAAAAGACTCATCACCAAGCCGAAGTCTACTCGTTTTGGACATCATGGTAAATCATACTAAGCAAAAGTATTTACTGAGAAACGTTTTTTTTAACTAGACACATTTTTTAAGCCACAATTAAAAGTCTGCGCGTGCAATGCTTGAAGTACCTTCGTATCTGTGGGTGCATAGGACATTTATAGAACAAATTGGTGAGGTAACATACATACATAGACTCACGCCTTTTTCCCGGAGGGGTAGGCAGAGACTATGGAACGCCATTTGCAACGATCCTGACATACCTCTCTTGCTTCATCCACTCCCATCAAGTTTCTCATGCATGCTCTTCTGTTTAGGGTACTTCTGACCTGTCCTTTTTTTAGGATGTCTCCAATCTGGTCAGAGAACGTCCGCCTAGGTCTTCCCCTTCGTCCTGTCCCATTCACACTGGCCTTATATAGGTATCTTCTTTGTCAGTCTTTCGTCATCCATCCTCTCCATGTGCCCAAACCATGCTTGTCACTACATCTTCTTTTACCCCACACCACTCTCGTATCACACAATTCTTTACTCTGTCGCTCAAAGACACACCACACATACTTCTCAGTGCTCTTATTTCTACAGCATTTATTCTACTTTCAAGTCTCATCTGCCATACCCAACTTTCACTACCATACATAAGGGTAGGCACTAACACCCCTCTGTGCACAGCCAAACGCGCCTTTTTGGACACGTTTTGACTGTTCATAAACGCCTTCAGAGCTCCATTCACACTATTACCTGCATTAACTCTTCTTTCAATATCTTTTTCATTCTTACCATATCTTGTAAACAACGTTCCTAAGTAAACAAACTCATTCACTTGTTCCACTCGTTGTCCATCGATCAAAACATTACAAGCCATAACGCATTCCTCCTTTTCAAAAACCATAACTTTCGTTTTACTTAATTTCACTTTCATTCCTTTCCTCTCTAACGCACCATGCATGATTGTTACCATCTCCTGCAGGGTTAAATGCATAGATTTTAAACCTAATTAGAAAATTGTATGATGACTGTGAGCCTCAATATCTCCTGAACCAGTTATTGCCCAAATCTTCCTAATGATTGGTACAATATGGGTTCTCGGATTTCGGTAAGGGTCTTTTACACCCCGTATTTAAATAACTATTTATTACTATTCCAGGTCTGGGCGTGTGGAAAGTGTCACCACATCAAGTAGACGTATACGTGCTAACTTTCTTAGAGCGGGCGCGGCATTTACTTCGCAAGGAGTTGTTACAAAATGTTACAGACATCAACTTCTCTTACATTATGCCTAGCGATAAGATATTAGGTAAGTAATTAATTTTTTGATATTATTGTTCCTATTTCCTGTGGAATAGTCCTAATTCAAAATCAAGGCTTTTCAAACGTAAGTTTAGCCCGTATTTTATGAACTTAAGTTTACCTAAATTTGAAGAATTTATATCTCGCAGAATATTTAGGGATCGTACCCATACGATGTGACCCGTTTACAGGGGATTTTGTCTTTTTAACATACCACGGTTGATTGGTAACCAAAGCGGGAGGGGAACATAAATTTTTGACAAAAGCTGTCACGTAGTATGGTACGATCCCTTACAATGAGAACAACTATGGTTCAGTAATTAATCTACAATTGCTTTAAGTGCTTTGGACTGTTGAAAAACAATACATCACATTTGAAATGTTAGTGCAATACAATCAAAGTTAAAGATAAATTTTCTCCCTGCCTTACCTATATTTAACTAGGTTTAGGTGGGACTTAGAAATACGGATATTAATACCGCATTCTTAAAAAAGCCATTGTCCTTCAGTAATTAAATCCGATAAATTATTATCAAAATATAGATTTACTAGCGACCCGCCCCGGCTTCGCACGGGTGCAATGTTTTGCATTGTATTTATTAACCTTCCTCTTAAATTATTCTATCTATTAAAAAAACCGCATTGAAATCCGTTGTGTAGTTTTAAAGATTTATGCATACATAGGGACGGACGAAACAAAACACACACACCTTGTGTATATATTATCTTATACTATGTAGTGATGTTACGTATGTGATTCTTAATTTGACAACTGAATACAAAATTATGTAATTTTCAGCAATGTTCAGCGACGCAGGCTCACCTAAATCTAAAGAAAAAAGACTGTTCCTGGAGTGTAAGAAACATCCGAAAAGTTAGTATAACATCACTTATTTAGTATCTTTCAATAGTCGTTCAAGTTTGTAAGAAGCGATAGCCTAGTGGATACACCTATATACTGCCATACAGAGGGTATCGGGTTCGAATCCACGGCGTGCACCATTGACTTCGGAGTTAATTTTATTTGCCCAATAATTTGTCCATGTGGTGAAGGATTAAGAATACGGAATGTCACCACCCCATATCATCCCATGGGTGTCGTAAGAGCCGACAGAGGGAACATATTTAGCAGAGAACAGCACTGTAAGAGAAGGAAAACTTGATACAAACCCTATACCAACCCGTTTGGCTAGCGTGGTATAGTAGGCCAATTCCTCCTTTCAAAGGAGAGGCCTAGTCCAGCAGTGGACTGTTAAAGGCTGATGATGATTAATAATTTGAGCAAAACATCAGAGGGTGGTGAAAATGTCCCTAATAATAATATTTTTTATTTATCTAGCAATATTAACTTTGTATTTAAACCTCATATTTTTTATTTGCAGGGGGCCTAAATATCTCAATTCTGAAACGGCAGCCATCGTCCAAATTAACAGGAGAACACGAAGGCAAACTACTGGTCATGACTTACCCATGGGACGGTAACGCGCATCCCGGGAACGAATTCTGGTCAGTAGTTACCACAAATTGTTAAAAAATATATTTTTACTAGAGGACGCCAGCTGCTACGTCTGCATTTTATCCCGTAGGAATTTCGGGAAATCCCTTCTTAGTGCACCCCTACGGTCCCCAAGGAACATATATGCCAAATTTCAGCTTCCTGCGCCCAATAGTTGCGGTTGTAGTGTGTCTGTCAGTCAGAGGATTTTATATATTAAGATTTATTTATTTAATAAAATTTATTTCGCCAGTTATGTTTCGGTTTCAAAGTAATAAGAGGCGAGCCTATTGCCTTCTAACGGGTACATAATTAAGCGAGCGGTAATTAACATTTTTAATGCACACATAACTTCGAAAGTCAGAGGTGTTAAAAAATATATTTCTTGAGACAGCGATGCCTAGTAGAGATAACAATAAAATTGACTTTCCTAGGCTATGTGTGTTAGAATATAGGCCCATGTCCAAAATGTCATGTGAACCACCAGGTGACGTATATAGGACGATATAAGAGCATAAAATAATAAGATTCAGCACTATGCCGTCACTTGTAAGCTGTCCAACTGAGTGCTGGTGAGGATTCATGTCAAGAGAATTCATCAACCATCGATAGATCCATGAAAAATAATAAGAAAGCACGAAAATGGTGCGCCACCAACAAATACCGACTTGGTGGCGCACCATTTTTGTACGGCACTTCGTGCTTTCTTATTATTTTTCATGGATCTATCGATGGTAAAAATGCCGTACAAAAATATATGACCAAAATGTACTCACTCTACCTGCACATTTGAATCCTCACCAGCACTTAGTTGGACAGCTTACAAGTGACGGCATAGTGCTGAATCTTATTATTTTATGCTCTTATATCGTCCTATATACTTCACCTGGTGGTTCATGACACATCCATTTTGGACATGGGCCTGTAGTCTATGTATTTAATTGTTAATCACGCTTGTCCCGTGCTTCGTAGAGCATTTTAAGCCGTCGGTCCCGGCTGTCGTGTAGATTTTGACAGGATTTTCATTTTTTTTAATTGTAAGATTTTCGTAACATGAACTTACAATATCCTTTCAGGTACGGCAGCCTAACATCATCAGGCGATCCCGCGGCAGCTTGCTCCACGCAAGTGTCAGAACTGCACAACGCGAGCATCAACCCCGCACTACGGGCCGAGAGAACACGGGTCGTGTACAACCAGGGAATCGAACGTATACAACACTACTGTCAACGACAATCACAATCGTAGACATACAACCATCAGCCTTGCGAAAAATAAACATTGAGCTTTTTTTTCACTACTGGACATACTCGATCATACACAAGAGTATTGTCAAGGACAATCTTAGAAAAAAACTAGCTGTTTCCCGCGGTTTCACCCGCATCCTGAAGCTTCTATTAACTATTTCGCATACCCGGTTAATTTATAGCCTAAGTTACTCCTTGGTACACCAGTTATCCGTCAGTGAAAGTCCCGTCAAAATCGGTCCAGCCGTTCCAGAGATTAGCCAAAAGAAACAGACATAAAAATTGAAAGAAAAATGTCATGTCGGTATATGTACCGTGTATACATCCATATGCATTTAGTAAAAAGCGGTTATTTTCATATTACAAACAGACACTCCAATTTTATTTATATGTAAAGATAATGTTATGAGCGCTTTTTAGTCCACTGCTGGGCATATCCGAATGTATACAGAGGGTCTACCACGAGTTTTGCACTCGATCGTCACGGTGGACGATAGCCTAGTCGACGGGAACAATTTCCATACATTTTATAACAGCGCCCCGTAGCGGACAGTAGCGATTGATAGAGACCGCTAGAGGGCGCATTTGGGAAATGTATGAAAATGGTTCCCGTTGACTAGTCCATCGTCACTGCACAACTCGTGGTAGACCCTCCGGACTACTGTCAACGGCAATCTTAGAAAAATATCATCAGTCATTTTTAGTTCATATCTGGACATACTCGAACGTATAGAGACTAGTGTAAATGACAATCTTAGACAGAAATCATCATCAGCCTTATGTAGTCCACTGATGGACATAATCTCACGCATACAGAGAGTCTAAGTATGAGTTTTACTCGGTGACGATAGACGATAGCCTAGTCGACGGGAACAATTTTCATACATTTCCTAAATGCGCCCTCTAGCGGACTCTATCCATCGCTACTCTCATTTAGAAAATGTATGGAAATTGTTCCCGTCAACTACTCTATCGTCACCGTCACAATCGTGTGTAAAACTCGTGGTGAGACCCACTGGTCTACTGTCAACGACAATCTTAGGGTTGAACTACATCTATCAGCACCGCATCGCACTTTCCTATGCTTCTATCCTTTTCTGTCAATTAGCACCGTTATTTACTAGAGCGAGAAAGAGAGAGGGAACGCGTCAGCACGCCACGGAATCGATCGTGCTGACGCGTTTCCTCTCTCTTTCTCCTAATTTGAGTTATAGTAATATTATGTTGCAGCATGACAGACAAATATACCGCCATATTTTATATATCTACTTGCTCTCATAAGCCCCCTAAAGTTCTTACTTGAACATCATTTGAAATTGTTACTAAAATATTCAGTGAACCGGACAAGATACAAAATTATACTATCCGAATTAAAGAAAAATATGTTTTCACAATACATATTACTAAAACAGCGTTTAAATCATTTTGTATTTATTTTAATTTTGAAATCAAGCGATTGTTTCGGTAACTCGAATGAAATTAACTGTTCGATTAATCGAATGAAATAGTATTTGTAAATGATGTATTTAGAGCGAGACGACCAATTAAAGGCATTTAAACGATAGTATAACTGTCTCTGTCTTGCAGGAAAGGTGAAACAGAGATAACACGAAACAGATTTTAAGTTTGTAGGCAAGGTTACTGTGTAAACGTGCAACTTATAAAATATTTCAATAATTCAGTTGTTCCGAAAAAACTAATGGCATTTGATACATATTATCTTTATTTTATTATTAATAATTTGAATGCAGCATACTGCACATTAACAAAAATGATTATAAGGGTCTAAAACTGGAAATTAAATCAAATTTTCTAAAATAACTCGACTATGATTTGAATTGCAACAATAATTCGAAAGAAAACACAATTCATTCGAATAAATTTAGTTACACATTCCTAATAATAAAATACATCTTTTGTAAATAATATCTCACACATCAATTTTGTATTTCTCATTCGAAATTAATGAAATAATGAACTGCAGTCATAATAAAATTTTACTAAATAGTACATCTTTTTGTCAATATATCGTAGCATAGTGACTTATGCACATAGTAATAAGAGCTATAATTGTATGACCCATACACCTTTAGTAATATTGCTCAGTTTTCTGGTCGAACAGTGGTCGAAATTCGACCACAATTTCAACTCTGATCACTTCCATTGGGATCATTGTTTTATACTCCTCTGTATGCCCAATGAGCTAAGCAAAGACAAATCTAACCTTTTTGCTAGATTTATTCGTTACGTTATTTTGTCTTTTACTTAATAAGGTGTCTAAAAGATTTTGGTTGCAAAATGTCCCTGTAAAATTATCTTAAAGCAATTTAAAAAAGCAATTTTATTGTCTGTCAGTGTCTTTGCACGAATGTGCATTTAAGTTTTTTGCTTCTGTAAACCGAGATCTCTGTGCCAATATAATTACTTTTCCCATAGACAATATATTGTAGTAAGCATGATACAGTCATACCTAAGTCACATTCAACCTTACTATATACATATGCATTTAGATGGTTTTAAAATTAAAATAATACTTTGCCCTGTCTGTATGACATACTATAAGAGGAGAATAAATACATTTTTAATGCAAAAATAAGACACAAAATGGCCTAAACAAAGCTAGGCTTAGGCCATTTTGGAATAAAAAAAATAAACATATAGAATTCTTGCCATTGTATACGTCGCCTGTATTTAATCTTAGAACATTTTCATCATCGCCAATACGTATACAGAAGTCTTGCTGTCTTGCTCTATTTACTCCGATACGACAGAGACAGCATGACACAGTAGCGAATTAGGCACTAAATAAAGTTAGAAAATATTTATATTCCTTATATTGGTATATTATAAATTGGTTCAAGTTTTTAAAATATCAGTATAACTATTAGAAATTAACTGTACTAGGTAAATATGTATATCAATATATTATTTATTAAAAAAAACTGCCTTAATATTGATTCGAGTTTCAACTCAAACTTGTATAATATGGTGTATAATATTTATGTATAGAATATATAACATTTATACTGTGTGTAATATAGTAATTGTTAATCCAATATATACAGGACTTAATCTAGACAAAAGTAGTGTCTGCCTTCTGCCAAGAATCAAAACGTATAATTATTATATGCATTTTATAATAATCTTAATATATAAAATCCTTGCGTTACTGACTGACTGACAGACACGCTACAGCCGAAACTACGCGGCGCAAAAAGCTGAAATTTAGGATCTATGTTCCTTGGGGACCGTAGGGGTGCACTAAGACGGGATTTCCCGAAACTCTCACGGGTTCAGGCAAAATGGGAAATTCGAAAATATGTGCGTGCGAAGCCGCTGGCGTCCTCTAGTATTTAATAAGCCCTGACATAGATCTTCATAAAGTGTAGAAAGGAATCATCTAGATCTCGACAGCTTTCAAACAAAGAAAACCGCATCACAATCGGTCCATCTTTATAGAAGCTACGAAGCCACAGACTGACACACACGTCACAGTTATAACACCCCTCTCTCTCTCTTTGCGTTGAGAATTAATCAAATAAAATTACGTAATAATTTAAAAAAAAAACAATTTCTTAAAAAAAATAATTAAATAAATTAATTAAATTAAATAAGTACCTATGCATGAGCCAAAAATCGTACAGTGCACCAGTTTTGCTGTCTAAAAGACGACGCACTAAAATTATACATTAGTATCATTTTGCTCATACCTAATACAAAATCTTCATAGAACATTTGAAATCATTCCTCTTACAATAAGTAATGGCTTGGCTATATTTACTTATTAATAATAGAGATCTGTAGAATAAGACCTTCATCCGTCTATTTAATGGGTGAAAATAATTTTGTATAAAGGCCGGCGCCGACCGACGGCACGGCGTGGCACGGCATGTTTCGGTAGCCCGAAGGACGCTTCGGCATGACGCGGCACACGCGCATTCAGGAACTTATTTACCTACTGATTTCGTCGTTGCACACTGCAGGATGCCGTGGCATACCGCGGCGTCCCGAAGTATGCCGCGACGTCCCGCGGTATGCCACGACGTACCACGGCGTCCCGCAGTATGCAACACATAAAGTAATATGAATTCTAAACTCATTGAAATAAGAATAAAAATGACTTGATCAGTAATAAAATCCTTTGCCATGCCGTGCCATGCCGCGACGTCAGTGCGCGCCGGGCTTAAAGCTTGCTGTCCTAGCGAAGTTCGAACCGCCATTATTTTTGTACAAACCTTCTCCTGAGAATAACAAACACATAAAAGAAAGGTTTATCATATTTGGTGCAGTCGTTTAGAATCTATGCGCGTACAAATATTTCGGTGATTAATTTCTAATTTATTTTATAGATTCACGCCTGTTTCCCCGAAGGGGTAGGCAGAGAGATGTAGTATTACACCCGCATTTCGCCATGATTTTTGATTAAAACAGATGATTTTCACCCATTAAACAGATTGATGAAGGTATCTTTCTACGGATCTCATAATAAATGTTGTCAATGTAAAAAAAAAATGTGCAGCTATAGAAAGCTCGTCTGCCATCCAAATGTAATAAAATAAAATGTCAATTGTACTCTGTAGTTGAATAATATATAGAAAAATATAAATATATTATTAGTTGAACAGTTTTGTTTAATATTATATTTTATTCAGTTGATTTTGTACTATTATTGTGTTATATTATATAGATATTTAATATTAAAGACAATACTGGACTGGATTCGTGGTTTCATTTTGTTTACTAGCTTTTAAGCGCGGTTCCGCCCGTCTGTTTATAGATAAAAATAATGCTGCTTATTAAACCAAATAATAATAACAAACAATCGAAGTAAAAAAATGCATTTTAATAGAAAGGCTTTACAAAATAGTAGAAAATAAAAACTAAATGTATTTTATTTACATAAAGCACCAGATCAGGATTTATTTAGAAATCGGTATTTTTCATTTAGCATTTTAAATACAAAAAGCAAGCGAAACTTTAAATACTAAAACTAAATTTAATTATTTTAATCAGCCTTTGCGGAGTTTTAAATGAGAATCTTTTTCCAAACATTTTCTTATTCTGATGAATCGTGATGAATGCTATATTATGTATAGGTAGATGACAATAATTATTGTGATAAACCAAAATCTAGCCAGTAAAAAGTGTGTTAGGTGTAAATTGGCTTGGCACATACCTAGTATACATGATCGAGTCGAAAGACGTTTCTCCATGGGAAGTTCGATCCATGGGAAGTTTCACCTTCAGGGTGTCAAGTTAGAGTTTGTGGTGCAAAACGTTTTTCAGTCAAAAGTGCAAAGTCTGACTGAAGGTTAACTCTCCTCCGGTGTTTAATAACCCGACAGAGAGCTATTAGTTCCAGTAAGGAGCAACGTAAAGAAAAACTGATAGGGACAATAGTTGGCGTCGAAAGAGACGGTGATGTTGCTCGTGCCTATGCCTGTGATGGTGGGTTTGCTCAGACGGTTGGGTAGGATTATCCGCGCGCAGACCACGTCGCAGCTCTCGCCGGCGAATATCTGAAGGAGATATGAAAAGTATTAAAAGGTTTCGATAGGCCTTTAATACAGTGTGCTTCTAAATTTCTTTCTTTGGAACTACCTATAGGTACCAAACGAGTAGACTTCGGCTTAGGGAAAGGTCTTTTGACACCGTGTATGTATATACATAGGTACCTCCTATATATGTCTGCAGCCTTCTTTGCAGTCCACTATCTTACGTTGACCTCTCCTAAATTGAGTCACAATAACATTGTACCCAAGTTAATCGAAAGATTTAGGCCGCGCGCACTTTGGACACGTTTTAGTAGCGCGCTGACGGGTTGGTTGAGTTTCCTCTTCACAAAGATAATTTGCTTCGTGTATTTTCCTTAGTCACCTCTTACGACAAAAATAGTTATTTGTGCAACAAGAGAGCAAAGTTGTTTTTTGTTTCGAGTGCTGATTTTGAGTCCCGAGCAAGCGAAGGATTCTATGATTGATTCACGAGCGTAGCGAGTGAATCAAAGTTAGAATCCTGAGCGTAGTGAGGGACTCAACAGCACGAGATACAAAATACCTTGCTCTCGTGTAGCACACATAACTTTTCACCACAGCAGTGAGAACACATATTACTTAGGAGACATAGAAATGAACAGGAACAGATTGAATTCTGCATAAGTAATCACTTGTTGATTTAACTCTTCTGGTGTTAAAGTACAGTTATCATCGCTAGTTTCACTCATCTTTTAAGATTATTTTATATATTAATATAATTTAACACGTTACGCTATACCTACTGTATCAGCATCAGCGAAATTTTTATTCCCGCTACTTTTTTAAATCGCGTTTTAATACCGCGTCCCTGATGTTTATTTTTCAAATGTATCATTGTTGTAATTCTAAATAAAAATGTGTTGGTTAAATACTAATTTTATACTATTAATTAGACTTATTTTTATTAAAATCCAATAATAAATTAAACATGTAAACAATAACATATAAAAAAAGTAATTTCTTTATTACAACTATCTTTTTTTTTGCGTTGCCGTAGGTGTTTTCTTTGAGGTCGAATTCCAAAATCGAATTTCGAATTCGAAGGGGTTTGTTTTTCCACTCACTTTTTATATGCATGTGAAAGAGACAGAGCACAGTAAAATTCGAACGTTTAAAATTTATGGCTGAACAATGTCAATTCGTGACACTGAAGATTGAAAAATTAAAAAGCTACTTTGCCTCACGCTCGAATCAAAATCGCGTTTTGTTCACTGTTGTCTCGCAGCAAAAGCGGCATGTTTGAGCTGCTGTGGTGAAAAGGTAATTTACATGCTTTTGGTGGAGTTGAGTGTTGGAATGAGTAGGTATGAATGACCAAGTTGGGTGCCAGAGAAGATGAGTGAGACTCCCCTGATGTTGTTCGGAACATATTAAATCACTGAGGTATATATACCTAGGTACCATATTTAACAGTTGCACCGCCATGTTTTGGCCGCCGTCGGATGCTGGCGGGCCACGTCATGCCCTTTGATCTCTTATTGTATCCACCCTTGATTTTTCATTTCTTTTTGCTATTATCTAAAGTGTTACTTATATAGTTGATTGAATCAGGCGTTACTTGGCGGAACTCCATTGTAACCTAATGGAAGGAAAGAGGAACCCACCACGCACCCTCGGATTGACTACCCCAACTATTGCAATAGAAAAAGGTTGACAATACCGAACTCCTCTAAAAGGATAAGGGATATAAGAATGGTATGGGTTCCAGGAAGATACCTGACTTGCAGTATCCCGCTGTATGCGCCGACTATTCTTCGACACGTGTTTCGCCTCTGCGATGGGCAACGACTGGCTCAGTCGTTGCCCATCGCTCCTGAGGATGCCTCGTGCAGAGGCGAAACACGTGTCGAAGAATAGTCGGCGCATACAGCGGGATACTGCAAGTCAGGTATCTTCCTGGAACCCATACCATTCCTATATCCCTTATCCTTTTAGAGGAGTTCGGTATTGTCAACCTTTTTCTATTGCAATAGTTGGGGTAGTCAATCCGAGGGTGCGTGGTGGGTTCCTCTTTCCTTCCATTAGGTTGTTACTTATATCTCAAAGCGTTCTACTGTTTCTGTTAATTTCCTACCTTAACTATAACATCCAAGTTGACCGGCGGCGTGAGGTTCACTTCGAAGTTCTCCGAGTAGAAGAACGCAGTCGTGCTGGCCTGGATGCGGAAGTCTAGGTAGCAATAGTTGCCGCACAAGAATGTTCGCCCGTTCCATCCAGTCTTCTGTTCTTTGTTACCGACACGGCTCCTTAGTGATTGCTTCTTGGGGCCCATGTCTGGAATTGTAATTTTTCATTGCCGTTTTTTTAATTCATGAGCTATCGATATTAACATAGTCATTCGATAGCTATAAGCATAAGCAGTGAATACAGATTTACATAGAAGCGCAGTTCTTAAGGATTTCGTGTGCTGATTCCAAGTGGGGACTGTCTACAGTTTAGTTCGTAGTTGGCGCCGTTGGCGGCGCTGGCGTTGTTCTCCGTCTCTCTTACTCTCGTAGTTAAGATACACAGGAGGGACGTTCGTCTCTCTTGCTCTCGTAGACACAGCTGTCACAGCGCGACTGCCACGCCGCCAAGCGGCAATTTGGGTCATAGAAAGTTTGTCTTCAGAGCGCCCATAGGAAATGCGCCTCTATGTAAATATCTGAGCTCGTTTTTCATACTTCAATATTCAGTTCACTTAAGAACGTCAAAACTATTGTTCTTAAGAAGCATATTTCTTTTTACCTGCCAACCCAGCAATTTAAAATATTTAACTTGTACGTACGTAGGAAATCAGCTATGCTGTATCATGTGCCTACTGATACGGTACCTACAAGTTCTTTAATGACGTCCAATGAAAGCTTAGCACTAATATAACCAGTTAGAAGTTTCAAATATGTATAAACCAAAATATAAGTATAGCAAATACCAACTCACAAGCCTTCCCCTCCACCAGCTGGAAGCTATGAGGGTAAGCCTTCGGTATATGGTGCGCTGTAACCACATTCATGATCCAAGACACAAACGGAAACACATCCACGTACATCGGTGGATCCTCATTCAGTCGACTACGCATGAAATTTTCGATACAAGGCTCTCCTCCCGTTGCTAATCCAACGAGCTCTACGCGTCCGCTGGCAGCGTGAGTGATTATTGGAGCGCCAGGTCTTACGCCGCATCCTGATGTGCAGAGGAGTTGGGAAATTCCTTCGGTGCTTAGATCCTGCAATAAAAAATGAAGAAGAAATGGCAGAATGGTCCTACAGTTTTAAGTTTGCAGATCACTAGAGCCATCGGTCATCCGACCAGCCCCGTCGCATCACTCGGCGTCGACTTGTTGAAATGTCAAGAGGCGAGGCGACAGCTTAAACTACTACCAACAGTAGGTACCGAGTGGCTCTAATGATCTGTGAACTATCGGTAGTACTACTATGCGGTTTGAAGACATGGATATGTTACAGGCATCGGTAACCTAGTGGCGATACCAACTAACAGAAAGCCATGCACAGGGTATCGGATTCATATTCATAGCGAGTACCATTTAATGATTAATAACTATCGCTTGCTTAGTGTTTCGGTGAACACGTCGGTCTCAGCTCTCATGAAGACCTTTGACAGTTATTATGGATAGCCTGTAGGTCCCCTTGATTATATTCCACTGCCAAGCAATACCGCTATCCCGTTGGGTTGCGGAGGTCAGACATATTTGGCAACGGTTTTGTTGCATTTAAGGTAAAAGAAAGTTGTTTTTGCTTATAAGTATCTAAAGAAAAACTATATACTGTACCGCACGAGATTTATGCCGCACGCAGTCTCTATGTGTGTATAACTTGAGGGACTTTATCGCCATCCTTTCGCTTTCTAAGTCTGCCGGCACAGCTGTAAGAAAACGTTTACAATTAACACGCTCTCAAACAGACAAAGAGTTAGTCTTAGTACTCCCTCGCATAGGGCAAGCGCGTTTCTCGACATACATCACGAAAAAATGACATTTGATTAATATACCTACATATATACATAGGCTCACGCCTAAGTATATCCCCGAAGAGGTAGGCAGAGGTATATTGCTTCACCCACTTTTCGCCAGATTTATTTTAGTCCCTACGTGGGACTAAAATAAATCTGGTGAAAAGTGGCGTAATAGGGGGCAAGCCTATTGCCGTATCGGGCACATTACCAGACTCCGTGCTGCTACTGAGAATTTCCTAACGGTTAAACCCAATAACACTTTGCCCGACCCGGGCATCGAACCCGAGACTTCCCATACTTCCCAATCCCACGCGCTCATTTATGCTGCGAGACCAACGAGGCAGTTGTTTTATATCTATTGAAATAATATTGGTAGCGTCCTCAGAGTGAATTGAAGCCATTCGCGTTGTCGTGTGCATAATGGTATTTTTATAATGACTGCGATAGATAGTCAATGACACACGATTTGCAATCGAATCTGCAGAGTACTGGTCTATTTTTGTGGACACGAGTCCTTACTATTTGTTCCTAGCTTGTCTATTAACCACAGCTGTAAAAAGTATGTACTTACTAGAAATATAGTCTACTAAGTGCACCATCTTCAGTTTCCTTAGCCTTGTCCGTTGTGATAAAGTTGGAAGACAAACAGGCACCATGTAAGCTGAAACAAAGGTAGGTATAGTTTAGTAGAAAGAGCAAAGAAGTTGTTTGGCTTGGTATGGACGTACCTATTGTCAGTGGCGTAGGAAGGGGGGGTCGGCGGGGGTGGTCCGCTCCGGGTGCCACCCATCCAAAAAAGGGTGACACCCAAAACTCAATTTTAAGAACAATGTACAAAAATATAAAACGACATAGGCACTAGCTCAGCACTACGAGAGTTAGCCCGGAATTGTTAGGTATCGACAAAAAAAAAAAGGTCTTTCGCCACTTCCGCCCCGGGTGCCACCCAAGCAAGCTACGCTTCTGCCTATTGTGAAGAGATGATATTATCATGTCTGTTGGTAAATAAGTGATGAAGAAGGAAGGCAAGGAAAATATGGATGGACTGTGTGAGGATAGAAGAAAAAGATTATGAAAGAAAAAGGGGGTAAACGACTCGGATGATGGGTGAAAGCGAAGTATGAAAATAAAGGTCGTACTGCGGCGATCCCAAATAAATAGGGACCAAGGCAAGAAAATGGCGTGTCGGACAGTGATTTCCAAGACTGTTTATATCGAGAGATTATGTTATGAAGATCTGTTGGAGTCGTTACTGGCCGGTCTCATGAATAAACTGTTACTGGTCTATACCAATATCGGTATCCATATGGCTTGTCCAGGTTAGACAGCAGTCGCTCCATGAAAAGACTTTTCAAGTCTGTTCTGTCAAAGAGTTGGGAAACCCACGATTGAGAAAGTGTTAAGGCTGCCCTCACATTGGACGTTAGAGTCAACGCAGCGGCACCTCGGCGCGTAAGTAGGGGGCGGCCTAAACGAAAGGCGACCGCTGAAACCTATACACCATCAGTACAGTCAAATCAAAGTTGGTGGCAAACACAATTTCTATGGGTTTCACTTCTGTGAGAATATCATACTCTATGGGTATGATATGCGGAGACTAGGAAAGGTTAATAGCTGAAGTTAACCCCGTGTTTTCACCAAGGTATAATACATGTATTTAACAAGTTTTTGACAATGTTTTCTTTTCTCATATACATGTATATAACATGTTGTATACAAAACTATACACATGTATAAAACTTGTTCTCTGACGATCTTTATATATTTTATTTTTCACATTCCTCAGGCATTCTTGTACTTACATGCAAAAGCTCAATGAGTTCTAACGTTTGTTTTTTGACCACTCCATTCTTCTTCTTATTTCGTTTTCACGAAGTAAAAAGCGCGGTTCATCCGGTATGTTGAAAACTTTTTTTTTCTTAATTTTTTTTTTAATACAACTCCCGCATTAGGACTAAATCCTGTGTCGCGGGGGACTTTACAAACATACAACATACGGGCACAATTTATGGATTACACAAAGTTTTGTCTCGTGTAGGAATCGAACCCACAACGCTCAGCGCAATGTCCAGCGATGAGGCGGTCGCTGAAACCACTATACGCCAACCGTGCAGTAAAAAAAAAAAAACTTTATCCAACAAGCATGGATAAAGTTTAAAACTTGTTTAATACTTGTATAATACAGAAATTGCAATAAAATAAACAATACTTGTCTAAAACACGACTGTATTTTATAGGTGAGAACGCTATCAATGTATAAGACATGTTTTAAACTGTAACAGACTTCAGTGTAAACGCAAATGTGTTTTATACTTGTATATTACTATTTACAAGTAATTTAGTACAATGTGTAACAGTTGCAGCTCCTTACAAAAATAAAAATATGTATCATAATATTGGCGATTTAAAAGAGTGGCCTCGAGTTTTATTGCCCGTTCTTTCTCGTGGCTCTACCTATTGCTTTGCGAACGAGGCAGTAAATGTAAATGTAGAAGCATTAAGTAATTTAATTTTAAAATTGACGTTCATAAGCGTCACGTTGTGACCTAGATGAATAAATGATTTTGACTTTGACTTTGACTTTGATAGATACTTGTTGGCTACACAGTGTGAACGAAAGAATGTTTGAGACAGTTTCAATACATGTATAAAACAAATAATTATGTTGTCTACAAGTTTTGTATAAAAAATGTATTGGACATGTTTCTTGGTGAAAACGAGGGGTAAGAGATAATAGATAGGTATAAAAACATATAATTTACCTGATTTCATCGGTCTGAGTAATTTGGCCAATGCGAGACTGTTTTCCGATCCAAACCTAAAAACAAATTTAAAGTGCCCATCAAGTAAGAATATTTTTTTATGGAAATAGTCATGATGGAAGAAACTATGGTAATACCTTAAGAACTCAGGATGCGGTTTGACATTAATCACCGGAATCTCAAGGTAAGCGCGAGGACATTTGGCGCCAGATTTGATGTCAGCTACCTTCAAACCACACTCAATTTCTTCTTGCTCGTAGTAGCCAAAAATCACGTTACCGCTGAAAAAGACCATTGCATATATATGAGATGTTCTTGAGGCAGTAAAACAGACTGCCATGCAGAGGAAATGGGGTTCGAATCCACGGAGCGCACCACTGCTGACTTTTCAGAGTGCGACACGAAGGAATCGACTAACAAATAATACTTGGTCATGTTTGATTTTCGCATAACATACTCTTCTTAAGAGCTAAAGCAGCGAAGGAAAGTTGTCGAGGAAGTCATATCATAAATAAAATGCAGTATTTCTTTTCAATTTTTTAAACAACGCGACCGTCACGGCGACTCTAAAACGTGCAAATAACGAACACAATAAACATCCAAACTTGAAACAACAATTTATGGATCACACAATGTGTTGTCTGTTGTGGGAATCGAACCCACAACACTCCGCGGCGAGGCGGCTTAAACCACTACGCCTACCGTGCAGTCAATTATGTATACCAAGTACTTAGAAGAGACAAAATATTTTGATCATATTTCTGTTTTCGGATAAGGTATAATTAAATAGTTCATTATAGATTGCCTCGTGCTGTCAGAGCAGTTTAAATAGACGGTCCTTGCTATATATAACAATCAATATTGTAAAAATATTTTGAAACGGCTTACAGTTTATAAGTCTTCGGTATCAGCATCAGGTCTACGGCGGTGCCAAGGACAAACTGTTGTTGTACTAAAACCACTCGCGGTGCCTTGCTTTCATGCAGATGACCTGTAACCACTGCACATATTTTCTTAATGGTTAGTTCAGAATGCTACGGTTTGTAGGAGAAATATGTGCTATGGTTCGTCGTAGAAAGATGTGCTAAGGTTTGTGAATGAATTATGTGCTACGGTTTGTGAAAGAAGGGTGTGCTACGGTTTGTGGAAGAGTGATGTGCTATGATTTGAGGCGGAAAGGTGTGCTACGGTTTGTGGAAGAAATATGTGCTATGTTTGTGGAAGAGTGATGTGCTACGATTTGTGAAAGAGTGATGTGCTACGGTTTGTGAAAGAGTGATAGGCTATGGTTTGTGGAAGAAAGGTGTGCTACAGTTTGTGGAAGAATGATGTGCTACGGTTTGTAGCAGACAGAGATGTGCTACGGTCCGTGGAAGAATGATATGCTACGGTTAGTGGACGAAAGGTGTGCTACGGTTTGTGGAAGAGTGGTGTGCTATGGTTTAAGGAAGAAAGATATGCTACGGTTTGTGGAACAATGATGTGCTACGGTTTGTGGAATAGTGATGTGCTATGGGTTGAGGAAGAGTGTGAGTTAGAGACAGAAAGGTGTGCTACGTTTTATGGTAGAAAGTTTGTAGAAGAGTGAGATGCTACGGTTTGTAGCAGAAAGAGATGTGCTAAGGTTTGAAGGAAAAGTATATGCTACGATGTAGAGGTGAAAGATCGTAAAATAAAATCATACCATGGTTTGCAAGAGAGTTAAGCTACAGCTAATAAAATATTTAATAGGTATATTTTATACGCTGTGGTGTGTAGATTATTGATATGTTACGGTTTGTAGAGGACATAATTATCTGCTACGATTTTTAGTGAATGACCTACTTAGATGACCTAAACTCCTGCCACAGGAGCTAGCTCGAACTTGATTCCGCTAAGCATGAGTGGAGAGAGTTGGAGGAGGCCTTTTATCCAGTATAAGGAAAGCGATTATAACAGCCTATATATGAAAATAAGCAGCGATAGCCGAGTGGAGAGACCGACAGACTGCTACGCAGAGGGTCTCTGTTTCGAATCCACAACGCGCACCAAAGACTTTTCGAAGTTAAGTGCGTTTTAAATTGTTAATTATCGCTTGCTTATCGGTGAAGGAAAACATCATGAGGAAACCTGCATGTCTGAGAGTTCTCCATAATGTTCTCGAAAGACATGTGAAGTCTGCTAACCCGCACTTGGCCAGGGTGGACGATGGCCTTACTCTTCTCATAGTGAGAAGAGACCCGTGCCCAGCAGTGGGACAGTATAAAGGGCTGATGATGAAAAAATATGATAAACAATATTATTAATGTAGTAGTGATTTTAGCTCAAAGGTAGATTAAAGACACCTATTCAACTCCAGCGAGGAGTGAGACAGGGGGATGTCATATCCCCGAAACTGTTTACCACTGCGCTGGAGGATGTTTTCAAGCTTCTGGACTGGAATGGACTCGGCATCAACATCAACGGCGAGTACATCACTCACCTTCGATTTGCAGACGATATCGTAGTAATGGCTGAGACCACGGAAGACCTAGGCACAATGCTCGATGGCCTCTGTAGAGTCTCCCAACAAGTAGGTCTTAAGATGAACATGGACAAGACGAAAATCATGTCTAACGTCCATGTTGTACCTGCTCCTATTTAGGTTGGGAACTCTAGACGCTCGAAGTTGTCGACAAGTATATCTACCTGGGACAAGTAGTCCAATTAGGTATAGGTCCAACTTCGAGAAGGAGGTCAATCGTCGAATCCAACTCGGTTGGGCAGCGTTCGGGAAGCTACGACATATCTTCTCGTCCGATATCCCGCAGAGTCTCAAGACAAAAGTCTTTGACCAGTGTGTGTTGCCAGTGATGACTTACGGATCAGAGACGTGGTCGCTCACTATGGGCCTTATCAGAAGGCTCAAGGTCACTCAGAGGGCGATGGAGAGAGCTATGCTTGGAGTTTCAGAGAATCAGAAATGAGGAGATCCGCAGTAGAACCAAAGTCGCCGACATAGCTCTCCGGATAGCCAAGCTGAAGTGGCAGTGGGCAGGGCACATAGCTCGAAGAACCGATGGCCGTTGGGGCAGAAAGGTTCTGGAGCGGCCACGTACCGGACGACGCAGCAGAGGTAGGCCCCCCGCAAGGTGGACCGACGATCTCGTCAAGATCGCGGGAGGCGGTTGGATGCGGGCGGCTCAAGACCGGTCTGTGTGGAGAACCTTGGGGGAGGCCTATATCCAGCAGTGGACGTCGTTTGGCTGAAATGATGAGATTAAAGAACCTTACTTAACGGTCAACAACAATCAACGCTCGTTGAACTTTCACGAGCGTTGGTTGAAAATAAAGATGACTACAGACTTACCGTGTACATACTGGACGTAACCCAGCCAACTGAAGGCATGATCTTTGAGAATGCCATTCACCAGTTTCAAATTGAAATCGTCGTGGCATACCGCGAAATCTTGCATGGGCGCTTGGCATCTGATCCGTTGAACGCATACTGACGGTAAACAGATACTGAAGTGAACACATACATATCTTAATCTTAATATATAAAATCCTTGCGTTACTGACTGACTGACAGACACGCTACAGCCGAAACTATTGGGCGCAGGAAGCTGAAATTTGGCATGTATGTTCCTTGGGGACCGTAGGGGTGCACTAAGAAGGGATTTACCGAAATGCCCACGGGATCGGCCGAAATGGCTAAATTAAAAAAAATGCAGGCGTAGCTGCTGGCGTCCTCTAGTGTAAGTATAATAATCCTGGCTAAAGGAGGATGATGGCTTTTGTACTGTCCTTCGGGTGAGCCGACTTAAAGGTGAGATATGGATATGATCTTCGTAGTATAAACCGTTTCGTATTTATTTCAAATTACATTTGCTTTCGAGTTACTACATACATACGTAGACTCAAGCCTGTTTCCCGAAGGGGTAAGCAGAAACTACAGAACATTTGCAACGATCCTGACACATCTACCTTACTTCACTCACTCACATAAAATGTTTCATGCATTTTCTTCGGTTTAGGGTCGTTCTAACCTGACTTGTTTAAGATGCCTCAAATCTGGTCAGAGAACGTCTGCCTAGGTCTTTCCCTTTCACTTGTCTCATTCACATTTGTCTCATGTACCTATATTCTTGGTTAGACACAAACCGAATTTTACTCAGAACACTCAGAACTCAAAACTCAGAACACCGGGCTTTAACTAGTAATTAAGTAATAAAAAATTGGATATAGGTACTTACTTGAAAGATATAAAATAAAAATGTTCCGGACGGCCATCGCGCGCCTACAGCGGTTGTACTAAAACTGTGACAAGTTTGTTTCTGTACGACTCATCACGTATAAATTAATTAGTAAGCATCGTATGTAAACAAATAACACATCTTAGTGTATCACTTTTATTTGTTTATAATATAAACAAGGAATAATAAACATAATAAAATATTTACATACATACATACACGCCTGTTTCCCCGAAGGGGTAGGCAGAGGCATATTAAAAGCCCACCTTTCGCCAGTGTTTCGATCTCACGTAATAGGTGGCGAGCCTATTGCCGCTTATCGGGATATTTTGTTTGCCAGAGCCTCGTCCGTTGATCGGCAGGTGCACCACTTGCAGGTGAGGTTGGCTTGGGACCCTAAGTTCTTGGTGGGAACCCTATGCACCTAAAATATAAAATATTTAGTAATACAAATGTAGAGTCAGGTGTTTCTTTGACTGACAGAGTAAAGAATTGTGTGATAAGAGAGTGTTGTGGGGTAAAAGAAGATGTAGTGACAAGCTTCGAGAAAGGTATGCTACGGTGGTTTGGGCACGTGGAGAGGATGGATGACGAAAGACTGATCAAGCAGATATTATATAAGGCAAGTGTAGAAGGGACAGGACGAAAGCGAAGACCTAGGCGGACGTTCTCTGACCAGATTGGAGACATCCTAAAAACAGGACAGGTTAGAAGCACCCTGACCAGAAGAACATGCATGAGGAATCTGATGGGAGTGAATGAAGCAAGAGAGATATGTCAGGATCGTTGCAAATGGCGTTCTGTGGTCTCTGCCTACCCCTCCGGGAAACAGGTGTGAGTCTATGTATGTATGTAGTTTTAAACTTGTTTATTTGCGGTCGGTTTCAATATTCGATCTGTTCATGTATTTGGAGATTAGAGATGCATATTTGACTGGCCGTTAGAGAGATAGGCAGAGATATGATACAATATAATTATGCAAAGAGATTTAATTAGTCACTCTATTATGCGAAGGCTCCAAGGTCGAAGGCCTTGGGTCGCAACTGGGACAACGCTAGGATGATGAAGATCTAATTAATCACTCTACTCAGCTCTCTCTAGAATAAAGTTCTTTAATCAAAACGCCTAATTTGAGTTCACATTCGAAAAAAAAATCCATCATAGTTCTGAAGATGATCGCGAGTTGCTTACATTATAAGACGTAAGTGGATGCTCCTGTTACACAAGATTCACACTGGAAGGCTACTACAGCACTTAAATTGGTAACTGCATTAATTATTTAAGTATAATGTATGTTCCTAATTACTATTTACCAGTAATTAATTACAATGTGAAACAGTTGCAGCTCCTTACAAAAACAAAATAAATGTAACATAACACTGGCGATTAAAAAGAGTGGCCACGAGTTTTATTCCCGTTCTTTCTCGTGGTTCTACCTATTGCATTGCGAACGAGGCAGTAAATGTAAATGTAGAAGCATTAAGTAATGTACTTTAAAATTTTACGTTCGTAAGCGTCACATTGTGACCTAGATGAATAAATGATTTTGACTTTGACTTTGAAAGGATGCAAGTTCGCATGCAAGTCGTTCGTAGATGAGAAAATTTTCTATACCTTTTCTAAAAACGGATAGTAGTAATCGACTTTTACAAAATGGATAACATACGATTTGACTGCTTGCGAGCGTAATGAGAGTATCACATTATTTAGATTTAGACACAACCTTAAAGCCTCGGTATCGACCAACCTGGAGTATAGCTTCAGAATCTTATTTTCCCTCCTTCTAATGTTAAGCTTTGTATTGCGATGACACTATATTTTTAAACAAAAATATATCTTAGGCAATAGATATAAAATTTATCACTTTGCCTTTTTGTAAAGTGATGGTGACGGATTAAGAATACGGATTGTCACCACCCCATATCATCCCATGGGCGTCGTAAGAGCCGACAGAGGGAGCATATTATGCAGAGAACAGCACTGTAAGGGAAGGAAAACTTGATACAAACCCTATACCAACCCGTTTGGCCAGCGTGGTATAGTAGGCTAATTCCTCCTTTCAAAGGAGAGGCCTAGTCCAGCAGTGGTCTGTTAAAACTGATGATGATGATGACATTTTTGTATGGTATAGTTAGGTGGTTAACGAAAATGCCGGTGCTCTGAGAGAATGAGTAGTAAGTTAGTTCGATTTGTACCCGGGCAAAATAACCATATAATTCCCGGGCTATTTTCGGGTTAAGGGTCAAAAGAGAACCTAACACAACCTATTTAGTTACTTTCACATAAAACCTAAAATAACGTTCCGTTTTGCATATTTGAATGAAGAATTTTTGGAAATTGTTTAAAAATATTTTAACGCAACTCCGGCAGCCAAAATTACTTTTAGGAGATTACTACTAACTCCCTTAAGCCCCCTACACCACCAATACCCTCAAATTCGGGCGACTCGTTTCGAAACCCAACCCCAGATTTTTTATTCACAATTAAACCTAAAATTAAACCTCATATGGCGTCTACTAACTAAGCTCGACGGAGCCCCGCTTCGCGGGGCTCCTACTTCTGGGTGGTTTAAAAAAACTACGAAGACTAAGGCGGGAGCTCCGCTTCGCTTCGCTCCCGCCTTAGTCTTCTAACCTAACCTATCCGAGTCGGATTGCACTGAGTCGGGGTGTTAACGATTTAATAATTTCGACCTAACAATATTATTTACCTATATAGCGCGGGATTTTAATGTAGGCAAGTTTAGGCCGTCATGTTGGTGCAACGCGCGCCCCCTCCTCCTTCACCGCCCGCGCGTCTCACGCCTTAGCGCCGCCGCAACGCGGCGAGCCGGAGCAGGAGTGCGTCCCGACCGCAGACGCGTACGCACACGTTTCTGAGATCCTCCGCGACTCTGAGTCGCGAAGTATGTAGATTGTTTCTGGAAGTTCCTTTCCCTTTTTTATGTTAAAGTTATTGTCTTCTCTTCGTGTGTGAACATTGTGAAGTAATAAACGATTACACCTTTAAAGAAGTGACTTTAAACTGACGCCCATACTAGCGGCACGAACATTACAACCATTACCTACAGTTTTAAAATACGTGACCGATTGAATACCTACTCACGTTAAAAGTACGGACATTCGACCATACCGTTGCCATCACCGAGGTGAAGATGCCGACAACGAGGGGAGAAGCGCTCCGTCAACGACGAGAGGACGAGGACAACGTCACGCTCACTGAAGACGAGGAGAGTGTTGTCGAGCGCGGCCACGCGGATGAAATCGCGAGCGCCGGCTCGAGGTCGACACAGCAACAAGCTCCTCAGATTTCCCCAGACTTCCTATCTACACTGATCGAGACGATAACGCGAGCGCAAGTGGAAGCCAATAGAAGCCTCATCAATTCACTGATGACATCCAACGGCGACTTCAGGGCCTCCACCCCAGTCGGGGTCCCTCCTACACCTAACGCAAGCAGCGGAAGTACTGCTGCCGCGGCCACGCCGAGCGCCGACGCAAACCTTATGAAATGCACGGCGAGATTCAACGGGTCATCCCAGGACGCCGAGGTCCTGGAAGCATTCCTGGACGCCGTCGAGATCTTCAAGGAGTGCGCCGCCGTAAGTGACGAGCACGCCCTCCGCGGGTTGCCGATGCTGCTAGAAGGCGAAGCGGCGGTATGGTGGCGCGGCGTCAAGACGTCGGTGGCGACGTGGGCAGACGCGATCGCGCGCCTTCGCGCCACTTTCGGCGCGGCGCAGCCTGCACATCAAGTTCTACGGCAGATCTTCGCTATTGAACAACGAGATGAAGAACGTGCGGAATCGTTTGTGTGTAAAGTGCGAGCATTAATTGCTAAGTTACCGTATACGCTCGATGAAGTAGTGCAAGTAGACATTTGTTACGGGTTACTGCACCGACGCGTAGTGAAAAGAGTGCCGCGTGATTGTGTACGTAATCTAGATGAATTATTATGTAAGACTAGGATCGCGGAGGATACCTACAAGGCGCTCAAGGTAACCAATTCTGTTAATAATGATACGATGCTTCAGACCAAAACATCGCAGATTACTAACACCGACCGTAATCTCACGCAATCGAGTACAAATAATACGAGTGAGAGGGCGACGCGTAGCACCAACAAAAATAGACCCCGTTGTAGTTATTGCAGGGCTTTTGGGCATATTAGTGATGAGTGTCGTAATCGTGAGAAGGCGACTACTAATAAAAATAATAGCGACACTAAATCTAAAGAGGTACGTTGTTATGGTTGTGGTAAACAAGGCGTCGTGAGGTCGAAATGTGAGGTTTGTGCGAAACCATCGTCGAAACCAGATGAGAGAACGTCCGTGAACAATGTTGATTTAGATTTTTGTGGTCATGATGATAGTAGTAACATTAGTACGGGTGATACCGCTTCATGCGTTCGAATAGCAAACATGAGTGCGCGCGAACATCACCCGATGGTAAATATTAGTGTTATGGGTCGTAACGGCGTGGCAATTGTAGATACCGGCGCTACGCACAGCATCGCGAGTCCCTGATTGCATCGACTCTTAGCAGATTCAGGAACTCGGTTCAGCGAGACTAAACGTTTCGTGCGCCTGGCCGACGGTACACAAGGGTGGAGAGACCTGTTGTCGGCCGAGATAGATATTATTATTAAAGGTCGCAGGGTAACGTGCGATTTTTTAATATTGCCCGGAAGTGATAATAGGACACTCCTAGGTGTAGACTTCTTGACCCGGGCTGGCATGGTATTAGACGTCGCCCGACGCACTTGGTCATTTTCGGATAGTCCGGAACAGTATTATGATTTCGTGTACACGTACTCGCTTGACCCTACCGATGCGGACCTGTTTAGTACCTCGTCTACCGAGTTATCGTTGCGCTCCGACGAAGGTTGTAATTTAACCCCCGAGCAGAAGGATACACTGAACGCTTTTATCGGACAACGCGCACCGCAGTTCGCGCGCAATGGACCAGCGACGGATTTCGCCGCCCACCGAATAAAGGTAAGTCCACAACAGGAACCGATAGCTAGTCCACCTTATAGGATATCGCAAAGCAAAAAAGAGGCCTTGCAGAAGGAGATCGATAAGCTGCTACGAGATGACGTCATAGAAGAATGCGAGTCTCCGTGGGCGTCTAATGTCGTCCTCGTGACAAAGAAGGACGGGAGTTTAAGGCTCTGTATAGACTACAGAAAACTGAATGCAGTGACCGAGCCAGACCGGTACCCTTTACCACGCATTGAGGACATACTGCACGCGGCCAAGACCAGTGAGTATATGACCACCCTTGACCTTCGCTCAGGATACCATCAGGTGAGCGTCTGCCCAGAGGACCAAGACAAGACTGCGTTTACGTCACCCCTTGGTACCTTTAGATTTAAGCGGATGCCGATGGGACTGCGGAACTCGGGAGCCACTTTTCAGAGGATGATGGACCGGTTCCGTTCTAACTTGAAGGGAGTGGAACTCTTGGCGTATCTCGACGATTTGATTTTGCTGTCGCCAGGGCCTTTCGAAAAGCATCTGGCTGACCTAGAGGCAGTCTTCGAACGACTGGCCATATTTAAGTTAAGAGTGAATAGGGACAAGAGTTTTTTTGCAAGGGATTCTGTCAAATTCCTGGGCCACGTTATTGTGCCAGGCGGAATCCAGGTGGATCCAGACAAGACAGCAGCCATCGACAACATGGCCGCTCCTCAGAACATAAAACACTTAAAGTGCTTCTTACAGACGTCGAGTTGGTACCGACGCTTTATTAATAATTACGCTGAAGTCGCTAGACCCCTGACCAACCTCCTGAAGAAGTCGAGTGTTTGGCGATGGGGCGACGAGCAACAGAAGGCTTTTGAACGCATCAAGTCTCTCCTCGTATCCGCTCCCATCCTCCGTCAGGCAGATGAGTCGAAACCATTCATCCTTTGCACTGACAGCAGCGCATATTGCCTTGGGGCTGTTCTTATGCAGGGGGAGGGACACGACGAGAGGCCCATTGAGTATGCGAGTAGACTACTCACCAGCGCCGAGAGGAACTACTCCACGACCGAGCGGGAGGCACTCGCCGTCGTGTGGGGACTCGGTAAGTTCCGTGGTTACGTAGAGACCGCGAAGGTCACGGTCAGGACGGACCACCAACCCTTGCGATGGTTGATGAGTCAAAGATCGCCTAGTGGCCGGTTGGCCAGATGGGCCCTTACGTTGCAAGAGTTCGACCTCACCATCGAATACACCCCCGGTCGATCGAACGCGGTCGCAGATACGTTGTCGCGACCCGTTTGTGCAGAGATCCAGAATGAGTGTGACCTGTGCATGACGGTCATCGATATGCCGAAGAGGAGCAGCGGTGATATCCGCAGAAATCAATTACAGGACCCAGAAGTTCAGAAAATTATTGAGGACATGGAGTCCGACGAACCCTCTAGGGGGAGACCGTGGTCCGACCGCGGATACACTATTTCCGATGGGATTCTTTACAGGTATAGTTTAGAGTCAGACGATGGAGAGGACTGCTGCTTAGTCGTGCCCGAACATGAACGCAGGCAAGGCATGGTTGACCTCCACGACGCGCCGACTGCTGGCCATTTCGGCGTGGAGCGCACTTTAAGCCGCGTTCGTGCAAGGTATTATTGGCCTGGCATGCGCAAGTTCATCACGAACTACATAAAAGAGTGCGTGCCTTGTCAGAGGTATAAGGCGGACAACCGCAAACCAGCAGGGCTACTACAAACTCCTGCTGTGTCAAGACGATTCGAGGTGGTGTCCGTGGACCTGTTTGGTCCGCTCGTCGAGACGCCCAGGAAGAACAGGTGGGTACTTATCGTAGAGGATGTTTGCTCACGCTGGGTGGAATTGTTTCCATTAGAGAATGCCACCAGCGTAGAGTGTGCTCAGACTCTTGCGAATGAAGTATTTCTTAGGTATGGAGTACCACGCCGCCTCATTAGTGACAACGGTGTGCAATTCGTGAGCGAGGTAATGCAACAAGTCTGCCATGTTCTAGGGATCAGCCAGTCTCTCACACCTTATTACCATCCTGAGGCCAATCCTATAGAAAGGAAGAACCGGGATCTCAAACCTCAATTGGCCATGCTCGTCGGTCAAGATCATACCACGTGGGATATACATCTCGCTGCGGTCAGGTTTGCTATGATCTCCGCGATTACCAGTAGCACAGGATTTTCGCCAGCACAACTTACTTTCGGAAGAGAGCTACGAGCTCCTTCCGACTCTGCTATAGACATGAGGGCTATCGTGGAAAACGATAACTTCGTGCCCAGCATTACGCCTTACTTGAAAAGGATGGCTGCAACGCTGGACGAGGCCAGAGACACCCACGAGAAAGCTCAGGCTGTCCAGAAGGAAAACGCCGACCAAAGGAGAAGGCCGCCACCCGAATACAAGGTAGGTGACCTAGTCTTGTTAAAAACGCAAGGACCTAATGACGCAAGCCGCGGTCAGACCGCAAAGTTTATTCCACGTCGTGACGGCCCATACCAAATCGGGAAGATTATCAGCCCGACCACATACGAACTAGGAAACGTACAAACTGGTAGCAGCGTAGGCAAGTACCACGTTTCGCACCTCACACCCTTCACCGGACAAGTTGAGCCTCCTGTCCGAGCTAAACGCAAACGCGGCAGGCCGCGTAGATATTTAGACTAGCCCAACTGTGGGGACACTTAGTTAGGCTAGAGGGGGAGGATATAGCGCGGGATTTTAATGTAGGCAAGTTTAGGCCGTCATGTTGGTGCAACGCGCGCCCCCTCCTCCTTCACCGCCCGCGCGTCTCACGCCTTAGCGCCGCCGCAACGCGGCGAGCCGGAGCAGGAGTGCGTCCCGACCGCAGACGCGTACGCACACGTTTCTGAGATCCTCCGCGACTCTGAGTCGCGAAGTATGTAGATTGTTTCTGGAAGTTCCTTTCCCTTTTTTATGTTAAAGTTATTGTCTTCTCTTCGTGTGTGAACATTGTGAAGTAATAAACGATTACACCTTTAAAGAAGTGACTTTAAACCTATTATTTTCATAATTATATCAAATTTTGATTATGTCAAGAGTCGATTATGAGATGTGTTACTTATGGAAACAAATTATTATGATATATGTTGTTATAGAAAGTCATTTTATGGCAAATAAAAGTTATCACTGTTGAGTTGTTAAGGCAAACATTATTAGTATAAATGATAATAGTGCAAGTAAATATTATGATCAGGGATGGTTATGGCAAACAATATTAGTGCAAATCATCATCATCATCATCCTAGCGCTGTCCCGGTTGCACTCCAAAACCCACGCCTTGGAGCCCGGGGTCCGCTTTCCGGCTGTGTCTCCTCCATTTCGCACGGTCTTCAGCATCCCTGGTGGTTAGTTGCTTGGCACGCAAGTCATCCCTTGCGACGTCAAGCCAGCATTTCTTTGGCCTTCCCCGTTTACTGGGGCCCGGCGGAGGTAGCATGGTAAGACATTTGTTACCCACGTAAGATGCCGGTTGACGTAAGACGTGGCCATACCAGCGTAGACGACACTCTTGCAGTTTGTCAGCAATGTCACGGACATGAAGGCAACCCCGGATGCGGGAGTTCCTAATGCGGTCCTTCCGCGTGACTCCACACATCCAGCGCAGCATGTTCATCTCCGTGACACGCAGACTCTGCTTGTGTCGCTCAAGCACAGGCCACGTCTCACTGCCATATAACAGGACAGGTCTAATGATGGATTTATAGACCTGTCCTTTGAGCTTAACCGGCATTTTGGGGTCACAAATGACACCGCTCACCTCACGCCATTTGGCCCAGGCTGCCGAAATACGTGCCTTGACGTCGCAATCGATGTCACCAGACGCGTGCAGTACTGATCCCAGGTACTTGACCAGGTCCTTTTGCTTGGCAATGTCTCCGCCTATACGAATTGACGCGGGATCTGTACTGTTGCAGGCCAATTACTCGGTCTTCGCCACGTTTATTTTCAGACCGCCGTTCTCAAGCGTCTCCTTCCACGCGTTCACACGCCGCACCAAGCGTCCCCTGTCCGCATCCGCCAGTGCGATATCATCAGCATACATGAGCAGCCACGGGGGCTGCTCATGTGAGTCTTTGATGCTGTCTGACAGTACGTCTAATATCACACTGAATAGGTATGGACTGAGTACGGAACCCTGGTGGACCCCGACGTTGATGGGAAAGGATTTTGTGTCGCCAACAGCAGTCCGAACTACGGAATCGGAATTTGAGTACATGTCTCGGATGATATATGCTTCTGGTACACCTTTGGATCTTAGAGCCCACCAGATCATCTGTCGCGGCACAAAGTCGAAGGCCTTCTGCATGTCTAAAAACAGAAGATGCAGAGGCATGTTCTTTGACCTGTACCGCTCCATGACGATCCTGAGGGCGAAAATTGGATCCATGGTTCCGTGACCAGGGCGAAACCCATATTGACATTCCGAGACTGTGGTCTCGTGTCGGATCCGGGAGTCGATTATTCGCTCAAAGAGCTTTAGGGTATGGGACATCACCTTAATACCGCGGGAGCTACTGCACTCCTGTACCGATCCCTTGCCTTTGAAGACTGGAGTGATGATACTCATTCTCCATTGGTTTGGGATTTTTCCGGTAAGGAGTATGCGGTTAAAAAGATTAGTAAGGGTGTCCACACCCTGCAGGCCCATTGCTTTCCAGGCCTCAATGGGGACTCCATCAGTTCCGACAGCTTTCCGATTCTTCATGTGGCGAAGGGCCCTCTGGACTTCTTCAGGCGTTACCGGCGGCCCTAGTCCTTGGTTCGGAGGGAGTTCCGGTGGCTGCACCTCTTTATGCTGCTTGTTAAGCAGCTTGTGGAAGTACGAGCGCCATCTCTCCTTCACCGCGCGAGACGCGCATAATAGGTTGCCCTCAGGGTCTTTAATACAGCGACACTTAGTAATGTCCTGTGCCGCTTTGACCCTGGAGCGTGCCAACTTGTATATGAGCTTCTGCCCCTCAGACGATTCCAGCTTGGTATAAAGCGGTTCCAAATGGTCTCGTCTGGCTCTGGCTACAGCCCTCTTAGTGGCACGTTTGAAAAGAGTAAAACTTAAAGAGTGCTTTCTTCACCCTTATCTCCCTCTGAACTGTGTCGTTCCACCACCAAGTCTCCTTGTCACACTTGCGTCCGCCCTTTGACATGCCCAGCACTGCCATCGCCGCTCCAGTGATGACCGCCTGGATTCTATCCCACTGGCTCTGAGTTGGTTCGCCTTCAGTTGCAGCGCACTTGTCGCCGATAGCTGAGGCGAACTCCAGGGATTTGGTATCCTTGAGCAGCCACCACCGAATTTGACGTTGACAGCGGTCTGCGTGTTTGCCTTTGTTGGGTTTCACGCGGAGGTCCATGACAAGGAGGCGGTGTTGTGCCGTGAGACTCTCACCGGGTATGACCTTGCAGTTGGCTACCTTGCTGATATGGTGTCTCCTGGTAAGTAGGAAATCAATCTGGGCCGCGTGTCTCCCACTCTTGTAGGTGACAAGGTGTTCGGCTTTCTTTTTGAAGTACGTGTTCACAATGGCAAGGTCGGCAGCCGCACAAGTTCGGAGGATATGCTCCCCTCCGTCGTTACGGCCACCGTAGCCAAAGCCACCGTGAACACGCTCAAACTCCTCCTACCCCTCACCCACATGACCGTTCAGATCACCACCCAGAATGATTCCCTGAGAGAGCGGGATTGCACGAAGAACTTCGCCAAGTTGATCCCAGAACGCCATCTTGACGGTGTCGCTGCAACCTGCTTGTGGTGCATAGGCACTCATCAAATGGGTCACAACCCCTTCAATAAGCACCCCTACAGCCATAAGCCCGTCGCTGTAATGCTTCACCTCCAAGATCCCGTCCTGAAACTCTTCGGCGAGCACAACCGCCACCCCGCTCTCTCCGCCAGTTCCACCCGTGTAGATCAGCTTTTAGCCACTCCCAATGGACCGGGATCTGCTGCCTTTCCACCGAGTCTCCTGCAGAAACGCCACAGCCACCCTCCGCCTGGAGAGTACATCAGCCAGCTCTCTCACGCGTCCGGTTAGCGTGCCAATGTTCCACGATGCGAAACTGATCTTCCGGGTTGGGGCTAACGTTTTTGGCCGTGTCCACCCCTGACACGGTAGCCCGACTCTTGTGACAAGTGGGCAACACTTGTCACAAGAGTCGGGCGAGGCTCCTGCTCACCGTTTTGCGGCGGTGCCCTACCCGGAACACTGTTTCCAATTCTGTTGCTTTCCATTATTTTTATTTGACTGTTTTGCCTTTACGGGAGCGACTGCCGTCTGACCTCCCAACCCCTAGGGAAAGCTTGCGCCAGAGCCTCGTCCGTCATTCAGCAGGTGCACCGACTCGCAGGGGAGGTTGGCTTGGGCCCCGAAGAACTTGGTAGGGCCCCGTACACCCCAGTAATGAGTGTTTCTCCGAAATTGCGTTCTTTGTCTGATTCATATGGCCTAATTTTTTATTCACATTTAAGCTTATAAAACATATTTTTACGAAAGATGATAACCTAAGATACAATGTCTGAAAGAGGCACACTTTTTGATAAAATGGTTTCCGAGATAATTAACCTTAAAACTTTTGGGGCTATATGAATCAGAATCTGTGACATATGAATCAGAATAAGGGATAGAAATGCAATTCTAGTTAGAAAAATCAGTCAATTATTTCTTAAAATCACAGTAAATGCACACGATGCTTATCATAACACCTAAATCTAGTCAATTACAGCATGATATGGCACTTGACAATATCAATTATCACGATATTAATTACTTTTTAATACACGTTGTACGTCTCGTTTTATAGAAACTAAATCTAGTTAAAAACCGCATGATATGGCACTTGACAATATCAATTATCATTTATAAGAATTTTTATTATGAACGTTTTGTTTTATAAAAGCTTAAATCTTGTAAATCACAGCATGATAATTATAATTATGATACTCGACAATATTAATTATCATTATATTTTTTATGTAAGTATCTCGTTTCATAAAATCTCTAAAAAAACAAAAACTATACATAAATATTATCAAGTACGTTTAAACTTTTAACAATAACCAAAATTATGGCAAAAATTTAATAAAGATAAAAAATAAATACATATTTTCCATCCTAATACGCTCTGCAATTTTCTTCTTCTCTCTTTTTTCTTCCTTAGATAGTACTGGTGGCAGTTTTGTGTACTGTATTAATATAAAAACGAAGATAACAAATTTATTCATAATTATACCTAAAAATGCCTTTAAATAAGACTCTCAATTTTGACAACATGCAGGCATTTGCCACTACAGTAGGTATGTATACAAATAATACACTAATCGATTTTAAACTTTCGCGATTTGTATACATCATACAATTTTATTTAAAGTCCTGCCGCGACCAAGGCTGTTATAAGACGGCCGAAACGTCGGTAAAACATAGGTATTTATACCTTAAATTAATTAAATATCGCGAATAAGACCCGTTTAAATAAAATTGTATGAAATAATACACTGTTTGAACATATGACTGAAATTTCAATATTTTAAGGGATTTCAAGTTACAGATAATTACTAGAAAAGTTGTATATATACCGTATTATTGACTTGACGTTTCAACCCTATTATGAATAATCAATATTTCACTTCATATACAAGGTGGGTAAAAAATTGTAAGAAGAAAATTCTTGAGCGGTAATCGAACCCACGACTCATCACGTTACGTTATAACGGTCTTAAAAGTTAATATATTGTTACAGTATATTACCCTGTTCGTCTAAGCAGTAGTTTGAGCCTATAAACTACCGCTAAAACTAAATAGTTAAGTAAGTAGGTAGTTTCATTAACCGCTCGTTATTGTTTTATTTATATTATTTAGTTATATTACATTTATTTTTAAACTGTAATTTAAATGAAGTTTTTTTTCATTGTGTACCTTTATTTTATTACCTAGACGAACGTAGTTCTATACCAATATATTTGTTTTAATTTCAGGTATAGTCTAATTATAGAAAATTTAGTCGTCGATAGATATGAAACCCCTTTGACGTCATTAGGACTGCTGCGAAATTTACAGCTACTGTTTTTAGACATGTAAATAACATTAGGTTCATACGAAATTACTTGTTACAGGCGTAACGTGCCGCCAATGTATCGTTTCATTAACAATATGTATGACATTCTGATTAATATGGTATTTTTACCATATGAATCAGACACATATCAATCAGAATTTTGCCCATTAACATAGATAAATCATCACACGTATGCAATTAAGGATTGTTATTTATACATAGGTTTCTGTTCCCCAATGGCATTATATTTACCGCAGATTCAAGTTTGAAAACCATTTACCTTAATTATAAAAACGAACATACTAATCAGAAACACATGTGTACCAAGGCTATATGAATCAGATATTTACCTTTATATCTCCGCGACGACACGAACCAGCCACAAGTCACGTCGCGACCATTTCAGCCAAGCCACTGGCTACCGCCAGCACGGGGAGGGGTCACCTGATGTTTCATATTTAGCTGGGTACGTTCGAGTGAAGCGCGTGAATATGAATCAGACTTTTGTGCCGGACACTCACTATTTTTTTATTTATAAATAAACAATCGTAAATATTTGTACCATTTTTTTTGGTGTAATGAAACAACTAATATTCTTTCGTAATAATTATAATTCACATCAATTTATGAACAAGAAATAATGTTATTGTTACTAATGTTCAAGAAACTGGGTTACGGACACACCATATTAGTCAGAAGAACTACTTTTAAATATTTTTTTGAAATATTTAAATAAATATTATTAAAAAATAATAACTTGTGCAAGATAGGCAATAGTCTGAGGTATGTTTTAAAATCAATTGCAAACTGATTTGTCAGTTAGTTACAAAAATAAACCTCAAGACATCGAAAATTTTGGGTTCGGAGAATCACTCTAATACCAAACAATATTAGTGCAAATGAATTTATGGAAAACGAGAGAATACCCTTCAATCAATACAATAAAATATAAACGTCACGAAAATTTAAAATCATTTGATACAAACGATAAGTAATCCGCTTCCCGTCACAATCTTTAGCTTTTAAAACGCACTTGGTTATAGGTAGTATCGAGGGCCGTTAAAAGCGAAGCCAGGGGGCGGTCTTGTATTCGATTCAAGAGTAATACTTGTCGCTAAACTGAGAACGTTATTGTGTAATGCGACATTAATGGAGGCATTGTGTGCATTGTTTAAAATCTATGCTTAAGGGACTTACTGCTCTTCGAACGTTCGCTTAAGTGGTTTCACATTAACCGTTCGAATCCAATAGCTCTTGGAGAGAATCGACGACACACGACACAAATGGAACTCAGTGTTGCTTATAGCCGACACTGTGTACAACACAGATGTTTGAGAGAAGAAAGAGTTTCGCGTTAGTGCGGCGAAAATCTTGATATACCTAGTGGTGTAACTTAAGGGTGTCTTTGTAAAGTGAGATGCGTAGATTATCGTCATCAGAACATCGTTATCAAATATATAAAATCTAATGTCTTGACTAATATGTCATCGCAGAGCCTAAATTATAACATGATATTAGGACAGAAGTTTTATGACAAAGACTAGCTACCCGCGGCTTCGCACGAGGAAAAAGTTACGTTTTAAAACGTTCTCTGCCAAATCTAATCTTTATACAGCCGGTGATTTTCCAGATTTCAAGATGAATGACTCTTTTCTTTTATATACATATAATAATACAAAAATAAGTGTCATGACAACAGCGCAACCTACCGGGTCAAATTGGAGCCTATATGTAGCGCTATAAAGTCCTCTACCTTCAGTTGAAGTCTCATTTAAATCGGTTCAGCCATTTCAAAGATTACCCCGGACCAACAGACAAAAAGACAGACAAAAATGTTAAAAAGGGTTGTTTTGGACTTAGAATCTCGTAACTAACTATATGCACTTGAAAAACCATAGTTATTTTGAAATCACAGACAGACACTTCAATTTTATTTATATGTATAGATAAGTTGAAGAAGTAAAGACTTGTTATCGCGACAACAGCGCCAAATACTGGGTCAAATTGTAGCCTATATGTAGCGCTATAAAGTCCTCTACCTGGTAGTGAAAGTCGGTTCAGCCGTTCCAGAGATTACCTCGGACAAACAGAAAGACAGACAGACAGACAGACAAACAGACAGGCAGATAGACAAAAATGTTAAAAAGGGTTGTTTTGGACTTAGAATCGTATAATTATTAGCGTTCCATTACTTTTAAACGGAAGCAAGTTTCACCACAAGCGGCTTCACCACAACCGTAATATGTCGATCCACGGAAAAATCTACTCGTAAATGAATTTGTGTAATACTCATTCTTCATGAATTACTCCGTCCACTGACGAAAACCGCAAGAAAGGTTAGTAGTTTTCAAGATTATCGCGAAAAGACGTGGCGATGACCTTGTTTTATATAATTGATATGTAACTAATAGTAAGGAGGGCAACTCACAGAAAGTACGATTCTTATTCTATAGAAATCCGTACAAGAATATCCAACCACATACGGCTTAATACATGTGTGGAGAGCCGTGTCGCTTGATGGAAAGCTCTGAGGGCGGGGTCTCGATAATGGATCTGCCATTAACCACTCGATACCTCGCGGCATCCGATCGACTGAGGGTATAGGCGCATTCACTTTAATGGTTTAACTCACGTTCTGTTTTACGCGTTTCTTAAATACTTTTGAGATTATAATGGAGAATTTTGATTGAAATTGGTGGAAGATGTTTAGCGAATGTAAAAGTACTGCTTGTAGATAACTACGGCTATATTTTGGAATAGACCATGCACACGCGTGGGACTATTTTACCACGTAAGAGTGACAATATTCGAAAAGCCTTTCTTGGTGCTCCCTACACTCCTCTAGGAACATAAATGCCTATTTCCAGTTTCTTGCTTAGGTAGGTACTGTAATTTTGTCTGTCGATTAGTCAGTATCGCAAGAATTTTATCTATAAAGACGATTGTCTGGTACGGCTATTTAACACTTTGAAGGACAGTAAACGTCTATAGACGTGATAACAATAAAACTTCAATTGTGTTTCGTTTACCTACTGTCCGTGAAAGTGTTAAGACTATTGAACAGGCCGTATTTAAAATTTTGTAATTGTACAAGTTTTAGCTTATATTCCTATGAGTCTCAATAACGCAAGCATTATCCCAGATGCAATCCAAGACAAAAAGTATAGACTTATAAATTAAAAGGACTCATTAGGGTTCCGTAGTCCACAAGGAACCCTTATAGTTTCGTCATGTCCGTCCGTCTGTCCGTCCGCAGCCTAGCTCAAAGACGCCTGGTGATGGAAAGCTGATATTTGACATGAATATAGACATAAAATATTGCAACAAAACTGTAGAATAAAATTTAGGAAAATATTTTTTTAAGGGTATCTCCCCTACATATAGAGTGGGGTTGAATTTTTTTTTTGGTTGAGTACCCCATCATGTGGGGTATCATTGGATAGGTTTTAAAAAAATATTATTAGTTTGCTCAAATCATTTTTCGATCAAGTGATTGGTTTGTCAAATATCAAGCTTAGAAGTGAAAAAAATTGTTAGACTCAAGTGTCCCCCCCCCTCTGCCGGCTAAACTATTAATTTGGAAGATGTGAAAAAAATCACAAATGTGGTACATATAACGAATTTAAAAGGAAAACTATCACGGCTAAGTAGACATCACTAGTTTACGAGTAATCGTCGGTTAACTTATAAATACCTATTTCTGTGAGTTTACATTGGGCGCGCTGGCTTAATCTTAAAGATATACGTACTTCGGTATGTAATGTACTACGGTACTACGTATGTATATCTTGGAAACCACATTTTATGTTTACAATACATAACTGGATACATACCTAGTATTTTCCAAGCAAAACTTAGGTTCTTATAATAGTGTTATTAAAATTATTTTTTCAGCAAAATAAACAATCGGATTTGTTGTACATTAATACCCTTTGCAGCAAGTCATTATGGGCAACTACGGAACCCTACATTGCGCGTGGCCCGACACGCACTTGGTCGGTTTTTTAACTAGTTTTTGTTCAGTTCCGCTAAAGTTAAGCGAAAACTAGAAGTAAGATAGTTAAGAGCGCACCACCCGACCAACACAAGAGCCAAAAACACGTCCACAAAACAGAATAGAAGCACAAAATCAAAGTGAATCAAGGAACAAAGCACGAGTCTACATCCATCCGTATATCACAATTACATTCAATTCTTTGTAGTGAATTAAGGCAATTTCGCGAACGCCGGAAAATAAAATAATAGCCTTCCCATTAAGCTTGCCTCTCAAAGACGCCATTTCTAATAGTCGGAAATAAATTTCTCTGTTCCTCCCGAGCCACTTTGTGAACGTTCCGTGTCATTTAACGCGGCGGCGACGACACGGCGACGGTACGACATCAAACTTGTTAGGTAATCTGTATTGTCTGTGTTCATTTATCGGGATTAGAATTGTCTAAGATTTAAAAAAGTGGGGTTTTGGAAATAAGTTTTTTGTCTGTGAGTTGGTTGATTTTAAATTAGGTGAGTTTAGAATTATGCAAAATGTATTTATTTCGATGTAAGGTATAGGCATCGAATGAAGTTACACCACTTCTTCTTTCTCTTAGCGTTATCCCAGTTTCAATCTGGGGTCCGCTTACTAGTCTAACCGGATTTGGCTGAATATTAGCTTTTCCACAGAGCGACTGCCTGTCTGACCTGCGCAACCCGAAGGGATAGCGATATTCCATGGTTTAGACTAGTGTCATGTATTTATTGCACGTGTATTTTAGAAGGTACTGACGCCCTGAACGACTGTCAAAGATCTTCATGACAACCGGGACCGACGGCTTAACGTGCTCTCCGAGGCACGGGACAAGCGATAATTAACTATTCCATACGCACATAACTCCGAAAAGTCATTGGTGCGCGCCGTGGATTCGAACCTGATACCCTCTGCATGGCAGTCTGTTGGTATATCCACTCAGCTATCGCTGCCTTATTATGAAGTTGCACCACTATGAGGTAATAATACTTTAGTACTTTTGTACAAGGAAAACATCGGGAGGCATCTGCATTTCTGAGAGTTCTCCATAATGTTCTCGAAAGACATGTGAAGTCTGTCAACCCGCACTTGACCAGCGTGATGGACAAGATATGGCCTTACCCTTCTCATAGTCAGAAGAGGCCCGTGCCCAGCAGGGGGAAAGTATAGGTATATACAGTGCTGATGATGACTTAGCAAATTATTATAGGATTTTATTTTATTTTTTTAAGTTGCTAGCTAGGTACTGTACTTCCAGGTTTTTTATTTCTTTTCCTTCGTATTAATTGTGTACCGATCATATCTTGTAGGTAGGTATACCAACCTGTTTGGCCAGCGTGGTATAGTAGGCCAATTCCTCCTTTCAAAGGAGAGGCCTAGTCCAGCAGTGGACTGTTAAAGGCTGATGATGATGATATCTTTTATGCCTTTTGTGTGGGGGCGAAATATTTTTTTTTCTTTAAGTGGTACATGCCCATGAACTGCCTCTGTCTCGATGCTGGTAGAGAGGTGTATCCACAGATATAGATCTACATAGATAACGCAATTATCACGATTTGTATTGAAACCAAGCGTGCCGACTTTTTAATACCTACTGTGACGTTGCCTGAATCACGAAGTCGAAGCGATGCGCGACAGTATCGCTTATGCGATATTCATCGTCTCCTAATACACAACGTCAGATCAAACGTCCGAAGCAAACGCGGCAACGTAATGTGAATAAAGTTTACTTAACGGTAAAACGGACGCGCGGGGACTGAAGTTAGTGGCGACCAAGCTCGACGCTTGGTCGGAGTTCAGACACGCGAAGTGCATGCATTTGCGTTATCTATGTAGATCTATGTCTGTGGGTGTATCGAAGTTTTACCAGCAAAACCATGACTACATGCACTTTGCATAGATACGATACGAAGTACGGCCATCGTTTTGACAATTTTATATTAGCCGAACAGGTTTTAACAATTCAATCAATCAAACTACATCCAATTTTTTTGAAAGTCTACTTTCGCACTAGGAATAGATCCTGTATCGCGGGGGACTTTACACACATACAACCAACGGACACAATGAACACCCAGACTAGAAACAAAAATTTATGAATCACACAAAGTGTTGTCGTGTGGGAATCGAACCCACGACACTCGGCGCAATGCCAAGCGGCGAGGCGGCCGCTTAAACCACTACGCCAACCGAAATTTGTATTAAGCTTGTGAATCATCATGATTGTCTATCATAGTTTTAAGGTTATTCCGTTTAGTTTCCGTCTTGATAATGAAATGGATTCCACAGAATGATTGACCTCCGCAACCTTAAGAAATAGCGAAATTCCATAGTTTAGACCACTTTTGATCACCTGTGCACTCTACCCCTCCTTTATGCTATAGCATATGTGGATGGTTTTACTTATGTTGAAACATCACCTTTCAACACTGTTATAAAAAATAGGAAGTACGAGTCCAGTTTTGACGGTACTAGAGCCTTGCTGATTTCAGCATGAACGGGCCGGCTCGACCGGGGCAGTACTACCCTCTCACAGAAGATCGACGTAAAGTAACAGTATCTATACTGTAGCGTTTCGTTCGGTGAGTGAGAGTGCCGGAGGCCCTATCCCCTATTCCTTCTCCCTCATCCTACTCCTTATCCTATCCCTTTTCCCAACCCCAAAGGGCGGCAACGAACTTGTGACTCCTGTGGTGTTGCTTGTGTCCATGGGCGGCGGCCTCCTTTGACAGAAGGAATTGGCTTACTATACCACGCTGGCCAAACGGGTTGGTATAGGGTTTGTATCAAGATTTTCTTCTCTTACAATGCTCTTCTCTGCATAATATGCTCCCTCTGTCGGCTCTTACGACATCCATGGGATGATATGGGGTGGTGACATTCCGTTTTCTTAATCCGTCACCACACGGTTGATTTGATGATGATAATGACCACAGCATATATACTTAACCGTGACTTCAAGATGTAACCCAATAGCGGAATAGCCAGTGCGAAAACATGTAGGTACCTACTTTTACAACTGTAATTCTTGAAACATAGCAAGAAAACCCACACGCGAAGCCAGTACATATAAATTACAAGGTATGCGACAAGGGAGAACGGAACACGGCGATTAAATCACTGGCAGTGGCGCCCTCTCGCGCCGGAAGGAAGCACCCGCCAAATTAGCGGCGCAGTGCTGATCCGACCGCGGCCGGATGCAGACGTCATTGTTTGCGCTCATTACGTGCTGCTTTGATGAAAGTACTGTAAAGTACTTAGGTACTTATTGCATGAATGTGATATGAATTTACAGATTTAGATTATGTTAAACGCTGCATTAGTTGCAGCTTGCTTGTTCTTAAAAAGACGACTCCTGTATCTATACACATAAATAAAATTGAAATGTCTGTTTGTAATATAAAAATAACCGTTAATTATATATTTAACTAGCTGACCCGGCGAACTCCGTATCGCCTTTTAAAGTCTTTTTCTCATTCCTTTTTTCCAAACCACTTCTCCAGGAAATTCTGAATAACAAAGTTACCAAAGCCACCAGTGCTTAATCTAAAATTTCAGAGTTTATAAAGGTACCTATACAAAATGTATAGTCAGATGAAAGTTGTTTTGCCCAATAAATTATTTAAAGAGTAGAAAAATAGCAAACTAATATGGCTATAACAAATTGGGGTTGATGCTAAAAGGGTGAAAATTAAAGGTTGCATGTATTTTTAATGCAACATCATAAAATTGAAATAAAAATTATTGACCAAAAAATAAAGAAGTATATGTTTGGGTTAGACCACCCTTATTACTTAGGGGTTTGAAAGAAGGATAACGACCGATTCTTAGATGTAAAGATATACCTACATGTAAAGTTTCATACAACTCGGTCCAGCCGTTTCGGAAGAGTATTGTGACTAACACTGTGAAATGGTTTTTTTGACTCCAGTATGCGCCTGGCGTAGACAACTGATTTAATGATGTGATTAAATTACTAATGTGGCTATTAAAAATAGGAGTTGGTACTAAAAGGCTGAAAATTTAGAGTTGTATGTTTTTTTAATGCCACAACATAAATAAATAAAAATGAGAAATGATGCCGAAAAACTAAAAATGTTTTGGGTTGGACAATATCTATGACGTTTGAAAATTAGATTACAACCGATTCACAGACTTAAAGAATATACATAATTATATAAAGTTTCATACTACTCGGTCCACTGTATTTGACTGCCTCCGTGGTCCAGTAGATAGGGTACCTCTGCGTCTGCTGATCGGAAGTTCCGGGCTCGATGCCCGGGTCGGGCAAAAGTCGCAAAAGCACCACGGAGTCTGGCAATGTGCCCGGTAACGGCAATAGGCTCGCCCCCCATTATGTGGAACTTAAAAATTTATGGCGAAATGTGGGTGTAATAACCCTCTGTGCCTACCCCTTGGGGATACAGGTCCAACCGTTTCGGAGGAGTATTGCTACTAACATTGTGAAATGATTTCTTTGACTCCGGTATGCGCCTGGCGAGGACAACTGACCTAGTGCTATGATTAAATTACTAATATGGCTATTAAAAAATAGGAGATTGTGCTAAAAGTCTGACAATTAAGAATAGGCTAGTTGTCGAAAAAAAATTTATAAGTCCGTCCTTTAGATTATTCAAAAATAAGTGATACGTATTTTTTTATTTGTAAATTAAACCAAAAATGACCAAGATATAGCTAATTAAAGTTACGTATAACGTCACGCAGTGCTGCATTTTTTCGCACTAGATGACGTCACACGTAACTTTAATGGGCTTTAACTTTGTTATTTTTTATTTAATCGGAAAAAGAAAAAATACGTGTCCAATATTTTTTTATAATCTAAAATACGGACTAAATAAAATGTAATTATTTTGACCCTGGAAACTACCCTATTGTATGTATTTTTAATGCCACATCATAAAATAAGAAAAATTATAAAATATGTCCAATAAATAAAAAAAAATTTTTTTGGGGTCACCCTTACAACTTGGGGGTTCGAAAAATAGATTACAACCGATTCTTAGTCCTACCAAATATACATACAAAATTTCATACAAATCGGTCCAGCCGTTTCGGAGGAGTATTTTAACTAACTCTGTGACACGAGAATTTTATATATATAGATAACGTTTTACTTAATGCATATGGATGTATACACGGTAGGTACATATACCGAAATGACAATTTTTACGATTTTTGTCTGTCTGTCTGTCTGTCTGTTCTTGCTAATCTCTGGAACTGCTGGACCGATTTTGACGGGACTTTCACTGGCGGATAGCTGATGTACCAAGGAGTAACTTAGGCTATAAATTAACCGGGTACGCGAAGTAGTTCCCTCAGGACGGAGGTGAAATCGCAGGAAACAGCTAGTTAAGAATAAATCTTATGTAGCACATAATTCATAGACTTACCAATATTCAATCAACGGAAACAAAATACACCCAGAATAACAATTACGGATCATATTGATATAGATCAAACAATTTATGGATCACACAAAGTCTTGTCTCGTAAAAAGATCGAACCGACAACACGCGGCGCCCGGTCGCTTAAACCACTACGCCAAACGTGCATTTCAAATCGCAGTAAATATAGCGTTTGGAATATCTTTGTATGCAGTGGTCTATCTATACACAAACAGTCATGAACATTAAAAGACGTAAGTGGATGCTCCTGTTTCACCATATTTACTTTTTGAAGCTTACCAAATGAACATAATTTATTGCTTGAGTATGATATCAATAACTATTAACTTTTGCATTAGTAGATAACTCACAATGTGAAACAGTTGCAGCTCCTTGCAAAGATAACAAGTAAGACCATCTGGCAGTTAAAAAGAGTGGCCACGAGTTTTACGAGTTTTTTAGGTAGAGTTTCTACCTATTGCATTGCGAACGTGGCGTCACTTTGTGGCCTAAATGAATAAATGATTTTGACTTTGACATAGAGCACAATTCTATTCCTTTTCTCTTTTACTTTACAATATGCAATTGAAATTTTTAAAAAGAGGCCTGATGCGTGTTTCTCTCGTCCATGACCGGGTTCCGTAGTAGCAAGCATAGCGTACCGATCACCTTTATCTAGCCCAGACACCACTATAATTTTTGGTCAGAAAAAAATAACTTTGTTCTCATATGTGTCGTTAATACAATTTTTCGATGGGGGTTTATTGCGAGCTACAGCATATATCTTTTCTAGATTTTCACTCTATTATTTAAAAAATTAGAGGGTGAGGGAGGGGCTCGCATTTTTTTACCATTTTAGAGTCTCTAGGTTTGAAAAGATTGACTTTATTCCATTTTTATATACCTATGCATAGACATCACGAATAGGACTGATGAAAAGCATTTAATTTCTATCTGTATGTTCCCTAAACATGGATATGGAGAGCATTTTTGTACTTGTAGCAAAATAATGAAGCGGGTACATCTACGTACCAAGTTCAAACTGCGTGGTACCAATGGGTGAATATGACATACGCACAGACGGACAGACAGACATGTCGAATCGAATTTATAAAGGTTCTGTTTTTGCCATTCGGCTTCGGGACCTTTAAAAACGCCTTGTCATAATGACTAGTTTATATCATCGATTCTATCTGTCCTTTTATAAGGACATCTTGAAAAACGAGGCTACTTCAAAAATCGTGCAGAGGTCATCGCTAAGTGTTAGCTATAAAGTTCCATGTGGCACGGTTTTTGACATGGCATGCCATAACGAAACTGTCTAAAATCTTATTTCGTTCATAACTCAAGTAATAATCGTTTTAGAAAAAAATCCTTCAACCACTCTCTTATAAACTAGCTCTTCTTTCGGTGAGTAGCAATTTCAAGGCGAAAAGTTAAGTATTTTTTTAAATATCCATAAAAATATTTAGAGAAAGCATGTTTTTCAAATTAAAATTCTATCGAGCGAAAATCTTCCAATCGTGTATCTGTCCGAGCAGTCCCTAGATAAAGACCTGATAAATAATATACAAATTTTCACTTTGCTGATGAGACTCACTGCTTCAAAATCGGTAATCAAAAAGGCATACATTTTTGAGGTAGCGCCTTAGGGCCTTATCATACTAGCGGTTTGGGAGCGGTTGCGGGGCGGAGCGGACGCGCAGCGAATGCGTCGCGAACACGCCGCGGCTGCGCAGCGAGGACGCTGCGGACGCGTGGCGAATACGTTACGTTTTCGTCGCGTGTTTGTAGCAAATTATCGACGTAAAGTGTACTGTATGTATCCAGTAACTAAATGGATTCCGACGAGGAAACACTGCTGTTGGCTTTATTACTTTTACTCGTTGCACGACGCTTTTTACTCGTCGCGCGACGCTTTTACTCGTTGTGAGTCCGCAACGAATTCGTTGCGCATGCGCGGTGTGTTCGCTGCGAGCCCGTAACGAATTCGTTCCGCGTCCGCTCCGCCCCGCAACCGCTCCCAAACCGCTAGTTTGATAAGGCCCTTACTATGACGCACGAACCCAGAACATCCCGAGTATTGCTAAACAAGCACTCAAACTATTACGCCATTCAAACTGTAAAGGCTTATTTCAAAACTACCTTTGTTAAGTTGACCTAAACAATTATGTACAAGAGTGGAGAGCAACGTTTCGCTAGTAGGTATGTTTATGTAAAGCAGGATAAGACCCTTGCCGGCTACGATTCTCGAGGGTTTAGTATCAGCTGTTGTTACCATACCACAGACTAACACGGATGTCAGAGCCTGATTTGGCCATCACTGCCAATTTTTTTTGATAGCCCATAGTGTCCCACTACTGGGCAAAGGTCTACTCCTGGATTCCCATAAATCTCGGTTATTGGCCTAATCATTATCAATGTTAAAAACGATTGCGATGTTGTTTTTACTCCTCTATTTGATAAAGCCAACATAAAAAAAATATTCGATTGGTTGCACCTTAACCCATTCTAACATTGTACAAACAGACGTGATCTATTGATTACTGATATATATACGCCACGTTTTAAATACACAATGTTAAGCAGTGGTACTTCATCCGTGTGGTGACGGTACGGAATGTCACCACCCCATATCATCCCATGGGTGTCGTAAGAGCCAACATAGTGAGCATAATTATGCAGAGAACAGCACTGTAAGAGAAGGAAAACTTGATACAAACCCTATACCAACCCGTTTGGCCAGCGTGGTATAGTAGGCCACTTCCTCCTTTCAAAGGAGAGGCTTAGTCCAACAGTGGAATGTTAAAGGCTGATGATGAATGATGACTTTTTCTAACTGTGTGTCTTGATATAATGTTTTGATAAGTGTAAAAATATGTTAGGTATATGCGCATGAAGTGAAGTGATACCTGCCTTTCACACCTCACGTAGGGTTTATTATGAAGTTATTGATTGCGATGAGAAATAATATTTTTTCAGTCATCTGGATAAGTACATGAATAGCATCATCATCATCTTCCTAGCGTTGTCAACAATTTCGCCTTGGCATCCGGAGTCGGCTTTCTAGTCTGACCGGGTAAGACAAAATATGAAGTCTGTAGTTGTCAAAGATCCTTATGACAGCCAGGACTGACGATTTTGACATCGAGATCCATATCAAAGAGCTCAGATATTTACATAGAGGCGCATTTCTTGTGGGCACTGTAAAGACAAACTTTCTGTGACCCAAATTGCCAGTGGCAGTCGCGCTGTGACAGCTGTCTCTACGAGAGCAAGAGAGACGAACGTTCCTCCTGTGTATCTTAACTACGAGAGCAAGAGAGACGGAGAACGACGCCAGCGCCGCCCCGGCGCCAACTACGAACTAAACTGGAGACAATCCCCACTTGGAATCGGCATACGAAATCCTTAAGAACTGCGCTTCTATGTAAATCTGTATTCATTGCCCGTACCGTAGCAAACTGTTTGTCTCTTTAATAGGCTATCATCATAATGTCGAAGATTTTTTTTCAACCTTCTACAACTTTCTATACATAATGTTCTTAAATATGTATCTATCATATCTGTCTAAAGGCATTGCGCTAGCTTATCAGCCCAACCCTTATCAGAAGTACTGAGAAAGGCCCGTGCGACGAATAGCACAGTTTATAAACAAGCCATATAATATTGTCAAAATGGGCAAGTGCGAGGGTGCAATGGTTCCGTACCATCATCTATAAAAGAAAATCGCGCTTGTTGTATATATACTTAAATATTTTTTAAGTTTCTACTTGTTTATTAAGATCGAGTAACAAATTGCTTAAAAATTACGTTTGTTGTATGGGAGCCTCCCTTTATTATTTACTTTTTTTATTTAATTATTTATTTTGAAAGGTAATATACAACTACATATTCCGTGAAAATTTTAAGTGTCAACCTGTTACCGTTAGTAATTTTGAGCAAAAATACGAAAAAAAACACGTTCATTGTATGGAGCCTCCCCCCTCTTAATTTTTTAATTTTAGTATTTGTTGTTATAGCGGCAACCAAAATACATAATTTGTGAAAATTTCAGCGTTCTAGCTATCACGGTTTATGAGATACAGCCTGGTGACAGACAGACGAACAGACAGACAGGCAGCGGAGGCTTAGTAATAGGGTTCTGATTTTTACTTTTTAGGTACGGAACCCTAAAAAAAGTACTCAAACGTTAAAAAAGTTAATTAGATTTTATAATCTGTGCTCCATTCATAGAAAACACTCAGATAAGAGATCAAATCTTTGTTCTACATTGTATATATGATTTTATCTCTTTGTCCTACATTGTATAATGGCGCCAAATCCTTAGTAGGTAAGCTACCTGAAGATAACTCTTTCTTCGAATATACACCGTCCGTATTAAATACTGAAGCTTAACCCTTAAGGAACTTGTCTCCAAAGATTTGTACAACTTTGTAAGCCGATTAGTTTGTCAGCATGGAAGGGTTGTTTTAATATACTTGCGTTTTCTGTGGAATTTATTGTGTGTGGTAAGGGCTGTGCTTTTTTATGCTGAATGAAGTTGACCTGTATGTATAGAGATGCTTGAACATTTGAACTTTCCTTGCGTAGCCCATTTTATTATTAGTTTTTACGAGCTGGAAGATCCCTTCAGATCTCTATACTCTATTCACATTACGAGAAATAAAAGGTAAACAAAGAAACCAATGATTTTCAAACATAAGATAGCACGATAACTGATCGGGATAACCCGACCTAATTAAAAATGGCCCTCTATCATGCGAAATGGTTACTTTGCGTGTAATACTTAAGTTGACAGGATAACAAATACGTTGACATTTTAGAATCATTGGCTTTTTAGGATCTTTATCATGTAAAATAGTTTATTAGCATAATTAATGATTAAAAAAATATATATTCGTTACTATAATTATGCATAATACAGAAAAATAATAAATATGCTGTACCTACCATTCTTAAATTTAAGGACCAGATGTATTTTTAAAAAACTAATGAGTCTTTCTACTAATATTTAACTAAAATCTACTTTTCAAGAGAAGGCGACATTAAAAGAAACATTTTTATGTTTGTTTACATTTTATAGCCGTGTGGTTGACGGCATAGAATACAAGTGTCACCACCCCCTATCTTCCCGTGGGTGTCGTAAGAGGCGACTAAGGGATAACACGATGCAAATACCATCTTTGCGTAGAGCCGTAAAACTCGACATCAAACCCTATACGACTGTCTCGTTGGTCTCGCGGCATAAATGTGCGCGTGGGATCGGGAGGTCCCGGGTTCGATTCCTGGGTCGGGCAGTGTTAAGTATTGGGTTTTTCTGTCACAAAATTCTCAGTAGCAGCACGGAGTCTGGAAATGTGCCCGGTACGGCAATAGGCTCGCCCCTTATTACGTGGGACTAAAGTATATCTGGCGAAAAGTGGGTGTAGAAATACACCTCTGCCTACCCCTTCGGGGATAAAAGGCGTGACGATATGCATGTATGTATGTATGTACATTTTATATTTTCGTATCTTGAACAGACTATAGCTCCTAGGGAAATGGGAGCCGGAGTATTTATAGTTAGAATATTTTAGTTTAACCACTAAAAACCATCCGACTGCAAGACACCCTACGGGTTGAAGACACCAGGGGCATATAGAACGTGTAAGTTTATAAGTATGAATGAAATGGAATGCGTTTAAGCGGGTACGTGGACTGTTGTACGTTCCATCCCCACATAGCATAACATTTCAAAGTTGTTGTTTCGAATTTGGTTGTTTTTGTCTCCGTTGGTTGTATGGTACCACAGAACCCCATGATAGGTAGTACCTAGATATATTTGTAGTGGGTGATGTAGGTATTTTTTTAATAAAAATATGTGTAACTAATTCACATTTACTTAATTGTTCCGAGTGTTAGTATTCATAGGGTCATCTTATCATAGCTAATACACAGTACGGTACCTACCTCATAGATACCACGATGAACTATTTTTTTACGTGTTAGGAGTTCTCATATGATTATAGTGTCCGTGTGGTGACGGATTGCTGTACTGTAAGAGAAGGAAAACTTGATACAAACACTATACCAACCCGTTTGGCCAGCGTTAGGCCAATTCCTCCTTTCAAAGGAGAAGCCTAGTCCAGCAGTGGACTGTTAAAGGCTGGTGATGATGACATTATTATATCTATTTCGTTACGCTTTCTCCTTGGATTGACACTTTTAATCAAACTTTGTACAGGGTTTTTAAGCCACTGAACTAATTGCGAATAGAGTAAACTGTAATCCAAAAAAGTCCCTAGAAAGTTTTCTATTTTTCCCTTAAGAGGTGATGAACCTGCCAAAAATTGAATCTATTTTATATAAAATCCATGCATTTTATATGTCAGTTATGCCTTGACCACAGCTGGCATAACCTATGCCAAAATATCGGAGCATATGGGTATAAGCTACTTTATTATTATTTTCAAATAATTTCACGATATAGACTCACTTCGTAAGTATTCGTTATATTTAAATTTTGTCTGACTCATTGACAGTCTCGTTTAAAAAATTTATATATTTCCAATTTTCCAACCGGGATAATACCTGTAACGAACAAATTCACAAGCAATAAAGGCACCCAGGGTCAGAATAACAATATCAGTGACTGCATAAGTATAAGATTTTATGTAAATTGTATAGGAAACTAATTATAATACATTTAAATTCAATCAGAATCGTCAAGCATGAAAATGTAATAAGTAGATAGGTATAAACGGGTACGCCAAAATAATATTTAAAGTCAATTTTAACAGAGTTGACTGTTACGATCAAGACTTAAAAAGTTTCTTTATTTTTTATAGTCTCACGCCTGTATCCCCGAAGGGGTAGGCAGAGGTGTAAATATTACACCCACATTTCGCCATGAAATTTTTAGGTCCCACGTAATAGGGGGCGAGCCTATTACCGTTACCGGGCACATCACCAGACTCCGGGCTGCTACTGAGTATTCGCAAAAACCCAGTAACACTTTTGCCCGACCCGGGAATCGAAACCGGGACCTCCGATCAGCAGTCGCATACGCTGTCCACTGGACCACGGATGCAGCACTTAAAAAGTTGCATCATGATTAGGTTACCTATATAAAATTACTTGTCCTGACTGCCATCATTATACTTGAATTTAAACTTACGTGTTAATTTAAACTTATTTGGAGTTTGTCGTAACCGATATTTCGGAACTGTTACAAGCGCCATGTTCACAGATGTAGGTACATGTACATCCGCAAAAGTGCCGAAATATCGGTTACTCCAAACAAAGGTACCTACGTGGTATATATCCCGAAAGACAATTTAAAATAAGTATCATTATACTTAATCGTAGAATCTAACTTAACCTAACTACTAAAGTTACATGTGGGTAATTTGAGCAGCGTGTTCCTTGTTATTTTACTATAACCTAGGCATCCACTAAGGAATTACTTTTTAATACCTATTCCTCTCCTAAGTAGATAAAATAATAAAGATAAATTATATAAAATAGCTTGTCTTGACTGCCTAAACAACTGAAGCCTAAACTTTCGAAAGTAAATTTATTTCATGACGCAATATTCCACCTTTAAGGGGGTTTCATCCGGCTTTAAAGTTCTTGTAATCCGCTGATTTTGAAGTTATAGAACCATGAAAATGTACAAAAACTAGTAGGTACAACATAAAGGCCTATTCAAACCTGAGCGATATTCGCTGACGCTGTGGGTAGAGGTACATACCGCGCGGGTTTCGCTTAGGTATTTAGTATCAAATACCGCGGCTAGAGCGACCTGAGCGATATTCGCTGCCGCTGTGGGTAGAGGTACATACCGCGCGAGTTTCGCTCAGGTATTTGGTATCAAGTACCGCGGCGAAATTCGACTATCGCGCGTTATTCTACCCACAAGGTTAGCGAATACCGCTTAGGTCTGAACAGTAATATTACCGCATACCCACTGGGTTTTCTCTGCCGCAGACGGTAGCGAATACCGCTTAGGTCTGAACAGGCCTTAAAGTCATACGACTCATCATTCTCTTGCCCTAGTTCTAAATTTATTTGGCTAAGCGCAGTATGAACTGCGCTTACACACTTCTCTGTCGACGGTCATCCGACCATTTACACTATCTTTAATATCCATTCTCACACAATCCACGCAAATTTTCCTTGGTAATATGATTCTAGGAGGACGAAAAGGAAGAAGGAGGCCTTCTACTCCATCCCTCTACCTTCATATTCATCACTAGCTTACCTACATACTACATTTCATTTGTTCGCATTCATATACCTAACCAGGTAACTCCACCAAGTTAAATAAACATAAGAGGTTTGTATAACTAAACCTACCTACACTTCATCGTATGCTTTTCCATTTGACAGTTAGGTACCTACCCTATTTAGGTACATTACCTCCTTACTTACAAAATAAACTATAGATATTATAAATAAATAATACATTTGTAACAGAGGCTGCAAGAATAGAGCTGTACCTACCTATAACTATTGTAATAGCAAAAAGTTGTTATTATTTTTAAACTTTCGCATTTTCATACATGCTCACCGGGTAACGGGTAATTATTTGAAAATCAAGGTCAACTACCACTTAAATGCCTCAATGATATCAATGGCTTTTATTCTTACCTATAGACAGTACAAAAATTCTTTGCAACGGTCGATATTATTCTCAAAATATAACTGCATGTATCTAATGCTATTATTTGTTGCAATTGTAAATAATATTTTATTATTGAATTACGATTACAGATTTACAACCATACAGAGCTTCATCGAACGAATCATACTTTTTGGACCTCCGCACGATACTCATCAACCTAATCCATTCATCGCCCTTAACTTAACTCCTCAACCAATCCGCAACAAAAGGCGGGGCGACTAAAACGAGACAGACATATCCAAGTACCCGCAAGAGCGACAGAGACGACCATATGACAAAAGCTACGTCTATAATCGGGCGTTATTACAAACTCTTCTTTCACCAAGCTGTTAACTTGCCAGTTAAAGTTTGCAATTTGAGTAATAGAGTCGCAACGGCAGCATCGGGTTAACTATTTACGCGAATTTAATAAAAAAAAAACAAAAATAATTATCTGTGATAGTGGACACGAGTGTTTCTTTTTTGACTTTTTTAGAATTGTTTTGATTTTGATCGTTTTCGAATGTCGTTGGATATTTTTTTTATAATTTGAAATTTGAATTGTTTGGAACTAAAGTGCGTGTGCAGTGTAGTGACGTCATAATGTCGGAGGCGGGTCGGCGAGGCGCTGCGTACACCATCGACAATATACTTGGACACACAGACAGACAACCCGGTAGGTATTTAAATTGTTCCTTCTCTAGGGGTTCTTATATTGCAATAAAATTAGCATTGACTGTTACGTTTAATTCTACAGAGCGCCGAAACTGACAATAGGATCAGTTTTTTTAAAGAAACAAATTCAATAAATAAAAGGAAGGTCATCAATAAAAAAAAATACAAATAAAAGTAATATAAATTGGAAATTGCTAAAGAAAAGACTTAATAAGTTATCAATTTATATTACCTATAAACAGTTTATATCAGAAAAATCTTAGATAATCTTAGATTTCTGATCAAAATGTATGTATTCGTTTTTGGAGAAGGGAGAAGATCCTAAGAAATGTTCTTTAACATAGGATTTAGTCTAAAGAGGATTATTTTCTGTAGCCGGATTATCAGACTTTTTAAGAAGACCATAAGATGCTGTTGCCAAGATAATCTTTATCTCTTATATTGACAGCCCAGCCATACCAATTGCAAAAGGGTCGCAATCTGTGAATCAAAATGCTGATTAATTAAGTGCAAAATGTGTAGGCACGTATTCATAACCGCGTAGGTACAAACAGTAGGTACGCGGGCAATTAAGAAATTATCTTATAAAGTATCTTTTAGTTATCTCCTTGCGATATTAAAATGTGAATAAATCCATAGTCATAACTAATAAATTAGGCATTAATTTAGATATATACGGTATATAGCAAAAAAAGTTAATAACTTGATTTTTACATAAATACCTATTGCATAAGTTAATAACTTATGTATTAGTATATATAGTTTGATTTATAGACAGAAATTAAAGGTTTGGTGTCGACATAAACAACACTTATAACAACTTAATATAATATAATAATAATAATAATATAATAATATTCTACTACATTCACACAACACCATCTAGTCCCAAACTAAGCGGAGCTTGTACTATGGGTACTAGATAATGGATAATGATATCGGACTTATATAGAAAATGTGCAGCATGTTGATACAGTTTCTTTTTTCAAATATGTTTTGATGTGTTTTACAACCAAAGTAGAGTATTTCCTCACTATCAAAACAAGCACTCGATTTCGGTCGCTAGCTGAAAGTGTTGCCAAATTATGCAGATGACATGCTAGGTGGCGGTAGTTTACAAAGTAACCTTAACTCATAGTGTACATTAACATTAGTTTTCGTTCAGTAATTTCATCATATTAGTTGATTATGGCTTAAAGCAAATCTTCAATAAAAGATGCAGTTTAAAATACGTCCTTAATATGAACCTCATCTTACCGTTCGTGAAAAACGTCGTTACGATTTAGAAACAGCCGCAATAATATAATAGTATAACATTTATGTATCGGTTATTGCCTAATAGGGTATAAATTTAAAAATATGCATACATATTTAAATTAGCAGTATTCAGATAGTTTTGAAGGCGCTTCCTTGTATATATTTTCGATTATCACGTGAAAAGCTTACGTTAGAAAATAAAAAAAGCAATAAACTTGAATATTGAATTCATTATCTAATTTTACTTAAGCATGCGATAGTTTTTACCATACTTTTGTTCTAAGCTTAGCGATATTAATATAATCTAAAGATTTGAATACTTTACTTATGATGAAGTGAAATACAGATAAAGATAAATATAGAAAACGTAAGCTTCACTATTAGATAAAACCATAGAGCGGCGTAAGACTGCCACAAGGAAGTATTTGGGGCCAAGGCAATATTTATTAAGAAACAAAGCTTTTGACTTCATAATACATATTTGTCTTCTTGGTTTTATAAAATATGCTTTGTTATTTTAAAATAAGTGAAGAAAACGATACCCTACTCCTCATTTATTTTATAAAGGGACTAAAATATATAGCTGACTTAAATGATCTGTAATCATTTTACACCTTGTAATTGACGTACCGAGAAATTTAAATAATTTAGGTAACAGTTATCAATGATAGTTAATGATTTATTGAAGTATTTTAATTAGTAACATTTAAACATTGTGATATTGAATAACCACATCACTGTACATTACATTAGTCACCTTTTTAAAGAGTTAATAAAATGTTAATGTGATAAGTGTCACCTTATTTATTAATTGTAATTTAATTGATTGTAATTGTTGCCCCAATAACAATGTAATTGACACTGAATTTTAAAATTACTTAATTACTTTTATTCAACTTTTTTGATAATAGCCAATATTATTAATTGCCTTTTACTTTTAACTAGATGAGCCCGCGGTTACACCTGCGTTATTTAAGGCTACCGATCCGCCCCCGTCACTCATAGTGCGAATTTATATAGCCTAGCCTTCCTCGATAAATGGACTATCTAACACTGAAAGAATTTTTCAAATCTGATCAGTAGTTCCTGAGGTTAGCGCGTTCAACCAAACAAACAAACTAACAAACAAACTCTTCAGCTTTATATATTAGTATTAGCCAATATTATTAATTGCCTTTTATTTTTTTATGAACTATAAGGTGAGGTATCCAACACTGTTGAAATATTTAACGTGTTAAACATTGGTAATATCAATTGCTTTATTCGTTTAATAGGTACACTGATACATGTTCAACAAAATGCTGCGCATATTTAATAACCTACTTGTTGCGATGTCCAACTAATAAAAGCTAATATTCAGTCAATAGTTAGACGAGTAAGCGGACCCCGGCATGAAACTGGAATAAAGGTGGGAGAGGCAGAGGCATATTAAACGCCCACCTTTCGCCAGTGTTTTCGTAATCGATGGCGAGCCTATTGCCGTTTATAGGGATATTTTGTTGGCCAGAGCCTCGTCCGTTGATCGGCAGGTGCACCATTTGCAGGTGAGGTTGGCTTGGGACCCTAAGTTCTTTGTGGGAACCATATGCACCCATGGTGGGAGTATGATGATTTATAATATTGAGATGTTCATGTTATTACGCATCTTCTTTCATATTACAAGATTCCCGTACAAAAGAGCTACATGGAATAGAAAATGTAGTAGGTACTCCTTTAAAAACAACAACAAACTGAGAAGAAGCACTCGGTTTGTTGAGATAGAAAAGAAAACCAAATTTGAGAGAAAAACCAAATTTAGGATCTAAAACTGAGACCACGTCTCAATTTTTTATGCTAATAACGATAGACATACATTATAATGCTGTTAAATAACTATAATAATTTAATGGCAACATTTCAGAGCATTGTAGATTTCCATCGTAAGTTAGTGTATTTTCATCGTCACCATGTACTAATTTATAGGTATACCTATACATACCGAATTTAACAATGACCTGACGCTGCCAATGCGTCCTTTACCATAATTATGTAGTTTGTGCCAATATTTGAATGTTTGTAAAGTCCTTTGCAATGCAGGATTTTTCCTAGTGGAAAATTAGGAATTGTATTGCCTCAAGACAATAAATCCTTTTTATGTCACTGTGATATTTGGTGCCGATCTTCTGTAAGGACTTATTAAAATGGTTCCGTACTTGTTCTTCCAAATTTCGTTGCTTTAAGCCTAAAATTTTAATCAGTTTCTATGTTATATTGCGCCTTGTAGCGTCAAAATTCATTTTGTCCAAAAATAAATTTGACCTCACCAACATACTTACGATCTAATACCGTGAACTATTATGGATATTATCCTTATAATAACATGCTGTAGTAACCCCCGTCGCGCTCCATACAACAACAGAGTAAAATTAATAAAGCAATTTTAATATTTCATACAATGGTTCCGTAGTGCGGCTTTTGTATGATGTTTATCACACTTGACTGAACGTGTGAGGATTACACTGATGCTATTGTAACTACAGAATTATTAGTGCTTGTTGCTACAACATATGGCTTCTGAGAGTAATTACCTATTTGATGGGCCTGTTGTCGCTGTATTGATGTATTGGCAAGTGCTGTTGCAGTTATAAGTGAGTTCTTATGTGGTGTTGTATGTGTGAGTGCTTCTGTCGTCTTTTGTGGCTGTGTGATCGGTGTAAAATATGATTTCTAAGTGGTGTGTAGAATTTTGTATTTTAGCATATTTGATGTACCTTAAATCTATTGTGTTTAAAAGGCATTTTTAACCTTGGGAAATCAAAAATGTTGTTTTAGGTATTGTATGGTGTTACCCAGTTTAAAGTAACTAGCGAGAATTTATGACGAATCTTGTGGTGCTGCCGTGATGATCTCATTCCAAGTGGGATGCGTTGACGGTTACAAGCCTAGGTTCTGGTTTTATTAGAGGCGGGACAAACGCAGATCGTCTGCTTCTCCTGCAACCTCATCTTGAAACGTATACTTATAATATACGCTATTTTAATTATATGATATTTTTCAATAAGTACCGGATAGCAGTATATCTGATATATTTTTATTACCATTATATCAGTTTAAAAACGACCGCTGCTTAACATAGACCTTATGAAGAATAAAAAGACCCTTAGGTGTACAAGGCAAGTAGAACAATTTGAAGCACCCGCTCCAACAACTGCCTACGATCTCAATAAAATTATTAAGGTTGATATAGGTATACGTGATACTTTGGACGCTGAATATGTTTCTTACTTACACATACAAATTTGCCGCCCCCTTAGTTCAGGCACGTGGCCCCTAACTTGCGAATCACTTACATTCGGGTCCAAACCGTAGGCAAATTATACCTATTACAAAATAGCGTACCTATATCTTTTGATCGCTGCTGACTCTCTATGCGCGCTGAATATATTTTGTCATGTATCGGTTATTATGATACATATGTATTTATAATTGGTGGCAAATTTAGAAACCTTAACAACTTTATAAGAATATCATTGTGTTTTAAGCTTTCGCCCACATATTCATAGCTTCAAGTTCAAGTAATAGAGCCTTAAAGTAGTAGAGCCTTGCTGATTTCAGCATGAATGGGCCGGCTCAGCCGGGGAAGTACTACCCTCTCACAGAAAATCGACGTAAAGTAACAGTACTTAAACTGTTGCGTTTCGTTCGGTGAGTGAGAGTGCCGGAGGCCCTATCCCCTATTCCTTCTCCCTCATCCCACTCCTCATCCTATCCCCTTTCCCAACCCCAAGGGGCGGCAACGCACTTGTGACTCCTGCGGTGTTGCTTGTGTCCATAGGCGGCGGTAATTGCTTACCATCAGGTGATCCGTCTGCTCGTTTGCTGCCTATTACTATATTTATTAAAAAAAACTTCTTTTTAAACAAGCTTTTATTACTAACTAGCATTTTCCCGCGGCTTATACGGCGGTAACACAAATCTACTTTCAGTCTCAATTTGTGTGAAGACACTCCTGATTACTCTAAAGACTTCAGAAACAATATAGGGTACAAAGTAACTCGGTCAGTATCCATGACATTATCTACCGAAAGGTACATAATAACATCACCTTGCATACAGTCAAATGTCAAAGCCATGTTCCAATACATGTCCAATTTATGTATATCTATGAAAACTTTCGCATTTATAATATAAGTTGAGAAAATCGTTTCAGCCGTTTAAGCGTAGTATATATTTATTAGTTTCTAATAATATATGCGAACAATGTAAGCACCATGCAGAATATAACATTATGTATGACTAGCTTTTGCCCGCGGCTTCGCTCACGTTAAATTCGAGGTAACACATAACTCCTTCATTGTCCGATAGTAATTATCGTTTTAATTCTGGTCATAGGGACTGATAAGAAATATAACCGCAAGAAGTATTTAAAACATTTTTGTAAACAGTGTTTTAGAGTTCTGTAGTCAAAAATGGCTAAACACGGAATCTTTATAGACGCGCTATGTCCGTCAGTCCGTATCTCACAGCCACTTTATGCCGAAAGTGCCGAAACTATTTAGTTTACACATTTGAAAATTGGTAGGTAGACGTATTCTGTGAACCACCAAAACCAAAAAATATTGAATAAGTATTAAGGATATATAAGATAATTTCTTCATACATGGAACTGATGTGGAAAATGTGTCGTTAATAATTACTTTGAGGTTCCTAAAACCATTGTTTCTCAAAGTCAATCATTTGAAAGATATACGGTTCCAAAGTGGTAAAATGGGTGTGAGGATCCCTCTAACTTTAATAGTAAGAGAGTGACAAATCTATAAAAAATATTAATATATCCTGTAGATCGTTCTAAAAACTTCCAACGAAAATTGTTTTGAACGATATGTAGTCAGCAGTTTTTGAAATAAAGCACATCTTAAAAACTGCAAATATAGCTTTGTCGTTTAGACAAATACTATACTACTATAATAGTTAGTCGAAGATAATGGCTATGGTAAGTGGATACCTGCACTACGGAACCCTTCATGAGCAAGTCTGACTCGCAATAGCGAATAGCTTTTATAATGTTTCATCCTTGGTGTTACTTGTAGCCGTTTGCCATTACAAAGCTTTAGTGCATTAAGATTCCGCATTGATAGGACTGGAACACCAACGTTCGGTCTCAAGTTGCATGAAGGTACTCCTGAGAGTTCAGAAACTCTATAGGGTACCTTGAAGTAACTTGGTCAGAATTCATGACATTATCTACCAAAAGGTGCTCGACAACATCACTTTGCATACAGTCAAATGTCAAAGCCATGGTCTGCTATATCTCTAGACACACTTTCGCATTTATGAGTAGAGAATATAAGTTCAGCCGCTTTAACGTGAAATCGGTAGATACATACATAGGTACACATTTTCGCATTTATACCTGATATTAGTAGGGATTAGCCAAAGCTGTTACAATAATTATTAGTTTATATATGTAAGCGAATGAAGTAATGACAGTGCACCATAGGACAATGTATAATGTGACAGTACTGACAGATATACGATAGCCCATATAGCTCAAGCGTTCTTACTGTCAAAGGTAGTAGGTTTGTCCCTACAAACTTCGACCCTCTCTAAAATCCCTCCTAGATTATTTTTTGCAGCTAATTGTATCCTATGTGTTTTTCCTGGTTCTGAGCTACCTCCCCACCAATTTTCAGCCAAATCGGTTATGCCGTTCTTGAGTTATAAATAGTGTAACTAACACGACTTTCTTTTATATATATGTATAGATTATATAATACATATCATTAGAGAATTTCTTATTTTTTTTATAGACTCACGCCTGTATCCCTGAAGGGGTAGGCAGAGGTGCAATATTACACCCACATTTCGCCTTCAATTTTTGGGTCCCACGTAATAGGGGGCGAGCCTATTGCCTAATTTCTTTATACACAACATTATCTGTTTTACCACCTTCACATAGAACATGTAAATTATTTTTACCGCTTACTTGTGAACATGCCACATATAACTGACCATGTGAAAAACAACATATTCGGGAGTCGATTCCAGCTGTTTCAAGTCTGTCCCTGCGATTTATTTAGAAAATACACACAGGGCTACGAATATCCAGCCCTGCCGAAAGTAAGATAGCCCCGTTGAGTTACTCAAGAGGTATCTGAATTCAGGCCTCAGTCTCCCACCCACGGATTCCCACGTACGTGAGGTGTGGGAATTTGGGTATAATGTCACCTGTATAAGTACAGAACACGATCAAACGAAACAAACAGACAGACAGACATAAATTCTAAAAATTATCAAGTATTGCTTTTTAGCATTTTCCTAAGATTTTTGAGCTAATTTTCGTCAAAATATCTTTAATGTACCTACAGACTTTTTCACCTCTACAGTTTTATTATAGTACTAGCTTTTGCCCGCGGCTTCGCTCACGTTAAATTCGGGGTAACACATAACTCCTTCATCGTCCGATAGTAATTTTCGTTTTAATTCTGGTCATAGGGACTGATAAGAAATATAACCGCAAGAAGTATTTAAAACATTTTTGTAAACAGTGTTTTTAGAGTTCTGTAGTCAAAAATGGCTAAACACGGAATCTTTATAGACGCGCTATGTCCGTCAGTCCGTATCTCACAGCCACTTTATGCCGAAAGTGCCGAAACTATTTAGTTTACATATTTGAAAATTGGTAGGTAGACGTATTCTGTGAACCACCAAAACCAAAAAATATTGAATAAGTATTAAGGATATATAAGATAATTTCTTCATACATGGAACTGATGTGGAAAATGTGTCGTTAATAATTACTTTGAGGTTCCTAAAACCATTGTTTCTCAAAGTCAATCATTTGAAAGATATACGGTTCCAAAGTGGTAAAATGGGTGTGAGGATCCCTCTAACTTTAATAGTAAGAGAGTGACAAATCTATAAAAAATATTAATATATCCTGTAGATCGTTCTAAAAACTTCCAACGAAAATTGTTTTGAACGATATGTAGTCAGCAGTTTTTGAAATAAAGCACATCTTAAAAGCTGCAAATATAGCTTTGTCGTTTAGACAAATACTATACTACTATAATAGTTAGTCGAAGATAATGGCTATGGTAAGTGGATACCTGCACTACGGAACCCTTCATGAGCAAGTCTGACTCGCAATAGCGAATAGCTTTTATAATGTTTCATCCTTGGTGTTACTTGTAGCCGTTTGCCATTACAAAGCTTTAGTGCATTAAGATTCCGCATTGATAGGACTGGAACACCAACGTTCGGTCTCAAGTTGCATGAAGGTACTCCTGAGAGTTCAGAAACTCTATAGGGTACCTTGAAGTAACTTGGTCAGAATTCATGACATTATCTACCAAAAGGTGCTCGACAACATCACTTTGCATACAGTCAAATGTCAAAGCCATGGTCTGCTATATCTCTAGACACACTTTCGCATTTATGAGTAGAGAATATAAGTTCAGCCGCTTTAACGTGAAATCGGTAGATACATACATAGGTACACATTTTCGCATTTATACCTGATATTAGTAGGGATTAGCCAAAGCTGTTACAATAATTATTAGTTTATATATGTAAGCGAATGAAGTAATGACAGTGCACCATAGGACAATGTATAATGTGACAGTACTGACAGATATACGATAGCCCATATAGCTCAAGCGTTCTTACTGTCAAAGGTAGTAGGTTTGTCCCTACAAACTTCGACCCTCTCTAAAATCCCTCCTAGATTATTTTTTGCAGCTAATTGTATCCTATGTGTTTTTCCTGGTTCTGAGCTACCTCCCCACCAATTTTCAGCCAAATCGGTTATGCCGTTCTTGAGTTATAAATAGTGTAACTAACACGACTTTCTTTTATATATATGTATAGATTATATAATACATATCATTAGAGAATTTCTTATTTTTTTATAGACTCACGCCTGTATCCCTGAAGGGGTAGGCAGAGGTGCAATATTACACCCACATTTCGCCTTCAATTTTTGGGTCCCACGTAATAGGGGGCGAGCCTATTGCCTAATTTCTTTATACACAACATTATCTGTTTTACCACCTTCACATAGAACATGTAAATTATTTTTACCGCTTACTTGTGAACATGCCACATATAACTGACCATGTGAAAAACAACATATTCGGGAGTCGATTCCAGCTGTTTCAAGTCTGTCCCTGCGATTTATTTAGAAAATACACACAGGGCTACGAATATCCAGCCCTGCCGAAAGTAAGATAGCCCCGTTGAGTTACTCAAGAGGTATCTGAATTCAGGCCTCAGTCTCCCACCCACGGATTCCCACGTACGTGAGGTGTGGGAATTTGGGTATAATGTCACCTGTATAAGTACAGAACACGATCAAACGAAACAAACAGACAGACAGACATAAATTCTAAAAATTATCAAGTATTGCTTTTTAACATTTTCCTAGATTTTTTAGCTAATTTTCGTCAAAATATCTTTAATGTACAGATTTTTTCATCTCTACAGTTTTATTATAGTATAGATAGATAGTTGTTATAAATTTTGACACAGAGACTTTTTGTTTATGAAAATGCCGAATATTATACTCTATTATTTTTTTTAATAACAGAAAGATACCCGACACATAATTATTGTCTTTTTTGCAAGAAACATTAATTTTGCTAGAAAATAATTTGAAAATAGTGACATCTATCTATTGGTCGGTAAATAGCCATAAAACACTTTGAAGGTTCCTATTTGGACTAACTTTACTCTTACTAACAAACTTATAATGATCATAGATGGCACCACATAATTAAATAACCAGTTTTGGATGATCCCTGTTTTGTTTGGGACTACGTACAAAGAAGAGGTCAAGCTGTACAACGAAAACCACTCAACCGATTGTGATGTAACATATACTATTTTATAGGTTTGAGTATCCTTTGTACATGAGTGTAAGTTTTATTGAAATCAATTTCGCCATTTTAGAGATCTTTAGCAATATAGGGAAAGACGTCGGACAGACAGACAGACAGACATAAATTCTAAAAATTATCAAGTATTGCTTTTTAGCATTTTCCTAGATTTTTTAGCTAATTTTCGTCAAAATATCTTTAACGTACAGACTTTTTCATCTCTACAGTTTTATTATAGTATAGATGTGACAGTACTGACAATGATAACGATAGCGCACTCAATTATTACAGCGCGTGCGTTACTACTTCCAAGAGGTAAAATTGTGCCGTACTAATTTATACCGGGCGCGGGCATACTAATTTGGCCGTGTGGTTGACGGCATAGAATACAAGTGTCACCACCCCCTATGTTCCCGTGGGTGTCGTAAGAGGCGACTAAGGGATAACACGATGCAAATACCATCTTTGCGTAGGGACGGAAAACTCGACATCAAACCCTATACGACTGCCTCGTTGGTCTCGCGGCATAAATGTGCGCGTGGGATCGGGAGGTCCCGGGTTCGATTCCTGGGTCGGGCAGTGTTATTGGGTTTTTCTGTCACGAAATTCTCAGTAGCAGCACGGAGTCTGGAAATGTGCCCAGTACGGCAATAGGCTCGCCCCTTATTACCGCGCCTCTTACGACACCCACGGGAAGATAGGGGGTGGTGACACTTGTATTCTATGCCGTCAATCACACAGCTGCAAAATAAAGCAAATTAAATTATATTGAATTCGAATTAAAGCAAATTAAAGTATATTGAATTCGAAATGCTCTCTTTAAAAAGTTATATCAGGTACCCCACAATTGCCATGCAAACCAACTATGACTCGACCGCTCCTCTACCTTTATCCGTAATTACAAAGAATGATCAATATCGATCTAGCCGTTTTATACACAAAAGGCACAATTACACAAACACTAGCTTACTTAACAATTAATTAAATTGTTAATTATTGCTTGCTTATCGGTGAAGGAACCTGGTGAGGAATCCTGCATATCTGAGAGTTCTCCATAATGTTGTCGAAAGACATGTGAAGTCTGCCAACCCGCACTAGGCCAGCGTGGTGGACTATGGCCTCACCCTTCACCATCACATAGTAAGAAGAGGCCCGTACCCAGCAGTGGGACAGTATAAAGGGCGGATGATTTAACAATTAAGTAGGCACCATCATCTCCGACTACACCGTTAGTGATGGTATATGTATTATGCATATGCAACTATTAAAAGCTTTCTTCTTATTTGTATGCTTTTAAAGCATTAAAAACAAATCTCAGTAATGCCTCTTCACTACTTTCTTTAATGCCGAGAGCAATCGAATTTGTATTTCATTGAAAATAAAATATAAAATACTAGTGTTGTGGGGTAAAAGAAGATGTAGTGACAAGCATCGAGAAAGGTATGCTAAGATGGTTTGGGCACGTGGAGAGGATGGATGACGAAAGACTGACCAAACAGATATATAAGGCAAGTGTGGAAGGGACAGGACGAAGGGGAAGACCTAGGCGGACGTTCTCAGATCAGATTGGAGACATCCTAAAAACAGGACAGGTGAGAAGTACCCTGAACAGAAGAGCATGCATGAGGAATCTGATGGAAGTGAATGAAGCAAGAGAGATATGTCTGGATCGTTGCAAATGGCGTTCCGTAGTCTCTGCCTACCCCTCCGGGAAACAGGCGTGAGTCTATGTATGTATGTATGTATGTAAAATACTTTGCATCCATTCAAGTAAATGTTAGTCATGCCGAGTGGAATAGGCAGGCAATTTGATAGGATTACGTATGATGTCTGTGATCTTCGCAATTCAGTATACGTATATCAGTAAAGTTACCTATTTAGTTTGATGTGCTTTCCATACATTACCAATCGCACTTGAATTTTTTTATCGATGCGAAAATGCAATATTATTACAGCAAAAGGAGCTACAAAGCTATAACACAACATACGTTTTGAAGTTCTTTATGAAACAATATACCTATGAAGTCCAAAATATCGCATAAATTCAGTTGTGACTTCGACAAAAAATAAATAAATGCCATACATTGTCAGTTCAGGTCCAAGTTTATGTATTAACTAGCTTTTGCCCGCCGCTTCGCGCGCGTTAAATTCAGGGTGACACAAATCTACTTTCAGTCATCTCACTTCAGAAACTATATAGGGTACAAAGTAACTCGGTCAGTATCCATTACATTATCTACCGTTATCTACCGAAAGATACATAATAACATCACCTTGCATACAGTCCAATGTCAAAGCCATGTTCTAATACATGTTCAATATATCTCTATAAACATTTTCGCATTTTTTACATTAGTAGGGAAAATTGTTTCAGCCGTTAAAGCTTATTATAAAATTATTAGTTTATATATGCGAACAACGTGCACAATATGACATTATGTATGACGTGACAGTACTGACAGATACCTATGCGATAGCAATAGCACATGCGCAGCACTCAATAGCGCATGCGTTCTTACTTCCAAGAGGTAAATTTGTGCCGTACAAACTTCTACCCTCTCTACAATCCCTCCCAGTTTAATTTTTGCAACTTATGGTAGCCTATGTCCGTCTCCATGGTCCAATATATCTCTGTATTAAATTTCAACAAAATCGTTTTAGCGTGAAAACGGAACATACATACATACACACTTTCAAATTTATAATATTATTAGGGATTCTTAACTTTTTACAGATTATTTCTTAACAAATATTTAAGTATATAAGCACAAGAATAACTCAGTATATACCAGACTACGAGGAATAAAACTAAGTCCGCCACCGATTTGAGACTGTCTGTTTTTTTGGTGACAAAAAACTTCTGAACGGTTTTTCATGCGTTTTTCACCTTCCTATAGAAAGAGTGACTTATGAGGAAGGTTTCAGCGTATAATTTAAACGGTTTTTGCGCAAGGTACAATGGGCACTAATCAAGACATTATACGTAACTAGAGGATACCGCAGCTAAGCTCGCACATTTTATCCGTTTCTCTCCGAGCCGAGCGGCTGTAAGACGGATTTCCAGAAATTCTCTCAAAATTCTGGAAATCCCTCTTACAGCCGCTCCGGTCTCAATACACGACCTTGGATTTGGAGAGTTTTGCTTGGAGCTTATGTCAAATATACATCTCTCTTCAAATCCATAACAAAGAGCTCAGATATTTACATAGAGGCGCATTTCTTATGGGCGCTCTGAAGACAAACTTTCTGTGGTCCAAATTGCCGCTTGGCGGCGTGGCAGTCGCGCTGTGACAGCTGTCTCTATGAGTGCAAGTTATACGCACGTTCCTCCTGTGTATCTTAACTACGAGAGCAAGAGAGACGGAGAACGACGCCAGCGCCGCCAACGGCGCCAACTACGAACTAAACTGGAGACAGTCTCCACTTGGAATCGGCACATGAAATCCGCTTGCTAGAGTTGGCCACAAACCTACACGAAGAAGAAAAAAATAATTCGTGACATCTTGTATAAGTAAATCGTAATTGGGCAGTGATTAGGTACTGCACTTGAAATCGGCACACGAAATCCTTAAGAACTGCGCTTCTATGTAAATCTGTATTCATTGTCCATAGATAGATCGGTTATTGAATTCAGCGGTTAGTGCAGGGACATCTACGGTCGCTAAGGAACATCATGAGTCAGTAAGTAACACAAGAATTTTATCTAAACCGACAATATTATATCTACCTACTCTCGTACTCGTCGTTTTACTACGGAATTCAATATTCGATCTATAGATAGATCTGTAGACTTTAGATTCGTTTTTGACATAAGCTCCATACAAAATATGTCAAACACGAATCTCGAATCTCAAAATCTATGTGTGGATCGCAGATCGAGACCAGAATCTCGCTATTTAAAACGACGAGTACCTATATTACGTAGGTACTCGTAGTATGCTATTATGGGAATATAGTGGGCTTTAATTTACAATTGTTTTTTTTATAGTATCACGCCTGTATTCCCGAAGGGGTAGGGATAGGTATAAATATTACACCCACATTTCACCATGAATTTTTAGGTCCCACGTAATAAGGGGCATCCTATTGCCGTTACTGGACACATCATCAGACTCCGGGCTGCTACTGAGTATTCGGAAAACCCCAGGAACACTTTTGCCCGACCCGGTTCGAAGCCGGGACCTTCGCATACTCTATCCACTGGACCACGGAGGCAGTCACAATTTAATTAATGGTATATTTATAACCAACAGACAACAGAAATAAATATGTGAAGATAAAATTGTCCATAACCAAATAAAATATGTACGTACCTATTGGTTTAAGATACATATTTTTTTGTCAATGTATGAATACTGACATCGTTTTGGCACAGATATGGGATATTTTATAATTGGTTCTGTACAGGGCGTCACAAGACCCATCACCGAGGTCTACTCGTTGTGGACATCATGCCAAGTCATACTAACCAAAAATAACACCTGGTAAACGATTTTTTTTAATAACACCTGGTAAACGTTTTTTTTAAGTTTTCATATTTTTTAAACCGCAATTAAAAGCGCGCACGTGCAATCCCCGAAATACCTACTTATCCATGGGGTCATAGGGCATCTAAAAAACATATTGGCGGGATAAATGCATTGATTTTGTACCTAATTAGAAAAAATCCATACTAACTTTGAGCCTCAATATCTCCTGAACCAGTAATTGCCCAGGTATGGTGCCGAAGTAAAAAATGTTCGTAGCGATTGGTACAACATGAGATTTTAGTTTTCATTAAGGGTCTTTTTACACCCTGTATAATATTGCCTTTCAACCGCGTGCGAAGTCGAAGATAAAAACCAGTATAGTACAGCTATTTTATTATATTTAACGGATCCTCAGCTCTGTATTATACAGTCTGTATACTAGTGCACATGGACCTCTTTTTACTATAAGAACGTTAAGGCCACAGTCCACCAGGCTGTTCAAGCGGGCTGGTAGACTAAACATGTCTTTCAAGAACATTATGGAGAACTCTCAGACATGCAGGTTTCCTCACGATATTTTTCTTACATCATTTAGAAGGCGATAATGTGCTCATTTCACTTTGAAAACTTAGTGTTGCGCGCCGTGGTTTTCGCTCGAGCTTATTTGCGTAGCAAGCTTCTAGTCTCTCCACACGGCTATCGTTGTTGCCTTTTTTGAATGCCATTTTATACCATAGGTCTCGGGTTCGATTCCCGGATCGGGCAAAGTGTTATTGGGTTTTTCCGTTAGGAAATTCTAAGTAGCAGCACGGAGTCTAGTAATGTGCCCGGTACGGCAATAGGCTCGTCCCCTATTACGTGGGACCTAAAAATTCATGGCGAAATGTGGGTATAATATTACACCTCTGCCTACCCCTTCGGGGATACAGGCGTAAGTCTATAAAAAAATTATACCAGTGATGCTGAAGATCGTTTAAAATGCAGGAATTATATCAATGACTACATGATGACCAGCGCTAGGGTGGTGATAATTTATTAACAGATATTAATGTAAAAAAATAATTAACTATATTTCATGCATAAACTATTAGAGTAAAACCGCACAGTATAAAAAGACTTTATGTTCTCAAACTCGCAATGGCTTTCAACTACTAAACATATTGCCATTACCAAATTCGGTTTTACGCCCTCATTAATTACACTTGGGTTCCTTCTATTTGGCAGAATCTTGATACTCAGAATTTTTTTGGCATAACACACTTGGCATAATCTTCTTTGGATTGGTACAATGTTATATGTCCGAATTTGCAACGGCATACTTTTAACATGGCAGAACTTTTGACGGAAACGAATCGCCGCAAAACCGACTTTACGTAGTCTTGTCTGCCCTACCCCTAGAGTGTCATTTAAAATTGCGTAGGCGCGGAGGGGTAGGACGGCCCGCGAGCTGAGGAGAAGGTGGTTTGAAGGCCCGCCGCCACGGCTGAGCCAAAGAAGGAGGCCCGCCGGCCGCAGCGAGTGTGAGCGTTGACACTATCTGCGACGATTAGCTCGCGTGGGGCCGCCCAAATCCCGCAGCGCCGGAGCCGTGACAGAACGATGCTCGCTGCATGCTGCATGCCTGCTTTTCAATTATTATGGACATGAAATTAATGCCTAAAGATGATTCGGACTAACAAAATTATGAGTTTCGAATTTATGATAAGTGAGTGTATGCCAAACAACTTTCTGCGAAATGAAGATTATGCTATGCGTTGTTATGCAAAATAATATTATGACGACAAAAAGTTCTGCGTTAAAAAGTAGACCCATTATACTTCCAAGCCTTCTTCAGGAATCACACTATATATTGTTGAAAACTGTACAAAAATTTGTTCAGTAGTCTTTGAGCTTATCGTGTTCAGACGGACAGGTAAAAAGAGGGACATCATTGTATAATATGTATAGATAGATATCATTCCTACGATAGCAGTGCTCATAGTGGGATTTGGTGTGCCGTTAATAAAGCGCAGGCCACACCGCCAACTGACGGACGGAGCGGGCGAAGCGGACGACATCGTTTCACCTCTTTTCATACTTGGGTGTTAGTTGGCGGTGTGAACCCAATTATGAAGCCGTGTTGAAGACCTTTGGGTTCCTTGAATAATTCCGTCACTAGAGTCAAAGAACTTAGATATTTACATAGAGGCGCATTTCTTATGGGCGCTCTGAAGACAAACTTTCTGTGACCCAAATTGCCGCTTGGCGGCGTGGCAGTCGCGCTGTGCTAGCTGTCTCTACGAGAGCAAGACAGACGAACGCTCCTCCTGTGTTTCTTAACTACGAGAGCAAGAGAGACGGAGAACGACGCCAGTGCCGCCCCGGCGCCAACTACTAACTAAACTGGAGACAGTCTCCACTTGGAATCGGCACACGAAATCCGCTTGCTAGAGTTAGCCACAAACCTACACGAAGAAGAAAAAAGAATTCATGACAACTTGCATAAATCGTAATTGGCCAGTGATTACTGGATAAAAAACTGTTCGATCTCGTTACAACTATTTCAGTGGCGGAACTAATTAAGTGCAAAAAATACTCTCTAGTTGCCACCTCCTTTCGGTTACTTGTTTAGGGAATATTAATGGGGTGGGTATTTATAACGGGTAGTTAATCGCGTAGGTGCTTGTTTTAAGTTTACAAAACCTTTTCTTTTTGTAGCCGATCAACCGATATTCTTATATCGGTTGATCATTACAGCGTCAGTTGACGCGAATACTATTTTAAAATAATTTATATCCATCCATAAGATTAGGTACCTTACTATGTATATTCAACAAGAGTCGCTTCCAGAAGGCTCTCAAACGTTTTAAATAGGAATAGCTTAGAAGGGATGAACAGGATTATCACTATGTGGTGGCTTCCAATATCTGGATTTAGTTATAATATCTTACGAATGTGTATGTAATACGTCTCGCCGTTTCACACATAAGCCCCGAGAAGTTTGAGTGAATGGCTATGGAGCAAAACATTGTCATTGTGTATTGTGGAAAAAAACTGGTTTCTCCAAACTTCAGATTCATGTAAGTGGGTCATTACTAATATAGTTTAATTATAGGCAAATACTAATCATAAGCAGTGTAGAAAAAAACCTCTGCCCAACTTGCTTGTAATATTAACCCGAAAATATATTTCTACGTGTCATTACTGGTAAAGTGGGAACCAATAATTGTGAATCAGATAAATCACTACGAGCAATAGCTTTTGAATGATTATAGAATAGGCTAGTTGCCAAAAAAAGAATTAGAAGTCCGTCCTTTAGATTATTAAAAATAAGCGATACGTATTTTTTTATTTGTAAATTAAACCAAAAATGACCAAGATATAGCTCATTAAAGTTACGTATAACGTCACACCGTGCTGCATTGTTTCGCACTAGATGACGTCACACGTAATTTTAAAGGGCTATATCTTTGTTATTTTTTATTTAATAGAAAAAAGAAAAAATACATGTCCATTTTTTTATAATTTAAAATACGGACTAAATAAAATGTAATTATTTTGACCCTGGAAACTACCCTATTATCAAAATGGAAATTTAGTTAACGTCAAGTCTCCCGATGTCATTTATCATGGAAATATTGTAGAATAAAATACTGAAATAGTTCGTTTGGTGACTTAAGGCTATAAAATTTCCTTACCACATTTCATTCCATGGGTTGCGTAAGAGGCGACCGAGGAAAATGCACTATACAAATAGTATCTTACGGACGAGATGGAAAACTTAGTATCAAACCAAATGACTGCTATAACATGGTAAAAAACAAGAACCCGTTTAGTTTACGTTCTTGGTAGTTTTTGGAACCGAGTTTCAAGGTTCTTCTATCAGCCGTTTCATTATACGGTTTCTCTATTCAGCCGTACCATTATATGATTTCTCGTTAATACAATTCGTACATTCACTTATTATCTCTTTTCCGTAAACCCGTGAAACCCATAAAATATTACAAAAATACAAAGTCGTATTGGAGTAACGAAATACACAGTGTATTTCATGCCAGCAGCATCTATGCGTGACCACGACTATCTCCTTAGCTATAAAAATAATATTCAAACAAATGTATCATAGTCAAATTAAATCAAAGTCTAACAAGGAATTTTCCCACCGCTCAACATTTGATTGACATGACATCGATCTGTTAATCCGGCTGCCGTTCCGGACCAGCCCAATAATGGCTTGAGCTCCCTACATGCACTAAGAACAAACAAACATCAAAACTGAACCATATCTCTTTAAAATAGGGTGTATTTTGCCCTGTGTTCCAGTCCAACCCTCGTTAAACTGACGCTCTTTAACAAAATACGTGTATTGTAAAGCACTTAACGTCAAATTGTTCACTATTTATTTATACTAATTCTATTTTTATATGAGCTTGATACAAAACGTTTTACAAAGCACAATACGATGAATAAACAGTGAGATTACAGGGATGTGTATTATGTTGTACTTTCTGAGGTACAATGGAGTTCTGTTATGAGGGGAATGGATGAGAAGTTTATTAACTGTTTTGCTGGTACAGGGATGGCAGCAGAGTTTTGGGGAGTAGTGATAGCCAGATTGAAGTAAAATGTGTTTAGATTAAGAGCTTAATTTAGTGTTTGACATAAAAACGAGTTCAAATTGCATTTTTAACGGTCAACGTCGATTTTTTATAAATTTTTCGGTGGAAATCTGTGTTTATGAGAACACTGTTTTTATATTGCTATCGACTAAATGAAGTATTATCAACTGGATTAAGTTGAGCAAAACGATAATATATATATATATATATATATATATATATATATATATATATATATATATATATTATAGAATCACGCCTGTATCCCTGAAGGGTAGGCAGAGGTGTAATATTACACCCAAATTTCACCATGAGTTTTTAGATCCCACGTAATAGGGGGCGAGCCTATTGCCATACCGGGCACATTACCAGACTCCGTGCTGCTACTGAGAATTTCCTAATGGTAAATCCTATAACACTTTGCCCGACTCGGGAATCGAACCCGAGAACTCCCAATCCCACGCGCACATTTATGCCGCGAGACCAACGAAGCAGACGGTATAACTTATTTGACGATGATATAAAACTGCATTTATTCCATGAGAAAAATATATTATTACGTTAAGACCAGTAAGCGGCCCCAGGCTTCAAGACAAAAGGACGATAATGACGGTTATTAATTTATCATTAATATCTGGATATCCTTTTATAAAATAAATAAATATTGAGAATTTTTATTCTCCAACAGATCGAATAGAGCTGAAAAGCGAGAGTGTGGTACAATCCGACTCTGAGCACGAACACGATCATGAACACGAGCACACCGAGCACAGCGAGCACGGACACGATCACACCGATCACGGCGAGCATCTCGAAGCGTTGGACGCTGGGAGACCGCGCAAGGTAACTTGTTTGAATTGATGGTTGAGTATTAGAAAGGTAGAGCATAGTAATCATGAACTCGAGCATACCGAGCACGGACACGATCACACTGATCACGGCGAGCATCTCGAAGCGTTGGACGCCGGCAGACCGCGCAAGGTAACTTGTTTAAATTGATGATTGAGTATTAGAAAGGTAGAGCATAGTAATCATGAACTCGAGCATACCGAGCACGGACACGATCACACTGATCACGGCGAGCATCTCGAAGCGTTGGACGCCGGCAGACCGCGCAAGGTAACTTGTTTGAATTGATGATTGAGTATTAGAAAGGTAGAGCATAGTAATCATGAACTCGAGCATACCGAGCACGGACACGATCACACTGATCACGGCGAGCATCTCGAAGCGTTGGACGCCGGCAGACCGCGCAAGGTAACTTGTTTGAATTGATGATTGAGTATTAGAAAGGTAGAGCATAGTAATCATGAACTCGAGCATACCGAGCACGGACACGATTACACTGATCACGGCGAGCATCTTGAAGCGTTAGACGCTGGGAGACCGCGCAAGGTAGCTTGTTTGAATTGATGGTTGAGTATTAGAAAGCTAGAGCATAGTAATCATGAACTCGAGCATACCGAGCACGGACACGAATACACTGATCACGGCGAGCATCTTGAAGCGTTAGACGCTGGGAGACCGCGCAAGGTAACTTGTTTGAATTTATGATCAGGTTTTAGAAAGGTAGAGCATTGTGAACGTAGTAAGCACGGACTCGAGCACAGTGTCAAGCATATTCTGCTAGTCTTGCTTACACTGCTGCTTAAAGCACGAATATATTGGGAGGCTAGATCGACGCTGGCGTTCGTTGCATGAATTGGCGCTCTTCGTTAGTTCTACATCAAGAACCTGCTGGCCTTCCTCGAAGAGCTGCGGTGGCTCGACCCGCTCGAGTGACAAGACCATTCTCACCCGCACGCAAAATACACGCCAAGACGTGGAGTTGCGGAAACAGCCCATGCTATCAAGTATCAAGTCAAGTAGTTCTACATTAGCCGGTGAATCTTTAAGCTAGCCCATCACCGCAAGGCCATCTCAGTTACAAGCTCTGTGTTCTACAAAAAGCTCCTATGGCAGCGTTCATACGATTAGGAGTAAAGCATAAGAGTAAAGTAGATTGCTTCAAATTATGATCTTGATTCATGAAAATGACAAACATAATTCTATAGTTGTGATATAATCTTTGAATATACTGTTTTTTCTATCGCCTATCAAAATGACTCCAAGCCGCCTGATCTTAAGCTGTCATGGAGTCCCATGTCCCATGGTAAAAGTCACCATACCAAGCAGTTATGAAATCCCATAATAAAAGTCATCATACCAATAAAATATCAATAATGGCATGATGGCCCATACCTACCTCGATGGCTTAGAGAAAAGCTTTTTCTTTTTCTTATCCCTCACCTCTCGGACATAAAATATATTTTATGTTTCTTGTATAATGTATACCTAGAGCTCCTCAATCGACCTGTATCTGTGTGCAAGCAGGTGCGCCGCAGCCGGACGACCTTCACCACGTACCAGTTGCACGAGCTGGAAAGAGCGTTCGACAAGACGCAGTACCCTGATGTCTTCACCAGAGAAGAGCTGGCGATGAGGCTGGATCTTAGCGAGGCTAGAGTGCAGGTGAGGTCGTCCATCCTTTACATGAAAAAAATATATCGTCTGTATATCTTTATATATATATTTCTTGTGTGCGTGTGTATGTCACTGAACTCCTCCTAAACGACTGGACCGATTTTGCTGAATTTTTTTGTGTGTGTTCAAGGGGACTTGAGAATGGTTTAGATTCACAAAAAAATTGCGAATATTAAAAAAAATATGGCGGTACGAAGTTCGCCTCGTCAACTAGTTATTATATAAGATTCTTGCGTAACTGACAGACATGCTACAGCCGAAACTCTTGGGCGCAAGTAGGTGAAATTCGACATGTATGTTCGTTGAGGAGTGTAGGGGAGCACTAAGCAAGATTTTTTGGAAATTCCACTCCTAAGTGGGTAAAGCAGGTTATCAGAATTGGTATGAAACTTTTAATTCCTTCAATCGATTAACTTCAAACTTGGTATTGTGTTTCCTGATATGTATGTCTCTTGTGGTGTGTAGGGGAGATTTTACAAAACATTTTATCCAAGCGAAATGTACGCGGGCGAAGTAGCGGGCAAAAGATAGTCGGGATATACAGGGTGTCTCAAGACCCATCACCAAGCCGAAGTCTTCTCGTTGTGGACATCGTGCCATGACTTGGCACGATGTCCACAACGAAACTAATCAAAAATAATACCTGGGAAAAGACTATTTTTTTAAGTTTTCACATATTTAAAGCCACAATTAAAAGCGCGCGCGTGCAATCCTCGAAATACCCACTTATCCATGGGGTCAAAGTGCATCTAAAGAACATATCGGCGGGGTAAATGCATCGATTGTGTACTTAATTAGAAAAATTCCATACTAACTTTGAGCCTCAATATCTCCTGAACCAGTAATTTTCCAGGTATGGTGCCGAAGTAAAAGATGTTCATAGTGATTGATAGAGCATGGGATTTCAGTTTTCGTTACTGGTCTTTTTACAGCCTGTATAAAACTCTTGCGTCTTGGTCAAAACTATTTGACGGGCTGCATGTATATAGGGATTTTAAAACTATTGGGAATCCTTCGAGACCGTAGAGATGCATGGAGAAAGGATTTACCGAAACTCTCACGCGATCGGGCAGAAACGACTAATTACGGTCGTTTCTGCGGGCATCCTCTACTATATTTATAAAATTACTATGGGACCTGGTCGTGTTTGTCCAGTAAATATAATTCGGTGACACATCCGCAGCACCGTCTACAGGTTCTAGCTGTTTTAAACTATATTTTTTTGGATCTCCAACAAAGAATATACACAAACACAGACATATTATACAACCAAGAGTTTTGAACAGTGCACTCCTTCAGTTATAGGAGACCACAGCATGCACTATAACATAAAAGCTAACCTATATCCAGGAACTCATTGAAATATTCATACCAAATATCATTGAAAGTCAATAATTTAACATCTGAAGCCATACTTATTCTAAAACTGGCTAAAGAAACTAGAAACCGAATGTCACTCCAAGGCGAAAGGCAATTTTAAAGTTAGGTTTGTATGTAGTTACTGGTGTTTCATATATCAAAATAATAATTTGGAAAATTAAGCTTAGACTATACACGCGTGTATTTAGTCATGAATGCATCTTTTTCTTTTATCGTCATCCTCCTAGCGTTATCCCAGTTTCAACCTGAGGTCCGCTTACTAGTCTTACAGGATTTGGCTGAATATTAGCTTTTAAACAGAGCGACTGCCTGTGTGACCTCCACAACCCGAAGGGATAGCGATTTTCCATGGTTTAGACCAGAGTTCGTTTATTTAGAAGGTACTGACGCCCTATAACGACTGTCAGAATCTTCATGACAGCCGGGACCGACGGCTTAGCATGCTCTCCGAGGCACGGGGCGAGCGATAATTATAAATTCAATACGCACATAACTCCGAAAAAGTCAGTGGTGCGTGCCGTGCCGTTCGAACCCGATACCCTCTGCATGGCAGTCTGTTTTATCATGGTCATTAATTTCTTATCAAAACTTTATCAGTCAGTCCAAAATAGATTACTCATTTTATACCTATTTACTACTGAACTAATTACTATTCAACCAACTAAATGAAATTTATAATTTACTCCATATCTGAAATTAATTAAGTACCTATCACAAATCAGATTGCGCATTCGTAGAGACGAGTTTAATTATTAATAATTATAATTAATCGTCCATATTAAATCATTAGAGTGAACCGTTATTACATAATTAATTATGCAATTTAGTTTTTAATGAGATTCGTAATTTCAATTCAATTGATTGCTCTACATTTTAGCTTTACATTGATTGCTCTATATATTGTTGCTTAATGTATATTGGTTAAATATTATTGTCATGTTGAAAGGTAGATGTGAACAAAAACTTAGAAATATCTGGATCCTACATTGTTGTATGTTACAGCAGGGTTGCCAGGAAAATTTGCTAAACACCTATGTTTTATTAATTTTTCATCCACTTGCTTTGGATAATATTTCATTCTGTTATTTATTCTACCATCATGTATCACAAAAGAAAATATTTGCGCCCAAGTTGTGTAAGTCTTGGATGCAACCGGGATATCGCTAGGGCGATGATGATTCACAAAAGAAGTACCAAAAAACAGATAGGCTATAATATATAGGATAGCTCAGGCTTATACAGGTTTGGTTATTTTCTCAAAATCGACGCTGGACCGATCGGCGCGATGAGAGTGAAGATGACACTCTTCACTCTCATCGCGCCGATCGGTCCAGCTAGCTAGATCTTCTACTTCTTGTAGAATCCGACTGGTGATAAAACATCTTTTTATCACCATTTTTTTATCAATCGGTATTGAAGCAATGATCTCAGCCACTGCCTCTGCCTTGCCATCATCAGCCTTCCATAATTTAGTACCTGGATATAGGCCTCTCCAATGGCTTGCCACTGAGCCCGATTTTCAGATTTTCGTGTCCACTGCCTTTTAATCATCATCATCGTCCTAGTGTTATCCCAGTTGGATCCAGGACTTCTCGCCTTGGAGCCCGAGGTCCGCTTACTAGTCTAACCAGATATGACAGAATATCAGCTTTCATATACTTACGTGTCCACTGCATTTTCTGAGTAGTCAATTATCAACAGCGTAGCACATTTCGCGCAACGATGAAAACCGATAGCACTCGGCCAATTACCGGTATTACCGGTTCAATGTTAATAAGGTACCTATTTATTCAATTGCGTTTCACTGTGTTCATTTTATTAAATACAATTGGCGTTCGTTAAGCTTCGACGTTCGGAATTAATTTAATATGCAGGTTTACATATTACATGAATGATGTGTATATTATGAATCTACTGTTGGTCTAGTGATGGTTACTGAAGCTGAATGCTGCGCCGGAATGAGGTTTTCCTTTTGTAGGTCTCTAGAATCTTTGTTTATTTATTTATTTTATTTATTTATAGTCTCTTTTTAGTCTCGTTTTATTGCCCGTTCTTTCTCATGGTTCTACGCCCTTGCTTTGTGAACGTGGCAATAAATGTAAATGTAGAGTCAATAAGTAATTATTTTATAAATTTATTATTTTGACGTTCATAAGCGTCATATTGTGACTCAAATGAATAAATGATTTTGACTTTGACTTCTCACGCCTGTATCCACGAAGGGGCAGGCAGAGGTGTAAATTACACCCATATTACACCCACATTTCGCCTTGAAGTTTTAGGTCCCACGTAATAGGGGGCGAGCCTATTGCCTGACTCCGGGCTGCTACTGAGTATTCGGAAAAACCCAGTAACACTTTTGCCCGACCCGGGAATCGAACCCGGGACCTCCGATCAGCAGTAGCATACGCTATCCACTGGACCACGGAGGCAGTATCTTAGTGTAATGAGGTATTCTGGGTCTACGTGTAATGTATCCGTAACTAGACTCCAACAATTATACTCCTAAACCTTACTCAGGAACTAAATATCTATGAGTGAAAACCGTACAAAAATCAGTTCTCTAGTTTTTGAGTTTGTCGCATACAGATTATCGGATGGTCTCGCGGCATAAATGTGCGCGTGGGATTTGGAGGTCTTGAGTTCGATCCCCGGGTAGGGCAATGTGTTACCAATAACACATTGCCGTAACTACGTGCATAACGGAAAAACCTAAGTTTTTCCGTTAGGAAATTCTCAGTAGCAGCACGGAGTTTGGTAATGTGCCCGGTACGGCAATAGGCTCGCCCCCTATTACGTGGGACCTAAAAATTCATGGCGAAATGTGTGTGTAATATTACACCTCTGCCTACCCCTTCGGGGATACAGGCGTGAGTCTATAAAAAAAAAATGAAAAAAGATTATCGGATCGGGTATCGGATCGGACAGAAGTGTTGCGGAGTTTTTCAAATTCTCAGTAGCCGCACGGCGTCTGGCAATGTGCCCGGTAACGACAATAGCTTCGTCCCCTATTAAGTAGGACCCAAAATTTATAAAATTTCAAAATGTGCTCTGCCTACACTGTATATATACAGGCGTGAGTCTATAAAAATATATAGTTAGACAGGACGGCTGTGGGACTTTATTTTATAAATATGAATAGATATTTAAAGATATGTATGAATTTTATCTCTTATCAACGTATCTTTACATAACTAGCTTTCATACCTACACATTGTAGGGGCGGGCCGGCCTCTGGCACTAGAGGTGCGTTTGTAATTAAAATTAGTTCTATTCTGATCGCGGCACTATGTGAGGCAAATTGTCGCTCTAGGCTCCCCCTATCTCCCCTCTCTATAGTATTCGCAGAGACCACTGTGTATTAACTTGTAGTGGTGTTATGTTAATTTCAAATTATATAACATCATTTTAATTACTATCTGTGAATCAGGCAGGCATTCAAAATAGCTTTTCTCTTATCTAAAAAAGTCAGCCGTGATGTTAAAATTGTGCGTGGCAAAAACAAACTGTACAATGAAAAGGTTATTTAGCGTTTTGCCTCTACCACAGACCATAAATAAATCATCTCAGTAAATAAATCGTATACACATTTTTTTTTCTAAACTCACGCCTCTATATCCGAAGGGGTAGGCAGAGGTGTAATATTACACCCACATTTCGCCATGAATTTTTAGGTCCCACGTAATAGGGGGCGTGCCTATAGTCGTTACTGGGCACATCACCAGACTCCGTACTGCTACTGAGAATTCGGAAAAACCCAGTAACACTTTTGCCCGACCCGGGAATCGAACCCGGGACCTCCGATCAGCAGTCACATACTCTATCCACTGGATTGTATATAATACGTGTGGGTCTTTTCAAATATTCAAATAACGGACCCAGCTAACAGACAGAGAGCAGACACCTATTAAGCGCACTTTTAAGCGGCGAGGAGTCTGATTGAATATCAATGTCGACTTTGTAGTTGTACCTATTATATAATTGAGGTACCTGTATTTCAAACAGCCTTCTTAAGGACTGGACCACAGGATCGATAAACAGTAACTCATGATAACACCCCTCTTCAACCATTAAGTTTGACATCCCCTTAACTGCCAGTTCATAAACTTGTGTTCAAACATTTCATCATCATGTCAGCAATCATGAAAATCTGTCGAACATCTCCAGCATCCACAATAAGACAAGCGCACAACACAGTTAATCGCATTATTGTGTACGCGTCATTAGTCGCACAATGCGCGCTAATCTTAAGTCATTATGTTCTTCTACGAAGAGCGCTAATGTTTGCAGCGCCGCCGCGCGCATTAACGACCAACTAGCCGCTAATTGTCGCAGATATTGTAATCAGGCCTCTTATTGCGACTTTTTTTCTACAGTGTGAAATGAAATGAGTGCTAATTTCAGCGTATAGAAATGGTCTTTGTTTTATAGTTCATTATTTTGCGGGCTTTCTTACTGTACTTCATCACATCAGCCTTAATGGTCCACTGCTGGAATAGGCCTCTCCTTTGAATGGAGGAATTGGCCTACTATATCACGCTGGCCAAACGGGTTGGTATAGGGTATGTATCAAGTTTTCCTTCTCTTGCAGTGTTGTTCTCTGCATAATATGCTCCCTCTGTCGGCTCTTACGACACCCATGGGATGATATAGGGTGGTGATATTTCGTATTCTTAATCCGTCACCACACGGATAATTTATAGATATTACTTATTGCGGTCTAAATATGATTGGGATATTAAAAATTGAACATTACTTCCTTGATCCATATCAGAAAGGATTCGGTCAGGTGGTAAGTCTAGTGCCATCTATAAGACAAATGTAACAAACGTCTATGCCTAACACGTATTTCTAAGACTTCCTTTTGACTGGTTTTTTCATGTTGTCTTTTAGCGACACCCAAAACAATACCTTTAGGACGTATATTTGTTATGTGTTTGGTTGTAATTTATATACAAGTACAGTAAAGTAGGTATATGACGCACAAAATAATATTACATTTAAAATTTCAAAGTACCAAATTTTTTATTTGTTAAACTACGAATGTAAGAAATAAAAACAACCTTTTTTAAGTATCACAATAAAAATTCTCAGCATTAATAACAAATAAATTCCAGACAACAATCAAATATCTCATAAAACAGTAAAACTCAAAAAATATCCCAAAATTATCTGGTTTCCTCGCTCCATTCTCAACAAACAACTTAAGCCTTTGTCCTCACAGCCATGCCATCCATAATTACGCTTTAATCATCCCAAATATCACAAAATCCGTGCTGCAAATGTGGCCAAAATGGCCTAAATTAATGACATTTTGAGCTGTAAACAAAGGCAGTAATGTTAATCACACGTGGCGTCGCTCTGAATGGGTCTAACGAGGCAGGCAGGTACTCAGAACCGCGCACACTCGACAACTGATGGCCGATTATCTGTAGCCCGTAGTACCGGCAATGATTTTCGACGAAGCTAATGATGGACGGACTATTTTAGTTTAGGAATTAGACAGTTTTGTGGCGAAATTTAGCAGTTGTGTTGCCTGTTGAGAGTTCGCAAACAAGTATATTTTCATCAATCGGTTGATAGTCTTGTCGTTGGTTATTGGAAATGTATGCAGGTCTAAAAGGGTGCAGTAGAAGTTTTGGTGATATGATTGTTAAATTGCATAGTCTATTTCTTTGAGGAGACAAACTCTTTGATATATAATGCAGCTATGTTTTTGCTAGATTGGAGAGTTTAACTATGCTCCGTGGAATTGGTATTACGCCAAAAATCATGGCCGATATCTTGCAATAGATTCTCAGAAGAGATATGAGATTTATATAAGTCAGATGTACAGCAAATACCCATGAGATCTGTTTCCCGGAGCTCGTAGCTATGTGCGAGAATTTATTTCGGTCATTGTATTTAATTCATGCTTAATTTAAGTGTAGAGTGTTGAGGTAACCCAGTGCCGAAGACCATATCTACATACACACATACATACATGGACTCACGCCTGTTTCCCGGAGGGATAGGCAGAGATTACGGAACACCATTTGCAACGATCCTGACATACCTCTCTTGCTCCATTCACTCCCATCAAGTTTCTCATGCATGCTCTTCTGTTAAGGGTACTTCTGACCTGTCCTTTTTTAAGGATGTCTCCAATCTGGTCAGAGAACGTCCGCCTAGGTCTTACTCTTCGCCCTGTCCCATTTACACTTGCCTTATATATCTTCTTTGTCAGTCTTTCGTCATCCATCCTCTCCATGTGCTCAAACCATCTTAACATGGCCATATTAATATCTATACAATAATATATATTTAAGTTGCTCGAAGAAATGTTCACAGGAAAGCAGTGTTGCTAAAATTCAAATTCTATAGATTGCATCAGTAATAAAAAGTAGAATGACCAAGAGAAAAATTGCAAAAGCCTGCAACAGTCTTCAAGTACATACAAATTTCAAGTAATTTAATCAAATTAGGTGTATTACAATCGGAACCACGACTACAAATGGTTTAATTAAGGGTGGTGTAGTTCAAAGTACCCTTGCACTATGGTTAAAGCGAGCACGCGCAATTTGGTAATTACAGACTCCACTTGCGGCAGGAAGGAGGGAGCAGGAGGAAGTGATGACGTAGACGGCGAGTGGGAAAGGGAGGGGTAATATCTGCCACTAGACAACACACTTGAGGAATCAGCGACATTCTTTCAGATTTAAAATCCGGTCGTTAAAGATTAAAATCTCTCGGTGATTTTCTTTTGATATCATCTTTTAAACGCATGGATGTGCCAGTGGACATTTTGCCGCGAATGTAGGGAGTAAAATGCTTTCTTTTCTACCACGCGAAATCTATTTTTCTAAAGATTAAATTTCCTTGATATAGTGTATTAGTGATACGGCATTCATTTCCACGTGTTGATGTCGAACATATAGGTTGCACATAACTTTCAGTATGATGCGTCTAGTAATCTTATCATATTATTTATTATATGCAAAACTTGCTGCCTTTTTAAGATTACTTTGTCTCATTAATTAGTAAACTTATTTTTTTTCGGTTTGCCCAATATTTTTTATCAAATAACTCATTAAATGAAGCATCATCGGTTACATTTTAAACAGTTATTTTCAAAATTGCCTTTCTAGTTACACCTTCGTTTGTGAAAGTTTTATATCTGAGGCACTTTAATCTAGAAACGTAACTAATCTTAATATGTAAAATCCTTGCGTTACTTACTGACTGACAGACACGCTACAGCCGAAACTATTGGGCGCAGGCTGCTGAAATTTGGCATGTGTGGACTGTAGGGGTGCACTAAGAAGGAATTTCCCGAAATTCCCACGGGATCGGCCAAAACGGGTAAATTTAAAAAAAAATGCAGCCGTACCTGCTGGCGTCCTCTAGTACTCCTATAAAATTGTCCTTTAACCCTTTTATATAGCACAAGTTAAGCTAGAAGTTTAAGTTTTGATTAAATACTTAGTATGTGAAAAATCCAGCATTTACCTATAGTTTAATGCATCCTTACCTTTTCTGAAACTTTCGAAGTTTTAATATGTTCTTGTAATTACTACACACTATCAGCTAAAGCCCGCACATACTCTCACCCAAGCTCAATAACCTCAAATACCAATCTAAGCCTCTTGTCATATAAAATTCATCAATTAAACATAGATTTAATTCCGCGACTGCCTCTCAAGAGCACTTCCAATGAATGGAACATCACGTGTCGATTACAGAGAGCAATCACTCGACATTTTATTGAGGCAGCCTCAATTGCATTCTAAAATTCCACAGCAGCAATCAAAATCGAACCTTACTGTGTAAAAAATATAGTTGGAAATGTGGGAGAAAGGTTAGAGGGTCGCATGACGGCAAAAGCCATCTATGAAGTGGATTAAAAGCAATTTGCAGTTGTTGAGTATGATTTAAGAAGCGGCAACCCCCAGTGTGCTGGCGAGCCAATAGTACACTTCACCACTTTACAAATAGAAGTACTGGTGTAGAAATGTCTTTGGAGTGGGTCGAGCTCCAAGGTATTATGCCTGCGATTTAAGATTATAAAAGATATAAGCGTAAGGCGGATGGCTAGGTGTTGAGTTGGTTTCAGTGTCAGGAAGTATTTTGACGATCTCTTTAAGGATGTCCTTTAGGATGCTGTGAATGTTCGATTGTCTATGAATAACGATTGCCATTTATAACGGTATTCAAAGCATTTCTTTTAACTTCATGTTAGTTTTCCCTCATATTCAATATTCGCCCATTACTAACTGATGCTGAACTTATACGTATTACTGTAATTCTGCAGTCGTTATTTTAGAACTATCCAACATCAACCATTTTGTGTTTATTAGTTATATATAGATTTTAATTATGTCAGAAATTCTCATATCGAATGTTTCAGAGGCAATTTCTTTTTTTCACAACTTAAAAGCTTATTTCTTACGGTAATTGTTTTTATCTAGATCTGTCTGCTAGTTGTCACCTACTTATTACGCAAAAAAAAAAATATCTTATAGGTATATCACTTTGTTTATATTATATCTGAGCTGAGAATTAAGATTAGAGCAATTTGCAAGAACGCTCTGGTATTTAGACGGCCATAATTGTCGTCATGCCGCCATTGTGCGAGTGCAACGAATCAGCAAAATGGTCTCATTTGAAAATTATGAAATTACACCAATTTTTTCGTTCTCCTACAATGTCTTTTTATTAGCGCAATGTGGCTCGACTAGCTCAATTTGTTTCTATTCTCCTTTCAACACTGAATACGAAAATGGACTCTAACACAAAGGGATAGAGTCTTTGTTGGACCATCTATGTACTGGAATGAAAACCACGTATGCGTAATTGCTTTTCATTACGGTTCCATTGTAGTCGAGAGGTGCGGACAAGTGGGGGTGAGAACGGGCCGGGGGGAGGGGGGCGTCAAATTGCCAACAATTACACAATAAAAAAGAATTAAAATTGGCCACAACTCACAGCCATCGGATTGTACCGATTATGATGACAGAAGACCGAATATCGCTTGAATGTACCTTAAATTTGCACCCAATACCGAATAATGTTTCCGTCAAAGAAGTAGGCAGCGATGTACCAACATATCACGTTAACTAGCTTCACGTATGAGAATTTACTTAATCTGATTATGTCTGTTGGCACAGCCAAAATAGCAAAGCAGTCCTCATCATCAGCCCTGTATATAAACTGACCCACTGCTGGGCACGGCCTCTTCTCACTATGAGAAGGGTAAGGCCATAGTCCACCACGCTGGCCTAGTGCGGGTTGGCAGACTTCACATGTATTTCGAGAACATAATGGAGCACTATCAGACATACAGGTTTCCTCACGATGTTTTCCTTCACCGTTTAGCTAGCGATAATTAACAATTGAATACGCACATAACTCTGAAAAGTCATTGGTGCGTGCCGTGGATTCGAACCCGGACCCTCTGCGTAGCAGTCTGTCGGTCTCACCACTAGGCTATCGCTGCTTGCAAGCAGTCCCCACTTAGGCAAAATAGGCGATAAAGCTTAATAGGGCGTAGAAAAGAGTCCACTGTTTTGTAAAGACCATACAAAACAGAGGACTATTTTTTACAAATATTGTTTGTATACAAAGATTACAGTTTAAGTATTGTTTCAGGTGTGGTTCCAGAACCGTCGTGCGAAGTGGCGCAAACGTGAAAAGGCACTCGGCAGGGATCATGCACCATTCATGCATCATGATCACGGTAAGTACCACGAATCCCTACTAATCCCTACTAATATTCTAAATTCGAAAGTGTGTATGTATGTAGGTATGTATGTTTCGCTTTCACGCTATAACGGCTGAACAGATGTTGTTGAAATTTAATATATAAAATCCTTGCGTTACTGACTGACTGACAGATACGCTACAGCCGAAACTACTCGGCGAGAGAAGCTGAAATTTAGCATGTATGTTCCTTGGGATCCGGAGGGGTGCACTAAGACGGGATTTCCCGAAATTCCCACGGGATCGGGCAAAACGGGTAATTCGAAAATATGTGCGTGCAAAGCCGCTGGCGTCGACTAGTAGATATATACTGGAATATGGGACATAGCCTTCCATTAGTTGCAAAAATTAACCTGGGAGGGATTGTAGGGAGCATCAAAGTTTGTACGGCACAAATCTAACTGTAAGAACGCATGCGCTGTTAATAAAATTGAGTGCTGCGCATGTGCTATCGTGTCTGTCAGTACTGTCGCGTCATGCATATTGACATATTAAAGTAAATATCTTTCGTATTCGTACAATAAAAGTGATTTGAGTAACCCTAAATATAACGCGCGCAAAGCCACGGGCAAAAGCTAGTATGACTATATGATTCTTCTTTACTTCATGCAGACTTTAGCAGTCCAGCGCTGGACATAAGCCATTGTGGAACAATAGCATTGTGATTCAAAAGTAGGATTTGGTATACCACGCTGACCAGGCGGGTTCGCTTAGAATTTGATGTTGAGTTTCGAACTTTCGACTGACTTGCACAAGTTGTGCTCATGCGTAGACTGATTATGTATCGTCGGTTTTATAAACTGTTTAGTTTCTGGAATTATTGACAGTCGGAAGTAGGTATGTACCCAAAAAATAAAACTTACTTTTTTATAGTCTCACGCTTGTATCCCCGAAGGGGTAGGCAGAGGTGTAAATATTACACCCACATTTCGCCATGAATTTTTAGGTCCCACGTAATAGGGGGCGAGCCGATTGCCGTTACCGGGCACATCACCAGACTCCGGGCTGCTACTGAGTATTCGGAAAAACCCAGAAATACTTTTTGCCCGACCCGGGAATCGAACCCGGGACTTCCGATCTGCAGTTGCATACGCTATCCACTAGACCACGCAGGCAGTCTAAAAAGTCAGTCAGTCTAGTCAGGCAAAATAAAACTTATATATTATAAACGGAAAATGACTTTTAACTTTATCATCTCGTAAACACTTTTGCGTGTAGAGGTCATGTAGTCGGCAAAATAAGCGGTCTACCACCCTATCGACCTAGGAAAGTTATTTGCACGTCATTAAAGAAAAGGTTGATCTTTTTGAAATAAAATTCTGCTAGTACTTGAATAAACCTTACAGGAATTTTACGACTCTAAGAGTTTCGTTAAAACTCAAAGAACACATTCTTGCCTGTACAGTACTAGTTGATGATATTTTCGAAGTGTTAGCTACAAAACAAGAGGATTTTCAAACAAACATTAAACCCCTATTTTGACTCCTGAGAGGTTTAATATCGTAACAGTCCATTCTCTGTGGATGCCTAAGCCATAAAATTCAGTGTATACTTAAGTATACACCAAGGGGTGAGTTGTCACAGGCCGGCGTAAATACATTCTCCAGGGCCAACGCTTTCAAACGCCATACTAAAATGTGTGGAACGGTGTATTCTGAGCTACACACTGGCCCGCGAAATTGGCATAGTACTGTGTATACTCAAGTATACACTGGCCTGTGACAACTCACCCCTTGGTGTATACTTAAGTATACACTGGCGCTGACCGTGTTTTTCAATTTTGTAAATAGGTATGATCATCATGGTTGTGTTCTGCTGCTTATTATATAATAGCATAATATTTTTCTTGCTTACGATTAGATGTGTGAAAAGCAATGTTAACTCTATTTTACGACATTTTCCTTTTCATTTAGCAAGCAATAATTCCGTGTGGTGACGGATTAAGAATACGGATTGTCACCACCCCATATCATCCCGTGGGTGTCGTAAGAGCCGACAGAGGGAGCATATTATGCAGAGAACAGCACTGTAAGAGAAGGAAAACTTGATACAAACCCTATACCAACCCGTTTGGTCAGCGTGGTATAGTAGGCCAATTCCTCCTTTCAAAGGAGAGACCTAGTCCAGCAGTGGACTGTTAAAGGCTGATGATAAAGCAATAATTGACAATTTAATATGCATATTAATTTTGAATAGTAAGGAGTGCGCGTCGTGGGTTTAATTCTAGAACACACTGCGTAGCAATCTGTTCGTCTCTTCTTTGCGTGCCTCTATTTCTGACTAATATACATTGCATATACACATATCAATGGATAGTTAATAAAGTGACTGCATATATTTTAATTTTATATAAATTTTGAGAATACCAATTCCCAAAAAGCAAATAGCAACCAGTGTCTCGTGATATGACCACTCATGACAACAATCAGTCATACCGTCAAAAAAACAAAAAATAGAACTAACTTGTAATAAGCACCACATTAAACCATAAGGTACAGTCGCGAACAGTTCACAAGTTATATATTACAAATAATTGGAGCTCGTTTACCGCCTGCAATCGGCTGGTAATGAAATACGAACATGATTGCAGCCGATGTTTACCGAACATTACCGATCATTTACCGATTGCTATCAATCGTGTGAGTAGCATTATGGATAGAATAGGGCTGCTATGGAAATAAAGTATCGATGAATGTTGAAAATTTGTGAATGGATGTGTTCAGATTTATTAACAATTTTACAACAAGCTATTAGTCTGGAAGGCTACTTCTGTTTTTCAACTTTGCTTCTTGCTTCATCGCGGTTTTGCAGTGTATAATATAATTTAGTCGGTATTTCAATCTCACTGCAATCACACGGCTTAGGGACGTTCTAGGGAATATAGGGATCATAATAACATACATGTAGGCCAGTGGTATGTGTTTTTTATTTCAGTTCATGCTTAATGTTGTTAACCTATTTATAAAATTATGCAGCGGCATGTAAAACGTATGGAGTGCCGTAAGACAACGAATTGTACATTTTGGTCATTATTATTTGTATGCATGAGTCCATCGTTTATCTGAAATCCATAAAATTTGTTTAAACCATTTTAATTAAAATGTGTATCTTTAAACATTTATATTTTCTTCTCTACATAAAATCATAAAACAACGTACCTAAATTAAATTTCGTTTAGAACCATTTTATACTGTGTGTGAACCCTAGTAATCGTTATGTCGCAGCGTTAGGGCCTGGTGTCAGTCACACTGAAATCGTCGACAATTAGTAACGATTGCGATGTAATCGCCAGTCACCCCTTCACGATTTAAAATACTTTAGACTTAGCCCACGCACCCTCTGCATGCGTTTAATCAATACGGCTATTTATTTTTAGATCGGTGAGGATTCGGAGGATCGATTTGGACGGACAGATTTAGCGGTGGTTTAAGTAGTGGAATGGCAATTAGTATAAGTTGTGTAATGTAGGTTCGGTTGGTCATCTGCAGTTAATTGATTTAGGTATAAGTTCCTATTGCTTATTAAACCTAATAAATAAAATTACATTCAGACAAAAATATAATGCGATTCAGAAATGCACACGGTGTATTTCTGAATCAAAATTTTTATTTCTAAATTACAAAATTTGTTACTTTTCTGACTGGCTGATAGACAAGACGCAGGTGAAACTACTCATCTCATTGCGCCTAGTAGTTTCGGCTGTAGCTTGTCTGTCAGTCAGTCAGTAACGCAAGAATTTTATATATACAGATTTTGACCGCTGTCGACTATTAGGAAACTACTGATTTGTGATTGCTTTTATTTGATCTACTCTTGAGTGACATATTGTCTTTACAGTTTGCCTATCCCGTGTATCATATATGATTCATAACAATTGATTTTCTATTGTGTCTCGCGCCGGACAGCGAATGGGTCAAAACAGATAATATTGCCAGAAAGTGTAAAATTAATTGGAAATGAAATATTTATGTTTGATATCTTAGCTGCCACTATCTTATTATTATAGATGAATGTTACGCTGATAATAAAATATTGATTGGAGTATTTCAAACAATAAGAAAACAAAGTATTGAGAAGAAATCATTAAAAGCGTCGCATATAGACCATAATATTAAAGTCTAAAATATAATAAGACCAGAAACATTAAAGAAATACGACGATTACCAAAAACAATAAATAAAACCCAGCCAATAAAACACCAAATCGACACTTTTAATTTTAATTGTTTCGGAAATATTCGGTTATTCGTGTGGGGAGGGTACCATTAGCCCTCTAATGCCCTAATAATGACTACCAACGAGTTTACGAGATCCTATGATAACGACAATTACTGGGAATTCGTTTACCAAATTATATATTCGGGGAAACCTGTGTGTGTGATTGTACTCATCATTTTGTTATAGGATGGCGTTTGAATGTGTGAGTGTATTGTTATGTGTAGGGGTGAGAATGAGGTGTGTTGTATGGTGTTTTTGGAAGTGATACGTAGGTGTATGTTTGTGTATAATAATAATGTGTATGTGTATATATGTGTGTGAAGCTCGTTATAAGCTCAGCACGCGACAAACCCGATAATTGCTTATGATTTGTATTGATACGCTTACTTCATACTCCTTTTGAGGGTACCAGTATTGATTAAGCATTTTATATTTTTATAGAATGGAATACGATATATTTTTTCCTTTTTATTATGAGAAATGTTTTGTTTGTGATTTTTGTCGTTTCGAATTTTGGCTCTAATAATATTTCATAAACATTTAGATATTTTCTCTCTATTTTTAGAGTTTACGCAATCAATCAGTACTGGCTCAGTTACGTAATAAAAGAATCAAATTTTGAAACAACATTTGCAACAGGTACATTACTTTTAATCCAGACTTGGGCTTAAAAATGCAGCACACTGAAATTCTTACCCTGTGAAGTCTAACATGCATTTTTTATTACGGTTGGCTGCCGGTTCTTATGCTGTTTCATACAGCTTTCCATCTACTCAAATGTTTCTATAATTACGATAGTCAGCACAAGTTTTAGATGATTATTGTGTACAGTCGATTAGTCCAACAATTTGAACAACAGACACCAATAATATTCAGACACAAACAAGAGTATTTAGTCTTATACAATTGAGTACCAAGTAGAAATTGAAGTTGCTTTAGAGCAATCCCTGCTTTCAGCATTACAGTATTTTCAAGCTAGACGGATGACGTCGGACTGCAACTGGGGCCAAACTCTCCTAAATAAATACAGTTTCGATATAATGTCAGTGTCATTCATACTTACGTCACAAAAATCGTATTCTGCTAAAATCTGATATTTGAATGAAATTGTAACGAGATCGTAAATTGAAACAAGTGTCAAATTAAGTGTCAAATTATTCGATAATGACATTAGTTTAGCAGAATACCGCTGCTGAGTCAATTCAAAATATAATTTCAATGTCATATAAAAATACGAGAATTGGCCTGCTGGTGTAGTTCATTAGCGGTTATGTGTTTCTACATAAAAGATACTACGTATTTGAGAGTAGTGTCGCAGACTGCCTTAGTCCTGGGTATGGATATGCTGCTTATAATGTAAAGTGTAAAAACCGGCAGGGTGCGGCTGCCGGTTTTTACAGCCAAGTCCAGCTGCAATGCGACACCAATCTTCTTCAAGAGCAGATTTTTATTCAGACCACTACTGAATATGCACTAGTTGCGCACCCATCTATTTCTAGTCTTTGATAACATTGCTTACCAACAACGGTTATTAACCGACAATCAACAGTGATTTATTATGCACTAAAAGTAAAGGTGCGCTCACACTCGCGGCAGGTGGCTACAAACAAGGGCGCATTGTGTGATAGTACTATCGTTTATATCACCTGCGTTCGTTATTACTAGTGCAAACATTATAAGCACGTTGTGATTTTAAATGAAGGGTGATTGTGTTTACTGTTTTATTTGCGGGTTTAACGGAATATTCAAATGTGATAATTTGATTGTACTTTCAATAGAATTATGAAGGGTTTATTAGGGTCGATATTTTATCGCGTGCAATTTTTTGCCAAGGAATGTTTCGTAACTTGCCTGGCGGTCAGCATAAGTGGTTTATTTAAATATAGGTTAATATAGGTTTTTTAATACATACATCTTAATATATAAAATCCTTGCGTTACTGACTGACTGACAGACACGCTACAGCCGAAACTATTGGGCGCAGGAAGTTGAAATTTGGCATGTATGTTCCTTGGGGACCGTAGGGGTGCACTAAGAAGGGATTTCCCGAAATTCCCACGCGATCGGCCAAAACGGGTAAATTTAAAGAAAAATGCAGGCGTAGCTGCTGGCGTCCTCTAGTGTAAAATAACTTTTGAATAAAATTATGTTTTCATTTTACAACTTTTGAGCGAGTAACAGCTTTTTCATTTTGCTCCGTTAAATTTATTTAGAAAACCTAGTATTTTAAAGTTTGTGCCATATAAACTTTCTTTTCGTGAGCATTTACGGAATTACGTCCTGTTTTAATCTTCGATTATAATCATAGGTTTACCTATAATAAGCTATATGCCATGTTTTTCGTCATGTTTTACATCAGTGTGTAAGTTTTCTGTATTTAAATTTAAGAAGATAAAAAGCTTAAAACAGTTATAATAGTTTGCAACAATTTTCATCCATGATGTTGGTTTGAATCTCTCTAGTTAGAAGTGGACGTGTTAGATTTGAATGTCAAAGAGTATGATTGCAGTTAGTCTGTAACCGGTCATGTGCCAATCAGTCACAATTATGCTTATTATCCTGGTATTGTAATACATATGGGATTATCTATAGTTTTCATATGTACTCATTTTTAGACTCAAGTAAAAGGTGGAGGTGGTCCATGTGGTGACGGATTAAGAATACGGATTGTACCACCCCATATCATCCCATGGATGTCGTAAGAGCCAACAGAGGGAGCATATTATGCATAGAACAGCACTGTAAGAGAAGGAAAACTTTATACAATGCCTATACTAACCCGTTTGACCAGCGTGGTATAGCAGGCCCATTCCTCCTTTCAAAGGAGAGGCCTAGTCCAGTAGTGGACTGTTAAAGGCTGATGATGATGACAAGGTGGAATATTAATCTATTACAGGCAGATCATCGGTTGCTATTAAAATGTTTTGTATTTTATGCAAATTATGTTTACATTGGAGTCTCCGATAGCGGAAAGTCGAAAGACCAACAGACTGCTTCTTAGAGTGTAGGAAAATCATTGTGAGGAAACCAACATTTCGAAAGTTTTCCATATTGCTTTTGAAAGACATGCGGAGTATGGCCAAAACTACACTTGGCCTGCGTAGTGAAAAAGGGTCGCGCCCAGCATTGGGGCAGTTTATGATATGACGATAATTAGAAAAATAAATGGCACATTCACCATGAATTCAAGTATAGTTAGTTAAATAAGTCAGTCACTTGAGACAGGACAATCGGTGATAATTTTTTCTCGTCCTCTTTAACCTCTATGTAAATGGCCTCAGTAGCATGCGTGTCGGTTGTCAAATTGATGGTGTGTGCGTATGAATAATATCAGTTACGCGGACGACATCGTGCTACTGGCAGCTTCTGCATTAAGAAACAGATTTGTACATGCGAAGATTATGCTAAAACACATGGCCTTGTACATAACGCGAAAGAAAAGTGTAATCATGGTCTTTGGGGCGGATGGTAAATACTCAGAAACTTTGCCTTCAGTCAAAATCAATAACGTAACATTGTCAAAGGTTGATGAATTTAAATATTTAGGGCATGTATTGACCACCAACCTCAGAGACGATGGTGACATCGAAAGGGAGCGGAGAGCATTGTCTGTGCGAGCTAATATGATCGCCCGCCGTTCATGCGTGCCTCAAAAGAAACTAAGTGTACTTTATTTCGCGCTTACTGCACATCTTTATATACCTGCAGCCTGTGGGCTCATTTTACTAAAAAATCATACAGTGCTCTTCGCGTCCAGTACAATAACGCGTTCAGGGTGCTGATGGGGATGCCTCGCTTCTGCAGCGCCTCTGGAATGTTTGCGGAAGCTCGGATTGACTGCTTCTGTACCGTGATGAGGAAGCGATGTGCATCTCTGGTGCGAAGGGTGCGGGCCAGCCTCAACAGCATCCTGAACGTGATAGCGTGCAGGCTAGATTGCTCCATCTTGACTCACTGCAGGAAGGTTTCAGCTGCCCCTGTTACGTTGAGGCTGTGAGTTAAAAGGTGCATTAAATAGTAGTTATTATATTCTATTTTTAAACGTGTATACTAACATAGATTATAAGTTCCATTGTTACTAACATTTTTGAGTCTTAGTACTTTAATAAATGAATTTATTATTATTATAATATCAGTTTTTGAATCAGCTTGGTTTCCAAGTGAGAGTGTTAATGTTTATTTTTGTTACAGTGGTAGGTGAATGGGGTGGCGGCGGTCCCCCTGGAGGTGAATGGTGGGCTCTCGGGCTAGGTGCAGGACTTGGGGCTCTTGGGGTCCCCGCGCCGTTATGGCACGATGCTGAACCCGCTGCGGCGTTCAGAGCTTTGCTGCATAGGTAAGAATACTGTTCTTATTTTTACTTATATCTAATATTTTGACATTACTCGGCTGTTTATGAAAATTCGAATCACCTGTCAGTACGATTGAATGTGGTATTTTTATTTGTTAAAATTATAAGCAAGTTAAAAACTCTAGGCTGCTTTAAGTCATTATTAGCTATGATGCTTGAATTCAATGAATGACTCCCAGACACCACAAATAATTGTGCTTATCACACAAGTATTTGTTTGGAATCAAACCCACGACTGGCTCAGTAGTCAAGATCACTACAAGGCCAACAGGCTTCTGGTTTATTTCTATCTTATTCTTACGTAAATGATGATTTTCTTTTCTTTTCAATAGTACATCTTTATATAGTTTATATTGTTCACCAGGTATGTCCTAGCGCTGCCGCCTCCAGCACTTCGTCCCCCAGAACCCGAACCCTCACCATCTTCACCTCCTTCACCTCCCTCCCCTTCCGCGTCCCTAGCTCGCATTGCAAGCGCCGAGGCTCTACGTCTCCGAGCGCACGATGCCTTACTCCAAGACCGTGTCGTGTTACAGCATAACAACAAAGTTCACACGTAACCAGACGTCGATGGGGCCACCGAGCAACCTGCGTGGCCGTATATACACCACATTGGACACTCGTGAAGACAAGTGTGAATGAGTACAACCGTGAACGAAAGTGTGAAGACAATACACGTGTGGTGGGTGTGAATCATACCTTATTGAGATGTACTTAATAGTCTTAGATGAACTGCTGGACAGTCGTGAACAAAACTGGTAGAACACTTGATGTATTTGTGAGTTTTGCACCGTATTCATTCCAATTCGTTCGTATACGTATATCGTGCAGTGAAATAGATTCTAATATTAACATGTATGAAAACTGAACTCGGCAGCACTATGATAAAATGACGTATGAACCGTCAGTCAATGCTATATAAAAGTAATCTGTGTGGTATTTCACATACAGCTTCTTTTTCGATGGGAATTCCAAATCTATGTTATTAAGAAGTGTGCCTTAACGTTCGTTGTAACATGCTGTATACTGTCAAAGCTTTCAGTAGTTTTCTGTAACCCTTGTATTGTAGTTAAAATTATTTAAGTACTACTTTATCACACACATCTTGTGCAGTATGATAATTTATTTGTAAAGCAGTGATTCGTGAACTTCAAAGGGAACTGAATCCAGAGAGAAGCTGTAAAATTGTCTGGTAACATTTAAGAGTAAAATATTTGAATGTACAATAATAATTTGGCTTCGAGGGAACCTGGTACCTTGGCTACGGAACTCTAGTTTTCTGCGGAATACAATTTTGAAATCGCTGCTGTAAAGAATTTAATTTTGTATTTGGTTTGAATATAATAGCCGGTTATCTCCACACAGTAGTCCGAAAGACGCAAATTATGTACCTACAGCAGCATTACAGCACGATTTTTGTTTTTAAATCTGTAAATTCTGGGTTCTATAATAATTGTAAAATAAAAATGCTACAAATTCTATGAAAGAAAATTGATCATTTTCTTTTAGCGCCTGTTTCTCGTACATAATTATAATTTTGACTGATTTTACCCACCGAATATTTTTATTCAATAGATGTATGAAATCATGTATGAATTAAGTAAGTCTAACCTTATAATTATCTCACCGAAGAACATAGTTCTAGAATTATATTAAAATGCGAGTGTAATGTAAATATTAGAGATGGCGTAAGGTTTTTAGTGTCAAGATAATTTTTCATGTTCAATATTCAATCTAGTATCTTGATTAGTGATGCTCTGTAATATTTTGATATCTTAATCACTTTTTTTGGCATTGTGTGTGGCACAGGTGACGGTTGTCAGTGTGACAAAAGTCACCTGTGCTAACACTTATGCGGTATTTTTTGTCGCGAACAATTTTACTTTTGTATTTCAATAATGTTTTTGTTCGCCATTGTACTTCCATATATATGGATATCTTCGCTCTTGAGATTACATAGTTGAGTAAAATTTATTAACACAAATATCACTAAATACTTGTGTACCTATGGCATAGATATAAATCAGTACCTATCTAATAGTAAGTAAATATTTGAACAATAGTCAGCTAAACAAGGTATTAATTTGACTAATATCGCATCGTTTTGCTTTTTTCATCTCTTAAGGGTCTTGTCTTTGCCTTTTTTTAATGATAGACATTCATCATCGGCCTTTAACAGTCCACTGCTGGACTAGGCCTCTCCTTTGAAAGGATGAGTTGGCCTACTATACCACGCTGGCCAAATGGGTTGGTATAGGGTTTGTATCAAGTTTTCCTTCTCTTACAGTGTTCTCTGCATAATATGATCCCTCTGTTGGCTCTTACGACACCCATGGGATGATATGGGGTGGTGACATTTCGTATTCTTAATCCGTCACCACACGGACATTATTTAATGATAGACATTAAAGAACTGTAATTTAGGAACTTAGCTCATGAACGAAGATGTCCGAATATTTACAACATAAAATTTCAAATGTATATATTTATTTTTCCTATTGTAAATAGTGTAAATTGTTATAGTTTTAATCTTGTTGTAGCTGTGCACTTACACACAATCTTGTAACGAATAGTACCGACATTATTATAATAAAATACTAATATTTATTGGAAGATTAGACGTAGAGGGTTTGCAATAATGTGTCAGTGTAGTTGTGTTCATTAAATACGTGACAACTAATCTTTGATGTTTTTATTGAATCATAATTACCCTACGACAGCGGCATACCATGGAATATCGCTATCCCTTCGGGTTGCGGAGGTCGGACAAGCAATCGCTCTGTGGAGAAGCTAATATTCAGCCAACTATGTAGTACTGCAACAAGCAAGCGTTCTTATAGCAGTGATAGCCTAGTAGACATACTAGCAGAATACGACGGCGGCATAAGCATAATGGACTATCGAACATGGTACCATAGTACAAAAAGAATAGTAGGATAGCTTCATACAAATCGGCCGCCGCCGGTTTGAATGTACGCGTGAGTCGCCAGCGCGGCGCCGTGTACGCACGCACTTTTCACGCACACTCTCATAGACGAGCGCAGCCCGCTGCGGCCTCAGTACGGGATGCGCCGCGCGTAGGTAGAGGACGCAAGAGTAGGCAAGTAACCTACTATTCTATTTTTACTATGGTGGTACCTAACATCAGTTACTTAGCTACATGATACACAGGTGTGTACCTACTAGAATTTGATAGACAGATAGCGTCACCGTATTATCTTACGCCTCGCTGTCCATCAGGCGTCAGCCTAACATCAGTACGTAACGAAGCAAATCAGTTACTTCAATACGTCAACTCGGCAAAAGAACCTAGCCTTAAATGAGTTGACGTCGCGCTTACGGCTCGCCGATATAGTAGGCACGGCGAGACAGAAGCACGGCAACGAGCCGTAAGTGAGGCACTGCATGTTGACTACGCACCGTGACATTGTTTGGGTGTTCGTCCTGAAGCGAGTCGATTCAGTTAAGTAGGTAACATAGTACAGTTTCACAATAGGAGGCTTTGGTCTACTATACCACGTTAGCCAGACGAGTTTATACCTACCTATAGTGTTTTGATGTATAGTTTTCTGTCTTCTCCCAAGTATGCTCCCATATATTTAACCTATACACATAAATAAAATTGGAGTGTCTGTTTGTAATATTAAAAGGGTTGTAACTATTTAACTCTTTCTCAATATATCTCTGATGTCTGCCAAACAATATTCCTTTATTTCACCAAAAATACTAATTGCACACCAAAATATACTCACAAAAATATTTCATAAGGAACACCTGTTTATTGACCGTTGCAAATCTGTAATTCTAAAAGTAATCCTTTCAATGAATAAGAAGCAATTCATATTACTCAACAACCAAATACTTCAATAATCTGAGTTGACGGCGCCCTGCTTCGCAGGGCTCCTATTTTGGGTGCAGGGTCACAAGAGAACCTTACATAACCTATTAAGTTTTCTGAATGGATAAGTTTCCTAAGCGGACGAGACTTTTCATATTAAATGATATTTTTAGAACGATCGGCATATTTGGTGTGCAATTAGTATTTTAGTGAAAGAATAGTTTTTTAGCGTAACGCACTTCAGTGTGTGTTACTTAACATTTTTAATGCACTGTTAAAAATATCCCATATTAAAATAACCTTTTTATTTAATGCATATATACCGAATTTTTTTTTACAATTTTCTGTCTGTCTGTTTGTTTGTTCTCGCTAATCTCTGGAACGGCTGGGCTGATTTTGACGGGACTTTCACTGGCGGATAGCTGATATACCAAGAAGTAATTTAGGCTATAAATTAACCGGGTACGTGCGAAGTAGTTCCCTCAGGACACGGGTGAAACCGCGGGAAACAGCTAGTATATATCAAAATACACGAAGCATATAATATATACACAATAAACTGTACTTGCCTAGCCTACGTGCATAATGCTATTGTGATTCAAATTGGGAGTGACTCCAAAAGGCTATATGATGATGAAAACAAGACCTGTGCCATCGTTCACGACAGATTTGGCGTTGAGAACAATTCTACAATCGATGGCTTGCAGTGCGGTACGGAAACGGTGATTTTGGAAATTGTGCAGTCCAATATGGCAAGTAAGTAGAAAAAGGATTTACTTTGCGAACATAAATATTTCGAGTATGATAAAAGTGAACAAAGGTGAAAGGAAACTTCATATTTTCAAACACATTTAATCTACTTTAATGGATAAAGTCCTTTATAGCAATCTTCATGTAACCCTTACTTTCTATTTCTTTTCTTTTTCTTTCATATCATTTATACCTTTTTTTTCGACGCATGAGTAATCTTAATATATAAAATCCTTGCGTTACTGACTGACTGACAGACACGCTACAGCCGAAACTATTGGGCGCAGGAAGCTGAAATTTGGCATGTATGTTCCTTGGGGACCGTAGGGATGCACTAAGAAGGGATTTCCCGAAATTCCCACGGGATCGGACAAAACGGGTAAATTTAAAAAAAATGCAGGCGTAGCTGCTGGCGTCCTCTAGTATTTCATAAATGTATAAAATTCAATATTTCTTTATTCAACTTTTCATATATGTATTCGGTTAAGGTTTCATATTCTTAACAAATAGAAATTTTTATCTCGCTATGTAAAGCTCCGTACTCACATAAAGTTTTTCTCGATCGAGTCAAACTCGAAGGCTCGCTTAGAGTAAAATTAAAGTGTTTTAAAACTCACTTGGTTTTGCAGTCCACACGTTGATTTTACTCTTTTTCGAGTAAACCTATCGAGTAAAATTAAGTGTCAGTACTGATCATAAAACTGCTAAATAATGAACCCTACACACCAGTCTTTGCACAAAAGTTTTAAGCCAAGTACACACTATACGCAGGCATACGTAAAGAGGCTTAATTCCCCTGCAGACTCCCGAATTTTTCCCAAATTAATCTGTCTTCAAACACTTAAAGTTCTTTGTACAATCGGGAACCAAATTTAATCTTGCGTACGACCTGTAGGTACTTATGCGGTGAATGATGAAGCAGATGTACGCAGGGTGAGAAGTGGAAGATCTATATTAATACTAGCTTTTGCCCGCGGCTTCGCTCGCGTAAATTCGGGGTTCTCTAGTTATAGTATTATTGGGCGGATACTTCTATAATTATTGTCATTTTAACTGTTTTTGAAATATAACTGCAAAAAGTCATCTGTATTCATAGGTAGTACTCTAAAACTCTGATAACAGGATATAAAATGATTAAAATGTTATCCGGTATCAGTGACGTTTCGCTAGGTAGCCAATATGGCGACTGCGATTTGTCTGTCAGAACCATTAGAATTTAACAAAATACTCGACAATCCGAATTTTGCGGATATATGTTGTCGACTCGAAATCTTTATTTTTTAATGTTGTATTTTTCAGATAAGGTTTCGATATACTCCTTGACGAAATTATTAATATAAGAATTGACACTGCGATAGCAGCGCAGTCCATCGGTTCCAATGTGAAACATTCCAAAATCCACAACAATTTAAAAATTAAGTAAAAAAACATTTTCCACTAAATTGTGAATCTCAACCATTCTCAAGTCCCCTTGAACACACACAAAAAAATTCATCAAGATCGGTCCAGTCGTTTAGGAGGAGTTCAGGTACATACACACGCACGCAAGAAATATATATATTAAGATGTGGAGATAATATTTTGTACGCCTTTTTACTAGGAGTATAAAATTTTGTGCAGTTACAATTTATATGGAAAACTGTGCTGATGGCTAATGTATTTGCCTAAGAAACAGGTATTTAGTACATACATACATATAGACTCACGCCTGTTTCCCGGAGGGGTAGGCAGAGACTACGGAATGCCATTTGCAATGATCCTGAAATTATATATAATTATCTCTTGCTTCATTCACTCCCATCAGATTTCTCATGCATGTTCTTCTGTTCAGGTATTTAGTTTACATTTGTAAACTATAAAAATAAGACTAACGTATTTACATAGAAACTAAACAAAAAAATAACCTTTTTTTTGTCTACGGTGGAAACTCTCCTTATGAGCCATCTCAACTCGACGCCAACCCGGCCGTGAGTGTGATCGACCGGGCTTGGGACTGGCGGAAGAGGTGTGTGGAGGCTCTTCCCTATAACGGGGCATACCCACTAAAACCACCGCGGTGTCCCTACGGGTCCCGTGTAGTGGCGGTGTCAGGCGATTCGCGGATAGCACAAACATCAATAAACCGTCCAAAAATTCCTCCGCAACGCTGTCGACCGGAAGCGTGCCCAGAATACTGGCCATCCGACGTGCCAGTATAGCCCCGATGCATGGCCATACTTATTCTCTCTTTTATCTATCAGATAAAAGAGAGAATAAGTATGGCCATCAGATATAGTATAAGGCCCTTTGCAGAGCAGTATATGTTGGTATCTTGATAACAGTTTAGAGCAACCACGATAGCCTAGAATCGATGCTCTAAACTGTATTCAACATATCAATATTTTACGTAAATGAAAAATATTCAAAAACCATTAAAAAAGTCACATTACAATACCCAGTTTCATAGCTATTATCTTCTATTCAATGTAAAGCTACGTATTTTAAATTAATATAACATGTATGACAAAAGCCGATACACAACTCACATAGCTTTCAAAACAATTCGGAATTTAGTAATTAAATTCCGAATACAATACGTAACTTCATAACTTACATACAAATCAGTCGACTAAACTGATATACAAATTATTCAATAGAAGTTTTGAATCTGTTGGTAACTTCTAGGGTTGTCAAAAACAGTTATATTATTTTAATAATGTTGTGTTTTAGTTGGTATTTTGTTTCGTTACATTCGTCGACTAAGACTCTTGATTTGAGCATTAGCTTAGTATATTTTAAAATATGATGATTTCTTCGCACGTTTTGGATGTGATGTAAGCGCTATACCTACTTATGACATTAATAGTTAGATACTTCATATAAAAAGATCGCAGAGTAAAATTATAGTCGTTTCTAAGATTTGCCAGTCAAACAGACGAAACAATCGAAGTTTTGCGAAGTTCTAACTAGTGGGTCTACTATATTTGTCGATATGTAATAATCATTTTCACTTATTCGCTATTCAATCCTAATTTGATTTTACTTTCAGCAGATTTCTAGAGAATTAACCTGTATCACATGCAGTTTGGTGGACAGTATACCATTCGGCATTTTACACTCTTGAATCATAACACATTTCAGTTAGGTGACAACCCTACGGACTTAAATTAAGGGTAGAGTTGAGTGATACACGTTTTGCGCTTAATAAATAGGTTTTATTGTTTAATTTCAGATACGTAACAGTTCGCAAATAAAGCTAATTAGCTGCAGACTATTATACCTATCTAGGTACCTACCTAATATGAGAGCAGATGAAAATTGGGAAAAGTGATTGGGGCGCAGTGATGTCTTTAGAATCGTTATGTTGGATTGTACAGGATAATGTTGAATAATAAGTGATGTTCATCATCACCCCTTAATACTGTCCCACTGCTGGGCACAGGCCTCTTCTCACTATGCGAAGGGCAAGGCCATAGTCCACCACGCCGGCCAAGTGCGGGTTGGCAGACTGCACATGTCATTGAGAACATTATGGAGAACTCTTAGACATGCAGGTTTTCTCACGATGTATTCCTGATACCGCTAAGCAAGCGATAATTCACAACTGAATACGCACTTAACTCCGAAAAGTCATTGGTGCGCGCCGTGGTGCTTCTACACGGCGCATGTAGTTTGAGCATGTTGAGGCACTTGCGCGGGTTATTTGCACCGTGAGGGTGCTTGTACACGGCGCATGTAGCTTGAGCATGTTGAGGCACTTGCGCGGGTTACATGCACCGTAAACATATAGTTTAAAACAATGTGCGGGTCCAGCGACTCGAGCATGTACCAAAGCGAGCCACCCGCGCAAGTAATTCGCGTGCTCTGCGACGCGCGCGGGTCACTCGCGCATGTTATCTGTTAAAATTACATTTTTAACATATGATTTTAAAATAATTTTCGTTCGTCGAGACATTTGACGCGATTCAAGTCATAAAGCTACCGCGCGAATAGCATGCACATGTAGCTCTTGACCACGAACAAATAACTTGTACATAGGCACAGCTTGCGCAAGTAGCCCGCGTCTTTACTTGCTCCAGTTTTGCACCACGTACAAGTACAATCGAGTAACTTGAGTAGCTTGCGCATATTACTCACGCGTATAACCTGCACCTTTACTTGCTCCAGCTACATGCACCGTGTACAAGCACCCTGAATTCGAACCCGAGACCCCCTGCGTAGCAGTCTGTCGGTCTCTCCACTCAGCTATCGCTGCATGTAAGTGATGTTACGACGCTTGAATAGATAATTAAATCTAGCTAAATAAGGATGATGACAACTAGTTAAATCAGACACTTTTAATAAAAGGACAATGGCAGATCTCCATACATCAAAATGTCTGAGTTTAAATTGAAACGTACAGTAATAAAAATATATCAAAAAAAATCGGCGTAAGTAACAGAGTCTATAAATGATTCTATTTTCACTCGCGAATCCTGGAAAAAGAAGATATCGCTGTTTTAATTTTAAGTTATGAATGAATGATGTAGGTGCGTTTGAATTATCAAATGACATATGTCAGATTTACATCAAAACGCAGAAGTATTATCAATGAATACAAATTTTACATAATAGAAGCGTATTTCTTAAGGATGTCGTGTGCCGATTAAAGTTGGCGTATTGACGGTTGTCAGTGTAGTACGTAGTTGGCGCCTTTGGCGTTCTCCGTCTTCCTTGCTCTCGTAGTTAAGTGACACAGGAGAAACTTTCGTCTCTCTTGCACTCGTAGAGTGAGCTGTCACAGCGCGACTGCCACGCCGCCAAGCGGCAATATGGGTCACACTGGTCACAGAAAGTTTGTCTACAGAGCGCCCATAAGAAATGTGCCTCTATTATTAAATATCTATGCTCTATGATACTATGTAGCATCTAACTGTCACAGCCAAAGTCAAAAGCAGAGCTGTCAATTTTAAATCGATTTTATGTGAAATCGATTCAACATTAAAACGATTCTGTGACGTTTTTATTCGATTTAAAAGTTGTTTTGCTTCAAAAATATTAGCTTATTGATATAATGTTGATTACAGATTAAATAACTTCATTTAAAGAATTCTATTTTAAATCAAACCAAGTAACCAACCCTATAAAGGTCGATCGTATCGGTTACTTACCTATTTAATAATCGATACGGATCAATGTCAAACGTCTATTCCTGGCACACCATTGTTTATGGCAACAATCAAATAATAAAGTAGGTACCTAGTTCGTAATCAATTGTATTGCTTTTTATCATCATAAAATACTCCGGCTTTAACGAGACAAAGGGAAAATATTAAAAATCGTAAAAAAATACAACAAATTTTGTTCATATGAAGTTTAAGATCGCCACAACAAACCTAGATCAAATTCTGCCATTCTCCTTTCAGTCACTGTCAATTCCTTATATATTTATTACACACAGCTCACCGTAACTCGCTAACTTTACGCTTCATACGAACCAAACCTAAATACATACATAATACCTATTCTTAGTGGCGCGTCGAACTACTTACCGCTGTGTAGAGCCGGCCGTAATCTCCTTAAACAGTTACTTATTGTTCTCACGGGTGGAAAGTGGGAGGGATACGAGGAGGGAGTTAACGCCCACTCCTACAAGCTTGTAATTGGTTAATATCTCGAGCATCCGTATCACACTTTCGTACTTTTATGGAATGATGATCTGAATTGATCAAAGCGGACTGGAAGTATTACGTAAGGTTTGGTCTGGTGAAAAGTTTAAGAGTAATTTTGTGACCAGACTAGATTCAGTTCGTAACATGGAGGATGGTAAGTTTAGGATACGATATACATTGCTCTGTGGATTTTTTAGTAAACAACATATTCTGTAGGTACTATAGTAAACACAGAAGCTTATGTGGATTTCAACGATGACAACTCGAGCGATAGTAAAATAATTTCAATGCACAAAATAAATTGACACTACAGAAGCAAGTATTATGGCTTCTTAAGGTTGTGAGATATTACCAGCTGTTTGGAGTAATACTCGTATTTATTTATTTATTTATTTATTTCAAAATCAGTTACTCTCTCTACTTACAGTTTCCCAACACGTAGAGAGAGTCAGGAATAACAATTTATAATATTATTATATGGTTGCTTAAAGCTATACCAATAACTACCTACATTACATTAAAATTAAATTAATAAATAATTAATTATAAATTAGTGTCAATAAATTACTACCAATGCTATTCGAATTTCACTTAAAATTTTATAATACGTATTCATTAAGTAAATATAATTTCACAATAATATCATAATAATAAAAATATATACCTACCTATAAATTATTAAAAATAAATATGACTAGATCGACATAAAAAAATCGTAGCAGTGTTTTTGGAAGTCTCCTATTGGATTGAAAAATATGTCTACATCAAACTGGTGAGCAATCAGAGCATTAAGTGCAGAAATGGCACGACAAGTAGGGGCAAATTGTGCCGTGCATGTGCGAACCTGCGGTGCCGCAAGCAGGCGGCGCGAGCGCAGCCGCACGTACTGATTTGGTGCGGATAATCCACAACGTGACAACGCTTCTGAATTGTCTATTTTGCCATTAAGCACTAAAAAATAATGAGCCAGAAGCGCCCATTTTCGCCTAAACTCAAGAGTATTAATACCAACCATACCTGACACGAACAGAGACGGATATAAATACGGATAATACCCGTACATTTTTTTAAAAAGAAACCGCGCGAACTTACGCTGCACTCGTTCCACTAACATTTTGTACTTTGCCTCGTGTGGGTCCCAAATAATAGAGTTGTACTCTAGCTTGGAACGTACGAATGCAGAATACAACGCCATGATTGCATCTCTGTCACTAAATCGAGCAGCCTGTCTCATAACAAAGCCTAGCGACTTATAGGCTTGATTACATATCGTGGTTATATGGGTATTGAAGGTTAACCTAGCGTCTATATTCAAACCAAGATCGCGGATTTCCGTTACACGCTCCAGCGGGACACCGTATAATTTATACGCATAAGTGAGGGGTGCGTGTGACCGTGTAAGAGTGATAACTTTGCACTTAGAGATGTTAAACTCAAGCTGGTTATGCTCACTCCAAGCTACGACATTATCGATATCACGCTGGAGCGCGTCACAGTCCTCTACGCTCCTAACCCCCAGAAACAGCTTCAAATCGTCAGCGAACATAAGGCACCTTGCCGCCTCCAAGACCTTCGGCAAGTCATTAATCATAATAAGAAATTGAGTCGGACCCAACGTGCTGCCCTGACTCACACCAGAACTCGTTACATACAGCTCTGATCGGTTCCCTAATATTTGAACATACTGAATCCTATTTTTAAAGTAGCTACAGAAAAACCTGAGTAAATTTGGCGAAAACCCAGCAGTTGCGAATTTCTTTAGAAGCAGATCAGTCTGGACACGGTCGAACGCTTTTTTAAAATCGAAATAAGCTGCGTCGACTTGGTTTTTTTATCCATTTCGGCAGCTGCGTAGTCTACAAAATTTATAAGATTCGTAGTAGTGGATCTACCCGACCTAAAGCCGTGTTGGAAATCACTCAATTGGGTCCGAATCTGTCCAGTAATGTGACGATTTAATATGGACTCGAACACCTTGCCGAAAGCTGACAGAACAGCAATGGGCCTGTAGTGCGTGACGTCAGATTTTGAGCCATCCTTAGGAATTGGTGTGACACGTGACACCTTCCATAATGCTGGATATGAAGCCGTTCCTATGTATGTTATGTATGTCAGAAACACCTAAACCCGTGACAATATACTCTGTATTGCTGTTGAGTGATATACCGTGCTAGCACACTTTGTGTTATCGAATTGTTTCGAGTCTTGCTGCTCTATGAGAATCATCCTCCTAGCGTTATCCCAGTTTCAACCTGGGGTCCGCTTACTAGTCTAACCGGATTTGGCAGAATATTAGCTTTTCCACAGAGTGACTGCCTGTCTAACCTCCGCAACCCGAAGGTATAGCTATATTCCATGGTTTAATCTAGTGTCAGTTTATTTAGAAGGTACTGACGCCCTGTAACGACTATCAAAGATCTTCATGACAACCGAGATCGACGGCTTAACGTGCTCTCCGAGGCCCGTGCCACGGAGAGCACAAGTGTCTCGTGACAAGCGATAATTAATCATTCAATACGCACATAACTCCGAAAAGTCATTGGTGCGCGCCGTGGATTCGAACCCGATACCCTCTGCATGACAGTCTGTTGGTATCTCCACTAGGCTATCGCTGCTGCTCTATGAGAATGTGGGTTGAAAATTTGTAGAGCCCTACCAGGATACAGAACTTATTGCAAGTGTAAACCGTATTGATGGATCGAACAACTGCAATCAATTGTGTTCAAGGTTTTAAGGTTCACTTTGCTATTGACTGGAGTGGTGTTATTGTTGAATAGAAAAACGAACGTCCTCTCTGCGTAATATGTTTATTGAGACTGGTTTATTGTAAATCGTTCACATCTTTATATAATGCTTTAATGAATTGGACATACCGCCCACCAAAAACAACAGTTTTTAAATTATTCCGAATCCAAAGTTCCAATTTACAATATAGTTGTATTATAAATATTAATTTACCTATTAACAAATCTTCAGTGGACTGTAACAATACAAGTATCGAATGAATTAACTATGTAGGCATCATTATTGTAACAACAACAATAGATGTATATGACAATCACTGCACGTGAAAAATACAACTGTAATAATATTCATAATTATGTTAACAATCAAAATATACATTAATCCTATCACCTAACCGCCCACCGTTCTCAACTATCTTTTGCTTCTTTCGGCAGTGGTATTAATTTGTACAAAGGTCGCTTTAACTGATTGTTGCCTGCAGTCTGAACAGTGACCACTCTTACCATACCGTCTGCACCGGGATGCAATTGTATGACCCTGCCAAGTAACCATTTTGTTGGAGGCAAATTTTCTTCCTTGACGATCAGTATGTCTCCAATGTTAGGCGATGGGACTTTAGTTTGCCATTTATATCTCTGTTGTAATGTATGGAGATATTCGGACTGCCATCGCGACCAGAAATCTTGTGTCAATCGTTGAATGAATTGCCATCTTGTTAATAGACTGATCTTATTGTCTTCGTAACTAATATCCGGAACTCCAATCAGTGGTTCTCCTATTAAAAAATGACCGGGTGTTAGCGGCGTTTCGGTACTGTTTTCGATTTGACACAAAGGACGGGAATTGAGCATTGCCTCAACCTGTGACAAAAGGGTGGCCATTTCTTCATATGTCAGCTTGGTGTCTTTGTTTATGCGGGCTAAGTGTCGTTTCGCCGACTGAATTCCTGCTTCCCATAAACCACCACAGGTTGGCATCTTTGGTGGTATAAAATGCCACGTTGTGCCATCATTTGCTAATAGCGCCGCTGCTTCTTTAGCCACATTGTCCTTGCCTGCCTGAAACATCTCTCGCAGTTCTTTAGCAGCACCAACAAAATTAGTCCCGTTGTCGCTCCATAAATGTGAACACTGGCCTCTTCTTGCGACAAATCTGCGAAACGCTGCAATAAATCCTTGTGTGGTTAGATCTGTAACCGCTTCCAAATGAATGGCTCGTGTGACCATACACACAAACAAGCATATATAGCCTTTAGTCGCATGGTAACCACGACCTTTAGAAGTTCGTAAAAATATGGGTCCAGCGTAATCCACCCCGCTGTTCTTAAATGCTCGGTTTTGAGTTACTCGAACAGCTGGTAACTGGCCCATGAATTGATGGCTAGCTTTGGCCTTATCGACAATACATGTCTTGCAGTTATGAACACACTTCCTTACAGCCGATTTTAAACCGATAATCCAATACTTGTTTCTCAAAAATGCCATCATGACTTGAATGCCACCATGTAGCGTACGTATGTGCGCTTCATAAACTAACAATTTAGTTATATGCTGGTTTGCAGGTATAATCAGAGGATGTTTAGTGTCATCTGGTATAGATGCATTTTGCAATCGACCTCCAACCCGCATTAAGCCATTCTCGTCTAGAAATGGAGAGAGTGTAATAAGAGAACTCTTCTTTTTTACTCTTCCACCTTTTCTTAATTCTTCAATCTCTCTTTGGTAAATTAAATTTTGATAATATCTTATACATTCTTCTAATATATTGTTAAGTTCTGACACTGTTAAATAAGTTTCCTTTCTCTCTAATTTGTTTCTTCTTACGAATCTTTTACAATATGCCAAAACTCTTTTCATCTTTGAGATAGACGAAAATCTCTCCCAGATAGGTTTTTCCTCTAAAGTAACATGACAAGTTGTCTTAAGCTCTAGTGTAGTCTCTGGATAATCATATCTAGCCATTTCTATAGTCTGTTCCTTTAACCAGTCAGGCCCAGTCCACCATAACTCATGTGATGCTAATTCCCTTGCCTTGATTCCTCGTGTTGCAATATCAGCAGGATTGTCAGCGGATTGAACATGATTCCACGCCTCTTTGTCTAATATTCGTGTTATGTCTGCTACTCTATTCGCAACAAAGGTACGCCACCGATTAGGCGATGATTGTAGCCAAGACAGGACAACAGTAGAATCAGTCCATAAGTAGATGTTGGTTTTAGGTATCTTCAAAACATCTACTATATCAGCTATCAATTCGGCCAATAAGGCTGCTGCGCATAGTTCTAGTCTTGGCACTGAGAGTTGTTTTAATGGGGCAACTTTAGATCGAGACGCAATCATCGTGACATGGACTCTGCCATCATCAATCACTCTGAGGTATGTAACAGCTGCATATGCTTGAGTGGACGCATCTGCAAAGCCATGTAGTTCTGTTATCCTGAAATTAGCCGGTGTTGTTCTAAACCATCGTGGTAATGTAAGGTTTTGCAAATGTATTAGCTCACTTCTATAGCTCAACCAGTCTTGTTTTACATCAGCCGGCAGTTCATCATCCCAATCTAAAGTAAGTAACCACAACTTCTGAATCAAAATCTTAGCCATTATAATCACTGGTGATAGCCAACCAAAAGGATCAAATAGACGGGCAACGTCAGAAAGAACAGATCTTTTTGTTATCGGGCTCCTGAGTTCAGGTAAGTGCACAGTAAATTTAAATATGTCGTCTTTTCTATCCCATGTTAGACCAAGAATCTTTACAATCTGATCTAGTTTTATAACCATGCTGTCCTTTGTACATTGATTTCCTTCTTGTAGATTTTTCAAAACTTCTTCAGAATTACTAGACCATTTTTGCATTTGAAACCCTCCTCTTCTTAATATTGTTCTAATTTCTTTACACATTTTTATTGTCTTCTCTGTGTTTTCATGTCCCAGCATCAGATCGTCCATAAAGAAAGAATTCTTGATAAGCGGTGCTGTTTCAGGAAAATGCAAAGCCTCGTCATCAGCTAACTGGCTCAAAGTGCGTACAGCCAAGTATGGTGCTGCCGCCGTTCCAAAAGTAACAGTAGTTAACTTGTAAGTTTGTAATTCCTCTTCAGGGTTGTCACGCCAGACTATACTTTGAAGGCTCATGTGCTCTTCTGTCATTTTGATCATTCTGTACATCTTAACGATGTCTCCAACCACACATATCTTATGGGTACGCCAAGAGATGATTAGGCTGCGAATATCGGGCTGTAAAGTGGGTCCAACCATCATAGCTTCATTAAGAGAATGTCCATTAGAACCCTTCGCAGATGCATCGTAAACTACACGAACCTTAGAGGTTTCTTTGTCATCACGAATAACAGCGTGATGAGGAAGAAATATCGAATGTTTGTCTTCAGTTGATTTTACCATGTGACCCATGTTTATGTACTCGTGAATGACCTTTGTGTATTCTGTCTTTAACTTTGATGATTTTGTGAATTTTCTTTCTAATTGTTTAAATCTATTTATTGCCGTTTGTTTTGTGTCTCCACATAACTTCACTGTCTCTTCAATATTCTGTTTTAGAGGTAAGTGTACTGTATATCTTCCATTGATTCTTTTAGTTGTGTTTCTATATATTTGTTCACATTGTTCTTCTTCCTGTGTGAGTACACTCCTTTTCTTGTATAAGTTCGTCTCGATTTCCCAGAACTTCTTTAACATATTGTTGTCATCTGACACCATGCTCGTAATGTGTAGTGTAGTAATGTTGTGTTTGTCTTTAATTGATTTGTCTTCGCTTTGACCTGAAAGTATCCAACCCAATGTTGTCTTCTGAGCTACTATGCCATCTGACAATCTCATCAAACCGACTTCTATTATTTTACAAAAAATGTCTGAGCCGAGCAAAATATCTATTTTACCCGGTTTGTTAAACATTGGGTCTGCCAGTAATAAAGTTTGGAGTTCGGGCGACTTCATTACGACGTATTTTGAAGGTAATGTTGTAGACACCGATTTTAATACGTAAGCTTTCACGTGAATAAACTTCTCCCTTTCATGGCGCGATGTTATAGTCAGGTCAACTACATGTTTGATGGGTATCATATTTGCCTCTCCAACCCCTGAGACTGCACCATTTATTCTCTCCTTCGTCAGTCCTAAGAGTTCAACTACTCTAGAAGACACGAATGAAGCCTCTGAGCCTTGGTCGATCAATGCACGAAGTAGATGTGTGTTACCGTCGCTTGAAATGACATTTACTTGTGCTGTAGCCAACAACACTTGACGACCAGGTTGTTTCTTGAAGTAGTGCGCGCTCGTAACCCTTTGTTCTGGTTGTTCTTGTTGTTTATCACTCTCCGGTGTTGCTTCCTTAGCTTGGTGTAAAAGAGAATGATGCTTCCTATTGCAAACTCGGCACGTTTTCCTTTGTTTACAGTTATAAACATTGTGATTCGGTACTAGGCAATTGTAGCAAAGATGATTATTTTTTACGAATTCACGTCGCAGTTGCACTGATTGTTTTGCAAACTCTTTGCAGTTAAATATATAATGTTCACCCTTGCAGTATGTACATGACAGCGAAGAATTGACATTGGTGTGCGCAGATTGTAATATACCGTTTGCATTATCCTTTGCTGTGACGTGATATGTTTTGTGATGTTGTGTCTTCTCTCTTGTAACTGTAGAAGCCATGGGGGCTATGAGTTCGAGCGTACGGAACTTAGACTCGAGAAACTTTTTAAACTCCTCCCACGTAGATAACTCGTCGCTATTGTCCTTATAAGCTTGCTCCTCCCAACATTTCAATGTCTCTGAGTCCAGTTTCTGCCCAACCAGAAAAACGATTACAGGATCCCAAGAGTCAGTGCATATTTTCAAATTACGTAGGTTGTTGATACATTCAACCGTGGTATCTAGCAAAGCTTTTATTTGACTAGCCGATGGATTGGTTATCTTTTTTTGACTAAACAATCTTTTGAGGATAGATGACACAATCATTTTTTTGTTGCCGAACCGTCCCTTAAGTAACTCCCAAGCTTGTGCATAATTGTTTTCCGTTATTTGGATGTGACGCAATAACATTTCAGCTTCGCCGGAAACGCTTGTCTTTAAATAATGAAGTTTCTGTACATCGCTAATGGAAGTATTGTGGACAAGAGCTGTAAATAAATCTTGGTATGTGGGCCATTCATCATATCTCCCTGAGAAAATTGGTAATTGTATTCTTGGTAGTTTCGCGAACGGTAGCTGGTCATTTTGTGATAAATTAGACGTATTAGAAGTTTCCGCTATTCTCTGTTTTGACTGCATGCTTGATAACAGATCGGATAAATCTGCATGTAAACAGAGATACATTTCTTCATACGTGTAAAATTCTTCATTGAGAAAGTAAGGCAACACGCCGCGCTGCTCACGTGGAGTAATCTTCATAAGATTGTTATTAGTTTGCTTGAACGAATCCCAATACTCGTCAATACATTTTATTCTCGCCTTAATATAACCTTCCGTCAGTCGGTGTTTCGGGCACTTTTTCATGTTAACTTGCGCTTTTTGTAACATACCAGCCGCATCTTCTAACGCCGATAAATATTTTGCCTGTTCCGGAGTAGGTGACGTCATTTTGCAACCAAAAAATGTCCAAATTCCACAGAAACACGTTCACTTCAATGTCTTATAATCAGTTTTTATGCACAAAGTCTTTATTATGTTATAAAATGTATTCACTAACTCACTTGTAAACAAGTTTGCATTCAATAAAAAGGTATCTATTGTTTTCGCGCGACCGAGCCCGCCGGCCACTCCAATCAATGATCCGGCTCGAAGGACCATATGTTCAAGGTTTTAAGGTTCACTTTGCTATTGACTGGAGTGGTGTTATTGTTGAATAGAAAAACGAACGTCCTCTCTGCGTAATATGTTTATTGAGACTGGTTTATTGTAAATCGTTCACATCTTTATATAATGCTTTAATGAATTGGACAAATTGAATGTTTTCATACCTATAGTCAAAATGTTTTAATTACTAATTATACTTGGCATACTAATTCAAAACATCCAATAGGTACTAGAGAAGTCATCATTACCCAACAAATCAGGAACAGATTAAAGTTCCAACGATAAACGTGCATCTAAAATCTGCATTACAACGGATTACCAAAATACCTCACTCTAGTTGTTTCTATGTAACTCTCCCAACAACGTAGGGGTCCACCCACTTTGAGCCTTACTCCCCGCCTCCGAGCCTTATTAAGGCCTAACTCGGTTAACTTTATTATGGATTTGTATTAATTCTTGTATGCGCTCCGGCTCGTAAGCGTACCGTAAAAAGCTTAGTTTCTTTCGCATTATCTGGAGTCAAGACTTTTAATGGAAAAATGTAAGCTCTTTTGTGGAATAAAGTTGGTAGAATAGTTGCAAGGTAATGTTTTCAACACAGTTTTTTATATAATAGTAGCAATGTTGTCAGAGCAACACAGCTATACCTATAGAATTCTTACTTATTATATTCTTACTGATTGCTGGCATGGTTGCTAGTTCGCACATCTTAGTTCGTATACCAGTTAATCATTCATTGTCAATGATATCGCTACGCAATACTTACCTACTTGAATATCAGTTATGAGTTACAAAATACACCTAAGTGTTAAAATCTTTCCAATCCCTTGTTTCAGACTGAAAGACACGAAATCCTCGCCTAATTTCTCTGTTGTTTAATAAATCTCAAATCTGTTAAAATTGATGTTAATAACTCTATCGTCTGGAGCTTACAAAAGATTGTGTCGTGCCAGCACGGAGAATTTTCAGGCTTCGATTACATTATCATCATCATCATCAGCCTTTGACAGTCCACTGCTGGACTAGGTTTCTCCTTTGAAAGGAGGAATTGGCCTACTATACCACGCTGGCCAAGCGGGTTGGTATAGGGTTTGTATCAAGTTCTCCTTCTCTTACAGTGCTGTTCTCTGCATCATATGCTCTGTCGGTTCTTACGACAACCATGGGAGAATATGGGGGGTGACAATCCGTATTCTTAATCCGTCACCACACGGATAATTACACGGATAATTACATTAAGCTGACTAATAATCTGGCAAAAGATGTAGATTTGTAATCCACCACATGTGGTTTTTAGTCAGGGTAAAGTCTACGCAAGGCACAATTGATTCCCGGGGCCTCAATGAAAACGAAAAAATGCATGCAAAGGCGTGGATCATTATGGTCTTCTTTTCATGGGAGCATCTGGTATCAGAGCTTTTTGACCGCTCAAAAGTCTCCGAGTAGGCATAACAATTATCATCTTTTGTCTATTTGCTTAAAATTTGTATTTGGTATATATTATTTTATACCCATCTCTAGAATTACAAAGAAAAGACGCTACATTTGCATGACTTAGAAATAGAGTGATCAATTGTCATACAATCAAAGCGCTCACCTGAAGCATAATTACCTATATAACTAATAAAGGATGCCTAAAGCTACGCCCGCACATTTGTTTTCTGTTATCGCCTGTGAATTACGGGAAACCCCTTCTTAGTGCGCCCCTACGATTCCCAAGGAACATACATGCCAAGTTTTAGCTTGCTGCTCCTGGTAGTTTCGGCATAGAGCATAGATATTTATATAGAGGCGCATTTCTTATGGGCGCTCTGTAGACAAACTTTCTGTGACCCAAATTGCCGCTTGGCAGCGTGGCAGTCGCGCTGTGACAGCTGTCTCTATGAGTGCAAGAGAGACGAACGTTCCTTCTGTGTATCTTAACTACGAGAGTAAGAGAGACAGAGAACGACGCCAGCGCCGCCAACTAATTACTACATTGACGACATTCGCCAACTCGCCAACTCGCCATTTGGAATTGGCACACGAAATCCTTAAGAAATACGCTTCTATTTGTAAATCTGTATTCATTGGTTTCGGCTCTGCGTTGTTTGTCAGTCAGATTTAGACAACGTTGAGACGAAGTGACCAATAATTGTCATGCAATCTAAGCTAGCTCTCACCCTATACATTTATAACTATCTTTTAAGGACTCGCTTGAGTCCGAGCTACCAACACAAATGAGCACAATTTAAAACAGTTTAGTATTTACGAGTATCGGTCGTAAGTAATTAAAACGCGAGACAATGGGCGTGTCGCCGGCAGACGCAGCGGTAACAAGGAGCATTGTTGTCCGTGAACACAATATTTATATTAAACAGGCGAATTACAGAAGATTCAGTCACAGTTGACATCAAAGTGACAATCGTTCACTTTAGTTACTAACGGCCATTTTCAATATTCGATCCATACAAGGATTTTGAGATTCGAAATTCGTGTTTGACATATTTTGAATGGAGCTTATGTCAAAAACGAATCTAAAATCTACAGATCTATCTATAGGTCGAATATTGAATATCGTAGTAAAACAGTGACTTAAGTTTTTTAACTACATAACACATAACAACAACATAACATAACTTCACGACTTAAATCCCCGACTTATGATTCGGTCCCAATGTAATAGGGGGCAAGCCTATTGCTGTCTGCTGGTTATTTTATTAAGCGAGCGATAAATATGATTAACATTTCTAAATATACACATAACTTCGACCAACGAGTTGTGACTACACCGCGATAGAGGACATTATTACAAAATTAACTATAATCATGCCAACAAATAGTAATAATATTACTATTAGAAGACCTCAAAGGAGAAAGTCAGAATTAGACGAAGCCGATTTTATAATGGACGAAACGCTACTTAACTCATTTTCTTCTGAAGAATTAAACCTATCAGGGAAAAGTATTCCAGAATGTTCAATTATTAGCTTAGAGGAGATACAGGAATTAAAACAGAGTGTCACTAATCTACAAAATGAATTGGTTATTGCTCACAAAGAAGTAGCAAATCTTAACTATGAGTGCATGGAACTTAAAAAAGAGCTAACTACTAAGAATAATCAAATTAAATTTTTGAAAAGTGTATCTCAGTGTAACACTCCAATACCACAGACAGGATCGCTGAAAAAATCATTTGATACTCCAATAATAAAGAAATTAACAAATATCCGAAGAAAACATCATCAACACTCGCCATTACATGTTACTTCACAAAAACAACTTACAGACTTATACGAGACACCTAAAAGTAGCATGAAATTGTTACGAGAGACACAACCATCCATTACTAGTAACTCGACTACAATTGTCCAGCAGTTTTCAGAAACCACAACAGTAGTAAATGGAAATAAACACCCAGAATCGACTTCTGCAGTTTCTGCACCCACCTTGCCAAACAATAAAATTAAATGTAGTTTGACAAAGAATTGTACAACAGATGGCGTTACGGGTCCACAAACGAAGCAAATATGCATAGTGGGTGACGAACAGATTCGGTATGTAGCTTCAAAATTACATTACAGTGTGAAAAATAAGGGCAATAACAATTACAAAATATTCGGGATGGTTAAACCAGGGGCCACGAGTACCGAAATATTAAAAACTTGTATAGATTTAAGCAGTCAACTGAGTGATGGAGATATTGTTTTACTATCCATTGGTTCAAATGTAAAGTATCCTTACAAATTATTTGTAGATTTTAACATTATGCTTCATCATTTGCGATGCTAAAATGTATTCATTGTAAGTGTTCAGCACAACCCTTACCTTAACGAACAACTACTGAACCACAATTTAAAATTGTATACAAAAAATTATAGTAATTGTAAATTTTTAGAATTGAAAAATTATAATAACATGTACTTACATTCTCCTCATAAATATGCAGATAAATTATGCCATAAACTTCATGTAGAAATCGAATATTTAATGCTTAGTGTTAATAATTGTTTTATTTGCCCTAAGAAAATACAGAATTCTGGATCTTCATTGTCTTCAGACTCTAATCAGCCATTAACGACTACCAATACAAAAAATAATAATAAAGGGACTATACCCTATTACTTTAATTCAAAACAATTTCAACAGAATGTTTCAATTGACGGGGGTCATGCACCGGAATCTAAGACACAATCCAAATCAATTCCTAAAAAAGGTACAATACCATACTACTTCTCACAGCCCAAACTTCAACCCGCAATGAATGGTTCATTGAATAGTATAGTTACAAAAAACACAAAGTTTTTTCGTCAATAAAACTGAATATGGTCTGACAATACTGCATCAAAACATCGCAGGGGCAATAAATAAAAGTGAAAATATATTTTTAACATTATCAGAGTTCTCCCAGAATAATAAGGAAATTAGTATTGTATGTCTTACAGAAACTTTTATAGAAAAAGGTAATGAAAAATTATTAAAAATACCAGGTTATAGACTAGCTTCATCTTACAGTCGCCAAACCAAAAGAGGAGGCTCATGCATACTCATAAAACATTGTATTGAATTCAAGCCTCTCTCAACTTTAAACGATTTAGCTTGTAACCATTGTTTTGAATGTACAGGTATAGAGTTATCATCACAAAAAATTATTATCATTTGTATCTACAGAACTCCAAGCAGTAACCCCTATATATTTATCGAAAAGCTTGAACAGATGCTTCTACGCATAACACATCGAGCTAAGAAAGTCATAATATGTGGAGATTGGAATTTTGACATGCTCAAACCTAGTAAAAGCTGTCTATGCTTAATAAGCTTATTAAAAAATTTCAATATGGAAATTCATATTAAATCCCCAACACGAAATTCAGCATGTATTGATCAGTTTGCTAGCAATATAAAACGAAATGTTATTGGTGAAGTCCACCACCTCGCTTTATCAGACCACGAAACAGGCCAAACTTTAACCATAAAAACACGCGTTGAATGTGAAAGGAGAACTTGGTATGATCAAATAAGAGATTATAGTAATGATAATATTGCGAAATTTTGTAACAATATCTCTTCTTTAAGTTTTTCAGATGTATATAGTAACACTAACTTCAATCAGTCATTCCAAGAATTTTATGAAATATTGTCACTTTTCTATGAGTTACATTTTCCTTTTATTAAAGTCAAAAGAAATAAGAATATGAAATCAACCTCTTGGATTACAAAAGGAATAAAGAAATCTAGTGTGAAAAAAAGATTTCTGTATCTAAAATATAAACACAACAGTTCAGAGAAAAAACAGAATAATAAAATCTACAAAAACTATAGTACTGTTTTTAAAAAATGCATTCATAAATCGCAACAGATACAGAACAAGAAATACATAGATAATAAAAAAAATAAATGTAAAGCTGTATGGGAAATTATTAATGAAAATGTAGGGCAAGATAGTATAGTAACAGACATAAAGACAATCATTAATGGAGATAAGATATATAATAATCCAATAGAAATAAGCGAAGCATTTAATGATTTTTATATAAATTTAACACATAACACTAACTTTAGTATTGACATAACTGACATAAATAAGACCATGGAAAGTGTCAATTTCAATACAATATTCCTAAAACCAACTGATGCCATGGAAATTTATCGTATTATTAACAATCTTAATAATACAGCATCCGTAGGAATTGATGGCATTAATACAAAAATTATCAAGGCCTGTTCAAAGCACATCTGTGAACCCTTAAGCCATTTAACAAACATTTCCTTTGCGGAAGGAACTTTTCCATGCGCTTTAAAAAAATCAATAGTTAAACCCTTATTTAAAAAAGGGGACGTAACTGATCTGAACAATTATCGTCCGATTACATTAATACCAATACTCTCCAAGGTATTCGAGAAAGCAATATTAAAACGACTCTATGATTTCGTTACAAAATTGGGCATATTAAAAGAAGAACAATTTGGTTTTCGGCAAAATAGTTCCACATCGTTAGCATGCTTTGATCTCATTAAAGAAATAACTGAAGCTATCAATAAAAACAAACCAGTAAGTGCAATATTCCTTGACATGAGCAAGGCTTTTGATTTCGTTCATCATGAGATACTTCTACATAAATTAAACAGATACGGCATAAGAGGGAATGCTAATGACTGGCTTAGGAGTTACCTCTCAGACAGAACTCAATGCGTCGAAATAACAAAAATCCACAACAATAACAAGATGCAATATAAGTCTAAATTTAAGAATAATAAGTTTGGTGTTCCGCAAGGAAGTGTTTTGGGACCGTTTTTGTTCCTGATGTATATTAATGATTTGCCTAATGTCACCTATCATAAAACTGTGCTATTTGCAGATGATACAACACTAGTCGTGAAATGTGAAAATATAAATACTTATGAGCAAGAAATAAACGATGCACTCAAAAGTGTTATTGATTGGCTTAATATTAATAATCTAAAGATCAACTTAGAAAAAACTAAACTAGTTCAATTTCAAACATACAAACGTAGTCGAATAGATTTAAATGTAGTTTATAATAATACAAACATAGAAGAAGCTGATACAGCTAAGTTCCTAGGTATTATGCTAGATAGAAATTGTAGTTGGAAGGCACATATTGAGTACATCTGTGACAAGCTTAATTCATTTGTATATGCTATAAAAAAGCTTCGGACTACAGTATCAACAGAAGCAGCACTGAGTGCATATCATGGGTATGTCTCATCTGTTCTTGCGTATGGTCTCTTGTTGTGGGGAAATTCGGTCGAATTTGAAAAAGTATTCCGTGTACAAAAAAAATGCGTAAGAGCTATTATCGGGGCATGGTTTATGGATAGCTGTAAACCCATATTTAAAAAATTACGTATTTTACCACTAGCTTGTATGTACATTAAAGAAGTTTGCATATTTGTTAAACAACATTCGGAATACTATGAACTTCAATCACAAGTGTCAAAAAGAAATGTAATCCCTAGAAATAAGCATAAATTGTACCAACCCCACTGTAATCTAGAAATTTTTAAAAGGAATTCGTATGTAAATGCTATCAAAATTTATAACAAATTACCAAATGTATTCAAAGAGCTTCCCTTGACAATATTTAAGACTAGACTCACGAAATGGCTTCTGGATAAATGTTTTTATGACCTCAACGAATATATGACATTCAAATAATAATATACAGTTTAATATAATATTATTGTGACGTATTATAGTTTTAGTTTAGTTTGATTTTAATTTAATTATAATTTAGTTTGAATTTAGTTTGAATTTAATTTAATTTAAATTTGGTTTAATTTTTGATTTAATGTCAAATTAATTTAATTTTAAGTATCCATTTTATTAATCAGCACATATCGTAATGGAAACAGGCCTATATGGAATGAAATAAAGCCTTATTGTTATTATTATAGTTTATGATGTTCATCGTTGACACAATTTAATCAATAATTTCTGTTTTCTATATTAGCAACTCCAATATCGGCAATTTTGTATTTGTTTAGTGTTATACCTAAGTAATTATTGTCAATCTATAATTAATTATGTTACTTATATACTAATAAATTGTTTAATCTAAAATTATATAATAAGAGCCTTTTTGCACACCATTGTTATGGTAGAATGTACAGAACCATTAATGTAATTACTAACATCTATTGTATGTACTACATTCTGGCAAATAAACGAATTCTAATTCTAATTCTAATTCGATTTTAACTTGCAGCTTTCAACAAATATTGAGAATGACTATGCAAGGGTGCAGAACTCTGCACCCTTGCATAGTCATTCTCAATATTTCGTAGCTGGCAGTTGCCAGAAAAAATACCAATAAAAATGAAGTTCACTCCTTTTAATCGCCAAATATTTTTTTTCCATTATAAGCACAGTTTTCGTACGTGTTCAAGTCTTTGAAGTGACAACGTTTTTTCGGCGGTTTTAGCTTTCTCAATCGCTTGAATATGGCGAAGATAAGTAATTTTTTATCATAATTATTTGAGGTGTCAGTTACATGATGCATGTCTTCAAAATAAACCGTGAAAGTAGACGCACATTGTTTCGACTAACCAAAAGAAACTTAAATTACCATTCCATTTTGAACTGCTGAATATTTATTGTAGTTTGTCTCGAGGTCTCAACTTCTGAGTCCCGACGTCTCGCTGCGCATTGTGTTTTACTTGGCGATGTCAATTACAACAGCTGTTTATGATACGAGAATGAGATGTACTTACAATAGATTTTTCAATTATGACTAAAACTCATTATGATGTATTGATGTTAATCGACGGAGCGATGAGGAGTAAATCTTTTTCTGTGTTCATATTTACTTTTTTGGATATGTAATGAATATGTTAAGATTTTACCAGCTTTCGGTATTTTGGGTGGATAAATGCATTTTTTTGCAAGAGCTCCAGGTTACAGACTGGAAGGGGGCAGCACAAGATCAAAATAAATGACGTTCTCTTGTATCGGAGGCCAAGACCCACTTCGGGTCGCTGCGCCAGAGGAGTAAGTTAAGTAAATGCATTTTAGTGATTTTATGAATGTGATCAAGGATGTGAAGAAGAAGATGAGCTTTTGTATTAGTACCAAAATATTAGCAACTCGAAACGTAGGGTCATTTTCCAGAAGATATTATTACTTAAAATTATTGTTTTTGCCGCAGGAAAGGAATTCAAGTCTGAAGTAATAACTAAGGCATATCTTGATGATACAAGCAATTCGCGATCGTGTTGAGAGCCATGATGCATTTCTGACTGTCGCCCATAGAAAACGTGCTAATGCGAGAATGACAAAACAAGATAAGCTTTCGCTAAGATACACATGTTATAAGTTAGGTGCGCTCCAAGAAAACTTTACATGCATTCAATACTACACTTATAAATTTCAAATATATTCCCAATCGAAAGTAGCCTACGGTACCTAATGTGTTGATTTTAATATGGAACTTTATTGATAGGAACATTCTTTTCATATTATAGGTACATGATTTGTCGAACTATCTGTAGTATTTGGTCCACTCCTGTACGTAGTTTCAAACAGCAGACTTTGTAAAGCTTTGTGTTTTGTGTCAACTGTAATTTTTTAACCCATATACCTATACTTCTACTGGTTGGTCCAATATAATAGTCCAATCTTATAGATTGATCAAACTCATCGATTTGTAGACAATTGTGTCTTGTAAGTATTAGGTCGGTCTATGTGGAGAGCCTTGGGGCATTTTATATCCAGCTGTGGACGTCTTTCGACTGATATGATGATGATGATGATTACGTCTGAAACATACAGGCGATAATAAAATACTGATATTATTACTATAATACTGATATTTATACTATTATAATTATTATTATTACTGATTTCCGTAGAGCCTGAGATGTAAACCGCCAAAACAAGTTGTCACTTCAACAATTTACATCCGTACAAAACGAATAATTTTCTAAATAAGCAACATACTTCGCTTTTCTACCGTTTTACTGAGTTTATCGGCGGTCTGTTTATTGGTTTTATACAGTTTATTCACTCGCACCGTGAACAAACTGCGGATAATCTCCGTAGCAGTACTAATTACATTTCAAAGCTTCCCCAATGTCAATACGGGCGCACAATTTTATTAAAACCGGGGCTGTTGTGGCTGTTTAGCGTTTCTTAAGAGATTGTTTATTTTATTTAAGGGGGTAGGTATTTATTTACGTAGATGAGAAGCGAAATAAAGACAGATTAGGATGATAGATCATAGCATTGGTTACAAGTCTGGTACAGCGGTTTATTAAGCGATCGTCTCGCTGTCTCAAAAGGCGACAAGTAGGTACTCTGAGTTTTATCCTCAAATGGAAAACACTTTGTGTGATCCACAAGAAAATTGTTGTGCCTAGAGTCTGGGTGTTCTTTATGTTTGTTTCTTGAGCGAACATCATCTGTAACAAAAGGCAGCCTTCACATATCTTTAGAGAACGTTGTGACTGCACGGTTGGCGTAGTGGTTTAAGCGGCCGCCTCGCCGCTTGACACTGCGCCGAGTGTTGTGGGTTCGAGGCAACACTTTGTGTAATTCACAAAGTGTTGTTTCGAGTCTGGGTGATCATTGTGTCCGTTAGTTGTATGTTTGTAGAGTCCCCCACGACATAGGATTTAGTCCTAATGCGGGAGTTGTCTTACAAAAAAACAATAATTATCGAAGGCGTTACTTTGAAAAGTCATTGGTGCGCGCCGTGGATTTGAATCCCAGACCATCTGCGTAGCAGTCCGTTGGTCTCTCCACTAGGCTATCGCTGCTCTCCAACACATTTTTTAAACATGATCTCACCTTTAAATTCCATAACAAATTCCAACTCTAAACATCTTCTACCGGACAAAAACGCCTATACGAAAACGGTCCTCCAAACCGCACCAGATGAAATTATCCTTGGCACATCGGCTTATAACGGAATCAATACGCTATGATCGCAATAAAAGCTAGATGTTTGTACATACCCCTCCTCCCCGTAGCCTTCCCCGCCCCCGGCGCCCGGCAATTTAGACGATATTAAGTTTATACAGAGATTTGTACCCTTCTTTACACCGGCCTAGTTGAAGGAGCGACGCGTAAAGAGAGAGAAAAACGTGGAGTAACAACTGGTTTTTCTGTTGTGATTCTTCTGAAGTTTTTGTAGTTTAAAGATCAAAGGCCTTATTATATTTCTTAAAGAATTAGGGTACGCCTACACTACAAAGCTTGCAGTTTTCCAGTATGTAACCGGGTTCAGCAACAATAACATTTATAACAATAATTTCTGACACTAGTGAGCTCCCAAAAGTCATAGACGAAACGAATTTAATTAGAAGACTGTAATAGAAAAATAATTAAAATAATTAATCCACTTCCCTCCTTAGCTAAGTACGTGAAACGTGAAGCATATAAATGCTAGAAGAAATAAGAACTGAGCATAGGAACATTAAAAGAGCCTATATTAAAATCTGTCCTTTAAAGACTCCTAATTTTTTTTTATGGTATTAGGCGGCAAACGAGCAGACGGATCACCTGATGGTAAGCAATTACCACCGCCCATGGACACGAGTAACACCATAGGAGTCACAAGTGCGTTGCCACCCCTTGGTGTTGGGAAAAGGGATAGGATGGGGAGTGGGATGGAGTAGAAGGAATAGGGGATAGGGCATCCGGCACTCTCACTCACCGAACGAAACACCACAGTTTAAGTACTGTTACTTTACGTCGATTTTCTGTGAGAGGGAAGTACTTCCCCGGTCGAGCCGGCCCATTCATGCTAATATTAGCAAGGTTATATAGCAATTCGTCTTATGCGTATTCCATCATACAGCTTTTAGAAGTCCGCTGCTGGACACAAACTTCTCTTAATTTGGGTCATAAATCATAATAGCATAGTGATTCAATTGGAGAATTGGCCTTTTATACTATGCTACCCATAGTTTTCGTATTTTGAGTTTCCATCTCAATATACGAAAACTCTGGGTAGCATAGTCGGTCTCCGTGATCCAGTGGATAGCGTATGCGGCTGCTGAGTGGAGGTCACGGGTTCGATTCCCGGGTCGGGCAAAAGTGTTACTGGGTTTTTCCGAATTCCCAGTAGCAGCACGGAATCTGGTGATGTGCCCGGTAACGGCAATAGGCTCGCCCCCTATTACGTGTAACCTAAAAATTCAAGGCGAAATGTGGGTGTAATATTACACTTCTGCTTACTCCTTCGGGGATACAGGCGTGAGACTATAAAAATAAAAAATATGTTTCCATCTCTTCTCGAAGATACTATTTCCTTCGTCCACTTCGTATTCTTCATCTATCACCACATTGGTATATTACGTGTATCCATACCTGTAAATAACAGTATATTGCCAGTCCTAAATTATGATCGGACGTATACCCATCCCCGTGTGCGTCTCCCCCTAATACTCAGTTGGTGAACGTTATTATTGGGTCAATTGCCCCTCCCCGCGCCGATATTAGTTCAGTCGGCTTTAGGCTCATCGGCTACCATTCCCCTCACCCCCTCCTCCCATTCACCTCATGTTCATTAAACTGGTATTATATTCAATATATTTTTATATGTATTTAACGGTAAATTGAGGGTTTAGAAATGTTATTTGAGTTTTAGATTTTTGTGCGATGACATTTATTAGCGTTTGGAAATTACGTGGTTTTTATTTGAAAGTGCTGATATTAAATGCGGTATTTCCTTTTTAGGTTTCTTCTGGTATCTACATACATTTATTTTATATGCCTATTTTAATTGTTAATACATTAAGTTGCCTATCAAAAGTGCTACCACAAAAGGTCAAAACAAATTAAGCATTTCATAATTTTGCCCAAGAAATCTTCTTAGTTGTTTTATTTCGAAATGTCGTGTGTAATTATTGTGTAGTAAAAATACTCCGTTATATTCCAAGATTCATTAACAGGCCAACTTATGAACTAGCAAATACCTATAACAAACGATTCCCTTGTTGCAAAATATGTAATAATTTAACACTAAGCTTAGTAATAGATTTATACAATTGTAATCAAATCGTGTATGAAATGAAGCTGTTGTTGTAAATAAAATAATAAAATACTATAATAATATATAAATAATAAAATACTTAAGCCATGTATTTCGATAAACACGGCCTGGTCCAAGTTTTACTCTAGGCCAGTGGTACTCAAAGTTTTTTTTTTAGAGATATGGAACCCTTTTGGGTAACCATATATTTGGCGGAGCCCTAAAATAATACAAAACCTAGATTATTAAGTATGGCTATATTTTACGCCACATTGCGCTTCGCCCGTTATTTTCATATTTTAGTCAAATTAACTACTCTTTTACATTCTTCTCATCACATCAGCCTATAGCAGTGCACAGCTAGACGCAGGCTACCACAGGCAACGCCCCACGCGTGTCTTGGGATGGCCTGCGTCTCATGCGAGACCAACTCTCCCGATTTCAAATCATGTCCTCAAATCTCAGTTCATATGACTGAAAGGCGCGGACAACACTACGCTTGCCAAGATGTGGCCTTGGGCAAGAACCTGTTTCTTAATCCACCGACCATAGGTTCTGCGATAGATGTGGCCAGCCTACAGCCCCTTCAATTTGTTTCAGTTACTTAGGCCTATCTGAGTGGCAGATAGTGTAGGCAGCGCATTCCAGAACAGTCCAGATTTCAATATAGTCGAAGGCTTTTCGTAATCCACAAGAGCCGGACAGTGGCCAGTTGTACTCTATGGGCTTCTGTATAATCTACAATAGAGTTTGCACTGTATGGATCTGGCCCACGGTGCTAGCTTTTATGAAACCTAGCCTGTTCTGGTAGCTGGAAGGCGTCAAATCTTGATGCCAGACGATTTCTGACAATTCTCGAAAATAGGGATAGGTATCCACATCCTCCAGCCTTAAAGACCTGCTCTCCAAGGCACGATTCAAACGATAATTAAGTAATTTATACTCACATTACTTTGAAATGTTACTGGTGGGCGCCGAGGATTCGAACCCGAAACCTCTACATGGCAGTCTGTTGGTATCTAGGCTATCGCTGCCTTAAAGTTGCATTCAGTTTAGAATGAAAATCAACCAACATTTTAAATTTTAATGTACGCGGCTATCTAGTGATTAAGTTATAATTTTGTCGAAAAACTCTAACAAAGCATTTCTTTCTTACACTTTTGTTAGTAAACAAAAATCCAGTGCTTAGCATTGTCTAAAAAATACCATAGTATCGTTTTATGTTAAATATATTTCCACATAAATACGTTGGGTATATACCGCCTTTCTCTATCATCCTCATCATCATCCTAGCGTTAACCCAGTTAGAACCCAGGATCCACTTTCTAGTCTAACCAGAATTTTCTGAATATTAGCTATTCCACAGAGCGACTACCGGTCTGACCTCCACAACGCTAAGGGATAGCTATATTCCATGGTTTAGACTAGCGTCAGATTATTCACAGCTGCTGATTCCCTATAGCAACTGTCAAAGATCTGCATGACTGCCGGGACCGACGGCAAAACGTGCTCAGCGAGGCATGGTGCCAGCTATAAAATAATTTGCCTGCTATAATGAAATACTAACATAACTCCGAAAAGTCGTTGGTTCGTACCGTGGATTCGATCCTGATACCCTCTGCAATTCTGCATGGCAGTCTGTTGGTGTATCCACTAGGCAATCGCTGCCTTTACCTCCTTGCTCTAATTTCTTCCATTTCCCTGTCCTGGATTAAGATATCCCTATATTGCCTCTCCAACAATATTATACCATCATCCCGTAGTTCATAAGGGCACTCTTGACCGGCACGGCGTACATCGCTGCTGCTCCAGCGTCATTTCAATTGTATCACTACTGTACTATTATTATATTTTACTACATACTATACTATTTTAGCCAGCTGACCTGGCAAACAAAAAAATATTTGTAACCACAATAATATGGCAAAAGAATGAAAAATTATTGAAGTTATACATATTTTTATGCCAAAACCACACATAACTCTTCTTCTTCTTCTTTCAGTGCCTCTCCAACTAGTGGAGGTTGGATGTTAGCTCCGTGTACTTCTCCTTGTCTTTAGCGAGGCGGCACAGCTCGGCAGCGCTCGTGATCCCCGTCCTCTTCCTGATAATGCGGAGCCAGGGGGAATTCTATCTAACTATATACACATAAAAAATCATACCATATCATCGATCCTTTGTGACGTGGAAGAATGACAAACAAACATTACATACTTAGGAAATTAAAACTACGCAACGGATTTCAATGCAGTTTTTTTAATAGATAGAATGATTCAAGAGGAAGGTTTAAATGTAAAATACATGCATAACATTGCACCCGTGCGAAGCCGGGTCACTACTTTACAATATTAGCAAGTATGGACATGGGCTATTTTTGCCTACAAAACAATACACGGGCACTATCACATTTGTACCATTATTAGTACATATAGGATGTCTGCTGCTTATTAGGCTGATTCGCCCTCTCCCTATAAAACTTCAATTGTATTAATTTACTCTTAGCACTAAACAAATCAAATTACCATTTATTTCTCACGGGAGTCAATATTCATTGGTTTGGAGCTAATGTGTGCAAATATGTCACTAGCCTTATTGTCTGGGGTAACTCGCGAATTACCCCGGTTACGGGCAAGTGGGGTAATGTTTGGTCTTTGTAGTAACGCGTGGGAAAGGCAAATTGTTGACACGACTAATTCTTAGCCTATTTTATTTGTGAATTGGTTGATTAGCGCGAATTTTGTTGGTTAAATTGTCCGTTATATTATGATGGAGTGATGTTATAGTAATGCAATAAAGGGTCATTATTTCTTTGTCAGGCTGGTGGACTGTGCATTGGTGATTTTGCAGATCGATATATATTTTTGCTTTCGCTATTAGGTGAGTTAGTGCTCCGTCTGATGACCTTCATCTGTGGAATACTCTATCAATAAAGTCTAACTCTATTAATGTGGAGATACCAACAGACTGCCAATCAATGGTTATCGGGTTCGAATCCACTGCGCGCACTCATGACTTGCCGAAGTTATGTGCGTATCTATTAAAATTTTAATTATCGCTTGCCGGAGAACACGTAAAACCTCAGGGATCACGTTAAGAACCATTGGTCCCGGCTGTCATAAAAACTCGTTAGAGATAGTCGTTACGGGGAGTCAGTACTCTACAATAAACTGATATTGGTCTAAACCATGGAATATGACTATGGCTATGTCTTTGGGTTGCGGAGGTCAAACGGCAGTCGCTCTATAGAAAAGCTGATATTCTGTCAAATCTGGTTAAACTAGTAAGCGGACCCCGGGCCCCAAGGCGAGAAGTCTAGGCTGCAACTGGGGTAACGATAGGACCACAGTATAAAGACATATATTAATTAGACTCTGATGGGGCGAAGATGATGATGTTTTTATCTACAGTTGATGACCATAAACGTTGGATATCTCATACATTCTCTACATCCCAGCATGTTTTTCTGAATCCTGATCTCTTCTATTCAACTGATATACTTACTGGTAAGTTTTTTTTATAGTCTCACTCCTTTTATCCCCGAAGGGGTAGGCAGAGGTGTAATATTACACCCACATTTCGCCATGAATTTTTGGTCCCACGTAATAGGGGGCGAGCCTATTGCCGTTACCGGGCACATCACCAGACTCCGAGCAGCTACTGAGAATTCGGAAAAACACAGTAACACTTTTTGCACGACTCGGGAATCGAACCTGGGACCTCTGATCAACTGTCGCTTACGCTATCCACTGGACCACGGAGACAGTACTGGTAAAGAATACAAAAATCAATATGAGCGTTTTAGAACTTTTAGGAGTAGTCCTTAGATTTAGTTTTGTAATGTCATGTTATACACATGAAAGAAGAGTGTGGAGGTCTTTACCCTTCAGTGGGGTATTACAGACTTAATAATTTTATTTTTAACTGTAGTCATTCAACACAATCCTTCTATTTAAAAACAACTTTATTAACCTAAAATCGATTACCATCCAATCATATCATAAAACAATAAATTTAATATACGTTATATGTTATCATAAGGTTTATCGCTAAGGTATAATGAGGCTCATTTACTGATATTTGTGACGTCATATAACAAATTTAATATAGTGATAATGAGGGCTAATATAAATGATATCGCTCCATCGATCATTGTGGGGGAAACAACACCTGTCGTGCTATTTGGATATAAAATGCGTAATTATGATTATGTAGGATTAAGTTGCATATACCTATAGAGGAAGGCAAGAATGTAGGCGTCACAAAACAGATCATGTTTGAAAAAAAGAAACGTACAGCCATGCAGAAGAATTTTGCATCAGAAATGGGCTCAGGCGCAAAATGTCTCTTTTGCAAAATGTCCCCTGGTCGTAAAACGTCTCTTTCGCAGAATGTCTCTTTCGCAAAATGTCTCTTTCGCAGAATGTCTCTTTCGCAGAATGTCTCTTTCGCAGAATGTCGCGCCAGGGACTTAGAGTGAAATTTCTATTTTCAAAACAAAAATACGTCTCGGTGACGCCCATGGGTCCGACTGTAATTCCAGGAACTAAATAGGTTATGTTAGGTTTATTAAACTAGTGTGAAGAATGTGGCCTAAGTTGACCGAGCCCTGCTTCGCAGGGCTCCTATTTTTGGGTTAAGGGTCAAAAGAGAACTTAACATAACCTATTTATTTAGTTCGTCGCACCTAACCACACAGCTCGGAAATAATGAATGAGACACACTTAATTTTACTCTAAGTCCCTGGCGCGACATTCTACGAAAGAGACATTCTGCGAAAGAGACATTCTGTGAAAGAGACATTTTGCGAAAGAGCCATTATGCGAAAGAGACGTTTTACGACCAGGAGACATTTTGCGAAAGAGACATTTTGCGCCTGAGCCCAGAAATGATGTTCAAGTATTTCTCACATCATCATTATATAAGCCTGCCATAGTCCACTGTCCAGCCGCTGCCAGCCACTTTGCGTATATCGTCACTCCACCTAGCCGGAGGGTGCCCTACACTACGTTTGCGAAGGCGCGGTTTTAACGCTAGAACTCGCCTACTCCAACAGTTATCGGTTTTGCGACAAATGTGATCAGCCCAATGCCGCTTCAGCTTGATAATCGTTTGAACTATGTCGATTATTTTGGTTGTAGAAGAATGTTACTAAGGCAGCGATAGCTGAGTGGAGATACCAACAGACTGCCATGCAGAAGGTATTAGGTTCGAATCCACGGCGCGCACCAATGACTTTTCGGAGTTATGTGCGTATTGAATTGTTCATTATCGCTCGTCCCGTGCCTCGGAGAACACGTTAAGCCGTCCCGGTTGTCATGAAGATCTTTGACAGTCGTTACAGGGTATCAGTACCTTCTAAATGAACTGACACTAGTCTAAACCATGGAATATTGCTATCCCTTCGGGTTGCGGAGGTCAGACAGGCAGTCGCTATGTGGAAAAAGCTAATATTCAGCCAAATCTGTTTAGACTAGTAAGCGGACCCCAGATTGAAACTGGGATAACGCTAAGAGGATGATGAGAAGAATGTTAATAATACAGATTATACTTGTTTTGTTGGTACTACAAAGTGAAGTATACATTTATCTATAACATTGTTATTCATCATCATCACTTTAAAGGTCTTCACAGTCCCTTACTTGGTCTACTTGACATAGACCTCTCCTACTTGCGTAACAATAGTGTTGGAGTCAATAACAGAATTTGACGTACTATATCACACTGGTCAGCAGGTTGCTGTCGAGTTTTCCGACTCTTCACAAATATACTACATGCATTTATATTTTCTTTGGTCAGCTAAAAGCACAGGCTAAGAACTGCGGTTAACCGAAGTGTGATCGAAGCCGAAGAGATATGTGTCTTTACAAATATACTATCTGCATTTATACTTTCTTTAGTAAGCTGTGTTCTTTAGTTTTCTGTGTGGTGACGGATTAAGAATACGGATTGTCACCACTCAATATAATCCCATGGGTGTCGTAAGAGCCGACAAAGGGAGCATATTATGGATAGAAATGCGCTGTAAGAGGAGGAAAACTTGATACAAACCCTATACCAACCCGTTTGGCCAGCGTGGTATAGTACGCCAATTCCTCCTTTCAAAGGAGAGGCCTAGTCCAGCAGTGGACTGTTAAAGGCTGATGATGATAGTTAGCTGGGCCAAAAACCCCGCGCGGTTTATCATAGTGCCGGCTTAGCCGAATAGATAGGATATAAACCGTCCTCTTCCACACTCTAAGGTACAAAAATAAAAACAATAGGTATATTCTGCTTAGTTCTTTAATACCATCAATAATACTCCCCATCAGACAGCTTCATAGCATAAAGATACAGAGACCTAAACTCGCAGAACTGGTTGGTACACCAGCCGCCGTGGCCATCCGTGCATCGACAGGAGTCACACTCGTCCATGTACTTCTCGCCAGGGATACACTTGAAGAATGGGTTCTTTATCACTGGAAGAAAAATATTTTATACTATACTTCACCCGTGTGTAATATGACTGCCCGGTAGGCGTAGTGGTTTAAACTGCCGCCTCAACGCTTGACACTGCGCCGAGTGTTGTAGTTTCGATCACCACACGGAACAAGAAGATGAAACCAACTTGTTGTAACCTTTTGTGGTACCGGGTTAGTGGGACCGAACATGCTGCTGCGTCCCGCCGTAGCGACCACGCAGTTGTTTGTGTCGCGGCTGCATCACTACACAAAGGACGAGGAGGTTGTAGAATACATACTCCTGAAGACCAATTGGACTTTGAGAGTCGAGAGTTTGGAGTCAAGGCATAACATCAACTTCAAGTCCTATGTGGGGCGTGTGCCGACTCAACATCTCGAGACTTTCCTCAAGGAAGAGTTTTGACCGAAGGGTGTCCTGTATCGGCGTTGTCATGGTTGGTTACGCAATACCATTCAGCGTAACACGAAGCCGTGAACACACCTGTTTGTTTTGTAATATTATGTTATTTTATGTATGTTAGTCTATAATCTATGGGTTGTTATTACCTGAAAATAAATGATTATAATATAATAATAATAATAACAACGCTTTGTGTAATCCATAAATTGTTGTTTCGAGCCTGGGTGTTCATTGTGTCCGTTGATTGTATGTTTGTAAAGTCCCCCACGACAGGATTTGTTCCTAGTGCGGGAAGTGTATTTTCCACAAAAAAAAATATACTTACCTACCTACACCTCAACCTTCTTCAGGTAGGTATCACACTACCTCCTATTGGAGAAATCGTAAAAGAAAATCTTTCGGTAGTTTTTGAGTTTATCATGTTCATAGAGATAAACAGGACGCGGCGTGTATTAAATTTCATTACAATACTAGACTTTGCCCGCGACTCCGCCCGTGTGCATTATATTTACACCTCAACCTTCCTCTGGAATCATACTATCCTACCCCTAAACTCTCAAAGAAATAGACATGCCAAAGTTTAGCTTCTTGTGTCTAGTAGCACAGAAGCGCAGTTCTTAAGGATTTTGTGTGCCGATTCCAAGTGGAGACTGTCTCCAGTTTAGTTCGTAGTTGGCGCCGTTGGCGGCGCTGGCGTTGTTCTCTGTCTCTCTTGCTCGCGTAGTTAAGATACACAGGAGGAACGTTCGCCTCTCTTGCTCTCGTAGAGACAGCTGTCACAGCGCGATTGCCACGCCGCCAAGCGGCAATTTGGGTCACAGAAAGATTGTGTTCAGAGCGCCCATAGGAAATGCGCCTCTATGTAAATATCTGAGCTCTTTGCCAGTAGTTTCAGCTGTGCGTTGTCTGTCAATCAGTTACGCAAGAATTTTACATATAAATGATTGACGATAAGTAATTTTAATCAAATCATAAACGTAAAAGCCAAATATTGAACGAACTTGGAATGTAGGTACCTAGGTACAGACGTCCGTGTGTACTCATTAATTTAATTTAAATGATTTGTGCATTCGAGTATATGAATTAAAGACGCATTTCGAAATGAATAAGTTAAAATTAAAATGACAATTAAAGCCAAAATACTTTCTTACATAATTGAAATATTTTCACCCAATTTCCGACAAATGAAATAACTGACAAAACTGAGTAATTCATTTAAGCCTGGCTTCAATTTCGATATATCTACTTCATCATCATTAGTTAATTATCAGAATTAATTTGAAATAAACGTTTCGGATCCGCATTTAATGGAATTAATTAAACGAGTCATTAATTATTTCAATTAAAAGCTTTTTTAACGGACATAATTATCAACGTTAATCGTACAGTTTGTTACCTGTACCTACAATATTATTATATGGCACTCAGAACACGCCTGTTTTAAATCGACGAGCAAAACGCAAGGGATTAATTAGAGTGAACTGTATTGTGATAAAATAATAATTAATATTGTTGGAGAGAAATGAATATTAAAAGAGTTTTATAGAGTAATCGGTCATCGAATCGCGTCAGACTTTTTACTTGATTTGTATCTAGCATGTGTTCAATATCTTACGCGTAATATCGTCATTTCAAATCGAACAGATGTATATGTTAAAAGATAGTTGTTGCTACATCCCCATCTGTTCTTAGAGGAGATTCTCTAATTACATTCAAACTCAATTGTAATTTATTTTAGAACACCTAATTTTCTCTCAGCCGGGACGACCTGCTTAGTGTTATCACAAAGATAGCGGGTCAAAACGCTCTGTATTGCCGAACGGAAAAGAGCGGACTCTTTTTTAAAAGGCAGGCAACGCACTTTAGACTTCTCCGGTGTTGCCAGGTGTGTATGGACGCCATCTATAAACGCGTATGATGAGGCGATCCGTCTGCTCTTTTGCATCCTGTATCATAAAACAATGAATAAAAAAGTTAAAGTTTAATATTACCAGTACAACGTAGGAATAGAGTACTTCGTTCCCAGAGCGCAGTGACAATCGCCTCGCAATACACACAGGACGCCATCGCTCTGCAAGCGCCCGAGTCTTGGCTCTCAAGCAAGCAGTTAGTTTTTTATAGTAATAGGCGGCAAACGAGCAGACGGGTCGCCTGATGGTAAGCAATTACCGCCGCCCATGGACACAAGCAACACCACAGGAGTCACAAGTGCGTTGCCGCCCCTTGGGGTTGGGCAAAGGGATAGGATGAGGGAGAAGGAATAGAGGATAGGGCATCTGGAACTCTCGCTCACCGAACGAAACGCAACAGTTTAGGTAGGTACTGTTACTTTACGTCGATTTTCTGTGAGAGGGCTGTACTTCCCCGATCGAGCCGGCTCATTCATGCTGAAATCAGCAAGGCTCTACTACCTGTTTAAGTTAACAGAAAGCAGTACCTTGGGTATGGGACCTTAAGAAGGTAACAGTATATTACCTAGGTATCTTATCTCGTTGTATGCGCCGACTATGCTTCGACACATGTTTCGCCTCTGCACGAGGCATCCTCAGGAGCGATTGGCAACGACCTATTACTGTAAGTATATTACCAGTACACCGTAGGCATGGAGTGCTTCGTTCACAGAGCGCAGTGACAGTCGGCTCGCAGTACACACAGGACGGCATAGCTCTGCAAGCGCCGGAGTCTTGGCTCTCGCACAGCAAGCAGTTCTTGTTCTCTGGGACGAGGGTCAGCATTGTCTCCTCCTCCCAGTATTGGTGGGGAGGTTTGGGCTTCACGAATTGGGAGACCACGTATCTGTACAAGAAATAAAAAAGCTTTAAGTACCTAAATTATTTTGTGTTGAGGCGATGCAATCAAGAAGGTATAAGTAAAATAATGGAAGCAAATACTTCACACGTAATTGACTATGAATTATGCACTATGTGAAACAGCAACTGAACTTCATTCATTATCATCCTAGCGCTGTCCCGGTTGCGTTCTAAAACCTACGCCTTGGAGCCCGGAGTCCGCTTTCCGACTGTGTAACTGAACTTCATTATACAGGGTGTCACAAGACCCATCACCAAGCCGAAGCCTACTCGTTGTGGACATCATGCCAAGTCATACTAACCAAAAATAATAGCTAGGAAACGATTTTTTTTTAAGTTTTAATTTTTTTTAAACCTAGAAATAAAAACCTAGAAATAGCTACTTATTTATGGGGTCACAGGGCATCTAAAGAACATATTGGAGGAGTAAATGCATCAATTTTGTACCAAATTAGAAAAAAAAACTATTCTAACTTTGAGCCTCAATATCTCCTGAACCAGTAATTTCCCAGGTATGGTACCGAAGTAAAAAAATTTCGTAGTGATTGGTACAACATGGGATTTCAGTTTTCGTTAAGGGTCTTTTTACACCGTGTATATGACTAAGTCACATTCATGATCTAATTGCTGTCTACGTGAAATTATGACTTAATTTTAGATCCATTTGTGCCGGAGCAATTGTGTGTTAACTACCGCTACATTGGGGGACAAAACATAATCCACGGACCTTTCCTAAGGACCAGCTAATAACTAGGAGTCGTTTTTCGACGAGAACAATTTCCATTATTTTTAAATCGTAACGTAGAGTCCAGACCGCTAGGGATCGCATTTAGAAAACTGTATGGAAATTGTTCCCACCGAGAAGCGACTCACAGCTCGATCAAAATTCGGTCTAGAAAAGACTCCTAGTACTAAATACTCCATCCGCACAACCATCGAACATTGGTTTAAAATCTACAAACGAATAAGCTGGATATAAACTTCGGGATGGATGTAGCAATTTCAATGATGATAAGTAAAAATATAACAATTACTAACGCCTGTGATCCTGGTCGGTATATCGGAGGGGACTCTTCACCAGCACCTCCCACTGAACTGAGAGTGCCGGGCATAGGGGCACCTCGACCACGACCCATACGCGGATCTGTAACATACAACAGTGTTGTACATCTACCTATATATGGGCGTGTTAACACACCTCTGCCTACTCCTTCGGGGATAAAAGCGTAAAGTTATGTTATGTTTATGTTATAGGAATTTAACGATACAAATATAGCATAATTAAAAAAGAGTATTGTGTCACAAGTAAATCTGTTTCAGGAGTAACAATGCTATTCTACCACATACACACAACACCGTCTAGTCAGAAATTAAGCAGAGCTTGTACTATCCATAGGTAGATAGGGGATAAATATACCTGTATAGTTTTTTGTAAATACGTACATTTTATACATAGGAACACCCAGGCCAAGACGAACAGCCATGTTCATGCACACAAATGTTTGTTTTGAGCGGCAATCGAAACCGCAACCTGCGTGGCGGTCGGCTACACTCCAACTGGGTCACTACAGATTGAAAGCTATGGGCCATAGTATTACGTTACAGTTTTATTCAACGATGTTACAAGTAAATATAAGTAGATACGTTATATGCGTACTAAAAGCAGGACGCTAAACATAAGCCAGTAGGCAAGTCGGACATATTATGTGTGTGTGACGTCGCGAGCCGGCGTCAAAGTGAAACTGACACATCTTGTCAACCGAAATTAAAATAAAATATAGAGTTATCGATGTGTGCGTTAGTGTACCATTTCTACGGATTGATTACTACGTAGATAACGTATCTATGACTTTTCTATAATAACATCATTGGTTTTATTTTATTCTTCTCGGTGTCTTTTTTTTTAAAGAATATAAAACAAATTTCTTACCACCACCATTATCACCGCCACCGAACCCAGAAACAGCAGCCACCACGCTCAATATCACAGTACACACGAGCATGATGCGTCAGTGTCCAACGTTCCCGGACTTGACGCGCGTCTAGCGCGACGGCGCTTGTGGCCGCTAATTGGCCGTATCTCGCCAATTATAGCGATTGATTTTGTTGGCACCACTGAACATACAGGTTGTTTAAAAAAATATACCAAATTTTTCGCAATTTTTATACTCGCATTGGCATCCTTAGAAAAATAATTGATTGTTTTTTTTTTGTTTTTCTTTTATAGACTCACGCCTGTATCCCCGAAGGGGTAGGCAGAGGTGTAATATTACACCCACATTTTGCCAGGAATTTTTAGGTCGCACGTAATAGGAGGCGAGCCTATTGCCGTACCGGGCACATTACTAGACTCCGTGCTGTTACTGAGAATTTCTTAACGGAAAAACCCAATGACACTTTGCCCGATCCGGGAATCGAACCCGAGACCTCCCAACCTCACGCGCACATTTATGCCGCGAGACCAACGAGGCAGTCTAATATATTGATTGTACCGTTACTATATAAGTATTTTCTTCACCATCATCGTCAGCCCTATAAACAGTCCTACTGCTGGGCTCGGGCCTTTTCTTACTATGGAAAGGAGAAGTCCACGGAGTCCACCACGTTGGCCATGTACGGGATGGCAGACTTCACATATATTTTGAGAACATTATAGAGAAATCTCAGATATGCAGCTTACTTCACGCTGTTTTCCTTCACCATTTAGCAAGCGATAATTAACAATTTAAGATGCATGTGACTTCGAAAAGTCATTGATGCGTGCTGTGGCGTAGATTCGAACCCGAGATCTTATGCGTAGCAGTCAAAAAGTTTTTGAAGATCAATGGTTGGAAACTTGTTACACTGTCACACGAAAACGATTGAAAACTATTGATATTATAATCAGAATGTCACATCGGTTGACTTTAAGTCCTAATAACCGACCCCCACACAGAAAAAGCCGCAGGCAGAAATCAAAATTAAAAATGATCAAGTTTCTCAATTACCATCGCTATCGGATACAACAAATACTCTTAAACTACAAACACCACAAAGGATTATTTCAGAAATATTTCGAGAACACCCTGTAGCAGTACGTCTGTACCAATTAGTTGCATCAGGATTTGCGTATCGCTCTCGTTACCGTAACAGATTAAATGCATACACGGTCCGAAAAATTGTATCGGAAAAATGAAGGGTCATCAGTTTTATAGGTCTGACTCATTTTTGAATGCTATATCATGATTGACTTATACGGAGTGTAAAAAGTTTTAACCCTTAACGAAAACTGAAATCCCTTATTGTAATAATTATTAGGAACAATTTTTTGTTACGTTGGCACCATACGTAGGTCTCTGTGGTGACGGATTAAGAATACGGAATGTCACCACCCCGTATCATCCCATGGGTGTCGTAAGAGCCGGCAGAGGGAGCATATTATGCAGAGAACAGCACTGTAAGAGAAGGAAAACTATCAAGTTTTGCATCAGCAAACCCTATACCAACCCGTTTGGCCAGCGTGGTACCTATAGCAGGCCCATTCCTCCTTTCAAAGGAGAGGCCTAGTCCAGCAGTGGACTGTTAAAGGCTGATGATGATGATACCATGCCTAGAAAATTACTGGTTCAGGAGATGTTGAGGCTCAAAGTCACCACACAATTTTTCTAATTAGGTACAAACCCTGTGTATTTGAGCTTTACGTTTGATGCCTAGTGTGTAGGGCAAGGCATTTGGGTTGGTCGTGAGATTGGTGTATTTCATTATCATCGTCCTGGCATGGTCCTGGTTGTATTAGAGATTGATTTAACAGTATATTTGCTTTTCCACGGAACAGCTGCTGTCTAACCGCGATCGGAGATAAGGTAATGATTACATTTCGAAAATCTGCCTATTAGTCACCACTAATAATATCAGAAATAAACCATCCTTCAAGCGTTAACCCAGTTGCAGCCCGCTGTTTTTTTACAGAATGACTGCCCGTCTGACCTCCGCAAGCCTAAGGGATAGCGATATTCCATGGAATAGAGAAGTATCAGTTTATTCACAGGTACTCACTCCCTATTAATCCTCAATTTCGGCATGTCATCATAAGAATCCAAAAATATAAGAAATAGCCCACAAGGATAAAAAATCAATAATAGTCACAAGTCGAGCTCGAACGAGTAAGATCGCACACGTAAACATCGCCGCGATTTGTATGTAATACACCATGCAAAATAATTTAGCGGGTCATAATCTCTACACGACCACGATCGGTGGAAGACGATCGAAACGTCGGAAACAAATAAGTATTTATACCTTAAATAAGTTAATTTTACACGATTAAAACCCGATAAAATATTTTGTATGAAATATCTTTCTATAAACAATAATCTTTATATCCCTATTACATATCATAATCACCAAAAACTCTATTCAGGTGTACAGAACAAATAGTTCCGATATCAGTACACGTGTTGGTTCTCAACCCTCAAGTGTCCACGTGTGTGATTACAGCTTTTTATTGACCTGATAAGGGTTAAGTTGGTTAATCAATTTCTGGTATACAGGGAATAGTGGAAGGATAAAGTGTTTTAAATGTACCTGAATGCAAATGTCCGTGTGGTGACGGATTAAGAATACGGATTGTCACCACCCCATATTATCCCATGGGTTTCGTAAGAGCCGACAAAGGGAGCATATTATGCAGAGGACAGCACTGTAAGAGAAGGAAAACTTGCTACAAACGCTATAATAACCCGTTTGGCCAGCGTGGTATAGTAGCCAATTCCTCCTTTCAAAAGAGAGGCCTAGTCCAGCAGTGAACTGTTAAAGGCTGATGATGATGAATGCAAATGTTATACAGGCCATTCGCCTCTAATCTGGTGGTCCTTGTTAAAGAAAGACCAAAACGGAACCAAATCGTCAATAGCAGCAATTCAGTGACAAATTCAGGCTCTTGTTTTTGGGGCTAAACGAAAATACTTCCTTCGACCACCTAAAAGTCAATCATCATTGTTATAAAAATGTTACACACGATTTTCCCATTTACAAAATTTGCGCAGGTTACAAAATGTTATATAAAAATAAAGATATTTATTCGGCAGAACATGGTCCATTGAGGTGTTACGTCATTATATGTAGTTCGACATATTCACCCTTAACGGGCATGCGAATGTTGATACTTAAGAACTATATTACTATAGAAATACACAATAAATATTATTCCTTACAGTTTAAAAAATCTGTTACATTATAAAAACACTTTTCGATCAACCAACGTTTTAGTTTGTATTTGAATTGCCGTAAGGAGGGATATGGTTGTAATAATTATTGTAATAAATATTGGTAAGGTACCAATATAAATATTGGTACCTTTGAATAAGACTTTAACTGATTTTGTACAAATTACAAAGCCATCCCTCTCAACTCACTTGCTTTTGGGGTGCTCTTGGGTTGGATTGGATTTTAGGCTTCATCTTAGAAAATATCTAGGAGCAGTAGGTGTTTATTTATTTGGGAGGACACTACCAACCTAGTCCTTCCAGAGACTGAGCCCTATTACGGGACAAGCGTAACGGGACCCAGGAGCAGCACACCCGCGTTCCCTGTGTCCCATTCTTTTGAGCGCTGAGGCGGATATCGTGGTGGTTTTAGTCGGTAAACCCGAATTTCGTCCCGGGGAGTCCGACATACCTCCTCTGCCCGCCACGCGGAAAGGCACTCGCAAAAGAGATGCCCCACGTAAAAAAGAAAAAAGAAAAGGTATTTATTTATTTTGGTTTGCTAACAAATTTAACAGTAATGCAAGCACATATTACAAACAGCTTATGCTCTACAGTAACAATTACCTACATCCAATTATAAGCAAACACCACTTGCACTTGCTTTTGGATAGTACAATAACAAACATAATTATTACTTATAACAACATTTAAACAAATTACGGATTACAGATTAGTTTGATATTGATATCAATAGTGATATCAATATATTCAAAAACATCGTAATTAGCAATGTTTTTTTTTCTATCTAGAGGCTTTTAAGGATACCTCATTTGTTTAATTATACAGGAGGCAGCTCAGAAGATAAGCGGGATTACTTTCTAAAAACCGTACTAACCTCCTTGAGCTCCCAGCTGCACAGCTTTTGAGGCAGAATCATACAGGTATATAATTTAGAAGTTTTTTTTTATATAGACTCGCACCTGTATCCCCGAAGGGATAGGCAGAGATGTAATACTACACCCACATTTCGCCATGAATTTTTAGGTCCCACGTAATAGGGGGCGAGCCTATTGCCGTTACCGGGCACATCACCAGACACCGTGCTGCTACTGAGAATTCTGAAAAACCCAGTAACACTTTTGCACGACCCGGAAATCGAACCCGGGACCTCCGATCAGCAGTCGCATACGCTATCCACTGGACCACGGAGGCAGTTAGAAGTTCGTTTTTATTGGTTTCCCTTTCTTTGATTTAATTTTGTTTGCTCAAAGTTGTGTTCAGTTTTACGGACGTCATAGTTCTGTACCACTTGTATAAATAACTAGAGGACGTCAGCAGCTACGCCTGCATTTTTTTTAAATTTACGCGTTTTGGCCGATCCCGTGGGAATTTCGGGAAATCCCTTCTTAGTGCACCCCTACGGTCCCCAAGGAACATACATGCCAAATTTGAGCTTCCTGCGCCCAATAGTTTCGGCTGTAGCGTGTCTGTCAGTCAGTCAGTAACGCAAGGATTTTATATATTAAGATTAGATGCTAGTGACATGTTAATAATGTCTCATGTTCCTGGCTTTATTTAACTGCTTCACATTTTATACGTAGGCTATTCCTAATATAATCTTTTAACGGGCTCATATCTGATCACGTGAGTTTTTGGTCAGAGCCGTTTTAGATTTGTATAGGCTTTGTAGTTTCAGCAAGAAGGGGCCGGCTTGACCAGGGAGGTACTACCCTCTCACAGAAAATCGACGTTAAGTAACAGTACTTAAACTGTTGCGTTTCGTTCGTCGAGTGAAAGTGCCGGAGGCCCTATGCCCTATTCCTTCTCCCTCATCTTATCCATCAGGCGATCCGTCTGCTCGTTTGCCGCTACTAATTACTATAAAAAAACATATCTAAAACATTCGTCTACGTTCCTTATACAGACAATCAGACATACACACTTTCCCCAGGTAGAGTGTAATTTTTTACATGAATGCAAGTTTCTTATCCATTAAAATTTATTGAATATACAAATTAAATTACTCACGCATGCGACCATGTTGGCTTATAGCGTAAAAATCCACCTGCATGAAAGGATCTTAACATATCTTTTATAACTTATTACTTCAGAAAGTACTTTATCAATATAACATTACTATCGGAACTTTGGATAGAAAAGACTTCCGGATACAAATAAACATACAAACAACATTTTGCGAAGAAAGTAATTGCAATATTTATCACATCAGTGATCGCTTTTTCCTATCAATAAGGAAGTCTTACATCCATCAACCTAGAAGGATACATATCAAAAGCAAAAACCAGTGAAATTTTAACCTTCGTCTCAGGACTTCAAAGTTTAGAATTCCAAAGCAATTCTTTAGTCTAAACTTTATTGAGTATAACTCGAGCAAGTGTGATATTGTCATCTACCGCTACGGAACCACAATTCAATGGTAATTGATACAAATATTTATTTCCATACAATTCACTGAATCGGATATCCTTTAATTCTATCAACCTTATTACTAAAACTGCAAGGTTCAAATTGCTTTGTAAGGATTACTGCCAAGCTGGGTGGGTGGTCAAAGAAGGATTAGTACGAAATAATTATTTGCTACTGTAGGATTATAAGTCTTTTGGATAACACTTTACTTTTAGTTTCTTTGTTTGTGGTTTATCGAAGTGTGTTTAAAAAGTATCTATTACTACCGGACTTAGGACGAGATAAGAAAGTGTGGGAAACTTTCTCGCTAAAATTTGTAACGCTCTTAAACGAAAATGGTTAATATTACACTTGTTACTCATCATCACCAGCCTTTAACAATCCACTGCTGGACTAGGCCTCTCCTTTGAAAGGAGGAATTGGCCTACTATACCACGCTGGCCAAACGGGTTGGTATAGGGTTTCTATCAAGTTTTCCTTCTCTTACAGTGCTGTTATCTGCATAATATGCTCCCTCTGTGGGCTCTTACGACACCCATGGGATGATATGGGGTGGTGACATTCCGTATTCTTAATCCGACACCACACAGAAAACTTGTTACTACAGGACTAAAATTACTGCTGTACCATAATATAATAACACCGCAATATACATATGTGGGTTCGATCCCCAGGTACCCCGGGCACACACCTCTGACTTTTCGAAGTTATGTGTGTAATAAAAATGTTAATTATCGCTCGCTTAACAATATGCCCGATAGATGGCAATAGGCTCGTCCCCTATTACATTGGGACCGAAACATAAGTGGCGAAGTGTGGTTGTGTAATATAGCCATACCTCTGCCTACCCCTTCGGGGATAAAAGGCGTGAAGGTATGTTATATATACATATGTACATATGAAATCATTTACGAACAAATGCTCATCATGCTACGAAACATATCGTAAGGTCGGTTCGATAAGGGGAGTCAGTACCTTCAAATAAACTGATACTGGTCTAAACCATGGAACATCGCTATCCCTTTGGGTTGCAGAGGTCAGACGGCAGTCGCTCTGTGGAAAAGTTGATATTCAGTCATATCTGGTTAGACCAGTAACCGGACCTCGGGCTTCAAGGCGTGTGAATATTGGATGCAAAAGGGATACATTAGGACAATGATGATGATAAAGAATAGTAGACCCATTTGTGTAACCAACACGCGACGCCCTTGCTGTGGCAAAGGACAATTTGACTAGTAAGCCCATATGATTGTGTAGTCAGTATGTAAATAAATATTTAAAAAAACACTAAAAAAACACGCTTTTATAATTGCACTTAAAAACAAAAAATAAATTATGGCTCGTTCAAGTTGTCTCTATTTCTGGGCTGAGAAACTATGTGCTTTTAATTATAATATTTGATTGTAAAAGCGTGGGGCGCTGGAACAGGAAAGACGTTCTTGTTTAACTTGTTCAAAAATCAAGTGAACAGAAGTTACGGGAAGCAAGTTACACAGATTGGCGCTCTAACTGAAGTTGCAACATAAGTAGTAAGTGGTTCTACATTAAACAGTCTGTTTAAAGTACCAGTTTGTCGAACTCACACAAAAAATTTGCCATCAGCGAGGAAGACGACGTTCACCGACATTTTTAAAGCCTCTTCTTTCAGTAAATTAAGTACATGAGGGTAATGCGTCAGCAGTGGCAAAATGTAGAGTTCTAGTTAGTGGACGAGATATCTTTGGTTCCCTTTCGTAACTCTTTGGCGGCATAAATGTTATGCTCTTGTGCGACCTCATGCAGCTTCCGCCAGGAAGGCAGTATTAGTATTTGTTAACAATAAAGTCTTTCCTGTTCCAGCGCCACACGCTTTTACAATTAAATATTAGAATTAAAAGCATGTAGTTTACACTTCAGTCCAGAAATAGAGTCAAATTGAACGATCCATAATTTATTTTTTGTTTTTACGTGCATTTATAAAAGCGTGTTTTTCTAGTGTTTTTTAAACTATTAATTTATTCTATACCTTTTGGTCTTTGATAACGAAATATTTTTTACATTTAGACATTTATTTTAAGTGGGCGAATGAGCCCGCATCCTCTCCATCTCCGCCTGTGCGTCTGTATTACATGGTGTTTTATCTGTCAGCTTATAACAACCTAGCTCTTCAATCAGGAGATCATTAAGTGATTTTACTCTACTCAGGGCCACATACGCCTCCCCAGCCGCAAAAGTACGATACCCTAACTACACCACTGCGTGGTCTACAATATATAATTGGTTTGTTATAACCTTGAAACCTGATCGTGTTCCAAGTCCATTATGTGGCCTTTCTCACAAGTGCAATCACGACTATGATACGATATTCCATCATGGAATGCCAGTGCCTATCTTCCGGCTTCATCATCAGACCTTAAAACCTAAACGTGGCCAAAGTTCATTACAAGACTTTTCTAAGAAATCCAAAACAGCTATGATACAATTTCCCATCAGTTTGGCAGTATCATATTATTGTATTGTCATCAGAACTACATACAACTGCCAATTTTTATTACGCTACGACCCTTGGAAGATGGTAAATTAATAGTTACCTTAGATTCCATTACATAGTTACATACATGTCGAGTTCCAGTTCATATCTGTCGGCTCCATCATCAGATCAGTTTGACAGTACCATATTATTGTATTGTCATCAGAACCACAGAATAATTAATAGTACAGAAGCTTCACTTTTCAAACCAATTTATTGAAATTGCGACTCTTGGTACTAAGCAATAAAGTTCAATTCAGCTCGCATAAGCACTCAGTGCCTAATGCGATATTAACCTAACAGTTCCCGTTCTTTTCTAACACATAACGCTGTCGCTGTCTGGCGCGGAGTGGCGCACTAGGGTTGTCAACTTGGCGCTGCTACTATATTTATTCATCGTCTATCTACCTACTTGACCACGTACCTAATATCCCACTATTTGAGCTAGTAGAACAAAAGCACAAAAAATCTGGTCGTTTACATTTTTACTATACAAATTCTTAGTTATTTCCTAAACGCGTGGACCGATTTACATGATTCAAACTGATAAAATGGGTTTTTGAACTAGATCTTTAATTTGACACCATAATCGTTGAGATATCTCAACAAACAAAAAATCAAATTCCTTTTCAATTTGCTCTCGTAATATAAATAAAATCAAATTTTCAAGTCAGTCAGTTTAGACTTGTGATGATACAGTTTTGTTGTTAAAGGCGTTTAAGTATATAATTTGAACAGTGTATGAACACGGCGCGTGAGAATACGGAGCGGTCGCACTCGTTGCGTGACGTCTAATGTGAGCGGCGCGCGGCAACCTACTAAATCCAACCATGTCGACATGGTCGGCCGAGGTACTTGTAAGTTTGTACCTAAAATGCGAAGTGCGCCCGGCCTGTCAGAACTACATACAGCTGCCTATTTTCATTACGCTACGACCCTTGGAAGATGGTTAAATTAGTTAGCTTAGATTCCATTACACGGTTAGTTACATACACGACGACCTAATAAAAGGGTGTTAAAAAAGAAGAGAAGGTATATGATATCGAAAAAGCTAGATATTCATAGGTACTTAGACATTGGCATACAAAATGGCGTACAATCTATACATACATACATAGTCTCGGATCTCCGAAGAGGTAGGCAGAAGTATTGCTACACACAATCTATAATAATATTATAAAGCTTAAGAGTTTGTTTGATTGACTGAACATGCTAATCTCAGTTCTAATGGTTCAAAAATTGAATAATATTTTTTGTGTTAGATTGTCCATTTATCGAGGAAAGCTATAGGCTATATAACATCATGCTAGCGTCATGCATCACGGATAGCTTGTAGCTCTAAATAGCGCAGGTATAACCGCGGACTCAGCTAGTCTAGGTAAAAACAGTTCTAGCAGTAGGAAACATGTAGAGTTCAAATAGAACTCTACATGTTGCGTACTCAACGATTTCTTTAAAACAAGGAGCTGTTAACAAAATAGCGCCTGATAGATTTGAATTGCGTTTCCTATATGTTATTCATTGCCGTACAAAGTCTGAAATGACACAAGAATTGGGTCGCTTTTTACCGCGGGTGACTTTGCAAACATTGCTTTACTAACATCTTCTTAATATATAAAATCCTTGCGTTACTGACTGACTGACAGACACGCTACAGCCGAAACTATTGGGCGCAGGAAGCTGAAATTTGGCATGTCTGTTCCTTGGGGACCGTAGGGGTGCACTAAGAAGGGATTTCCCGAAATTCCCACGGGATCGGCCAAAACGGGTAAATTTAAAAAAATGCAGGCGTAGCTGCTGGCGTCCTCTAGTCTCCATATAAAACTGTGCAGAAGATTTTTTTGTATTTCTGTCTATACGATCTATCTCATATAGCTATAATGGTTGTACCTTTTAGTTACACGTATTCATAAACAAGCAATATAATAGGGTATGTTTGTATGTATTGTGGTTGTGCCGGATATGACAACAATGTTCTACAGATTTATCAAACGTGGCATTTCCTTCAGATGTTTAGAGAGCAACGAAGAGCGAATAAGAACTGGATGTGACAACGTCGGAATTATGATTAGTGAGCGTACTTGCGATGTTAATTATAATCTTCTACTAAACACTTATTTACTGTACCCAATGACGAGTTCATAATTGAGATACACTTACGCTGATTGGCCTGCTTAAAGGTTAGATCGTTGTAGAACTTGAAGAGAACCAATTATTGATACAAGCGCTGCTCAAATCAATCATAGACTTTTTTCGTCATTGCTACAGCGTTGTTGGTAAGGCTGTTTCTTAGCGGAACAGAAGTCCTGGTTTATTGCATGCTGCTCCCATGCTGATGGAAAGCTCTTTGCAAAGCTTGCTTTTAAAAACATACCTATCTATACCTACTTATAGATTTATTCACGATGATTCACAATTATATAAAGGAATATATAGCTTTATACTTATTTAAAACTAGACGATGTCCGCGGTTACACCCGCGTTATTTAAGGATACTGCTCTGCTCCCGTCGCTCATAGCGTGATGTTATATTCTATAGCCTTCCTCGATAAATGGGCTATCTAATGCTGAAAGAATTTTTCAAATCGGGCCTGTAGTTCCTGAGATTAGCGCGTTCAACCAAACAAACAAACTCTTCAGCTTTATATATTAGTATAAGATATACATACCTACTCAAATATTTTTGCTTTATATTTAAAAACACAGTCTTTACTTGACTGTTGTAATGCTCGATAGTGCTCGATACCCTCAAACAAATAACGAGATAATGATATATCGAAAGGCCACTGATGGCTGCCATAACACAAAGATAATTTAAATCCAGCAACAGTATTATGTCTCTCTAGTATTTTGTATTTTAACGTAGAAATCGCATTTGCTATTATCCTACTTATCCATAATTTAACACTACATATTTACCTACGACTTTCGAAGTAGATTCACGTATTAAAAATCTCACATCAAGCCACTTCCAGCAGCCTTCCACTTTGTACCCAAAGCCAAATTATAAAGTAGTTAATAGTGCGCAAATTGACTGGCGCATTGTGCGTTTACAAAGCCCACCCGCCGACACGCATTGTGCGTTTGCGCACACAACAACCATCCCTCCATAATTATTTACTGTGTAACCATACACATTATAATGCTTGTGGCAAAATAAATATTAATATTTGAAGGGATTCTCTAGTAATAGGTTATTATATTTTTTACAGTATGAGATTTGGAGTGGCAATTCGGTGGTTGAAATAAGGGTTAAGGATGTGAAGTAATTAGGGACAGGGTAAAAAGGTAATAGTGTTTTATAGATTTAATATTTTATTACTTACATAAAAAATCTCTTCATGTTTTCGCGTCTAATACTCTGCCGTCTCAAGATGCAGGGCTTTGAGGGGTGTGTGTTGTCTTAATGTCTTAAGCATCGGAGAAGTAGTCACTATGGGCCTTGTATGACATAGAAATTCGCCTCAAGATCGCTCTTAGAATATAGTTGCAGTAACACTGTAACAGTCGGTCGGTAGGATAGGTGCCTATCCGGTCGTACCGATGACCACGCTGGAGTAATTTTCCAAATGCTCTGGCAAGTACTTTTATTTGTCTTATACGCGTTCCTGACGCCTATTACTTTGTGTATTTTTATTGAATAAGATCGATAATCGAAAACTGCCTTCAAAAAAATAAAATAAAATACCATACAATTGAGAAACTCCTCCTTTTGAAGTCGGTTAAAAATAGTATGCGAAATAATTCAATGAAAGATTTGAGTACTGTTGAATGGATGATGGAGATATATTAATCGATGTTCGTGTTCACGCTCCAAATATTTGTGATACACATTATGCTATTGAGAGATGCACATTTTGTTACATACTCCTACAAAAAATGTCCCTACACACCCTTGCAAAATAATTGGCCCATTTTTGATCGTGGGTACACTTTGGTTGCTTACGTTGTACTTAATACTTACGTTGCGTCGTTCGTTCGTTTTATTTATAGACTCACGCCTGTGTCCCCGAAGGGGTAGGCAGACGTGTACTATTACACCCACATTTCGCCATGAATGTTTAGGTCCCACATAATAGGGGGCGAGCCTATTGCCGTTACCGGGCACATCACCAGACCCCGTGCTGCTACTGAGAATTCGGAAAACCCAGTAACACTTTTGCCCGACCCGGGAATCGAACCCGGGACCTCCGATCAGCAGTCACATATGCAATCCACTGGACCACAGAGGCAGGAAATAAGTTTAAGCCTTGTTTAATTTACTGTAATAACAGCGGTAGCGCAGTGGATAGTCCAACACAGTGCTACGGAAAGGATCTCTGGATCAATCTCACGACGCGTACCACAACCTCATTAAACTGCGTATTGAATTATTAAATATGAAATGCAAAACAGTGAAATAAAACATCACTAGGCAATCAGCATATCTGAGAGTTCTCCATTACGTTCTCTACAGACATGTAAATGTCTGCTAACCTGCACTTGGACAGCGTGGTGGAATATGCAATGGCCTTACTCTTATCACAGTGAAAAAAATCCGCACTCAGGAAAGATTATAATGAATGGATTTTAAGCTAGGCTGATGACGATGATGTAAATTATTTTAGGTAGCACGTTGCGACGAAAGATACGCCACAAATATCGAATCAGTACTTTAAGTTTCATAACTCGAATATACCTAAGGCAGCGATAGCCGAGTGGATATACCAACAGACTGCCATGCAGAGGGTATCAGGTTCGAATCCACGGCGCGCACCAATGACTTTTCGGAGTTATGTGCGTATTGAATTGTAAATTATCGCTTGTCCCGTTTCTCGGAGAGCATGTTAAGCCGTCTCGGTTGTCATGAAGATCTTTGACAGTCGTTACAGGGCGTCAGTACCTTCTAAATAAACTGACAGTCTAAACCATGGAATATCGCTATCCCTTCGGGTTGCGGAGGTCAGACAGGCAGTCGCTCCGTGGAAAAGCTAATATTCAGCCAAAATTCGGTTAAACTAGAAAGCGGACCCCAGACTGAAACTGGGATAACGCTAAGAGAAAGAAGAACTCGAATATACCTATTACCTACTTAGACTTTTCTCACAATGTGCGTAATACAAGATATTAGTGCACAATAGTAATATTTAACTTCAGATTAGTGAGTTACTTGATTGAGAAACACCAGTGATTAGCCTGTTGGTCTAGTGTTTAGCGATCCAGATTGTTTGATTTCTATCAAGCCTCCTTTATATTCCTGCAAAATAGTAACAAAAAATTAAACAACATCTATTATTTCTAAACGGTCCCAATTTAATTGTACAGCAGTGTACGTCCAAATAACCTACAAACCGCATTCACACAAACGAACAAAAAGTACGCGACAAAAAAAACGCATATCGATATCACCCGCTGCGATTGTGCGACAAATCTTTAGAAACCGTCGGTGTCGCCCACGACTCAATGTAACAATATTATCGGTGTGTAGTTACTCATCCGTTTCTCATTATTGCGATTTTTTTCGTCGACTTTTTCTGCGACTTTTTGTCGGTCTTGCGGTGTCGTTAAGAATGCTCGATTGCCAGTTGACATTTCTATTGGGTATATTGTGAAAGCAAAAAGCGTTAAATGGGTCTTAATAATGTGTGTACGATTTGTCGCAGGGAACGGAAATGGGTGTATCGTTTTGAGGAGAATAGAGAAGAAAATAGTTTAGTTTTTTCGAGGTTTAATTTGTTGTGTATGTTTTGAGTGGGTGGCAATATGATAGGTCATACGCTAATAGTTTTCAAGCACAGTAATAGTTTAGAAAACAGAAAAAGAGGAAAACATCGTGCCTGCATGTTGGAAAGTTCTCCGTAATGTTCTCGAAAGGCTTGTAAAGTCTGGCAATCCGCACGTGGCCAGCGTGGTGGGCTATGGTCTAACCGCTTTCATTATGACAACAGGCCCGAAAGTTTAAATCAATTTGGTTTATTACATGAGCAGTTTTAGTTGACATATGAAATGGCCTCTGATTTGGCAAAATGTCCAAGAGTAACATGCCAATTCGATTATAAAATTGGATTCATTATTAATATATATGTGACAGTTACTATTTATTTATTTATGTTACCAATATCTATAATTTATTTATAAAATTTTATGTATATATGTATGTTTACGTATATAATTTATATGTATATATGTGTACGTATATTACTATAATATATATGTTACATGGTATACTTGTATAATAACTACTACTCTTCAAGAATTATTAATATTCATTTTCATTTATTCATTGCAGTCATGTTGTTGAATTATATTTGAATATAATATGTAATATTATGTATGCCTGTTTTTTTATCCGGATGTCACTTAGGGTTGACACAGAATAGCAACTCTGGGCTGTGGTTGTACCACAGAACAGAATAAAGTTGAGTGTCAAGCCTGTTTTTCGCATTTATTTGTTAGTGTAGGTACATATTTAAGCTACATACATTCTACAGTGCAGTAAATTTACAACACTGACATGTATTTGTGGAAAATAAAACTATTTTCATTTCATTTCATTTTCATTTCATTTCATTTCATTATGATCAGTATTTTTTATATATAGATAAAAAGTATTCATTATTTTATATTTGAATGTAATATATAGTGTAGTTGTGTAGTGAATCGTCCCGTCGCGTCGTTTAGAAAGGCGCCGAGAGTTATGGGTTCGGTCTCCATACGATACAACACTGTGTGAAGTTGTGAACCACAAATATACATTAGATATTTCGGCTTTGCTTGTATCCTTTAATATAATTTTTAACGTCCCCAGTAACACAGTCTGTATAATAACGACCGGTTGGCCCAGTGGGAGTGTAAGCGACTGCTACGCCGAAAGTCGCGGGTTCGATTCCCGCTCAAGTCAAACATTTGTGTGCATGAACATGGATGTTTGTCTTGGTCTGGGTGTTTCTATGTATAATATGTATGTAAATATGTATGTAAAAAAAGTATATATGTATGTTTATCCATTATCTAGTACCCATAGTACAAGCTCTGCTTAGTTTGGGACTAGACGGTGTTGTGTGAATGTGGTAGAAGATTATAAAAAAAAAACCTAGTGATTAGAACTGTTTTTAGACAACAAGCCTTGAGTAGTGCACAGTTTTGGAATGCAAATCTCGTGAGATTTGGGCTCAAGCGAGATCTCGCGAGATTATGAAGCCAATCTCGCGAGATCTCGCCAATTTCGAGATCGCACGAGATTGGCAGTTTTGTATGCTTTTTTGTACATAATCGCAATATTTGAATAAATTAGGACAAAAATAATAACCATTTTAAGTATTATAAGATAAACATTATTTTTCACGAATTTTTCAATAGACTTTTATTCTTCAAACATTGTTTGACGTACCTATCTGTCTATAATTTTTAAATAAACTTTTATGAAGTAAACTTTTACGGACGGATCTGTCAAATAAGAAATAAAAGAAACAATCAATCTTCGCTTCTTATATCAAACAAAAATCTTTTAGTAGATAATAAAACATTTCTTTTATAATAAAACAACGAGAGGTCAAAAATATAAACTTATCATCTATGTTACTAAACTGAGGTAAGTATTATTATCAATTAGGTAAATAAAAGTACATCTACTCAGTAGACCTTTTAGATATCACAGATTAATTAACAAAATATACCAATAAGGCCAATCAAAGGAAACTTTGGTTCACTTCAAATCGCAAGCCATTGTTACGAATTATTTTCAAAGTAGCTCCTTCAGAAGCACAAAATATCCAATCCAAAAAGGAATCGTCTGCTAAACGGCTCCCTTTTCTATTGGCCCGATAACCAGCTGCTGAGAAGGCCCTTTCGGATTCATCGCTAATTGAAACCGCAGTTCTCAAGCAGACATCGACGAACTGCAATATTTGCCTTTTGACCCCCCGGGCTCGTATAAATTCGTTTAATTTTTTATTAATGCCGATACCGACAGATTACGATCCGTCCGTGTCTGTTCGCTTTTCGAATAAGACGTTTTTAAGCTCGAGTGCAATCTCGTAAATCTCGCGAGATCTCGCCCTATTTTCGACCGAGATTAATCTCGCTAAAAAAGGCCGAGATCTCGCGAGATCTCGATCTCGAGATTACATTCCCTATGTACAGTGGTGCACCTTTACCTTATTTTTACTATTTAATAAACGGATTTGGCCTACTATAGGTACTACGCTGGCGAGACGGGTATAGGGTTTGATGTTGTGTTCTCCGTCTCTTCACAAGATACATTTGCTTCGTCCATTTTTCTTAGTCGCCTTTTACAACACCCACAGCAGTCGCAATGTTTACCACTCCAACAAAATATGCTTACCATCCATACCATAAGTTGCATACCATCTGACCGCCATCTATATTCCTCAAGCTGTCACAATACGGGCGAAATTTAAAATCAAATTAGACTAAGTTAATGATGATAGGGTAAATGTCCGTGTGGTGACGGATTAAAAATATGAAATGTCACCACCCCATATCATCCCATGGGTGTCGTAAGAGCCGACAGAGGGAGCATATTATGCAGAGAACAGCACTGTAAGAGAAGGAAAACTTGATACAAACCCTATACCAACCCATTTGGCTAGCGTGGTATAGAAGGCCAATTCCTCCTTTCAATGGAGAGGCCTAGTCCAGCAGTGGAGTGAGTAGTAAACACAGCGGCAAGTCAAGCTTTACTAACTCTTTATCATAACTTGTTACTTGCAATACGATTTTAATCCTTATTTCATACACTATAAGAACGGCCTAAAGGTCAGTTTCCAGCTTGACGTGTACATCCAATAGCAAAATCCACCAGTTAAGAGCACCATAATTAAGAGCGAGACTATAAAATTACACATGTAAACATCGGAGGACATAATTACTTGATATTATTACAAAAAAATATCAGTCAGACAAAGTAGAGAGACCGACAGACTGCTACGCAGAGGGTCTCGGGTTCAAATCCACGGCGTGCAGCAATGACTTTTCGAAGCTATGTGCGTATTTGAATGTTAATTAGCGCTTGCTTAGCGGTGAAGGAAAAAATCGTGAGGAAACTTGCATGTCTGAGAGTTCTCCATAATGTTCTCGAAAGACATGTAAAGTATGCCAAAACGCACTTGGCCAGCGTGGTGGACTATGGCCTTACCCTTCTCATAGTGAAAAGAGGCCTGTGCCCAGCAGTGGGACAGTTATATACAGGGCCGATGATGATGATGATGAAATCTTGACAGGCCGAATTCTGCACATTTTAATTCGCCGACGACCATGTATTGCCTTAAAGTTCCTCAGCAGTCAGCATCCTGAAATGGTTTCCTTCACTTCCTACTTCTCCTTATGTAAACTTATTTCCCTGCCATTGCTTCAGTAATACCAAGAAAACCATCACCTACCATCAAGTGTACCAAGACATCAATGTGTAAAATATATTATATCTAGACTGCCTCCAAGGTCCAGTGGATAGCGTATGCGACTGCTGATCAGAGGTCCCGGGTTCGATACCCGAGTCGAGCAAAAGTGTTACTGGGTTTTTCCGAATACTCAGAAGCAGCCCGGAGTCTGTTGATGTGCCCGGTAATGGCAATAGGCTCGCCTCCTATTACGTGGGACAAAACTATTCATGGCGAAATGTGGGTGAAATATTACACCTCTGCCTACCCCTTCGCGGATTCAGGCGTGAGTCTATAAATAAAATATTATATCAACCCTGCTTATAAATTGTACCACTGCTGGTCACGGGCCACTTCTCATTATATTTAAGGGTTAAAGAGTTGGGCCACAAACCACAGCGCTAGCCAAGTGCAAGAAAATTATGGAGAGCTCTAAGATCTACGGGTTTCATTACGATGCACCATGTTATATTTCACTGCTTAGCAAATGACAACTAACAATTTAATACAAACATAACCTCAAAAAGTCAACAGTTTGACTACCAGCCAATCTGCGTAGCCGTTCATTAGTCTCTACTAGCATAGCGCATAGATATTTATGTATTCATTGCTACTAGTCTATCGCTGTCTCGATACGCTTGTTAGATGCAATTAATTCTAATTCTACGCATCGTCTAATTAGAATAAACATGACAGTCAAATAAGAAGGCGTGCTCAAAAAATATATGACATTTTATTGTTTAAATTTTTATAATTTTACATATTGTTTACAACATGTATTTTACTATGTATTAGCATGTAAAGTTGTGAGTACGATGTGGGCATTATTAAACATATAAGCAAATAGTTGTGGCAACCTGTCTGATGGCTTAGGCTGACATGCTTATGCATACACCTTCTGATGGCGTGGAGGCATAGTGATACAGATCGTGCTGGCTCCCTCAATCAAGGTTGAGCCGTACGATTGCTGTTGAATGCGGGCCATCAGTGGGCCGAGTCAGTCAAAAGCGTCAGATGATTTCCTGCATTGTACTTGCATACTAAACCCTTTTTTTTGTCTGGACTTTAAAAGATCAAGAAAAGACTAAAGAAATTGAAGTGACAAAAAAAAAATAATGACTCTGAGTTTGTTTCGGCTTTTCTTCTCAAGAAGTCATTTAGCTAGGAAAAGCCGGCCTCATCTAGAATAGGGTTTTGACATGTATAAGTGTTGTAAACAACCAAAATGCAGAAATAAATATGTCTTTATGTCTTTATGTCTCATCTCGACGTAACGATTAGCTTTAAGACTAATATAAGAACAGTTAAAAGGCTTTTTCTTTCTCAAGCATCCTCAATGTTGAGTTATGCTCAAAATTAATAGACAAAATTCACGGCTTATAAAGTAGAACCGAAGGCAGCGATAGCCCAGTAGATACTAACAGACTTCCATGCTGAGGGTACTGGTTCGAAACCACGGCACCCATAACTGACTTTTCAGAGTTATGTGCGTGTTGGATTGTTAGTTATAGCTGGTCCCGTGTCTTGGAGAGCACGGTAAGCCGTCGGTACAGTCTTTGACAGTCGTTATAGGGAGTCTCTATCTCTGAAGAAACTGACATTTGGTTAAATCATAGAATATCGTTATCTGTTTGAGTTGCGGGTTGAGACATGTAGTCGCTCTGTGGGAAAGCTAATCATCATCATCCGAACGATTATTCCAGTTGCATCCAAGACTTACGCTTTTGAGCTCGGACGTCACTTACTAGTCTAACCAGATATGTCAGAATATCAGCTTTTCCACAAAGCGACTATGTGACTGACTGTATTAAACTAGTGAGGAAACGCTAATATTAAGTCAAATCCGGTTAGACGAGTAGGCAAACTCCAGACTAACTCGGTATCACTAGAACGATGACGATGATAGTAAACCCGAAGAAATCAGCAACACTCAAAAATCACGCCAAACAGAACAGCTAGAGAGCTATTACACCTGCAAAAATAAATACAGCAATACAACAGTTCTAACGAGCTTGATTTTAAATTACGTGTTGACACTGAAAACTCTGTGACTTAAATTTCTCATCCAGGAGTCAAGTTCAAGATTTGAGATTGTCTAATAAGATACTCAAGAACTCCCGGCTTCGATGCCTCTGAATGGGATCTCACTAGCACAAAAACCAATAAGACTAAGTTTAAGAAACTATAAATAACGTTTATTATCCAAGGAACCTGCCTTTTCTGTGTAGTATTTATTATTATTAGTGTCAACGTGTGCTATGGTAGCACGTCACACAATCAGCTGCCAAGTAACTTAATGATGCGAATGAAAACAGCTTGAAGCATTTCAGACTGTTGTCATCAGCTGATTTGGAATAGGAGCGTGCCACACAGCAGAAGCATATTCCCCGATAACGGACTTTCTTCTTTTTTTTCGTATGAAAAACGTATATGACAAACTATGGTATCGAACTTTATAGAGCGACCGCATGGCCTAACGATTATCCAGAGATAAGATCGACGACTTTCTGTCCAATCCGAAGCACGATAGCGTTCTTATACAAATGCCACAAGCGGTCCCCCATCTAAGTGGAGACCATCAACCATCCAAGTGGAGACCTCTGCATCGTAGCTTAACTTTACCGGTCGAGTCAAATCACACTATGAACGCTATTTGAAATCGGTGATGAACAACTATCGAACTTCTTGAATCCAAAACAAATCTGCTCAATATAAGACGAGGATATCTCGATCGCCGCTCAAAATACTCGCCGGTACAAAAATGGACCGCTCAGCAAACCATGCGGCAAATCTACAAATACATTCCGAACGCAAAACCGCTCACATTTCACTCATTCAACCAAAACACGACGGGAATACGCATTCACGAGCGATCCGTACTGCCCTAGCAATAATAGATCCTCCTTCAAAAGTTTGATACAACTATTCTTCAAAAAACGTGTTGCCGATTGGCTGAAGAGGACGAAACACAACACGGGTTACACACCAAAATAGTGACACAAAATGCAGATTCTTTCGTCACATTCTCCTCCAATCACTAGCTATATCAACAATTCTGGTACACAAATCACAAGACTCAACATCCAACCACCAGATAAGGAGTCTACAATTTGCTTGCGTTGTCTTCCGACGGAAATACTTTCTACCAGCTATCTCCAGGGCTAACAAACCATCTAATTTGGTATCGTAGATAATTATTGCGAAGAATTCCGTCGTGGAGACGAGCGAACGGCTCCAGATGAGGAGCGGTACTGAAGCGCGCGAAAGCTGAAATATGCGCGGGAGTTGGCCGATGACGTCATTTGAATGTCGATGGCACTGTCACTGGTTAACTTTAGATAATCAATTGGTTAGCGAGTATCTCGCTTGTTTACCTTTGAGGGGTTAGGCAGAGTTGAGAAATAAGAGTAAAAAAAAAGAGTTCAAAAATTTTTGGTTTTATTAGATCTATAAATTCACGGTTGAGGAGGTTAACTTCTTTTTAAATATTTTAACAGAAGGTACTTATTTAGTTTAGGTAAGGACTAAGAACGGGTAAAAGACGTTGATCATATTTATGCAGCTATCTACTATGAAACCAAGCCTTTGAATTACTAATAGGGTCATCCAAAATTCTAACCAGAAATTACAAATGGCTATTTCTACGTAGTTGATGGGCAAACTTATAAAAAAATTAACACTTTATTACTCTTACTAGAAATGTGATGTAGTCTATTTGCATTCAAATTGGATATGCTCTATGAAATAATAAAAACGTGAATGCAACATGACAGATATCGAATCTGCATTTTTATTATTTTATGAACACGCGTCTGTAGTCTATGCCTATCCCTCCGGGAAACGGGCGTGAGTCTATGTATCATACGAGTACATACATAGACTCACGCCTGTTTCCCGGAGGGTATGTATGTCCTACATGGTTTTATAACGCCTACCTTTTGCTAAATTTTGTCGGGTCTTGGAATATTGTTTACTGCTAGGCAGCGATCCTATTTTCATAAAAGCAAGTTGTAATCCCTTAAAATTGACTACATTTTGCCTAGAGTTCCAAGAATTGCATGCACTTGATGAAAGCGAATATGCAGTTTTCTTTATCGTTATAGAAATTATTATAACAACGATAATCATTCCATCACTTGGGGTTCTATATAGAGCAGGGGTGCCCAATCTTTTATAACCCGTGGCGCAGTTTCGAGTTTAGTATTTTGTCATGGCGCACAGCACTAGTTAGCTGTTTGAAAAAGACACAGACGAAAAAATCCTGCTCTAAGAAAACCTACAACAATAGTAGTTAGGTTAGAGAAGTTGGAACAAAAATGTAAACATCCTCAATATGAATTTACAAATTTTTTTTGTAAAAGAATTGAAACAGAAAAGAACACAAAAGGATTAAGAAAAACAAAAATTTAATATGATGAACGGAGAATCTTGGTGGAATTTGTGCATGGAAAGGATCATTGATCCACGTGAACTTCGCTAGGTGTTCCATCAAAAGGGCGATCAGGTCTTGTGAGACAAGCACTTCATAAGATGTCGCATATTTATACAATAACCGGCAGCAATTTTGACCGCCGCCGCCTTCATTATTTTTTTTATTCACTACTGACCTCAGTTCACCTTACGCGATTACGTTACTAACAGTTTTCAAGCACTGAGGCACTTTTAGGTGAGTGAGCGACGGCGAAAAAAGAGTTTTACTACGCTATGTTCTTTACCGATGCCAGCACTCAAAAAGATACCCTTGGGTATTTGTGGTTTCAAATAATGATATAGTCGGCTTGCCCCTCTTTATTTTCTACGGCGCACCAGGGCGCCGCGGCGCACAGTTTGGGAACCCCTGATTCTGTATTCTGACCATGAGCAATGAATCATGAATTATTATGAAAAGTCTATTGTATTAAAAAAGCGGCGATAGCCCAGTGGTGTACGTAACGGACTGCCGAGACGATGGTCTCGGGTTCGATCCCCAGGTAGGTACCCCGAGCACACACCTCTGACTTTTCGAAGTTATGTGTGTATTAAAAATGTTAATTATCGCTCGTTTAATAATGTGCCCGGTAGATGGCAATAGGCTCGCCCCCTATGACATTGGGACCGAAACATAACTGGCAAAAAGTGGTTGTGTAATACACCTCTGCCTACCCCTTCGGGGATAAAAGGCGTGAAGTTATGTTATGTTATGTTCTATTGTATCGCGAACCATTTCACGGGACCAACTACATACTATTGGTATTAACTTTTGCTAAATGGCAAACTCTACAAAGCCTGCATGTCTGAGAAATGTAGAGTTCACCATAATGTGCCCGGCAGACAGTGCTAATCTGCACTTGGCCAGCGTGATAAATGGTCTAACCATTCTCTTAGTGAGAAGGGGCCAGCTATGACTTCATATAGTTCCTTGGGCAATCATACAACACAAAGCCATTATGTCATCTTATTAGATACGTGACGTTCGCTAAAGAATTTAGATCTCTTTCTAAATGTCGGAATATTTGCACCTGTCATGCATCATCTAGAATCCCCTAGAAGTTGATGTGCGAGATCCTTGTTCTTTAGATCTCTCCTATTTATTAGTTCTATCAGAAACTCTGTACTTTTCTAAATCACAATCTTAACCACAGATTAACAACCACTAACCAGAAACAGTGCCACCCAAGATTACTCATACATACAAAACATCCACCCACACACATTCACGATACGCAGCACACGTGGGGAATGCCCACGCGCATCTGTTATCGGACAGAGCCACCAGAATATCCTGGTCTCCCGCTCTGCTGTGTACAGGAAATGTTCTGGAGTTATCAGAGGTCAGTGTAAGCTGGCTGCTGTGTTGGCTTCAGCGGCGTTGTAGTAAAGTCGCGTACGCACCTTATTTAGTGGTCCCGCGTGAACTTTCAGTGGCTCTCAGTGTAGTTCAGGAGCTTTATCTAAAATATATATTTATTTTCTCAATAAATGACTGATGATTTCAAAGTCAAGCTCTGACCGACGCAATGTCTCTTCAAAGACAAAAACTTTATTTATGACCTGAGCTCTTCAATCGGAACGTGAGGACGCTGGCCTTTGCCATTGCTAGGGCTCATATTTTTTTTTTAATAGACTTGATATCATTTCCTTTCTAAATTAAAAAAAATGCCCGCTTGCTGGTGTAAGTAAAATAACTTACACCAGTTATAGTCACCCGCAGATTCGGCTGCATTAAACCTAGTAAGTACCTAATCATAAAATTAATTGTCCTGACTGGCATATCATCGCAGTTTCCACTTCTGAAACTAGAAAGATGAAATTTTTACAGTGGATTTCTTTTCTGGCTTCTCCTCCCATTTCTTTTCCCAAAGGGTCGACGACGCACTTGTGACTGCTCTGCTGTTGCAGCCGTAATCGCTAACCATTAGGCGATCCATCGGCTCATTACTCTCCTATCACATGAAAAAGCACAAGTTTAGTAGCATAATCTTATTAGAGACTGCATGAATAACCTTCTCGGTTAAGGGGTCACCTGGCATACACGAGAGTTGTCAGCTTGATCAAGCTGTTTGCTCTTTGTGCGATGCAGAAACCGTGCATTGAGAAAATAAGTAATTTGTGTCCTTTGCTAGAATATCTGTAAATTCTATTGAGACGCTGGGCTAACGAATATTAATGAGAGAACTGTCTTTAATAAAAGAGGTATATTTATAGCGGGTAATAACAGTAAAATATGCAGGTATGTTATCAGTGCAACTCAAGCAGTGCCAATAATTTCAAGAAAAACAATAGTACTAAAACTTATAATGGTACCCAATAATGGCGAAATACCCTCTTAAGTAGTGTCATACTAGACCCACTAAAAATAATTATTGTTAAAAATATGCCACATTAGTTAGCTAAGTATACAGGATGTCACAAGACCCATCACCAAGCTGAAGTCTACTTGTTGTGGACATCATACCAAGTCATACTAACCAAACAGAATACCTGGGAAACGAATTCTTTTTCGAGTTTTCACATTTTTTAAACCGCAATTAAAAGCGCGCGCGTGCAATCCTCGAAGTACCTACTTATCCGTGGGGTTGTAGGGCATCTAAAGAACATGTTGGCGGGGTAAATGCATCGATTTTGTACCTAATTAGAAAAATTCCATACTAACTTTGAGCCTCAATATCTCCTGAAGCAGTAATTTCCTAAAAGCTTAAAGGATCCGGGATCATAGGAAGAAGGGAACACGTGGGCAGGTTATGAGTTCTACATCTGAATGGTTCGGCAGAGATCGTCTCGGTTTTCTTTGTATCGATGATTTGTTTTTGCAAATTGAAATGTAAATTTTTGGTGACTCAAGCTTTAGTATGCAGTAGATTGCTTTATACACGCAAGTTTACCGAACCATTTAAAGGCGCCCCCATTTTGCCGGTAAAATCAATGGAGAGATATCATGGCGTCTTAACCGGCTTACGAAGGCTCTGACCATCTCTCGGCTCTGACCATGGCTGCTTTATGGTTTCTGTGGTCACACTCTTACGTCATCACTGCGAAAGCCGCCGTGACCCTGTCAAAGACAAGGCAACACACATGTCCAGGATAAGGAGCAACAGATTTTGGAACGCCGTTGGCTCTATTTGTGTAGCAGCCTGATCGAGGAGCCAGTCATGAAGCAGGAGAGATGTCACACCTATCCCCAGCTGCAGATCGGGCATCTTAGTCACCATGTTTGTGACAATTCGATTCAGCTAGTCTGCGGACGGTGAGCCCAACGGGCTCTGTCCGTCAATAGGCCGAGGAGGCGTTGCGTCGCCGTGTTGTCATGCGCCTCCCAGAGTAGCACTTTGGTAGATAGAAGATGAGTTAATACATACGGAGTCACTTTGAAGTATGCTAACGATTCGTGTGGTCCTGCCAGAAAAGGGCGAAAATCACATCCCGGTGGTATAAATAACAAGGCCATGGACATCATCAGGAGTATCTTACATACATCCTCTGCCATCCACAATTCGATCAATCACACTTATACTCATACTAAGAGTTGGCTCGTATAGAGCCATCTTTGTGTTACAAGGTAAAAACAATCTTAATTTCTTTGAAATCGATATTGTCATATTTCAACTTAACTAATGTAGTATGTAAGCCAGTTTAAATAGAAAATTACAAATTACCTACTCCTGAACTACACCGCGAGCCTGTTTAGAGTCTCTCACCAAATAAGACGGTCCTCGCGCGCATTCTGCAACATTCTATTAATAGCTCCCTCCACTCACACCAACAAACTACAAACACTCTTATCATCAAGTCATAGAAGCTATTTTACCCTGTAGCTAAACTCTAAATCTTCTTTTTACCTGGCGTGTTATTATAAATTGTATCTCATGGGCATAAGTGCGTTTTCCAACAGCACATTGTGTCGGGAATTCCAGGAGGGTATGTCATACACTGTGTCGTGACAGAGGCTGTGTCGTCACCGCGGAAACGGCCTTAAATTGTGAATACAGCGGGGCTTCGCTTCCACCGCTGCAGTATTTATATTGCACTTTAAACTTTCGGCGGTTGAAATGAAATTTGTTCAACGGTGCTGTGTAAATCCAGAAATAACTCGGCGACACCTGTTCATTCAAAACTCTACCTTAAAACAAAAGCGTATTGTTGAAATTACAATTCATATTTTGCTGGTGCTTAGGCCATATTTAGATTCCATGCGCCGGGAGTTTCGCCTGAAATGGTGTCGCGGTGCAGTAATTGTATCTCTTTCCTGCTTGGGGGAATTTGTATTTGAATGTGTTTGCGTCTCTTTCTGGCTAAATTGGTTTGTGGGCACGTGTACGTTTTAGTCAATAGAATATTTTGAGAATGCGTAGAGGAGATAAGTTGATGTTTACGTTTTGGCCTGGTCATTATACGTATGACTAATATTAGGTACTTGTGTGGCAACGGCGTTTGGCTGTGAAGATGTAATTTTGCATCTTAGTTGTGTATTTGTTTGTTTGAAGTCATATTTACTTACTACATTTTGTAATGTCTAGCTCTTGAACTCGCACTTTCGATTGTAGGTTTGATTTCCGGGTTTATTATAGTACGTGTAATTTTAAACTGTTTATACTCTAACCTCACCGCTTTTATTTGGGAAATAAATGCCAATAATACGCCTAGATCTGCTAAAAGTCTGCAGTAAAATTAACTAGCTAGTCTGCTTGATCTGTTTGTGTTCTAAGATCATATTTAAGATCTTCGATTTAGAGGGAGGCATCAAGTTTCAAACGCATCAAATCACTCTTTCTTTCGTAAACAAAATCGGCAGTATTATCGTATTCAACATGAAGGAATCTGAAAATTTCTCAGTTCACTCTGAAAAATATAGTATCACTGTAAATAAGCATGGTAGGAAATGATTTTTCAGTATGCAACTTGCCATGCTTTAGTGCTTTTCACTGCACTGGCGTGTGAAAAATTCAGTCTTATCATTCATTATCTTATTATCTATCTTACCATTCTGCCACTGAGCAGTTACTATCATACTAGGAATATCTCGGTTGCTTCAAGAAGGTCAGCTAGGCACTCTGTATTTCGCTTTACAAAATATTAGGTATTCTATTGGGCGACTACCGTTTGCCAGCGTAATCCAAATGGCTTATTCGCTTTGGGTTTAGATTGGATCTCAAAAACAAATCAAGCATGCGATACATAAGCTTTTCTCATATAGAGTAACGCTGTTAGTCCCTTAAAGGATTTCTGCATTTGCTTGCATAGACGTAAGAACACATATTTGTTTCATCCCAGCAATAAACAACGATACAAAACATTGTTGCAGCGCACTTGTTACTCTTATTGTCGTTTTATGTACATAGATCGTTGTGCATTACTACTGTGACTGTGGACCACACTATTACTTATATTAATATATGTGGACCATACTAGTATGTTATTTAGTACCAGACTTTCAACGTAGAGTTTGTTACATTACTACTTTAGTACGTGTATATATTCTGTGACATTACTTACCTTTTGAGAAAGTGAAGTAAGCTAGTATAAGGTGGTTCCAAATTAGACAAAAGAAAATGAGAAGGATAAACGCGAAGCAAAAAGTATCTTTACGCAGAGAAGTAAAGCTCGAGATCAAACCTTAATAATCAAATCTAATTACTATTAAGAGAGGCCTTTCGGAGAGCACGTTAAGCTTGCCGTTCCCGGCTGTTATGATTATATATAATAGTAGTTTCTATGAATTTATCGTGCCCTTGAATAAACTAATTATTTAATGATTTTTCATACGTAAATTTACTACCACGTTCGCAATGCAATAAGTGGAGCACGAGAAAGAACGAGCTATAAAAGTCATGGCCACTCCTCTTACGACGCCATAGCAGTGGTAGGCCTCCCGCAAGGTGGACTGGCGATCTTGTTGGTATCGCGGGCAGCGGATGGACGCTGGTGACTCAAGCTCGATCCAAGTCTGCACTTGCTCTCCAGCTTTGGAGGGTGGCTTATATCCAGCTGTAGACGTCTAGAAGCTGATCTGATGATAATGGACAAACATTTTTTTTGCAAGGAGCTGCTGTTCCCCGTTTCACATTGTGTGATAATCCTTAGCATCAGAACTGAACGTGTGGTCCTTCTATTGTATAACACGCACTGACACAAACACAACACCTGTCGCTTGACCTGTCGGTTGGCAACGACGCGCGACGACATGACACGATTCATTGTCGCCACGACATTTGTACGACAATTAATTACGGTTTAAATACCAATGGGTGCATTTGATTCTAATGTTATTGTGGCTCAGTAGGTATTATAATGTTGTATATATCCGTGTGGGGACGGATTAAGAATGCAAAGTTTCACTACCCTATTCTATACCGTAGGTATTGAAAGAGCATACTCGAAGCCGACAGTATCCTCGGTAAGAGACGGAAAACTTGCCATCAAACCCGATGCCAACCTGTCTGGTCAGAGTGGAATAAGTAAACTAAATCCTCCAATTGACTTAAAATGTAATTGTTACATAGTATCGTAGGAAAGAGACGTAAAACTCTACATCATACATACTTACATACAAAGGCATCGAGAATATAGTATACACGGTGATCTGATCCCTAGCTAGATCATGTACCTACGTAACAGAATAGAACCAAGTAACAGATACACATGCTTATATTTACATACATACACATACGTACAAACATAGACTCACGCCTGTTTCCCCGAAGGGGTAGGCAGAGGCATATTAAACGCCCACTTTTCGCCAGTGTTTTGATCCCACGTAATAGGTGGCGAGCCTATTGCCGCTTATCAGAATATTTTGTTTGCCAGAGCCTCGTCCGTTGATCGGCAGGTGCACCACTTGCAGGTGAGGTTGGCTTGGGACCCTAAGTTCTTGGTGGGAAAATATTTAGACATTTAGATACATTACTTCTAAACACAGAACAAAATAGATGAACGTGATCCCAATATTAGCCCTGGGAAATGAACCCACAACTTCCGGGTTATCAGTAACCATTAGACCAACATATCAGTCAATTAAATAAAAGCACATAAGTAAAACTACCGAGGCGATGTCTTTTATCGACCGTGACTCCCTGCTAGCAAAGAGACTACGATCAATCAATATTATGTGGAGTTTCAAGTCGCCTTCAAAAGAAAGCTTCCAGACGCCTGCAAGTCGATAATAAGTCGCCATCGAGTTGCCAACAAGTCACCACCGAGTAAGCAGCGAGTCACCAGCGATTAGAATATAGCCATATTGACCGCTTATATGCCTGGCTAATCGCAAAGTTAGGATATTATTGATGTCAAACAAAAGACAAAGACAGCGCTACATAACCAAAACGAGAGAAAAAACTTTCATGTCACCCAAATTCATTTTTTTTGGCGAAATCCCAAATATCCCGTTAGCAACTAACAGTATGTTATCAAGGCTTATTTATGTGAATTTCTTTTATTAAATGAACATCTTGTAAACTTGTGCTAAAATCTAGGTGGACCTGTTGAAAGACGTAAATTTTATTCGTGTTTTTATATGAAAAAAACTTATGTAAACATTATGTTTCTGGGTCATCACTGTGAGGATTGTGATGTTATTTTTACAACATGAGTGGTTGGTCCGTGTGGTGACGGATTAAGAATACGGATTGTCACCACCCCATATCATCCCATGGGTGTCGTGAGAGCCGACAGAGGGAGCAAATTATGCATAGAACAGCATTGTAAGAGATGGAAAACTTGTTACTAACCCTATACCAACCCGTTTGGCCAGCGTTGTATAGTAGGCCAATTCCTCCTTTCAAAGGAGAGGCCTAGTCCAGCAGTGGACTGTTCAAGGCTGATGATGAGTGGTTGGTATAGCGTGCTTTGTTACTGGACTTCATTGAAGAATAAAAAAAAGATAGAAGTTTTAATCAGAGTAATTATTTTCAGTTGTAGATTCAGGAGGAAGGGGAAAAGTTCAAGCCTTCTCAAATTCATTATTAAGTACAGTCAAGGTACACCAATAAGTTCCTAGTTCTGCTGGGAACTGCCCTTAAAATGATCCAATCAGCACAATGCTGTCTCGACGAGCTTATCGTTAGATTCTTCTTTCTCTTAGCGTTATCCCAGTTTCAGTCTAGGGTCCGCTTTCTAGTCTAACCGAATTTGGCTGAATATTAGCTTTTCCACGGAGCGACTGCCTGTCTGACCTCCGCAACCCGAAGGGATAGCGATATTCCATGGTTTAGACTAGTGTCATTTTATTTAAAGAAGGTACTGACGCCCTGTAACAACTGTCAAAGATCTTCATGACAACCGGGACTGACAGCTTAACGTGCTCTCCGAGGCACGGGACAAGCGATAATTAACAATTCAATACGCACATAACTCCGAAAAGTCATTGGTACGCGCCGTGGATTCGAACATGATACCCTCTGCATGGCAGTCTGTTGGTATATCCACTCGGCTGTCGCTGTCACGAGCTTATCGTTAGATACTGCAGCAAATATTTTTTTTAGGAATACAGCATAGCAGGCATGAGTCTGCAAGAAGGAAAGGATTGTAATTTCGACAAAAATAATAATATTCTCCAACATACACACATCACCATTTAGTCCCAAGCTAAGCAGAGCTTGTGTTATGGGTACTAGATAATGGATAAAAATACATTTATACTTTTTTTGTAAATACATACATATTATACATAGAAACACCCAGACCAATACAAACATCCATGTTCATGCACACAAATTATTGACTTGAGCGGGAATCCTGCGCCAACCGGTCATCTTGTCAATATTATTTTTCTATAGAATAATAAAATTCATATTCAATATTCTTAGAGAGGTAAGGATTGCCGCATTCATATTCAATATTCTTAGAGAGGTAAGGATTGCCGCGTTTAGATCTATCCATTTGTGCTGAAACTATTATGGATACCTAATGAAAGTGGAATAGTCCTCTGACTTTTGACAGCTGGAATCTTCAGCTTAGCGACGCAGAGGCAGTATACCAGAGACTAGTAAAGAATATTCTATTATTCTTTACTAGTCTCTATATATTATTATTCTTTACTAGTCTCTGCTTATACTGACAGTTTTGATTTGCTGTTCTATTCCTCCTAATCCCATGGAAATTTCAGGAAATCCCTTGTTAGTGCATCCCTACGGTCCCCACGGAATATACATGCCAAATTTCAGCTTCGTGCGCCTTATAGTATAGGCTGCAGCTTGTCTGTCAGTCAGCAACTGTTTTATATATACAGGTCATTGTTGACTTTCTGTAAAGGTACAATTACTTATGAATTATTTGCGGACAATTTAGCTGGTTTCACTGTAACTAAGTCATTTGTCGTTTATATGTATTGACTTAGGCTATCAGTGTTACTGTTTTTTTTATAGACTCACGCCTGTATCCCCGAAGGGGTAGGCAGAGGTGTAATATTACACCCACATTTCGCCATGAATTTTTAGGTCCCACGTAATAGGGGGCGAGACTCCGAGCTGCTACCTACTGAGAATTTCCTAACGGAAAACCCAATAACACTTTGCCCGACCCGGGAATCGAACCCGAGACCTCCCAATCCCACGCACACATTTATGCCGTGAGACCAACGAGGCAGCCGCAGCAGTGTTACTGTCGGTTTTCCTAAATAAATAAAAAGAAAAAAAAAATTGGTGCAAATAACACTCCCTTTTTTGGCTTGAACAGTCCTCAATCATCTTGTAATAACGTTATGTAGGTGTTAAGCTCGGCTATCAAACCGTCATCACATACCTCGACATAGTTCCTGTGTTCGCCAGTTGGCTAATGTTCTATCTTAATGTCACATTAACTCCCACTAGATGATTATATTCGTATTTATTAATGTCGAAGAGAAAGCATTTTGTATAATTATATAATGTATATAAGATTGCGCAGTGGTTTGTGTTGACACTTTGTAAATGTGCCAGATTTGAATAATGTGGGTTTGATGATCGAACACTGACCAAGACAATTTTGGAGACATGAAAGCATGACATATTGTGGTCTTACAGTTATTACATGTAAACCGAGAGATCTTAAATCTCAATTATGGCTATTCTTAGACCTTTTGGTTTAAATTAAATTCTTAAAAATCTTAATCTTAAGTTTTGGTAGCCGTACGCTATAAAGCGGACCGAGGCTATTTTTATACTTATAGTAAAAGCCGGCAAACGAGCAGACGGATCGCCTGATGGTAAGCAATTACCGCCGCCCATGGACACAAGCAACACCACAGGACCACAGGAGTCACAAGTGCGTTGCAGCCCCTTAGGGTTGGGAAAAGGGATAGAATGAGGAGTGGGACGAGGGAGAAGGGATAGGGCCTCTGGCACTCTCACTCACCGAACGAAATGCAACAGTTTAGGTACTGTTACTTTACGTCGATTTTCTGTGAGAGGGTAGTACTTCCCCGGTCGAGCCGGCCCATTCATGCTGAAATCAGCAAGGCTCTACTACCTGTGTAATCGAGGTAAGGCTATGATTTCGAAAATGAATGCAATGTCTATGTAGTTATTTACAGATTGCAAATCGAATCGATGATCGAATGAAAAATATTCTGCATCAATTTATTCTAATTTATCTTCGACATATTGCTCTTACACACTGTCTTTAGCTTTACATATCCAGTCTAGGAAATCTTCAATGTTATCTCGCCAAATATTTCTTTCTTTGGGTATCAATCACATTCCCACAATAAAATATTTATTTATTTATTATTTATTTAAAACTTTATTGTACACTAAGTTGGACATTAAAAATTGATCATTTTACAAACATAGTACAGTGGGCGGCCTTATCGCTAACAGCGATTTCTACCAGGCAACCTTTGGATGGATATTATTGGTAGGAAAGAAATGGTAGTTGTCAGTGTACCAGTAAATTATGATTTACTTTAAATATATACATATATAAAATAATACGGTGGTAACATACGTGAAAACCATTCAGATCCAGAACCACCATTAAAGAATGTTGTGGTCATGACGGTGGTAGTCTAGTGAGTAGTCCCTCAACAACTGTAGAGAATGTTTTTACATAACTTTCTTCTCTCTCACAAGGCAAAGATGCAAGGTGATAATGCCTGGGCGACCGCAGTTTGGCAAATTGTTCACGAACTTGTATAAATAGGTATCTTTTTTATAGCGTATGAATCACAATCTAAATCGTATCAGCCGAAAACCTAGCTTTGAATATAGCAGTTTTAGTAGCGTCCATAATTTCCTGTAAAGTGCAAGTATTAGGGCATGCTGTAAAACGTATAGGTATATTCATCGCGTGTAAAACTTCTAACAGTGTGATTCGGGCTCTGCAATCGTTGCTTGTCTATATATATTCGTTGGTATCAGTTAGACTAACTATGTATACAAATGTATGTATATAGATGCAATTGTTAGATAGATACACTTTTCGAAGTTGAATGCTCCGTCACATGTTATTAAATCGCTTGCTAGACGGAGAGCTATCCATCATATTCTTGAAATTCGTGTAGTTTGCCAATCCACAAGCCAGCATGGTAGACTAAGGCTTAACCCTTCTCATAGTGAGAAGAGTCCCATGCCCAGCAGTGGGACAGTTTATAAACCAGGCTGATATTATTATTATTTACACAAAATTATAAAGCAGCGATAGCCGAGTGGAGAGACCGACAGACTGCTACGCAGCGGGTCTCGGGTTCGAATCCACGGCACGCACCAATGACTTTTCGGAGTTAAGTGCGTATTAAATTGTTAATTATCGCTTGCTTATCGGTGAAGGAAAACATCGTGAATAAACCTGCATGTGCTTCTACTCTGCAACTGAGAGTTCTCCATAATGTTCTCGAAATACATGTGAAGTCTGCCAACCCGCACTTGGCCAGCGTGGTGGACTATGGCCTTACCCTTCTTATAGTGAGAAGAGGCCCGTGCCCAGCAGTGGGACAGTACATTGGGCTGTTGATGGTGATACAAAATTATATAATTTTCATTTTGTTCATGTTGTTTATTTCTTTCAATAAGCCAAAGTAATACGACACTAAATAAATCCTATTTATAACAATACGTACGTTACCTGTTGTTCGTGTATTAATTACAGACTATTTACATATATTTATGAAGAAAACGTTTCAGCGCAGTGTGTCAGTGAGTCAACGCCTACACGTAGCCGTGGGAACGAGATTCAGACACAACATTATATATAGACACACATAACCACTATACACAGAACCACCTTTAATCCACAATCCGATACAACAACGGTTCATCTTACACTGGACTTTCAGAAGACATCCAATATAAGTTAAACTATGTTTCTTTGAAAAGCCAGTACTTTCATAGTTCAGGTTATAATGGTCGTGTTATGTACAATATGTTCATAGATATGATATTTAATACCAGACAGCTTACGTGTGCTTGCTCACATAGACAAGATTAGAACTACTTCCCGTCTTTTTATCGTTAGACTGAAAAAACGTGGTTTGCAGATTCGGGCCAATGTTTCTTTGGTTTTTTTCACATGGGTCATCTGATCCCATACTAATAAGCTATGGTAACCAGATCACTGATAAATATAATAACATAAATATTATTATATAGAGATCAGCGAAACCGAGTGGAGAGACCGACAGACAGAATCCACGGCACGCACCAATGACTTTTCGAAGTTATGTGCGTATTAAATTGTTAATTATCGCTTGCTTATCGGTGAAGGAAAACATCGTGAGGAAACCTGCATGTCTGAGAGTTCTCCATAATGTTCTCGAAAGACATGTGAAGTCTGCCAACCCGCACTAGACCAGCGTGGTGGACTATGGCCTTACCCTTGTAGTGAGAAGAGGCCCGTGTCCAGCAGTGGGACAGTATATAGGGCTGATGATGGTGATCACATGACACAGAAAAATTTGGATCTTGCTCATCATACAAAGCTTTGTCCTGGATGGGAATCGAATTCAAACGGTTCTCGTGACAGCAAAATCCAAATTGAATGTTCGACCTCATGCCACGTAATCTTTGTTTTAGATTTCCAACATCATCCTAGCTTAATCCGAGTTGCATCAAAGACTTCTTGTCTTGAAGCCCGGGGACCGCTGACCAGTCTAATCAAATTTAACAGAATATCAGCTTTTCTACAGAGCCACTAACGTCTGACCTCCGCAACTCAAATATCAAATTGTACCTAGTCCATGGTTTAGACCAGTATCCATTTATCGAAAAATCAGTGATGCTCACCGTGGATTCGAACACGATACTCTGAATTGCTATTCAGTCTGTCGGCATTACCACTCGGCTATCGCTCGCTAACTTAATTTTATGAATAGTGACTACGAATTCGACTGTTTAAAAGTAGTTGCTTTCTGTCAAATCAGGAGCTCAAGATAACGCTAGGATGTTGAAGAAACAATTACTTTAAATTATACTATTATTATTTTGTCTGCGTCCGTGGTCCAGTCGATAGCGTATACGACTGCTGATCGGAGGTCCTGGGTTCGATTTCCGGGTCGGGCAAAAGTGTTCTTACTGGGTTTTTCCGAATACTCAGTAGCAGCCCGGAGTCTGGTGATGTGCCCGGTAACGACCATAGGCTCCCCCCCCCTATTACGTGGGACCTAAAAATTAATGTTGAAATGTGGGTATAATATTTACACCTCTGCCTACCCTTTCGGGGATATAGGCGTGAGACTATAAAAAACAACATTTTTGTATGGGTGAGTGGCCAACGATAACCTTTAGGCCATGTAAAGCCATTATACTGGCAGTTAAAAAGAGTGGCCACGAGTTTTATTGCCCGTTCTTTCTCGTGGTTCTACCTATTGCATTGCGAACGTGGCAGTAAATGTAAATGTAGAATCATCTAGTAATTAAACTTTAATTTTTGACGTTCATAAGCGTCACTTTGTAGCCTAAATGAATAAATGATTTTGACTTTGACTCTGACTTTGTAAAAGTTATCACACCGCCTAAAGGTTCTGATATGGCCTAAAGATTCATGTTCTGTGACAAGAACCGGGACCAAGCCGTACGTACCCTCCAAATCACGGTACAGTCCATACAGTTACCCATACAAGTGGCGACTGAGCGTCAAGCCACGCTGACTTAGCCAAGTCGCGCTATAGCCACTACTTTCAATTATATTACTTGCCCGATTCTAGCAAAAACTGATGAGAATAATTCAAAATAAACATAAATCACATTTCTTCCCGAGAATAGTTTACTATTTATTTTTCCTGCTAACCTTATTTGGCTTTTCACAAAGCATACATGAGTGTGCTCAGTTATGAAGCAAATTAAAACCTAAACTTAGTAGGTGAAATTTATTACTACAACAGGAAAAACAATTGATGACACAAAAAGTACCTACCATACCTTACTTACGGCAACAGAACAGAATAAATTGAATAAAATACAGCTAAGCAAATTGTAATTTACATTTGGATATCATCCTAAAGGATTTTGCACTACGGAATTTATAAGCGAAAGGGAAATGTATTCATAACTGATCATTGTGTACATTATGTCTTACTGTCCATACTTATCCTTACTGACATACCTATCATCACAAAACCAGAATCACTGATTAGCTAAAAGCATGAAATTTTGCATCATAGTCCGTGTGGTGACGGATTAAGAAAACGCAATGTCACCACCCCATGTCATCCCATGGGTGTCGTAAGAGCCGACAGAAGGAACATATTATGCAGAGAACACCACTGTAAGAGAAGAAAAACTTGATACAAACCCTATACCAACCCGTTTGGCCTGCGTGGTATAGTAGGCCAAGTCCTCCTTTCAAAGGAGAGGGCTAGTCCAGCAGTGGACTGTTAAAGGCTGATGATGATGACATTTTGACCTCAAGTTCCTTCTGAAACACACGCACCCACTAAAGCTGTATTCCACCCCTAGGGGGCAAAATATAAGTTGATTGTTTAGGGCTGGTGAAGCTACGAGTGACTGCAAGTAGGATTATTTAAAACCTTAAGGAAATACATGAGTCATCATCCTCCTCTTAGCGTTATCCCAGTTACAATCTGAGGTCCGCTTTCTAGTCTAATCGGATTTGGCTGAACGTTAGCTTTTCCACGGAGCGACTGCCTGTCTGACCTCCGCAACCCGAAGGGATAGCGATATTCCATGGTTTAGACTAGTGTCAGTTTATTTAGAAGGTACTGAAGCCCTGTAACGATTGTCAAAGATCTTCATGACAACCGGGACCGACGGCTTAACGTGCTCTCCGAGGCACGGGACAAGCGATAATTAACAATTCAATACGCACATAACTCCGAAAAGTCATTGGTGCGCGCCGTGGATTCGAACGATACCCTCTGCATGGCAGTCTGTTGATATATCCACTCGGCTATCGCTGCCTGCCTAAGGAAATACATGAGTATATTTATAAAATAGTCCTAAACAGAATTCATGAGAAGTATGCGAATAAAACATTTTGACACCACCATTGATCCAATAACAATGCGACCAATAAACCCAATACGTCAGACATAACCAAACCATTAATCTGTCACATGTAAATCTGTATTACACCAGTCCCAGAGGAAATATAGGCTAATATAGGCAATTAATAGGCCAAACGAGGCGAGAACGTTCGCCTATTATGGCGGGGATGGACTGGATCAACACAATAAAGACAAATTAAGTGCGTGGCTCCCGCGATCTGTGTAACGGATAAATGACGTGTGCGCATTCGTACACGACGGGGCAAAAATATTTGGCCAGCGGGATTGACAGATTTTTCATTTATCTTTGCTGTGTTGATGGTATTTTATCTTTATCGACGCATTTAAAAATAAACTTTAGACCTCTATTTTATCCAATTAGGGGTGGAATATTGAAAGACCTCCTTGACTGCTTACTTCATTTAAGGAAGTTACATTTCTTTCACGTTCTTTATTAAATAGTTTGGGAAAATACGGTCATTGTCGCTTTTTATTGTTGTGATACCGAATAACCGATGCTTTATATTAAGATGCATTGGTGATTAGGTGAATTGAGATATTTGTCATTTTTATGAATATATCTGGATCAGTCAGCCAGTAGAGTCCAAACTGAAAACAAAAGTTTCCTAAATTCCAAAAGTCGAGTAAAATTAAAGATGGAGAAGTGAGATAGTTTCTTTCTACGACTGCATAGAAAGACTCATTGCCGCGATTTTAGGCGATTTTGCTATATTTAAAATTCGACTTCCTTAATATTCAAATCCACAATTTTTTGTGTTCGCCTTCGCTAAAGAAGACAATAGTTTACCATCTCCTCCAATAAACTTCTAGTTAAATTCGTCGCGGATTCCAAGGTAGCTTAGCTTTCCCTGGGACTTCACAGGTGTAAAATCTCAGTGCCTTCTATGGTCACAGTTACTAAGCCTAGTACGCAGGTGATACTGTAGTAGACATAAGGGTGGCATTAGTCCCAAATAAGAAAATATAAAACTGAAATCTATAGTAGGTGAATTGCACTTTTGTAGTACTTTTTGGTTACTATATTACCGGTTTAACGTCCTGAAGTGTACGGTGGGCAAATCGTCAATTAGTGCTATGATTGCAGCGCGCCACGCGACCGGCGATGTGCACTTTGTGCCGCCCTCTTGTGGGCACCGACATGACGACTAGTTAGCGCAGATGTGACAGCCAATAATTGTATGTTGTTTTATGCCTACGTTGATTTTAGCTTATCACGCTATTTTGGCACTCTTACTACTTGTCTTTTATAATATTTGTTGGTGTGTTTTACTTCCTTTATGAAATTCTTTGTAGGAATATTATTTTACTCCAAACTTTTGGTTGACTTTCACCGAATGTGTTTAATGAATTATCAGGAATACTTGTGTTTGACTCATGTCTGACAATCTATCATTCGCTAGATTTCGAGGATTTATTAGAATAAGATTCTATATCTTCATACAAAACATATAAAGCAAATGGGCAACGAACGTTTGAAGTAATAGTTCGGTGTTCATTTCAGAGAGACATGATAATCTTAGCTGTTTAACCTTACTGTGAGATTGCCCTAACACGTATTTATGCCATCAAAGCACAAGGAACTGAATAATGATTGACTTTTCCGACTGGGACAGAGTCTTAAAATTGTATCGAATGAACTATATCTATAATATATAACTATAATACATAACTATAATATATAACTATAATATAATATATAACTATATCTATAAATTAATATTACTGCATATATTCATCGAATTCCGTCCTGTAGTATTTGGGTGAAGGAGTAACAATCATCCATCCACAAACTTTCAGTTTCATAATAGTATAGAGTATTATTATAAACGTTTTGTACCTACATGCCCCCTCTACATCAAACAATGAAGGGTGGATCGCTTAATCCTTGTCACATTACGCGTGTGACTCGACTTACAATTTAATACGCTCACTTATTTGAACTGTCTTCTCAATAAAATCGGAGCTTATTAAATTTGCTACACCATTTCATATATCGTTAATCCTCTAATAAAAATATAAACGAATGTATAAGGATAATAAATTATTATGTTATTGAACGCATTTACATAAGTAGTTCAATTTTATTTTGTGACTTATTATATTACATTCGCATATGGTTGCATATGAATGGTTGAGTCTTTTTTATTATAGAGTGAAGGCTATAGATACGTATCTAAGTTGGAATTATTAATAATGTCTCGTGTTTTCCTGGTTTAAGCTTCGAGACCATGTTCTACAGCAAACAATTCGTTCACTATTATTTTATATTATTCTTTCTTCCCATTGCCGGTTTCATTTTAGAGCCACAGAAAAATTTGGATAACTCCAAAAATACTAATGTATACTTAATGCTTTTTTGTATCATGGATAGTTGTGATATTAAACTTTCCATAAGCCGAACGTTGTGACAATAAAATGCGTACAAACACAACACAGCGGCACAAGCCGTTCTTTAAAAACGATGTTACAAAAAGTCAACATACATAACTCAAAGTCAAAATCCTTTATTCATTTGGGTCACAATGTGACGCTTATGAACGTCAAAATAATAAATTTATAAAATAATTAGTTAAAGACTACATTTACATTTACTGCCACGTTCGCAAAGCAAGGGCGTAGAAGGAACCATGAGAAAGAACGGGCAATAAAACTCGCGGTCACTCATTTTCATCGCCAAGTTTTGCATAATAGGTACACATCATTTACATTTTGTAAGGTGCTGCAACTGTTACACCTTCTATATCACCTGTATATATTTACTGTAGGTACATAATAATACTCAAGCATACCTAATACTTAATTTTAATTTTGATGTTCATTTAGTTAGCCTCCTCAGAATAGTCATGGTGAAACTCCTGTTTCATGTATGTAATGTAGTTAATATGTAAGTGGATGCTCCTGCATCTACTTACATATTAACTACATATATATATCGTATAATGACTAATAATTGCCTGATACCGCAAAAATTTCAATCAAAATATTTTCTCACAGTACCATACATTATTCATTTAGAGAAACCAATTAATTAATATAAAGCCCCTTTGTCAACCATATTTGGTTACAGCAATTATTCAGACACACTATCGTTTAGATCTGAGATCTACCACTGCGGCTAAAACATATTGTATCCCATGCTATCAAATAACTTGTAAAAGATAAAACTAATAACCTAAAATGCGTGATGCAACGGGGAAAACATGTTCATACAAAAACGACATAACTATAAAAGCACTGCATTTAAAATTATACTCTTTTATTAGTACAAATATGCTTGATATTTAAATGTAGTTGATGATGTAGATGTGATTTGGGAGGTGGGTTATAAAAACGATTGCCCGATAGGGTTGGTATCCCACTCGACGACAAAAATATCATAGATTAAACTTTTTGCGATTCAATTTGTACGCCAATTAGAGGGGATGATGGGTATACGTTCAGTCACTTCTTCATTTATACAATTATGCGGACGGACGGCGTGTGAGCATAATGCGCCTTTGAAATCATTATATTGCCCTTTTTGGGAGTAAAATGTTATAAAGATATGTATAGGTTTAAAATTGAACCAGGTACTTTTAACAATTTCATATGGTAATGGAAAGGGTTTTTTGCAATTTCATATGGTAATGGAAAGGGTTTTTTGAAATATAATCTAAAGTATTTAGAACAATTTACTTTATGTGATTTAAATATGGCTCTTATTTTATTCAGAGGCCCAATTCTCCTAAATAAATTTGTTAAATTAACTGACATTTGAATGAAATTGTAACTAGATCGTAAATTGAAGCAAGTGTCAAAATAAGAGTCAACGACGAACTGTTTATTTCAAACTATACGATAATGACATTAGATTAGCAGAATACCGATTCAGAGTCAATTCAAAATATAACCTCATTTCGTTCAAAATATAATTTCAATTTCATATAAAATACAAGAATTGGCATTTAAAATGCCGATTTAGATATCGACACTGTATTTTGACAGAATTGCGATTGAATATGGATTTGACTCACAATGAGGGTTTTCGTAATGATGCCCTCTAGGCGGCAGCACTGAGACGTCAGGTCCAGAAAACTGTCAAAAGTGTCAAAGCGCCTTTAACTTTGCACATCTGTGTTTGCTTGTTTCATGTGTGTGTTCGTGTCTGTACACGTTTGGACCTCACGCATATGAAACGCCGTCTAGTGGCAGAAAAAAATTCAGACCCTCATTTTTGTTCTGCTAAACTTAACACGTTCACTGCGGAACAGGCCAATTTCGGCTTGTTCCGCCATTTTGCCGCTGTAAGTACGTACAGCTGGTGCGGACGAAGAAAACTATGTCCCTCTCGCTCGCTCGATTATTTTAAGTGTTTTTAATGTTTTGACAGAGACAAATATATTTCGGCTCGTAGTCAAAACTGTAGGTATTCCCATAAAAACATCACGGTAGGCCTTTTTCGGCCTACCACTCACTAGGGTTGATATATATTCGCTCAGTGCGGCATTGGGTTTATTTCAGCCCGCCAAAGACAATCGCAAACAGAAGTTTAATCTTAATATATAAATCCTTGCGTTACTGACTGACTGACAGACACGCTACAGCCGAAACTATTGGGCGCAGGAAGCTGAAATTTTGGCATGTTTGTTCCTTGGGGACCGCAGGGGTGCACTAAGAAGGGATTTCCTGAAATTCCCACGGGATCGGCCAAAACAGGTAAATTTCAAAAAAATGCAGGCGTAGCTGCTGGCGTCCTCTAGTTTAAATATAAAACCTCACAAATCGAACACACATACTGCCAAATCATAAGAAGCAAACTCAAATAGAACTCTGCTTGTCGATCGCCAATCGGAGTGAGCAGACATTGCAACCACAATAAGTTTTCCACCGTCAAACATTACAAGCGAAGCGTATATTTTCCAATGTTTAGTTTTCTTTGGCTGGCTTTCTTAGCAAACTCGTTTCAAGAGTTTCTCTTGAATTCCACTGTTGGCAATTTTACACATTTCACAGAGGCTCAGCAGGCCGCCGACGACCCGATACCACACAGAGTGCACGCGCCGCCAGTTAGTGTTGTGCTATCTAACTTATCTGACGTGTGTTCTGTCGATAAAATTGACGATGGAAAACAATAAAAGAAAATACAACATTTGGAAGATATAGTGATTCGCCCTGCAATTATAACTGATAGTGACAGTAGTGATAAAATATTTCCAATTAAGAAAAGTAAAAAGTATTTAGGAACAAAACACCATGGAAATCTTGGCGTGTCATGTTTTCAAAACAGCCACAATTAAATAAAAATCTTTATTTCTTATATGTACGATAATTCTGGTTTATTTTCGATATTCCTTTATTTTGGTATGTCAAATCACTGCTAAAAATACCTTCTAGTGCGGTTCAGGTCGATATCGGCCTGCCGCTTTTCCTGGTTTATATCTCATTTCCTATTTGGTAGATTCCGGGGCGAATCAAACCTAAGGAAGCTGGGTTCAAGGTTATTCTAACAGAATAAAAAAAAAATGTATACATCGTGTTTTCGCAAAGTTATAGCATTTTAAGCTACCCTAGTGCTGGTGGGTCGAAAAAGACCTGCCACGCACTGGCGGAAAAATCGTTGGGGGCACATTTCGAACTGCCGCTGCACCAGATGAAGGTTTATAATTTAACTTGCCGCAGCCAACTGATTTGTTGCCTGTTCTGTTTGACACCTTTTTCAATTTTCGATCTAGGTGCGATATCTTTCAAGTGTCAGTTAAATTACGAGAATATTACACATATTATTGACACTGAGACTAGATCAAAATTGCATTTTGTACAAAATATAATTACGAGAATCAGACTTATTATTTACAGTGATAAAATTTTATTGCCTTTGCTACTTTATAATGTACAGCAATGTGATTCACCGATTATCCTCTAGTTATTTCGCTTAAGGTAAGATTATCAGAAAAAAAATCATCTGTGTGGTGACGGTTTAAGAATACGGAATGTCACCACCCTATATCATCCCATGGGTGTCGTAAGAGCCGACAGAGGGAGCATATTATGCAGAGAGCAGCACTGCAAGAGAAGGAAAACTTGATACAAACCCTATGCCAACCCGTTTGGCCAGCGTGGTATAGTAGGCCAATTCCTCCTTTCAAAGGAGAGGCCTAGTCCAGCAGTGGACTGCTAAAGGCTGATGATGATGATGAAGATTATCACTTTGGATCTAAGAGTCTGCTTTTTGACCAACCAACCATATTAATACACAAAGTAGCGACCGCTAATAACTATCGATACACGAACTTCAGCGTGTTCGTCATCTCATCATTATGACAGTCGTTATAGGGACTGCCTCCGTGGTCCAGTGGATAGCGTATGCGACTGCTAATCGGAGGTCCCGGGTTCGATTCCCGCGTCGGGTAAAAGTGTTACTGGGTTTTTCCGAATTCTCAGTAGCAGCAGGGAGTCTGGTGATGTACCCGGTGGCGGCAATAGGCTCGCCCCCTATTACGTGGGATCTAAAAATTCATGGCGAAATGTGTGTGTAATATTACGCCTCTGCCTACCCCTTCAGGGATAGGTACAGTCGTGAGCCTATAAATAATAAAAATAGTAGCCTTGTATAAACTGGTCTAAAACATAAAATATCGCAATCCTTTTAATTGTGGAGGTCAAATGGCAGTCGTTCTGTGGAACAGCTAATATTTTTTCATATCTGGATAGAATAGCAGGTACACTTGGATGTAACTAGGATAAGGTTAGGACGATTGTTGATAATAATCTTAGCCATGGAATATTGTAACCTCCTTGAATCGTAGAGGACACACGGCAATAACTAAAGAAAAATTATTCAGGCGCGGTTCTCGTTGGCAACAAGGATAACACTGGCATGGTGGTAAGGTTTATTGAGGTAAAAGGTTGAAGACAGAAGATATTTCATGGTTTAGAACAAAAAAAGTCTAACGGTAGTAGAGCCTTGCTGATTTCAGCATGAATTGGCCGGCTCGACTGGGGAAGTACTACCCTCTCTCAAAAAATCGACGTAAAGTAACAATACCTAAACTGTTGCGTTTCGTTCGGTAAGTGAGAGTGCCGGAGGCCCTATCCCCTATTCCTTCTCCCCCTTATCCCACTCCTTATCCTACCCCTTTTCCCAACCCCAAGGGGCGGCAACGCACTAGTGACTCCTGTGGTGTTGCTTTTATCCATGGGCGGCGGTAATTGCTTACTATCAGGCGATCCGTCTGCTCGTTTGCCGCCTATTACTATAAAAAAGGGCAGTATCAGTTTATTTGAGGGTACTGACTCCGGGACCGGGATCGACGGTTTAACGTGCTCTCTGAGGCACGGGACAAGCGACAATGAACTATTTAATACGCACTTAACTTCAGTAAGGTAGTGGTGCGCGCCATGGATTCCAACCCGATATAGATCCAACCCTCTGCATGGCAGTCTGTTGGTATCTCCACTAGGCTAATGCTGCCTATAATTAAATAGTCCAACAAATTATACATATGATAAGCCATTGCTGCGAACATGCTACGAAGAATATTGATGCCGCTGTAGAATTGGTTATAACGCAAATATTAGAACATTTGCCTAATTTTATATTTATCAAGGGGTAAAGAGAGTGGAGTGGCGGCCACGCACAGGACGTCGTAGCAGAGTTAGGCTTCCCGCAAGGTGGACTGACGAACTTGTTGGGGTCGCGGGCAGCGGATGGATGCGGGTGGCTCAGGATCCGTCTATGTGGAGAGCCTTGGGGGAGGCCTATGTCCAGCAGTGGACGTCTTTCGGCTGATATGATGATGATGATGAAAGAAAACAATTTCGCGTAAAGTATACTAATCGTGGCCCACAGCTCCACCCGTGTGAATTATACACCTGAGCCTTCCTTAGAAATCATACTATCTATTGGTGAGAACCGTACAAACTTTCGTTTGGTAGATTTTGAGATTATCCCGACAGGACACGGGGGGACCCTATATATAATGAAGCAGTCGTTGTAGATTCTTAAAATTAAAAAATGTCATCGTAAATCTTAGCACTACAGTAATGCCAGCACCAAGCCAATGCAATTCCAAAACAATACGGTACCGGTAGCGATTCAGGCATTGCATTGGCAATGCCTGAACCGCTACATAGAAAAAAAAGTGAAAACTATATGATAAAGAACGGAGCTTGGAACGGATAGATTACTATGTAGAATAATATTGGTGCCTATGTTACGGGCAACTTGAGAAGGCTGGTCCCTATGAATAGTGACCGACCTGTATACATAATGCCCATGTCATATGGGCAATTTGATTAAAATTGCATGCCTAATCACTTTTTCCGGTCAGTATGAATAAGGGCAAATACGTTTTAGGCAAAATAATAAAACAAATGAAAAAGGTTAGGTGAGACTGTAACTCAAGTAAGTAGGTTATGTTAGGTTCTCTTGTGACCCTTAATGCAAAAATAGGAGCCCTGCAAAGCAGGGCTTCGTCAACTTAGTGTTTTATTACCAGTAAGATTTACCAATAAATCCTAAGATTTATAAAAACACTACGTTGACGGAGCCCTGCTTCGCAGGGCTCCTATTGTTGGGTTAAGGGTCAAAAGTGAACCTAACATAACCTACTTAACTGTGTCCATTAAATGGACCACGGGCTGTCGGGCATTATAATATGGACCGGTCTAAGTAATTAAAATACTAAAATTTATCAAATAGCCCGATGCTCTTGGGCACTATTCATAATACTTGGCCCTTATACGGCCCAGTTAGTCACGTTGCCCGTAACACCTACACCAGTAAATGATTGGTTAAAAACAGTTTTCTGCGACAGTAATATTATATAAGATACCATTAAATAATTTATATAAGAGTAACGTAGTGGCGTAGTTAAACAGATGTGGCTCCGCGTTGGCATGTCTATACGGGGCGCCTCGCGATCCGCTCAGCGATGCTCGACGACATGACACGTGGGGCCAGTAGAACAGCGATGAGATAGAGCAGTTGGGTGTGCGTGGGTTCAATGACCGGCTCTTATCGAATATAGTGGGTTCGATATAAAATTCTACCGTTATTGACATAAAACGCACAGCCGAAAATGTTGGACGCTAGAAGCTGAAATTTAGTATCTTCCTTGGCAAGCGTAGTAGTGTACTAAGAAGGGATTGCCCTAAATTCCTACGGGAACGGGAAAATGTACATTATGTTACATGATGTGCATATATTACTAATGAGTGAAGTGGATTAATTGTTTTGCAAAATATCTTCTACGAGTTTAGCCAGGAGTTCCGAGTCGTTCGAGTCGTTCGTGAATGGTAATATTTTTCCTGGTGGAGCACTGACTAAAACAGCTTAGTAATTTAAAAAAAAACCATCGATTTACCACTCAAATGCGATCAATTACTGGCAATACACGGACAAGTGGAACTTAAAGTAAAAGGACTGTAATCAGCAGTTTAACTTAACAAGTTTCGGCTCTAGGTGTTTCATAATTATAGTTACTGCTGTTGTATTTGTGGGACGAACTAGTCCCTTTAGAGATAAACACTTGCAAAGTTCAAAAATAGCTGTACTGATTGTGAATGCTCTTAGCCCGGTATTTATACCCAAAATGCTCTTATGTTTGTGTCATCGCTGAATAATGATTTATGAAACATTAGTTTATACCTATAGTCAAGGTCAAATGATATATTGTTTGCTCATAGGTTTCATACAAGACTGCGATGATGGTTTTGTGACTATCCAAAACCATCAAAACTGCTGCGGAACGGCTCCCGTGGAGCCTGGTGCAACACACCCGTGTACATCTCTCACCTACACTACACCATAAAATCGGAGGACATTGCGGAGTGCGTCAGAATTCCAAGCACAAGCCGTTTGTAAATGCCGTTGCTTTCTACCTGTTGTCATGGAAGAGAATTTTTAGCCTAAGTGTATAATGTTCCCCCCATCAGAGGACAAATTCCACATAAAAGCACAACAAAATTGTACTTAAGGAGCATTACACATTATGATGTAATATTACACGTGTTTGTAAACCTATGTTGTAATCCGGTGTTTTTATGGCCCCGTCATTGTACCAATCGACAGTGAACTTGTTTAACTATTTATAAGCCAGCCCTACTCGCCTGAAATACATTATATTGCGTGCTATCGATACCAATAGGTACTGCTGAGTCTAGTACTAATAGATTCAATGCTTTGATTACTAAAGAATTATATTATAATAGTATGGTAATGGTAGGGACTTAAGAAAATATTCGTCATTTTAATGAATTTGAAGTTCTATATCTAATGAATTCGCTTCATTGTATTCCTTTTCCTTTTTATATTCGACTAGAGGATGCCCGCGGTTACACCCGCGTTATTTAAGTCTACTGCTCTGCTCCCGTCGCTCACAGCGTGATGTAATATAGCCTATAGCCTTCCTTGATATATGGGCTATCTTACACTGAAAGAATTTTTCAAATCGGACCAGTAGTTTCTGAGATTAGCACGTTCAACCAAACAAACAAACAAACAAAGTGGCAAGGCAAAGTATTCAATTTGTGGGCTTTTATTGACGAAAAACATTCAGTAGCACGAGTTTTTCCTATTGTCTTATAAACTTAATAGACTCAGCCCGTTTTACAAGGGGCCTTAGTTTAGTATGTACGTTGTTTTAGTTTGCTTCTTAAACTAGCAAATGATGAACTTGGAATCGTCGTTTATGGTCGTGCTAACTAGTCACTGTTGGCAAGTAGCAAAAAGCAATGCTTCTTACCATCTTGTTTAGCTGTTACTGGCTTTTATGCAATGAAACGGGCTACACACTTATACAGTTATAGAAATGGGGTTGGGGCACTGTAACTTGGAATTGGAACTCAATCTCATCCTTCAGGTCAGGTTTTCTTAAACTTTTAATTATAATGGACCACTTATTAATTTTTTTTTGGTCCGTGTGGTGACGGATTAATAATACGGAATGTCAGAACCCCATATTATCCCACGGGTGTCGTAAGAGCCGACAGAGGGAGCGTATTATGCAGAGAACAGAACTGTAAGAGCCAGCGTGGTATAGTAGGCCATTCCTCATTTTAAAGGAGAGGCCTAGTCCAGCAGTGTGTTAAAGGCTGATGATGATGATATTAAACTTTACTATCATAATATGAATCCCTCACAAAGTTATGTATGTATGTATGTCAGTATGGCGCTCATTTCACTTTGTTACTATGTATAGTAGTGAGCCTTCACAAGTTGCAAACAAGATTGTTAAGTTTTTATACTGACCACGAGTAGTATTTTAAACAACTCTATGGTCCGCAAATACCTCACCTATGATCTCTTTAAGGGTCCATGGACCCCAGATTAAGAACCCCTAGAGATTCATAGACTCTTCATTCACATATCTATTCGTGAATGAAGACCCTGTACCGTGCTTCGTGTTTGTTTGATACGTGATCTTGTGTTGTGTTCATGTGTTGTCTCAAAGCTTTCGCCAATATCCGTAACGGATACACCTTGTCTCAGAATACTAATGTCATCGGATGCACAGTGGAGTGTTATATTAGTGCCATGACATTCATTTTTGCTGGCGATTGTAACAGTTTGATTATTATTTGATTTTCTTCGTGATAATCATGACAATCAAAAGTAACACTCCTTAGTTTGGGTGTATTAGAGAAAAATCTAAGAAATTACTAACTTATTGATCTGTTATAGTGACGAGTTTGAAACTAAAAGATGTTAGAAGACATGCTCTGAAAATTCTCATCCTTATAGATAAAAGAAAAATTTTATGGCAGTTTTCCGCTTCGGGTAATTAATCCGAAAAGTTCCTTTCAAGCCCAAATAATGCCATGTGTTAAGTATTTATTCTGTCCCAGGATTTTTTCTTTCGATAAGCGTTATTTTCTCATATCGTCATCCCGTTGTGTATACCGTAAAATTTCCGAATGCATTTTGGTGGCTCTTAGTTTCCACATTTTTTGGCCATATAATTTATTTTATATGTTCCATTTTATATATTTCGATTACAGTAAGTACTGTACGTATTTATTTTCTACAAAATTGTGTTCTAGACATTTAATGCTGAAACTACTAGCCTACACAAGGGCTGAACTGAAAAAAAAATATTCTGAGTCAGTATCTTAGTACTCCAAATCATAATCTGGACGAACTAACTAGCTAGTTGAAACCTCAACCAATATGTTTCTAGTAATTAGTTTACTAACTAAAAGAAACCAAGAAATATATACAATATTGTTTTGCATCTAATTGCGATCGAGTAAAACTAAATCAATGTCTATTGTCGTTTAAATATAACTGCTCTTCTTTGTTAATTGTGTTGCGTACGACGTCCTCTAATTAGTTCATTAGTCAAGTTTAGACGAACAATCTAATATTAAGATCACTATCACCATTCATTGATTTCAGTCAATTGCATACCAATACTTTAGCTGCGACACCCTCCAACAATACTCTACATCACTCAGTTTTATATACATTGACGATTACGCTTGATGAAGCTCGACTTTGTTGTTCGAATGAGGGGTGATGTATGTTGAATGTTGAGATGTTTTCGTGTGGGTTGTTGTGTCTTGGTATAGGTGTGTTGCAAGTGCATTTCAGAGTGCATTGGCCGTAGCTATTTGTGGTAACAGGTGCGTCGTATCTAATCGCTGGCGATGCACCGACGCTCTAAGATAGTTGTGTACCTATCGGATGCTGTAAGACTACGCGTGAAGTATTCTAGAACGTCTAATAAACTTTTTACTGCATTTTACTAGTAATAAAATAATCTATTTGTATAAAATTCTTGGGTTACTGACTGACTGACAGACAACGTACAGCCTGATGGAACTGACAACTGAAATTTGCATGTATGTTCCTTGAAGAGCGTTTGGTAGCACTAAGAAGGGATTGCTCGAAATTTCTACGGGATCGGGAAAATGAAATAACGTAGCTGAGAGCATATTCTCGTAAAATATATATTTACTAGAGGACGCCAGCAGCTACGCCTGCATTTTTTTTAAATTAACCCGTTTTGGCCGATCCCGTGGGAATTTCGGGAAATCCCTTCTTGGTGCACCCCTGCGGTCCCCAAGGAACATACATGCCAAATTTCAGCTTCCTGCGCCCAATAGTTTCGGCTGTAGCGTGTCTGTCAGTCAGTCAGTAACGCAAGGATTTATATATTAAGATTTGTGAGATGTCAGATTTTAAATCAGATTTGGATATATTTTTGATTTTAAATTGTCTTTCGGGATATATACCACGTACCCTTGTTTGGAGTAACCGATGTTTCGGCACGGATGTACTGGTTGGATAGTTGGATGTTAAATTCCTATATTGGATAAATTTTTGTAAGGAATCACATATTTCGAAACTGAAATGCTTAATATAATAATATTAATAATGTGATTGACTACACACTAGGCACATTATTTTAAATTTAATTGCACCGTTTCCTATGGGTTTGATCTCATCATCATCCTTCTAGCGTTAATCCCAGTTAGAACCCGGGGTCCACTTTTTTCAGACTGCCTGTCTGACCTCCGCAACCCAGAGGGCTAGCTATATTCCATGGTTTAGACTAGTGTCAGTTTGTTTATAGGTACTGACTCCCTCTAACGACTGTCAAAGATCTTCATGACAGCCGGGACTGACGGCTTAACGTGCTCTCCGAGGCACGGGGCAAGCGATATTTACAATTGAATACGCGCATAGCTCCGAAAAATCATTGGTGCGCGCTGTGGATTCGAACCCGATATCCTCTGCATGGCAGTCCGTTGGTATATCCACAAGGCTATCGCTGCCTTGTCTTGTCTATGGGTTTGAGCTCATTTGACATCATTTTGTATGATTCACAAATTGTTGTCTGGGTGTTCTTTGTGTCCGGTGGACATTCATAAAGTTCCTTTCGATAACTGCGTAGTATTATTGAAAATCTTTAAATATTTTTCCAGTTTTATTTTACATAAATACTAATAAGATATGTATATTAATAAAACTAGTCACTTTATAATAGGAACTTGACCTCTCTTGTTAATATCTCTTTCATTTGCAACTGCTCAATACAAATTATATCTGTCTTGTTTTATAAATAGCTTCACCGCTTGGCACAGGCCTCAAATCAATATGAAAAAGTTTTTACTATACGCCATCACTGGCGATATGGGTCGACAGATTATAAACATTTTCAAATATATTGCATTCTTAAAAAGGTACAACCGGTTTGGTTGAAATAGATTAGGACAGTAAATTGAATGAAGTAACCTAAACCGAAGAACATGCATAAAAAAATGAGAATGAATGAAGCAGGAGAGATATGTCCGGATCGTTGCAAATGGCGTTCCGTAGTCTCTGCCTTCCTCTTCAGGAAACAGGCGTGAGTCTATGTATGTATGTAAATTGAATGAAATAGAGAGCGGGAGCAAGTTAAAAATATTTTAACTGCGTCTGCTGTTTCAAATTCATCCAGTTTAAATATAATCTCTGATCTTTTAAGAAATGTTAATTATAAAAATAAAAGTTGATGAATTCTGCTTCGTTTGTAAAGTTTAAAAAACTGCTTGGTTGTAATTTAATTAATATTGATTTAGCAATTGCCACGGAATGGGTTACCGAAAATAGTTAATTCAATACTTCTACGCGTTACCAGCGCTGGTGACCTAATGTTTAATACGACGAATTAGATATTGGCTATCGTTTCGGTTTAAGGCAGTCCCACTAATTCATATGTATGTAGGTATTGTTTAGTTTTCTTCTTTATTCGAATATTCTCCTTGTGCCTTTTGCTGTGATGGTATAGACTTAGCACTTTTGATGCTATCTTCGTAGTTTCAGTCCAAGAGTCTTCAGGATCTGGATTTTCCAATGAAATATACTCTGCATGCAAGTGTTCATTGACTAAAAGAGTTCTTAAACCATGAAACTTTCAGGGCATGATGTTCTTTATCATGTTTGATCCTGTTATTAAATTAAAGTTAAAGGAAAGTTTCGTACTTGGGTAAGTACTTGGTCATGACCTTGGACGTAGAACGCGTCAATAAAATCCAAACAAAACACATACAGTTGAATTTCCTAGGTTGACCTGAGTGGTTTTGATTGACCCACAAAAACATCACGTAGAAAATAAATAATTATTAATACGTTAGTAAAATTATCTAAAATATGATAACTTTCTGTCAAATCTGGTTAGACTATTGCGTGCAGAAAATCTAAGAGGCAGCCAGGTTAACGCTAGTATGACGATCGCGTTTAAAAATACAAATGAATGAATTGAATTGGATCTAATTAACGGATTCTATTTTATTTTTTATAATTTAATTAATGCAAATTGTTGAACCCCATAAAATGATTTATTAATGTATTAATTTGTTACTGTAATTGAATCTACCTCATGAATTTGATTTAGTATTATTTTTCTTTTTCTTAATTTTTAATACTTTTTTTAATTGTATTTCTTTTTAATTTTAATAAGCCTTGACATTTATTATCTTCCTTCCATATTGTTAGACATATGTGCATGTTGTGGTCTTCTGTAATTAAGGATACACCAGATCTGTGTTTTTTTTCCTACTTATTATGAATGCATTGTGTAATTCTTGTTGAAGATCCATAAAATAAATAAATAAATACCACAACTCAGAGAGATTTTGTTTCATACGAACTAATCCCTTCATTTCAAAGCTAGGCAGGTTCAGCTACATATTAAGATAAAGAGTTTGTATAGGTAAATGCAAATTATGCCGAACCTAAATTATGTTTTAAGGGGAATAAGATATTTACGCGTAAGTCACGATGTTTGGAATGGTAATAATATAAGTTTTGGAACGGACAAATCGAGCTTACCTCATTCCCGTTGGTAACAAAATTTCCTTTTACCTATTGTAATTGAGTTTTCATAAGCCTGAGTAATCCTGTAGTCAATTATTATGGTCTATCGTGGCTCTAGGAAAAACGTATCACACAGTTATGACTAATAACTATAACATTCTCACTAATGTATCGTCATATTTTGCAGCAGTGTCCCTTGAAGACGCCAAATTTAGACACTTGTGAAGTTCCAGGGAAAGTTAATACATACATACATACATAACGTCGCGCCTTTTATCCCCGAAGGGGTAGGCAGAGGTGTATTTCTACACCCACTTTTCGCCAGATATACTTTAGTCCCACGTAATAAGGGGCGAGCCTATTGCCGTACCGGGCACATTTCCAGACTCCGTGCGGCTACTGAGAATTTCGTGACAGAAAAACCCAATAACACTGCGCGACCCAGGAATCGAACCCGGGACCTCCCGATCCCACGCGCACATTTATGTCGCGAGACCAACGAGGCAGTCGTATAGGGTTTAATGTCGAGTTTTCCGTCTCTACGCAAAGATGGTATTTGCATCGTGTTATCCCTTAGTCGCCTCTTACGACACCCACGGGAAGATAGGGGATATTCTATGCCGTCAACCACACGGCAGTGGAAAGTTAATGTGTATTTTAATCCGAAATGTATGAGAGAATTTAAGAAAACACCGTCTTTCTTCTCTGGAAAATGATTGAGTATGTTATTACAGAATCTTGAACCAAAGTCAATCCTAAGATTTACCAGTTAGAGCTAAGATTTGTTAACATTCGTAAACTTGTAATCCGAAATCAGTTTCGGTCTTTAACCACACTTTTTTGCCAGGCAGACCAGGTCTTAGGTATTGTTAATTATCGCTTGTCCCGTGCCTCGGAGAGCACGTTAAGCTGTCGGTCCCGGCTGTCAAGAAGATCTTTGAACGACTGTCAAATGAATAGGGCGTCAGTACCTCTAAATAAACTGACACTAGTCTAAACCATGGAATATCGCTATCCCTTCGAGATGCAGAGGTCAGACAAGCTCGTGTAAAAACTAATATTCAGCACCCCGGGTAGAAACTGTGATAACGCTAGAAGGATGATGACCAGGTCTTAGGTATTACTATAGTGCGTTATATTATAGTAGTAACCTACCTCATTTTTCGGTATAATAACGTTATTTTTTAAGTGATGAGATAAGTAGTAGTTTATAAACTTACACAAATGTTTTCAAAATGATTGTGAGCATTCATGTACCTTACTTTTCTTTTGTTATTTCATCATTTTTATGATATCAGTCTACAGACGTCCACTGCTGGACATAGGCCTCCCCGAAGGTTTCACACAGACCGATTAATTTATTAATTGCCGGTTGTCGATTGCATTGTTCGTATATTTGAGATCTTTGTTTTTTATGCCGGTTTTCTATGAATATTATTTTGTAATATTTGCGTGATAAACTCAAAACTTGAACTATACATATTAGGTGCTATCATACAAACCGTAGTTCAAGATGTTACAGAAAGCATTGAACGTATTACTTAACATGGTATTACACTAGTTTATCCTCACGTTGCTATATATAAATCTAATGCTATAACACTTACGCATATCACACCCACAATTCGCCGTCTATATTTAGGTGCACACAACGTGTTTCAGTGAGCGCGTCTATCACCTTTTACGAGAAACTCATACGTTCACTATAGCTTATACCTTCACGCCTGTACCCTTAAAGGGTAGGCAGAGGTGTAATTACAACCACATTTTGGCTTAGCAATTTTAAGTCCCACGTAATAGAGTGCGAGCCTATTGCCGTTCATTAGGTATAGCTAGAGAAACTATATAGACAATTTATAAATGTTATGTTGTTGTTCGTAATGTATGAAGGATTTAACGAAATGAATGGTAATTTTTAATTTGAACATTGTTATTTGCAAAACAAAACAGTAATTTCTATGTTTTTGTATCATAAATCATTTTGAAGGTCGTCGTTTCTGCTAAAATATACATTTTAATATAAATCTTTAACTGAGTGAAGACTCTCGTTAGTTGATATGACTTCGACTAATTTCTGAAACAGAAACAGAAAATTTCATCCAGTCACTAAATTAATCTGCACAACAATAACTATGCCGATGCTGTTGAAAACCCAGAACTTTTCTACTGTTAGGTTAGGTTAAATTAGGTTAGGTTGAAATCATGTGTATCCGTGTGGTGACGAATTAAGAATACGGATTGTCACCACCCCATATCATCCCATGGGTGTCGTAAGAGCCGACAGAGGGAGCATATTATGCAGAAAACAGCACTGTAATAGAAGGAAAACTTGATACAAACCCTATACCAACCCGTTTGGCCAGCGTGGTATAGTAGGCCAATTCCTCCTTTCAAAGGAGAGGCCTAGTCCAGCAGTGGACTGATTAAAGCTGATGATGATGATGAAATCATGTGACTAGAACGGTGATGAATATGAGGTTATAAGGCAAGAGGAAGACCGAAGAAAAGATGGATGGATTGTGTGAAGGATGATATGAATGAAAAGGGAGAGAATAATCAGATGACGGCCGATAGTAGAGAATGGAAGAGAAAGACATTCTGCGCAGACCCCAAGTGATTTCGGAACAGGGCAGGCAAAAGAAGGTATGAGTCTCTTCTATGGGGTATGAGGAGGCTTAAATCGAAGAACACATAATATAAATAACTTTGAAAAGTCAGAAGTGTGCGCCATGGCTTTGAATCCGAGACCGTCTGCTTAGTAGTCTGTTAGTCTCCAGGCTGGTGCTGCCTAGTGGAGAAAACATTCAAACGAACAGTATGTTTACGCATTTGTAAAATCTCAAATGTACATCGCCGTCCCAACGATCGGCATTTGAACGAAGTCAACATTTGCCTATTTTTATAGGCTCACGCCTGTATCCCCGAAGGGGTAGGCAGAGGTATAATATTACACCCACATTTCGCCATGAATTTTTAGGTCCCACGCCTATTGCCGTTACCGGGCATACCTATATATATCATCAGACTCCGTGCTGCTACTGAGAATTCGGAAAAACAGTAACACTTAATTTGCCCGACCCGGAAATCGAACCTGGGACTTCCTTCATAATGTAAATAAACCCTGAGACAAAATGTTATACATCTCACATTCCGATGTTTTAATACTTTTTATATTTACGATACAACCTTGTAGCGGTTCGACTAATCTGTTTCTATAAGACACTAGTCGACGCCAGCGGCTTCGCACGCACATATTTTCGAATTTGCCGTTTGCGCGATCCCGTGGGAATTTCGGGAAATCCCGTTTGCACCCCTACGGTCCCCAAGGAACATGCATGCTAAATTTCAGCTTCTTGCGCCGATTAGTTTCGGCTGTAGCTTCTCTGTCAGTCAGTCAGTAACGCAAGGATTTTATATATTAAGATGACATGATACTCAAATTTAAGTCTTAGTTGAGTATTGCCAATGTTTTGTGTACATGTCAAGCCCTTCGTCAAGAAATATGTATTATTTTCTTTTGTAAACATCTTTTGGGGTAAGCATTAAAGGTAGTAGAGCCTTGCTGATTTCAGCATGAATGGGCCGGCTCGACCGGGGAAGTACTACCCTCTCACAGAAAATCGACGTAAAGTAACAGTACCTAAACTGTTGCGTTTCGTTTGGGGAGTGAGAGTACCGGAGGCCCTATCCCCTATTCCTTCTCCCTCACCCCCACTCCTCATCCTATCCCTTTTCCCAACCCCAAGGGGCGGCAACGCACTTGTAACTCCTGTGGTGTTGCTTGTGTCCATGGGCGGCGGTAATTGCTTACCATCAGGCGATCCGTCTGCTCGTTTGCCGCCTATTACCATAAAAAAAAAGAAAAAAAAAATTTGGTAGAAATTAGTTTTCAGATCTTCTTTTGTAACACGTATGATTGTAAGACCAGGCGTAATGTAAAACCCCTAATCGCCCGTTACTAATCTTGCGGAAAATGCTCTGCCTTTTGCGTCGGCTTCCCTCGGATGTGGATACGGTAATAAAAAAATTCAGATAGCTAAGATGGTGTGAAATTCCAACTAGAAAATTAAGAGTATTCCCGAGTAACGCCTGTATGAAAACAGCATGATGCAAGAATATTTAGTCAGAATTAGTGCTGGTACCATATTTGGCGTCCCAGCGGGACAGGACGTCTGAAAACAGGTTAAGTACGTACTCGTACAAAATTTAAGTAGAAAGTACTACCTGACTTAGACAAGCAAGGTTCTGGGGGTCCAGTACGAGTTTGCACACGATTGTCACGGTGGACGATAGCCTAATCGACGGGAACAATTTTCATACATTTTCTAAATCCGCTCCCTAGCGGTCTCTATCGATCGCTACTCTCCGTTAGGGGCACTTTTAAAAAAATGTATGGAAATTGTTCCCGTCGACTAGGCTATCGTCCACCGTGACAATCGTGTGCAAACTCGTACCTACTAGACCCTCTGGGTCTTAAGAAGCATCAAGACACTAAAGATCGGCACACAAATTTTGTAGAGCCTGTTCCAATAAAGAGCGGTATCTCGGTTGTATCGTAATTCAAAGATCTTCGCCTTGAAGCCCAAGGTTCATGCGCTAGTCTATTTAGATATGACAGAATATTAGTATGTTCTATGGTTAGCAGATTTATAAACCTAATCTCCAAATATATAGGTCTAATAATACTGAGATATAGAACAAAATTAAATAATCACGTTCTCAAAGTTTATCACAGTTGAGAATTGAACCCAATATTAACACTGATTATTATATACAATAATCTTTTTAAAAGTCAAAATTCGTCATCATCAATCATTTTAAAGTCGATGAAAAATCACGTAATAATAGTTTCGGTTTGGTTAGCCTTCCGAGCCAAAACTGTAGCGATTCTGAGACTTTTATTTACTCTTTAAATAGAATATGAAGAATGCTTGTGTTTTGTTTGTGTCAATAGATCTTGTAAGCTTGTTTTTACTCCTTTTCAACGATTTGAGCTATGACTATAAAAGTAAAATGCATAGGTAATTCACCTGTAATTCATACCTACCCCCGGCACGAAGCAAGCAAGAGAGTATTAAATGAATTCGCAATACCTCTCAAAAGCAGTTTAAAAGAAAATTTGGAGTAAAACATAATAAGAATGGCGCTCACATATAATTAAAAAGTTGTTTTTTTTTTTAAATTAAACAATTATGTTTTTCATGTGCACTAGAACATACATATTATACCTATCTTAAAAAAACGCTTAAATACTTATAAACTTGTACGCTTAAATACTTATATACTTCAAAAACTTCAAAATCATAATGAACAATATTCGTATATGGTGTACGGCCCTCAGCCCTACTCAGATGTCAGAGTCAGCCGAAGGCCTCCAACATGGCGAAATGGTTCTTCTCCCGTATAACTCCCCAATAACTTTACGTTCCTTTTGAGTCACAGGAGGTAACAGAGCAGAGATTTAGCAGAGGCTATATGCCATACAAGCCGTAACCCATCAAAATGGTCCTCCGTAAACATTGCTTAATTTTGAAAGGAACGACAATACAAGCTGGGCTAGAAATAATTCAAACAAACTATTCTACAAATGTCTTCCAAAACAGATTGAGATATTTTCGCATAAAAAGAAACATTAAAAAATAATTCCGAAATCATTTCACTAATGTGTTGGGAAAACGTTCAACAATCATAAATATCTATACCGATAATAGAATCGCTCTCACTCCAAAAGTCCAAATACCTGTCGGGACTGTTTCACCGCCCAAATACCTGCTCTGATTGGTTTATCGAATACCTGTCGCCATTGGTTTACAAAGGATGTCGCACTAATAGGTATTTGATTGGTGATTAGCCGCCGTCGTATTGGAATTTAATTAGATTTACAGGTGTTGGTGTGTCTGAAATGTTTTGCGATTAATGGGATGCCATTACAGTAGTGATTTGTTTCTTTTTCATTACTTTTTCTGGTGCTTTATTATTTGCTCTTTACCTATTAGGACCACTGTTTTTGCACTGAGTTAAAGGATAACTGCCTCGTTGGTCTCGCGGCATAAATGTGCGCGTGGGATTGGGAGGTCTCGGGTTCGATTCCCGGGTCGGGCAAAGTGTTATTGGGTTTTTCCGTTAGGAAATTCTCAGTAGCAGCACGAAGTCTGGTAATGTGCCCGATGCGGCAATAGACTCGCCCTCTAATACGTGGGACCTAAAAATTCATGGCGAAATGTGGGTGTAATATTACACCTCTGCCTACCCCTTCGGGGATACAGGCGTGAGTATATAAATAAATAATATAAATAAATAAAGCATGAGACATGGAAATGCCTATATTTTGTCACATCTGGTAGACTAGGAACCCTGGGCGCCAAGATGAAAGTCTTATATGCAACCGGGATAATGCTAGGGCGATGATGATCGCACTAAGGTAATCTTTGTATAAAAAATACCTCCGTTACTGACTAACAGACAGAAAACGAAACTTCTGGGCGCAAGCTGAAATTTTGCATGTATGTTTCTTGGGCATAATAGGGGTTCACTAAGAAGGGATTGCCTGAAATTCCCATGAGGTCGAGAAAAGAAAAGAACTAACGCGAAGGCGTAGCTTCATCTTTTAGTACAATAAACATGTAACGCCTTTATATTCTGCAACTATAGAGCAGAGTCCTATTATACTGACATTTTCTTCCTACAGTTGTGTCGCTGAAGTCAATATCCTTTCTTTCATTTTTTTTTAAATTTGTGATGCATATTTGACATGAGCTCCATAAAATATATCAAATACGTGTATCTCATCACCAAAAAATTAATAGAATGTAAATTGGGGCCGGCTGTTAGTTACCTACTCATAAAAATACGTATAGTTAGAAAAGCATAAAGTACTTATACACATACATGTTTACAATACAATGTTCGTATAGTCATCATCAGCCATCAACAGACCACTGCTGGACTAGGCCTCTCCTTTGAAAGGAGGAATTGGTCTACTATACCACGCTGGCCAAACGGATTGGTATAGGGCTTGTATACATTTTTCCTTCTCTGCTGTTCTCTGCACAATATGCTCCTTCTGTCGGCTCTTACGACACCCATGGGATGATATGGGGTGGTGACATTCCGTATTCTTAATCCGTCACCACTCGGATAGCAATATTCGTATATGCAAGTTATAATTCAATCGAGGTATTTAAATTATGCTTTTTCCTGTAATCTGTCTCCAATGGTCAACATGCAAAGCAAGTAGGTAAATAAATAAAATCATCATCATCCTAGCGCTACCAAGGTTGCATCTTAGGCCCTCGCCTTGGACCCCGGAGTCTATTTATGTAAATAAAGAAAATGTTTTATCTATAATAAGACAGTGTAGATAAAAAAAATCATTGTTATATTTTGTTAAATATACCTATGGCATTGTAAATGAAGACGATATATTTTGATAAATACAAGTGCAATTACAACATATCTGATTCATAAATCTCAAAAACTGGACGTAATCGGCAACATTGAATAATCGTACCTGGATTTAGCACGTTATTCTTTGTCATAATGACATGGTAATCTTAGTGGACACAACTTTAAACTGACAATACTTTGTTTCTACTTTGTTACTTTATTTCTACTGAAATGCTGAAGTAATTGCTAGGCCAAAAAAATAAGGAAACAATCCTAGAAATAATTAATCGAGGTGCATATAATTAAACTACGTAATTATGAAAACCATAGAGAACAGTACGATAACAAAATATATTTTCTAATGATCCAAACGCTTCCTAATAAATAATTTAAAAGTAAAGTTAAAGAATCAATAATGAATGCTGTTCAAAAATGTCTAAAAATATATACCAGGATGCTCCTGAAATTCCATCATCATATGGATTCATAAATCTCAAAAACTCTACGTTATCGAAAACATTGAATAATCGTACGTGGATTTTAGCACGTTATTCTTTGTCATAATGACATGGTAATCTTAGTGGATAAAACTTTAAACTGTCAATGTAGAAATACGTAATTGTTAGGTCAAAAAATAAGTAGGTAACAGGCCTGAAAATTATTCGACTACTGCATTGTAATTATGAAAACCATGGAAAATATTACGATAACAAACTATATTTTGTAATGATCCAAACGCTTCCTAATAATTAATTTAAAAGTTAAGTTAAAATAAACAATTACGAATGCTGTTCAAAATGTCTAAAAATAATTAATACTAGGATCCTCCTGAAATTCCATGTCCTTCTTATTACTGTACCTATCAGAAATTTATCACAAGTTCATTAAAACATGTTTCTATGAATCTTACGCTTCAATTATTTGGAAATTGATTTATTTGATTTTATTCAATATAGACGCCCAAACAAATGTGGCATATGTTCATTTAATAAATGAAGCCTGATTATGTGTAAATTGTAGTTCATTTGTCTATAATCTCTATTGACCCAAATCGACACTTTGCGAATATCTTTCGCGAAATTATTATACAGCATTTTAACTTTTCTTCAAACGTAATAAAGGCCACAATTGTCTGCTTGTAACTACGCATCATGTAGTTTTGCTAAGTCGTAGACTTCGTTATCAAATAATCTAAAATTGTGAACTGACTTTCATACTTTTTCGTATTGAAGATCGACTAAGTATCGTTATATACCATAATTTGATATTCAAAGTCGATATTCTGGTGTCGGTATACCAGAAAATCTAATTAATTAATATTCTAAACTCTATAGAAAATTCGTTCGCCCAACGCCTGAAATGGCTCAAGGCGTGCGGCGCGTCGCTCAAGTCTGTTACGGTGCGCTTTATATTGATCAAAATAGTTATCAAAACCCTCTTAGAATCCATATTGAACCCCTAGGGGTTGATATCTATCATTAAAGTTAATACTACGGTATGAAAATAGTGGAAATTGGCGGGGGAGACGCGAGGCGCGGGGGCCGGCGCGCTCGCCATGTATGGCGCGCGGCGTCTGCGCGCGTGCACTATATAAGATTCCGGCCCCGCTGATCGCCGCACTCGCAGTCTCGCTGCCGTAGAGTCAACATCCACCGCGTCCCAAACCACACACACACGCCAAAATGTGCGACGACGATGTTGCTGCGCTTGTAGTCGACAATGGCTCCGGCATGTGCAAAGCCGGTTTCGCCGGCGACGACGCGCCCCGCGCTGTCTTCCCATCCATCGTGGGTCGCCCCCGTCACCAGGGTGTGATGGTCGGTATGGGCCAGAAAGACTCCTATGTAGGCGATGAGGCCCAGAGCAAGAGAGGTATCCTCACCCTGAAGTACCCCATCGAGCACGGTATCATCACCAACTGGGACGACATGGAGAAGATCTGGCACCACACCTTCTACAACGAGCTGCGCGTCGCCCCTGAGGAGCACCCAGTCCTCCTGACTGAGGCCCCCCTGAACCCTAAGGCCAACAGGGAGAAGATGACCCAGATCATGTTTGAGACCTTCAACTCCCCGGCCATGTACGTCGCCATCCAGGCCGTGCTGTCCCTGTACGCCTCCGGTCGTACCACCGGTATCGTACTTGACTCCGGTGATGGTGTCTCCCACACCGTCCCCATCTACGAAGGTTACGCTCTGCCCCACGCCATCCTCCGTCTGGACTTGGCCGGCCGCGACTTGACCGACTACCTCATGAAGATCCTCACCGAGAGGGGCTACTCGTTCACCACCACCGCTGAGAGGGAAATCGTCCGTGACATCAAGGAGAAGCTGTGCTATGTCGCTCTGGACTTCGAGCAGGAGATGGCCACCGCTGCCGCCTCCACCTCCCTCGAGAAGTCCTACGAACTTCCCGACGGTCAGGTCATCACCATCGGTAACGAGAGGTTCCGTTGCCCTGAAGCCCTCTTCCAGCCTTCCTTCTTGGGTATGGAATCGTGCGGCATCCACGAGACCGTGTACAACTCCATCATGAAGTGCGACGTTGACATCCGTAAGGACCTGTACGCCAACACTGTCATGTCCGGTGGTACCACCATGTACCCCGGTATCGCCGACAGGATGCAGAAGGAAATCACCGCCCTCGCTCCCTCCACCATCAAGATCAAGATCATCGCTCCCCCCGAAAGGAAGTACTCCGTATGGATCGGTGGATCCATCCTGGCTTCCCTCTCCACCTTCCAGCAGATGTGGATCTCCAAGGAGGAGTACGACGAGTCCGGCCCTGGCATCGTCCACCGCAAGTGCTTCTAAGCGCATCGACACTTTGTGCCGCTGCTGCGTGAGCGCTGTAGTGCAGTGTGTTGTGGTGCTCTCGCTTACAGCGGGAGTGCAAGCATTTGTACGAGTACGTTTACGTTGTACGTAGTGATACCTGACAGAACTGAACATCTAATGTAACGCCATCTATTGTAATGTAATTTATTGTAAAATTTATATAAATTTAATTTTCTTTTTTTTATTTTTATTATATACACGGGATCGTTATGGATCTCACGCCAAATGTAATTAATAAATAAACGGTTAATTTATTTATTTTAATTACATTATTTCTTTTTATACAACCGTTGACTTTGGTTTTTTGTTTGATATCCGCACCCAGCATCCCCCACTGCGGTGTAGTGTTACATACATAGCTAGCTACTATACATGTATAGTATTGAAGTCAGTAGAGCGCACCTGTTGCGATGTGGGTCACACTCATTGCCAACATTCCTTGATCAATCGCCGCCTTCAGCTGCGAGTTTTTCGAATTCTCATTGGATAGTGACAACATGCTAAGCTAAATCACAAGCGAGCGCTTCCCCTAGAGCTCGGCCGAACAAATTTAGAACGGGAGGTTGCCCCACACGCGTCAAAATTAGCCACCGCGTGCACTACCATAAATAGTAAAGACAACTCCCGCGGCCAAAAGCATTTTCTAATTTTACCGTGTAATCGTGGGGCGGTGGTGGGAAGCCTGCCATCCGAGCTTGCACCTTAACATGGTGGTGCGAAGCTAAAGTTTCGCTTACAGCTCTCGTTTCCGTAAATATCTTGAGAGGACCGCTGGAGTAAAAGAAGCCATGGGTTCGGCAGGTCTATTAATACCGCGGACTCCCGGAGCGCTAGTTTACATCTGTAGTCGAATATTAGGCGCAATACGTCGATATGACGTTAGGAAGCTTGTTTACAATGTGATTACGAACGGATAATAATAGATCTCTCGAGTGGTGGCCGAAATTATTGCATTAATGCCAGGAATCCAGTTAGTTAGACGATAGCAGTTTCAAATTTTTCATCGTTGTGAACTATTCCAATGTTTCTGAGCTTTTTGTGCGAACACCTATTTTGTTTTCATTTGTTAGTAGTTCATTGAAGTATAGCTTTTAAATTGATTGCATTCCTCTCATTAGCAGTTTTATCAAACGCTTGATCAACATTTGTTTTTGTTTCGTCTTTCTAATTTGGGATGCCAAATCATAGGGCATAATCGTGTTTAATGTGTGCATGGTTGTCAACACCGGAGATATTATTCATAGACCAGTTTTACTCATGTGTAGTCATGTGGTCAGTCATCTCGTAATTCAATACATCGCAGCATATTTTCATCTTTATTATTCAAACGTAGTATTAGTTCATTCATTGATACATTGTTGTCTTCCGGCTTATACAATTTGTTGTTGATTGCATTTCTACATAAGAATTGATCTGCATCTATTGACTCACACTAAACTACTTCAACATTATCAAAGTCACCAACGTTTCAAATATTTTTAAGCGCAGTGTTGACTGTTTTAATTTTAGATACAAATTGTTGAACTGCGTAGAGATGATCTGGTTATTCTGTTTTCTTTAGTAGAGAGAATCATCGTCCTCGCTCTGAGGAAATAGGTGTCTTTATACTGTGTGGGCATAAAAAATCATCTACGCATAATACTGTTACAGATTGTGTTCTATTCTGAGATCCCTGCCGATGTGACTTCGGATATTCGCGTTAACTGATATCTAGTAAGCGGCCCGTTATTTTTTTTCGGTCAATGCGTCCACATATATATTTTATGACGAGCATTGACAGAGTATAGGACGAACTTTCGACGAAGAAATCTTGACGTAGTACGTGATTAATTAAGAATTATTCACGTTGTTTTCAGAAATTATACAGTTAGTGAAGACCGTCACTTCACTTCATTCGGTAATTTATTGTAGACCCATCACAATCTGACAGCTACTTTACTACTATTACGACGGCCACGTAATTGTTTATGTTATTCCTAGGAATAATGAATGTAGTCATATATAGTAGCTTCAAACTCGTTCAACAGTAGGAACACCACTTGACAAATTGTTACCTTGTTTTGAATTATCTTCGAAAAGGTCTTGACCGCTCACCAATCTTATTAGTTTTTTTTTAGTTTTCTATTGTTTAATGTGTATTGTTTGTTGTTTCGATCACATATTATGTTTCTCATACGTCTGTTTCTTCATTCATTCGTTCGAATACCTACTGATGTATTATTTTCAGTAATCATGATTCATCGATCATGACCATAAACGTCTTCCTGCCACGTGAGTCATTTATCTTTCATCGAGCATTCTTATTCGCATTGCTGAATGTCATTAGGTACCTATTTCATTTTGATCTATCTAATAGTCTCGGGTCACAGTGTTGTTATCGAAATCCTCCAAACTGGCTTGACCGATTTAGACGTCATTTTGCGTATATTTGTGGAGTCTGAAAATAGCTTGTGGATTGTTTTTTTTTAATTTTTAGGTGACTTTTTCTGTGTTCATGATTTGGTCTATCTAACCTGCCTTGTGAGATATGCTTCATTTCTTTTTATAACTACTGATAAAACGGTGACCTTAGTGTCTCAAGTAACTTCTTTATTAGCATTATAAACGTGAAGTTCATCCAGAACCAGAATAGACGTCGGCTGATCAGGCATATTTTGGTTCTATGTGGTATCGTTTTTCTCAATACTAGCAGCATGGTCTAAAAATAGCGCACTTATCCTCTCGTACGCAGCGTACTTTTTCCGTCGTGTATTACGTTTCTATTATTACTTTGATAACTTTTGAAAATACATTCAGTATTTTCAAAGGTTCCCCGGTCGAGCCGGCCCATTCATGCTGAAATCAGCAAGGCTCTATCAGGCAATCCGTCTGATCGTTTGCCGCCTATTACCATAAAAAAAAGAAGTGATTGCCCAAAATGCCTGAGAATTTTGGGCAGAAAGGGTTAAATTGGGCGTCCTCCAGTTAGGTATAAGGTCTAGTGTCATATGGGATTTTGAACTTACTAGATATACCCAGACCCTAGAGAACAATCTGTGGATTACACTAAGTGTTCTCTTGTGTGGGGATCGCTTTGAAACGGCGATATGACCGCTTAAACCACTAAGCCATACGCGCAGTCGTTTTTACTTCACTTCATGTTGTAAAACTAGTAAACTAGTAGGTAAAACTAGTCTTTAAAACAATACTTTAATAGAATACTTTAATATTTAATATTCACCCTTCTCACGTACCACTCGCCGACGCAGTAGAGTTCACCCGTACTACCTGGAAGCGTCCTCATCTAGTACGGTGCGCTTCCAGCGATCTTTCTACGATGTACGTGTAGGCTCTGGAATGAACTACCTGCTGCGGTGTTTCCCGAGCACTATGACTTGTCCTTCTTCAAACGAGGTTTAAAGAGAGCATTACTTTCACGGTAGGCAGCGGCTTTGCTGTGTATACCCTAACATTAGCAAAGTCCATGAGCAGCGGTTACCGTTTACCATCAGATGGGCCGTTCCCTCGTCTGCCTCTAACAGCAATAAAAAAAAAACGGCTAAAACAGCCATTGATTAACACCCATGATTCCGATTTAGCTCTAAAACCGTTCCGTTCTATATACAGTCAGGTGCAGCTGTATTCGTGTCATCGCAACGTTCTTTTAATACCTTCATGATTCAATATCATTATCACAAAACAATGACATCAGTGTTGGCATGCATTCTTACTTCTATAAAAGTATGACCGTACTAAAATAGTGTGCAACTGTTTCAACACCCATCACCATTAGTATTATGGCCTACTCACTATTTGTCTTTGCAGGTATTTGTATAGATATTTGGATCTTGTTAAAAGAAATTCGAAGACTTTATCGATTTTGGCTCGGGTTGAAGCGTGTTAAGTGCTTGGGATGGTGTCAATATTATTTGAATTCTGTAGTTCTTTAACCGTGATAAATATTATGTGTTTTTTGTTTATACTTAACTAAGTATTTTTCATATTGTTTCCAATGCAATTCTAAAAGTAAAAGGTTGCTATAAAATTCGTAAGATAACTCTCAAGCTTATAAAAACCACGAGTTGCTAGCAGATTCCCAGGGGTACAACATCATCATCCTAGCGTTATGGACCTCTGCGTTATGCCTTTGACCTCGGGCTCGGCTTACTAGTCTAACAAGATAATAATGACAGATTTTAGTTTTTCCATAGAGCGACTGTCGTTTGACTAATGCAACCCAATGGTGTAGTGATAGTCAATGACTTAGATATGGAGTATAACATGTATCATCATCAGCTTTTAATAGTCCACTGCTGGACTAGGCCTCTCCTTTGAAAGGAGGAATTGGCCTACTATACCACGCTGGCCAAACGGGTTGGTTTAGGGTTTGTATCAAGTCTTCCTTCTCTTACAGTGCTGTCCTCTGTATAATATGCTCTGTCTGTCGGCTCTTACGACACCCATGGGATGATTTGGGATGGTGACATTCCGTATTCTTAATCCGTCACCACACGGAAAATAACATGTATGCAGCTACATTAAAATATAAACATTCAACGCCTAATTTACGCGCTTAAATGTGAAATTTTGACGAACGCTAATTTATGTGTTACGCTGATTCGAACCGCGAAGTAGGAACTTATAAATACTTCTTCCTCCAACAGAGAGATACATTTCATACAATCTTTTAAGCCCTAGTTCACTCACTTCAGAGTTTCAATTACGTGTGAAAATTTAGGTTTAAATTTGTTATCAAAACCGTATGCATTAATTTTAACAAATAGCAGGCAGTCATCCGGGGCAAATAATTACAGACCGGAAAATAACATTGTTAGTAGAGCGATGTAAAAAACTTGGCGCTTTTCCTATTATTGAAATTACCTACTGGAATAGTCATACGATACCTAATTTTATTGTATTTAAGATCGTCACTCATCCATCACTTCAAGAAAGTAGAGTCAATACCATATTAGGGAACACTGGAACCAAATAAAGACAATTCAAAGCAGTATAGCAATTTAAACGAAAAGTATGTTGAAATACATACATACATATATAGTCTCACGCCTATAAACCCGAAGAGGTAAGCAGAGGTGTATTTCTACACCCACTTTTCGCCAGATATACTTTAGTCCCACGTAATAGGGGGCGAGCCTATTGCCGTAACGGGCACATTTCCAGACTCCATGCTGCTACTGAGAATTTCGTGACAGAAAAACCCAATAACACTGCCCGACCCAGGAATCGAACCCGGGACCTCCCTCCCGATCCCACGCGCACATTTATGCCGCGAGACCAACGAGGCAGTCGTATGTTGAAATGGATGCTCGTAATAATTATAAACTTTACTTTCGTTCTGAAACCATTACTGAATAGCTTAATGAAAAACAAAATATGACATTTACCTCATCCAGAAAAGTAATAGCGCTTACACAGTCATATTATCAGTATGTTCTTAAATAAACTGATAATACTGCAGAATACACTGTTATCCTGCAGACTTCTCCTAATTTACTAACATTATGTTGTTTTTTATCAATAAAGAGTTCTTCAGCGGCGAAATCATTTTTTAAATATATATATATATATATATATATATATATATATATATATATGATAATAGCTATTTCTTTTCTTTCTTTCTTTCTTTTTTAAAAGACAACTACCGCACTAGGACTAAATCCTGTGTCGCGGGGGACTTTACAAGCATACAACCAACGGACACCATGAACACCCAGACTCGAAACAACAATCTATGGATCACACAAAGTGTTGTCTCGTGTGGAGATCGAACCCACAACACTCGGTGCAGTGTCAAGCGGCGAGGCGACCGCTTAAACCACTACGCCAACCGTGCAGCAGCTTAGTATATCTTTTATATTATTTGTATTCTCAGTAGAAATTATGTTCTGTTCCTATAGTGTCGTTTCGTACTTAGCAAAGATTCGTACAACGTACGCCAAGAATACCCAGATTGGAAACTACAATTTATGGATCAGACAGTGTTGAAAGCAGACCTACGGATCTCTACAGAGTGGCAGTAGCCAGGCGACCACTAAAGCCACCATGACCTAATATGTGCCCCCTCTTTTAAACATAATAGAAGAAGCCTACGTCACAAATTGAACAAATTTCAAAAGCCATATTGTTTCATTCTTAGCTTGTCGTACGGAAATACAAAAATAAAACCAATATAGACATACTCATGCGTCTATCCATCCCACTTTTAACACCTCCCATGAAGAAATAATTGCTATTTTGGTTGTAGCAAGCACAATGTGACATACTGCTGCTTATGTCCTTGGTCCTAAGAGACTTAAAGGTAATTTTAAATGTAAATCATGTCGATCATTCTTCAATACCCCTACTCTACCTTCATTCACCAAGTCAATTAGAACAAAATATAAAAAATAACTGCTACTATTCAGTCACAGAATAACTACAAAATAAATAAGACAATAACAGTGATATTAGACATTATTTTACGATTAATTTAATTGTATGTATGCGCATAAAAAACATATAATTATAATAGGAAAGTTTCCTGGAAGTGAAATAAATTATACAAGTATTTTTATCCAGTGAAACATGTCAAAATAATAGTAGTTTCATTCATCAATTAATGTTAAAACTTTATTTAACATTTTTATCGTCAATTTATTAATAATAAGTATTATACTTGACAGCAAAACACTATGACGTCACTACGTCATATTTCATACAAAACCCTTGGCAAAAGTCGTTTTTGACATTTCATTAAAAGTGCTTGATTTGACTAGTTGGCAACAACCCTATTGTATAATTCTAAATAAGTATAGTTTAAATATACATAAGTAGGTAGTTATACTTAAGTATTATTAGCAATTACAGTAAGTGGATTTCGATGTTTTAAATTTTGTTTTATATAATACTAGCTGACCCAGCGAACTCCGTATCGCTTTTTTAAGAATTTTTATTTAATTCCCATTTTTCGAAGCCCCTTTTCCAAAGTTACCATTGACTTAGCGCTTAATCACTTATCATTTCAGAGTAGGTATATTAATGATGAACAAACAAAAAAAGATTTTAATATAAGATTGAATTCCCCATTCCTTAAAATATCGGAGACGATACCCATATCGACTTTAAAAAATAGTCCCGTCCACCATCTATGATTTCCTATCCGCCATCTTTGATCACGAAATAGATGTTGTATTTGGATTCACCATCCCTTAAATCATCAGAGACGATACCCATATTGATTTTTAAAATTTTTTCCTTCCGCCATCTTTGATTTCCCATCTGCCATCTTGAATCACGAAACAGATATTGTATTTGGATTCCCCATCCCTTTAAACATCGGAGACGATATCCATATCGATTTAAAAAAAAAATCCCGTCCGCCATCTTTGAGCACAAAATAGGTGGTGTTTTTGAATTCCCCATTCCTTAACAAAAAACGCTGCATACGTGCCATGTTTGGACTGAAAGTCACTGATAGCTGCCGCCCATTTTTTATTAATTACAAAATTTTGACATTTCCTTGCTTGTATATTATGGAAGTATGTATTTTTGTTAAAACTAATCCTCAATTGTTCCCACGTCTTTCGGATATTGTCCAACGGAACAGGAGAGATAGTCAAAGGCTATGTATGCACAGTGCCAAAACTGCTCTTATGAGCAAAAGCATTTTCTGCATGGCACCTAAAATTTTCAACAAGCTGCCAAACGAGTATAAATCATTAAATATAAATATGTTTAAACACAAACTTAAAGAAATGCTATCCCAAAAGGCTTTTTATAATGTGCACGATTTTCTAAATGATAAAGTGAAATTATGTAGTTAGATTAATTTAATCCACTTATAATTATTAATATATTATGCATTTTTTTACTATATTTACAATGACATATATATATATTTTTTATTTTATTGAATTGACATACTATTTTATTGTTATTATGACTGTTTTAATTGTTTTATCATTATTAATGTATTTAAATTCAAGCCTGTTATATTTGTATGCCATCTATGGCAAAACATGTTTATAAGTACCTAATTCTTAAATGAACATCTTTTGTAAAACACATGTTTTGAACAAATAAATAAATCTTTAATCTTTAATCTCTCTCTTTAATCTTTCATCTTAAAATATCGGAGACGATACCCATATCGACTTTTCAAAAAATCCCGTCCGCCATCTTTGATTTCCTTTCAGCCATCTTTGATCACAAAATAGATGTTGTATTTGGATTCTCCATCCCTTAAATCATCAGAGACGATACCCATATTGATTTTTAAATTTTTTCCATCCGCCATCTTTGATTTCCCATCCGCCATCTTGAATCACGAAATAGATGTTGTATTTGGATTCCCCATCCCTTCAAACATCGGAGACGATACCCATATAAAAAAAAAACAAATCCCATCCGCCATCTTTGATCACGAAATAGATGGTGTTTTTGAATTCCCCATTCCTTAAAATATCGGAGACTATACCCATATCAACTTTAAAAAAATCCCGTCTGCCATCTTTGATTTCCTATCCGCCATCTTTGATCACGAAATAGATGTTGTATTTAGATTCACCATCCCTTAAAACATCGGAGACGATAACCATATTGATTTTTTTAAACTTTCTCATCCGCCATCTTTGATTTCTCATCCGCCATCTTTGATCACGAAATAGATGTTGTATTTGGATTCCCCATCCCTTCAAACATCGGAGACGATACCCATATAAATTTAAAAAAACAAATCCCATCCGCCATCTTTGATCACGAAATAGATGGTGTTTTTGAATTCCCCATTCCTTAAAATATCGGAGACTATACCCATATCGACTTTAAAAAATCCCGTCTGCCATCTTTGATTTCCTATCCGCCATCTTTGATCACGAAATAGATGTTGTATTTAGATTCGCCATCCCTTAAAACATCGGAGACGATAACCATATTGATTTTTTAAAACTTTCTCATCCGCCATCTTCGATTTCTCATCCGCCATCTTTGATCACGAAATAGATGTCGGATTTGGATTCCCCATCCCTTTAAATATCGGCGACGATACACATATCGACTATAAAAAAACCCGTCCGCCATCTTTGATTTCCTATCCGCCATCTTTGATCACGCAATAGATGTTGTATTTGGATTCACCATCCGAGACGATACCCATATTTATTTTGAAATTTTCAAATCCGCCATTTTTGATTTCCCATCCGCCATGTTTAATCACGAAATAGATGTTGTATTTGGATTCCCCATCCCTTTAAACATCGGAGACGATACCAATATTGATTTTTTTAAATTTTCCCATCTGCCATCTGTGATTGCCCATCCGCCATCTTTGATCCCGAAATAGATGTTGTATTTCGATTCTCCACCCCTTAAAATATCGAAGGCGATACCCATATTGATATTTAAAATTTTCTCATCCGCCATCTTTGATTTCCCGTCCGCCATCTTGGATCACTAAATAAATTTCATATTATTAATCAGCGTCTCGAAAATCTCGAAAACGATACCCATATAGATTGCAACCTATTCGTTTAGCCTTTTTTTGCCTTTGACCCAACCCCTCCCTCTTCTCGTTTGACAATTTTATTATTTTGTCTGGCCCCTAAAAGTTGTGGCGTAATTTTATATAGCCTATAGCCTTTCGGAATAATTGGGCTATCATAGGCAATAACAATTTTTAAAATCCGACTGCTAGTTCCTTAGATTAGCCGACATTATGTTTTAGCCTTTTTAGCCTTTTGCCCGGCACCAAAGGGTCGAAGCGTTATGATTTATAGCCTATAGCCTTCCAGAATAACTGAGCTATCGTATACAAAAAGATTTTTTCAGATCCGACCGGTAGTTCCTGAGATTAGCGCGTTCAAACAAACAAACAAACAAACAAACAAACTCTTCCGCTTTATTATATTAGTATAGATTATTGCAATGCTTATAAAAGGCACTAAGTTTTAAGCACTTTAATTTTAACTGAATACCTATGTTTGTACACTTGGTTCGCAATAAGCTCGTTGACTTTGACTTTGACAATCAGTGGATGAATTTAGCTGTCTTATTGATACCGTTCAATTAAACTTGGGACGGTGCCAGTCGTTACCTGTGAGTGTTCAATGAAATTGCTGCGTCGATCTAGTGACTTCAGCTTTTGTTTATGTCCTTTTTGAATGCTAGTGGAGTCACAGCGTCGATAAGAGAATATGCCTAGACAAGACGTTCTTCTAGCAGAATATTGCTGTCCAGCTTAGTTGAGTCATCTTTGGCGCAGTTAGAATAGAGTTACCAGAGAACCATTGACATATTCTTATGAAATAAAACATAAACTTAGGCAAACGGCTTAACGTTGCCAATTTATTACGAATGGCAAGTCAGGTTATGGTACATATGCGCTACGGTCGCTCTTACTTCGTCTTGGTGAACGTGGTTGTTGTAAAAAAAGAATAAAGAAAGGTTAGTTATTTTTTTTTGAGAAAACTCCCTAACTAGTAATACATCATGTGTCATGGGGGACTTTACAAAAGAACGACGCCTTCAATGGTATGGACATGTAATCCGCCGTCTCGAAGACCACATGGTACGAGCCCTCAATCTACCGACAATGACTCGTCACCGCGGAAGACCTCCTGCCACCTGGCTTTCATCAGTCCAAAAAGACACGAAAGTTGATGCTACGACCGCTCAAGATAGAGCAAAATGGAGAAGACAGACAAGGAGAACCGACCCCAGATAATGGGATAAGGCGAAGTAAAGTAGAAGAAGAAGAAGAAGAAAGGGGGACTTGACGAACATACAAGTATCGGGCACAGAGTACACAAATCAGACTTGTATAGGCAGTTGAGACAAAAATATAATTATTAAAAAAGAACAATAAATCATTAGGATAATTCAAGTCATATAATAATTCTCAAACTCTAAATCGATAGCAACCATGCACATAAAATAGCAATATTCTTACCCAAAAAAGATTCAACACCATCTACACTAATGCCATTTAAATGCTCAAAGAAGAGCAACAAAATCAAACATTAATAAAAATGCTATTCGTTGATACATTACAAAGACTTGTCACACGTCAATGGACACATTGCTCACCCTAGCAAAGTGCTTTGATTATTCTATCTACAATCTTATTACTACCATCAATACAAGGGAAAATACACCTTATATTAACACAATAACATTCTTTACATGTGCAGGTTTTCTTGATAGAAATAAAGGATCGTCAACGAGTCGACACCTAATTACTTTTCGTTGGTTATTCGAGTGATTTAGTTAATCTAAGCGTAATAAGGCATTTGGATGTTAGAATGTGTTGAAAAGATGTATTAAAGGAGGTTCAAAGTAAAAGAAAATGGAGTAGATATTTGAAGACTGCACAGACAACGTTCAGTATAGTAAATTGGTCTTGTAATAAATTGAGCGTTTGAGGCTTACGAAACAATTTATTTTAAAAAGCTTCGCGGTGGCCAAAGTCTCATTTAATTTAATTAATACAATTACCTCTACGTGGACTATTTGACTACATAATTTAACTTGTATACTGTAGTCCACAAACTATACCCTTGACGTATCAAGGGTGTGTAAAAATACTTACTGACAGTCTTAAAGACATACAAATTATCGATAAATGACACCCAAATACAGAACAAATGATCACGTTCACACGATCATCAAAGTGAAGGTTTGCTCTCGATGGGAATCGTTTAACACTTCATCATCTGCAACTTAACAGTCAGAATCACTGTGTCACTCAATCACGAAATGAACAGACAAGATATTCGTTCCCGGTTTGACACTGTATTCCTAAAATATGGTTATTACTTATTTGACCACCATAGTCTGACTCTGCTAGACTCCGTCTAGTTTGTAATCTGATGATCGTGGGTTAGGTGTCCCAATAGCACCATATATAGTGATATGCCAGATTCATTCGAAACTTTCCGAGGCGCTAAATGGTCTAACCAGATTTTCTACAGAGCGACTGTGTTCCAAGATATTATAAGAAATGACTATTAAATAATCCTCAATTTGAGCGTTAAATATATTGCTTTACTTATTTTTTTGCTCGTTTCAAGTTGAATGAATTAAACATGTTATAATAGAGTAGTTATTAAATAACAGAAATATTTAAATACAATTGAATTAAAACGAACTAATTAAACAATATTTAATTAAAATAATAAGCCGTCAATATCACGGAAAATGCTTTACCCAACATCTTATTTACGAAGAAACGCCTAACTAAAGGCATCAGCAAGACTGGTTAGAAACAAAACCACCTAACAAATATCAAAGTTGGTAATATCTCAGTTTATTAGAGTATATTAGAGAAGTAATCGGATTTCAAGTGAAGAGTGCTGTACGAACTCATTGAATGAAACAGCTTCTCGACATTTAATATTCGCTAGGAGATGACTCGCTTACATAGTGCGAGAGGTGCACGACGTTTTCTCGTTATGAAATGAAATTGCTTTTACGGAGTTATTTATTTGTTGCATGAAAGCTTTTAGATAGCAAACGTAATATTACTTTTAATAAAGGTTTAGCAAAACAGTACTAAGATCAGTCGGATAGTATCTTCTAAACTAAAAAAATATATATATTTCAAGTTTTCGGCGCAAATTAAAGGGGATTCCTTTCAGACATGACCGACGTAGTGGTTTAAGAGGGTTCGATCTCCACACGAAGCAACATTTTGTGTGATCCACATATATGTGTTGTTTCGAGTCTGCGTACTACATGTCCTAGTTAGAGATGTCTTTAAAAAAATCTGCAGACTCATCAGCACGAGGGCCACGGTAGACAATTAAAGTAATCAGCAAATTAGCTAAAATGTTGATGATACATATTAGGAAGATAACATAAAAACTCGGATCAGATGTTAGTGAGGATTGACATGTATAAAACAGAACAAAATCGAAAAATCATAGATACCTATTGCCAATTTTCTTCAAAGCATCCATTTACAAGCATGAGATATTTTGTACTGGCAGTATAACCAAATAAATAATGCGAAATTAAATAATAGCACTAATAGCACTTGCTATTCAAGCACATCTTTTTAACGAGAATTTTAATATCTTGCGCCATTTAAAGGAAGTATTTTATAGGAGATCAAGGTAGATATTTCTTTCACGCGTTGGCATGCGAGATTCCAAGATTAAAGAGATGTAACCACCATAACCACGTTTGATATTTTTTGGTTGACTACTCAAAATAGAGCACAGAAATATTTTAATAATCGTAAAAAAGAGCGATGATAAAAAATGTAAAGCAGAGCTGCAGTGGAAACATGTTGAGTGTACCAAAACGTGATAGCTGAAAAATACTACTAATAGGCTACAAAATTTTTGGGTTGAAAGATAGCTCTTGAAGATAATATGGAGTATTCTCAGACATGCTCCTTTATTCACCACTTATATGCTTCATCGTTTCAGAAGTCGATATTAAAAAAAATAATATGCATTTAGGTTTAAAAAGTTTTCGGTTCGGTGGGTTCCAAGAACCGTGTGATTGGCAGCAATGCTGCTTTTTCATAATCACTACTTCTTATTTATATAAGAACTATTTTGATATAGATATATTACCTGAAACGTCTACAGAAATCGTCTATTACAGTATTCAGCTCTCCGACTACATTCAACCACGGGTATTTGCGCGGCGCGATATTAGACAAGTTGCCGCGGCCGCTTCATTTAGACCTAACGACACTAAACTATATTAATAATCATTATTAACCTGCCTCACGTCCGGGGTTCAAACGGGAGGGGACACATACCGGGGGAAGGAGGAGGGAACAAGAGGATTCAATCCATTGTTGGAATCTATCCGTCAAAGGATAGACGAATTTAATTGTCGCGCTGTCAATAAGGTCTATTATCCCGTAACAGTTTTGTTGCTCTTTCGTGCTAACTGAACTGTTAGAGAGCGTCGGGTTTTTATTAATTTCTCACTTAATAACCTTTTAGATGATATTCGATGTCGCTGTGAAGTTTTTCATGCCAGCGCGATAGATCGAGCGCTTTGATGGTGTTCCATTGATGCCTTTTTGTTAATGTTTTATATTGATTTGACTTTGACGATTTTATATTTAGATTCTGACAATTGGAATATTGGTTTTGAGTGGCGTGAGGTAAAGTGGCGGCCGCGGGTCGAATGCCAGGTTAAGCGCGTCTGTCACCGTTTGGCTTATAGATGGGCGACGAGTCATGGCCCTTCTTACGGAGAGCACCTAAAGACGTCGTAGCTCGGTTATCATGAAGAATTTTCGCAGTTATTACGGTAAATGCCTCCGTGGTCCAGTGGATAGCGTATACGACTACTGATCGGATGTCCCGGGTACGATTCCTGGGAGATACAGGAGTGAGACTGCGGAGGCCAGACAATAGCTGCACTTCTTTTTATTAAATTACCCAGGTTTCAATGCCAAACATTTTCCGGGCTAAATGCCGTTAGGATAACTCTTCGGTGATGGTGATGGTGAGTTGTAATTTTGGAAATGACAACATTTTCATAATTAAATTATGTTATCATCAAATTAGACAAGATAGATAAATACAAGAACAAGATAGCTAAGAAGAAAAACAAATTTAATATAGTGTTTGCTCATATTAAGGCTCTCTTACCTTCTACAAAGTAAATCACAGTTTCTACTTCTAGTAATGTTATTGAATTCCATTGTAAGCAAATACAGTCCATACTGACTCTCTATAACCAGTGTCAAAGATTTTCATGACAACCGGGACCGACAATAAAATTCAATACGCACATAACTCCGAAAGGTTATTGGTGCGCGCCGTGTGGGTACGAACCTGATACCCTCTGCACGGCAGTCTGTTGGTGTCTCCAATAGGCTATCGCTGCAACATCAAGGTTTCCTATTACCCATACCTACGCTATATATTACAGTGCATACAACAACATACAACTTTTGTCATTTATAATAGTACAATGGTACAATGGCGAAATAATTAAAAAAAGATTAATATTCATAAAAGTTCTCGACAATAATCGTCAGGCCGCGGTTTACAACAGATCGATCTCTCATGTTTTTACAAGGTGGATTTTAATTTATTCATCATTCATTATGGTATTTGTTAATTGAGTCTGTGTTTCCTAGTGACTACAATCTGGGTGTTTTTAAGGTTTTTCAAACCTTCTTAGCAAGCGTGCTCAATCGTAGATTTATAATGGGACTAATCCCACCCTCATTCCCACTACTGTGTCACCTGTGTAGCCAGGTTCAGCAGCAGTGACCATTGATGACAACGAGTTTTGACACTCGTGAAGTCCCGGGGAAAGTTAAACTGTCTTGGAACCCGCAACGAACTTAATCAGAAGTATATTGGAGGAGTTGGAAAATGAATAATCCACTTCCCTCCTTAACAAAGCGGGAGACAAGCAACGAAGAGATATAGTGATGAGAAAAGATAAGCACCACGGACATGAGCATTAAGGGGGCCTAAATTGTGAACTATGCCTGTTTCCAGTAATATGTATGGCAGAAACGCCTAAACGCACGGAAATTCGTCCTACTTGCCACAGGATTTGCCGTATAGTACACTACTCCAGAAGTTACCTCTAATTCGTTAAGCATGATATTACGTTCAATTTGCCAAAGACTACACTCCCATAGAATGTGATGAGCAGATTGTTCATAATTGTTGCCAGATGTTGAACATTGGCATAACGGTGAATCAACTAGCTTAAATGAATACAACTTGCTCTTGAATCGTAGATTGTATAACTACGTTCAATTCTTAATTATACTTGCTATATAGTGAAGGAAAACATCGTGAGGAAACCTGTATAATATTCTCGAAAGACATGTGAAGTCTGCCAACCCGCACTAGGCCAGCGTAGTGGACTATGGCCTTACCCTTCTCATACTGATAAGAGGCCCGTGCCCAGCAGTTGGACAGTTTATATAGAGACCTAGTGATAATTACCACGTTCCAGACGACGGATGCAGGCGTAAGCCTTTCGCAAGTTGGACCGACGATCTGGTTAAGTTCCCGGGAAGCGATTGGATGCAGGCGGCTTAAGATCGGTCATTCATCGTCCAGCAGTGGACGTCTCTAGGCTGACATGATGATGATGAAATCAACGAACTGAAAAGCACACCACGCTCTTAATAAGTCAGATATAAAATAGTTGTGAGAGCGCTAAAGCGTATGTGAATGAATTATACTTATAATCTAAATATCTATCTCCACGTAGAAAAATTACATCAAATCTTCATACGCAGTTTACAACGAAACCTAAGACCGGTTATTTTCTATTTTCCCTCAAACCTCTAATTTAGTTTCTTTATCTAATGCTTCAATAGTGGCGTACGTCCAAGCATTGGACAAGCGCCAACATTCATGTGAACCGGCACACATACTCGGTGTCAAGAAAATATTGTACCTACCACACCGTTCAATTCTTTAGAAAACTACATAGATTTTCTCACGCATATTTTTCGTATTGCATTGTTTCGTTTCGCTTTAGTATTTCGCCTTGGAATTGTGAAATGTTTGATGTTAAAATTATTTTGGGATTCGGTTCCAGTTTTCGACTGTTTTGATTTGTTTCTATTGCAAAATTTAATGGTGAGTATGTGGAGTAGGGCATAGGCAGTTTAAATAGTTCGAAAGAAGGAGCCACAAGACCTTACAGATTGGGATTGCGTGCAATGGCACGCTGAACTGAAAATAAAAACACAATTTGTTATTGTTGCACTGGGATTAGGAAAGCCACTTAGTTTAGGTATGGGCATTTATAGAAAATTTAACCGTTATCGAGAGAAAATGAGCAATAATTCTAACAATAGTTATGTATTTGCTGGTTTTCTTTTACACTTGTTTTTTCGTTCTAAAATAAAGTGAAAATCGTATTGACAATTATACACGAACGTATTTGTTGCCTAAATTTTGGTATCGGGATTTAATTTGATAGTTGCATTTGTAAATCAAAATACTTCTGCTTGTTAATGCCTTTACGTTCCGCAACTTTATTGATATTGACACTACGTAATATTGACTCTTTTGCTGTAGGTACATATAGAAACAATTGGCATAAGTGACCTCTGTCAGATAGAATATATATACTTAAATACATATTTCTTTGACAGCTTTGGCTGAAGCTAGAACTAGATAAATTGCCAGTTTTGTGAGAACACTAATAAGACATGTGCACTTTGCAAGGAACATGTGTAGCACATGTCGACTTATAAAGTCTATTCACATCTATAGGCAGAGCTTCATACTTAATTGTACTTATGACTGGCTTGTTATTGTAGTGGTTATTGACCTAGGGCAAATCTATGTGTGATCGTTCGTTTCATTTCTGGAGGTAGATAATAATTATACTAACACCTCTAATGAACCTCTGATATTTTTTTTTTTTACATGGTTGTAGAGCCTTGCTGATTTCAGCATGAAAGGGCCGGCTCGACCGGAGAAGTACTACCCTCTCACAGAAAATCGACGTAAAGTAACAGAATCTAAACTGTTGCGTTTCGTTCGGTGAGTGACAGTGCTCATCCCACTCTTTATCCTATCCCTTTTCCCAACCCCAAGGGGCAACAACGCACTTGTGACTCCTGTGGTGTTCCTTGTGTCCATGGGGGCGGTAATTGCTTACCATCAGGCAATCCGTCTGCTCCTTTGCCGCCTTATGCTATAAAAAAAAAATATATATATATATATATTATATAGCTCCAAGACAGTTTAACTTTCCCTGTGACTTCGAAAGTGTTAATCTTGTTGTCGTAAATGGTCAGTGCAGGTGAGCGTGAGTGTAATGGTGACACAGTTGTCGTGGGTAGTTCCATGTTGGTATACACAGGGTATCAAAGGACCCATCACCAAGCCGAAACCTACTCTTTCTGCACATCATGCCAAGTCATACTAAGCAAAAATTATACCTGGGGAAACGATTTCTTTTAAGTAGGCACATTTTATAAGCCCCAAAATAAAGTGCGCGCGTACAATGCTTCAGATATCTATCTATCCATGGGTGCATAGGACATCTATAGAACAAATTGGCGCCAGAAATGCATCGATTTAGATTTTTTATTAAATTTGAATGGTGACTTTGATCCTCAATATTTCCTGAACCAGTAATTGCCCAGGTATGATGCCGAACCTACAAAATACTCGTACAATATGGAATTTTATTTTACGTTTACTTTTTATACCCGTATGTATTTAGTTTGAAGGGCTCGTAACAAAATGGCAGTCGTACGAATCAATCAAAGCACTTTTCGGTTTCGCAAACTGTTGAGCTAAATTAAGTTTTAAAAGATAGCTAGCGCAAAGTATTACGTTTTGACTTACAATTACCTTCAACAAAGCATTTAATGAAGTTGAGCAAACTAAATGACTGCACGGTTGGCGTAGTGGTTTAAGCGGTCGCCTCGCCGCTTGGCACTGCACCGAGTGTTGTGGGTTCGATCCCCACACGAGACAACACTTTGTGTTATTCATAATTTGTTGTTTCGAGTCTGGGTGTTCATTGTGTCCGTTGGTTGTATGTTTGTAAAGTCCCCCGCGACACAGGATTTATTCCTAGTGCGGGAGTTGTCTTTAAAAAAAAAAAAAATCTCTATTAATATAAGTAAAATCATGCCAAATAATGCCTTCATTACCAACTCAACCAAAATCATCCAGCACTTAAGCAACAATTTGCATAACCCCACCAAATTATACATTAAACACATCCCACCATATCTAAAAAGTATCATAAAGAGCTCTTTCAGTCTCAGTTCATATAATGTAATTTGAACATAGCTGTTGGGGGTTGGCGGGACCTAGACGCGGGGGCGGGTGTGCAGAATTTAATATTGGCAGCGCGCGGGTTAAGGCGACGGGCAAATAAAACTCTATGAAACCGCACCCCCCAACTGTTAAGGGTTAGCTTCGTTACTTGATTTAGTTTTGTAATGAAAAAAGCAAGATGATAATATAGGGTAGAGCTGAGTTTTTCGAATTAAACATTAGTTACCAACTTTTGGCCGTCCGTGTGGTGGCGGATAAAAAATACACCACACCCTATCATGAGAGGCTAGCAATAGACTGCAACAGCCTGTATGATGAACTTAAAGGTCAGTTTTTATAGTAGAAACAAGACAACGACTACACAACAACCAAGCGAAGACGAAGTATATTTTAGACTTTGCCAGAATAGAGAGTTTGTATTGCTAAGAAGCAGTAAGATCAACACAGGCAAAGGAAGCTGTCATAAAATTTGTACCTGAAAATGCACACGTCAGTGATTCTGTTGGTCATAAAGATTGGTAGGACAGTAGGAGCTTTTGGTTAGGTTACTTATTAAGGTCCGTGTGGTGACGGATTAAGAATACGGAATGTCACCACCCCATATCATCCCATGGGTGTCGTAAGAGCCGACAGAGGAAGCATATTATGCAGAGAACAGCACTGTAAGAGAAGGAAAACTTGATACAAACCCTATACCAACCCGTTTGGCAGCGTGGTATAGTAGGCCAATTCCTCCTTTCAAAGGAGAGGCCTAGTCCAGCAGTGGACTGTTAATGGCTGATGATATATATTATATACTTATTAAGGTAAAAAGCTTAAAGCACTTGCGATTTTCCTAACACTCTACGAAGTTCTTATATCAATTGACACTTAGATCTCTCACCTCTTTTCTTGGGCGTGCGTCGCACATAATTGGTGACGGGTTCGGACAGACGGCGCAGATAATTGGCACATGTTCTTAAATTAAATTCGCATCAAATTTTCCGGCTCACTGTTAACCAGCTTAAATTACATTTTATAAATTTTAAAATTGAGAGGCAGCTATAGCCCAGTGGAGATACCAACAGACTGTTGGTGCAAGGGTTCAAAACCCATGGTGCCCTATTTCTTGAAGTGTCTAAAATCTTCATGGCAGCAATTGGTCGCAGCTGTAATGAAGATACTTTGAGAATTCTTTGAGAGTCGTTAAGAGCAGTAAGTGTCCTTGAATACACTGGTTTAAGCCGCGGAATATCACTATCCCTCCGGCTTGCGGAGTAAAGACGGCATTAGAAAAGCCAATAAGTAGGTACTATCAGAATCACCAGGTTGCAAGGTAAAAGTCTTGGGGGCAACCGGGATAACGCTAGTAACTTGATAATTATAGTAGGTATGTATTTCTCTTTTCATTAATCCAAAGGTGTGTTCGCCTTAATAGTGTGTCTGCGGATATTTTTACAAACGTTATTACTGTGCGGCGTACGCTTTAGCTTTCTTTATTAAATTGTCGTTAGGGGTCGCCGCATTAGCTCGGCTTTCGGCTGTCGTTCGCCATTCGGCGTTCGGCACTCGGCAAACGCCCGCGGTCATGCTCGCCGACGAACCGAGTATGACAATATTGTGAGGATGTTATACGAATATAAATTGTTACATTTATTGTGTTTGAGGATTTACTTTCCGGGATTGAATGATTAGTTTGTTTTGTCGTATTTTATTAAGGTTTATTATGGTACTTGTGAGGAATAAATAAGAGCTTGGTCGTAATCCCCACAAGTATTAATAACTAATATGGTTATAGATATTATCTATCTACAGTTAAATATTGCGATAATCTTAAAGACAATTGGCTGTTCAGAAAGTAAGGAGAAAATAAATGTATTTTTGTTTTGATGGTCATAATAATATGCGCTACCTATCTGAAATAAAAACTTTAGATTTTAATTTGACGTCTGTCTCTGAGTCTGATTTTCTTTTACTGTTTTAATAAGGACAACTCTTACTCTCACATCGTTTATTTGTGTACCTTATGAATTGAATTGTAAATTATCGCTTGTCCCGTGCCTCGGAGAGCACGTTAAGCCGTCGGTCCCGGTTGTCATGAAGATCTTTGACAGTCGTTACAGGGCGTCAGTACCTTCTAAAATAAACTGACACTAGTCTAAACTATGGGATATCGCTATCCCTTCGGGTTGCGGAGGTCAGACAGGCAGTCGCTCCGTGGAAAAGCTAATATTCAGCCAAATCCGGTTAGACTAGTAAGCGGACCCCAGATTAGATACTGGGATAACGCTAAGAGGATGATGATGAATAGAATTATAACCGGACACAAAGAATACCTATAATAATTTTCCGTGAGGTTGACGGCATAGAATACAAGTGTCACCACCCCCTTTAATTTCAAAGGAATTTTGTGATCGCATATTGTGCCTGAGACCTGTCACCATTTCATCCATCCTGCATTGATTCGTTGCCTAACATACCGATCAATTTCACCGTCGTCTTGCAGTAGTGAACCTAGGTAGTGAAAGTTGAGCATACTAGTAGGGGTATACCGTCGAGAGAGAGAGAAAAGGTCCGGTATAGGACTTTATGACGCGTATTATAAAATAAATAGTTATCTGTATATATAAAATCCTTGCGTTACTGACTGAATGACAGACAAGCTACAGCCGAAACTATTGAGAGTAAGAAGCTGAAATTTGGCATGTATGTTCCTTGGGGACCGTAGGGGTGCTCTAAGAAGGGATTTCCCAAAATGCCCACGGGATCGGCCAAAACGGGTAAATTAAAAAAATGCAGGCGTAGCTGCTGGCGACCTCTAGTTATTAGATAATAAAGTTATTATAAATTTAACTTTAAGAAAATACCCGTCCATTTTGAAAGGTTTGCTTGAGAACATAGGTCCTACATGCACAAGCCTGTAGAGACCTTTAGTCTTACTGAGATGGGATACCTACTGAGAAGAATAGAATATTTATGTAAAACTAATAATACTACTAAACACAAAGATCGGCTGCATTTAAAATCACGAAGCTCGTTTAATGATCAACTCAAACGTACTATACATTCCTACTCGTTCCAGAAACTACCGCAATAATCTACTGCGTAAGTTGAAGAATGTGTATGAAAACAAAACAATAATTAGCAATACAAATAACCCAAAACGAAAAAGAACCTACAGAACTTTTAACACTTCGCGATAGTTCAGTCCCAAACATTCATTAGACATTTGCAATGCTTATTTTTCAACAGCAGGTCAAAAACTGGCTAACAACATATTACAGAATAACCAGGCTGAAGAAACTCTTGGAGCTAGTGTTACCAATAACCTATTAACACACTTTTTCTTTCTGTTGCCTACTGATGTATTTGGGGTGGAGAGTCTTATACTTTCCTTACGAAATTATAAAGATCCAAGTGTTGACGGTTTGACAAATGTTCTACTGAAACAAATCAAAGACAGCATTATACCACCACTCACGGAAATATATAATCGCAGTCTAGGTTTAGGTATTTTTCCTAAAGAATGGAAACGTACCTCTGTCACTTCTGTATGTAAAGGTAGCGGCCATAGGACTCAGTTAATAGTTATCACCCCATCTCTTCTGACTACTTTTTCGAAACTGCTAGAGAAAATTGTTAAAAACAGGCTGATAAAATATATTGAAAGCAATAACCTCATCCCTTGTCCGTGTGGTGACGGATTAAGAATACGGAATGTCACCACCCCATATCATCCCATGGGTGTCGTAAGAGCCGACAGAGGGAGCATATTATGCAGAGAACAGCACTGTAAGAGAAGGAAAACTTGATGCAAACCCTATACCAACCCGTTTGGCCAGCGTGGTATAGTAGGCCAATTCCTCCTTTCAAAGGAGAGGCCTAGTCCAGCAGTGGACTGTTAAAGGCTGATGATGATGATGAGGTACATTTTGCACTTTTGAGTAACAATTCATATTATTTAAACAAAAGACTGTGGTAATGAAATTCACAAACACAAACACATAGGACAAAAATAAAATTGGGAAGATGAATACAAAATAAAAGTTTGGAGAAGGGACTATTTTATACTAAATGTTTAAGGATTAAGTACTTACTATATCACATTAAATATATTATATGCCTCAAAAATACATAATATACATATATGTGTAGGTGTTTATATGTACAACTAGAGGACGCCAGCAGCTACGCCTGCATTTTTTAAAATTTACCCGTTTTGGCCGATCCCGTGGGAATTTTGGGAAATCCCTTCTTAGTACACCCCTACGGTCCCCAAGGAACATACATGCCAAATTTCAGCTTCCTGCGCCCAAAAGTTTCGGCTGTAGCGTGTCTGTCAGTCAGTCAGTAACGCAAGGATTTTATATATTAAGATAATATATAAATATCAGCACAAATGAACGAAAAGCTTTTCAGTTCATACATCAGTCAGTCATCATATGACAATGATAGTAGCCACCTCATGATTGTGAGCTTTACTTCCTAGGAATTGGCCTACTATACCACGCTGGCCAATCGGGTTGGTATAGGGTTTGTATCAAGATTTCCTTCTCTTACAGTGCTGTTCTCTACATAATATGGTCCCTGTCGGCTCTTACGACACCCATGGGATGATATGGGGTGGTGACATTCCGTATTCTTAATCCGTCACCACACGGTAAAATGTACCTACTATGGAATAAATCGTACAATGTCGACCGAGCTACTCTTCTAAAAACCGGTAATTGTGAACCGCAACAGGCACCCACAGGACAGGCTTTGCCTAGTGTGGGGTCGATGTATCAACAAATTGTATTGCTCCTTTGGTAATAAATAATTTTTATTTATTTATTTGTGGCCGTGTCTTGAAATGTACGTGAAAGTACCGATCAAGGCTATTTCGATTAACGTCATAGCGTCAAATCTCTTGACACTGTTATGCTGTTTTTTAGTTTTGCAGATAACAAACTTTTTTGATATCCACAAACCAAAAGGACTATTACCTACAGTACTATAGACTCACGTTTGTTTCCCGAAGGGTTAGACAGAGATTACGGAACGCCATTTGCTATGATCGTGATATAACTCTCTTGCTTCACTCACTGTATCAAATTTCTTATGCACGCTCTTTAGGGTACTTTTAACCTGTCTTTTTTTAGGATGTCTCCAATCTGTTCAGGGAATGTCGCCTAGGTCTTCCCTTGCTCCTATCCCATACTCACTTGCCTTATATATCTTCATCCTCTCCATGTGTCCAAACCATCTTAGCACACCTTTCTCAATGCTTGTCATTACATCCCGTTTTACTCCACAACATTTTCTTATAACACAATTATTTACTCTGTCGTTCAAAGCCTAAACACACATACTTCTCAGTGCTCTCATTTCTACAGCATTTATTCTACTCTCAAGTCTCTTCTGCACTATTCAACTTTTACTACTATACCTAAATGTAGGCACTAACACCCCTCCATGCACAGCCAAAGGTGCCTTTTTGGACACGTTTTAACTGTTATATTGGGAACCTTTGACTGTTCATAAAAGCCTTCAAACCTCCATTCGCCCGTTAACTCTTCTTTCGATATAATATTTTCATTCTTACCCTTCCTAGTAAACAGCATACCTAAATATGTTTATACAAACTCATTCACTTGCGCCACTCGTTGTCCATCGATCATTAGATTACAAGCCGTAACTCATTGCTCCTTTTCAAAAAACCACTGTGGTTGTGTGGAAATTTTAATATTCTATTAAATCTGAGCTCTTGGTTCTCACTATTATTATGATTCTATCTTAGTGTGTAACCGAGATAACGCTAGCATGATGATGATGGTATCAATAGACTTGGTAGGTATAACATCATCATCGGCCTTGTTTATGTCCCACTGCTGGGCACAGGCCATTTCTCATAATTTGAAAAGTGAGACCATAGTCCACTACTTTGGCCGATTGTTGGTTGTCTGATGTCGTCTGTTGTCTGAATGTCTTTCGAGAAAATAGAGAATTCCCAAACATGCTGCTCGCGACGTTTTCCTTCAATCTCTAGGAAGCGATGAATAAAAACTAATAGGTAGGTTTTGGGGTTGTAAAGATTGGGGTACCTAGTCCGTATTAGTAGACTTCAGTCATGTCTTTCGAAAACATAATGAAGAACTCGCAGACATGCAGGTTTCCTCACGATGTTTTCGTTCACCCTTTGGCACGCGATAATTAACAAATTATTGCGCACATAGGTATCCTCGAAAAGTTTTTCTGGAGAACTGTGGGTTTGAACCCGAAATCTTCTGAGTAGCAGCGTGTAAGTCTTTCCACTGGGCTAGTCTCAAAACATAAGCCAACTTCAATGCTCGGCTAGCTAGGACCAACGAACGAGCGACGCCGGGTTTGTCATCACTGGCGATTATAAATTACGGTTAGTCGTTTATGATTAGGCGTTTAAAAGTAGGTAGGTAGGTGCCTATTTTATACGCAAATTCATAGCAGTAGGGAATCATATGGTCTATATGAACAATACCCCAGTAGGTTTCAAAACTGTTGAACGCGTTTGAAACCTGGACCAAAATGATTATTGTCCTTTTAACCATTGTACATTCATTTTATCGAACGAAAGATCTACCTATTTTGAAATGTAATAATTATGGTTAGGTAGGTACAACTACCAAGCAAGTAGAAGCTACGCTTTAACAACTTCCGTAGGTAGGTACTAGGTAGAAATAATAAAAATATTCATCAACGGTCAGAGATTTGTAATAAGTAGGTACAATTAGTTTTGGTTCACACTTAGTGTTGTCACTTGTCGGAATTGAACCTGCAACAGTCGGTGTAAAGCTAATCGGCGAGACGGCCACTTATCCACAACGACAACCGTGATTTTGAGCGATGTGTATTCGAAACTTTACCAAGGTACCTACTTTGATATTTAAAATCTAAAATTAATATTATAATTTATAATACAAGTCTACTGCCATTGTACGAAAACGTTAGATATGTATATTTCAATAAAATATTATCAAAATAAATACAGAAGCAAAATATTTCGCCACCCAAGAATCGAATCTGTGTCACCACGTTCAACTGCAAACTTCTGCCAATGAACCCACATGGAAAATATTCATTGGGTAATTCTAAAATTGTGTTACGTGTTGTGCAACGAAAATGTAGGTAAGTCCTAGTACTACTAGCATAATAATTAGATAAAGAATTTTCTTCTTTAGACATGACAAAAATAAACGTATTCAAAATGTACTGAATAGAAATACTATTTACGCCATCTATTTCCAATCCATGTAACTTTACAGTTTTGAACGCGGTTACGCTATTCCCTTGCAGATGGCGGTGCACTCAAATAATAAACAGTACTTCCCCTTTTTGTTGTAAGATGGCAGTAGTTTATAACACCACAGTGTAGCAATTAAGTCATGAAATTAATAATTATTATTTGAAAACCATTACGTTTAATATTTACTTACGTTGCAGTTAAAATAAATAAATCGTAATTTTGGTTCAATCACACTTGCATTTGAAATAGATTACATTTTCACACAGTTATTTACAAAAGTTAATAAATAATATACCTGCCTAATTATTTTCTATGTATAATGGATACCTAACTAGGTGTTACTCATAAGTTATTGTCTAACTTAGATAAACATTTAAACTACAATACAGTACCTACTTAGATACCTTACTGCCCAGTGCCTATCTAAAGTACCTAGATGCCGAAAGTCTCCCAAAATAACACCAACCTACAAACATTTTCGCTCGAACCAAATTACTCAGCTAAACGACTTAAAATCCACAGAGTGGCTACAAAAAGTCTACACCGAGTGCACTTGCAACTTAATAAGGCGGTTACATAAAATTCGTTCTATAAAGAGGCCAATAAAGCAATCCAATAAGTGCTAGGGGCGTACCGGGAGGTGTACGGGGGTGCGGGGAGAGGGATGACAGGGCTGCTCAATAAACGCTCATATCTTCAGCAATTACGACAAAACAAATGAGAGCTAACGAAATTCACCTCCGAGAGAGATCGGCGGTGGAATACGGGTGGCGTGGAGTGGGTGATTTGGAAACATATTATTTTCTGTGTTGTTTCATGTTAATTATTAAATAGGACGTGTTGGAATATTAGGCTTAAAGAGAGTTGCGGCTGTCCAATGCTGCAGTGCCGCAGCCTCGGCTTATTACTTCATATTTTAATGTTATTGATTTGACATGAGACATTAACACATGTTATGCCTTCTCATCATCGTCATCGTCCAAGAGTAATCCCGTTTGTATCCAGACTTTCACTTTTCAAGGTCCGCTTCCAAGTCTAACCAGGGGGCTTAGTCCAAGCTTGGTTCCGAGTTCCACGCTATTTGATCACATTTAAGTAAACGAGAACATTTTCCATTAGATTTTCCAGCTAGGTACCTCGACTAGACTCCTGGATTTAACAGAACATCGGCGTCTCCATAGAGCGACTGTTTTTTGAACTCACAAAGGAATAGTGGTAAGTACCTATATGCCACAAAAAATCAATGTTATTTTTGAAGTACGAATATAATTTAAGTTATTTAAAATAAAGACGTTAGGAAAGTTTGGTCCACATAGGCTGATTACAAGCCTGTCAATCTAGGTGTTTAAACACAGAAAAACAAATCAATATTGAGATAAATAACTGAAGTCTGTGGTTAAATTTTTATGTGCTGTATTTTTAAAGAACTCATATATTAAATACTACAAGTCACTGCCTCCGTGGTCCAGTACGTGTCTGCTGATCCTAGCTTTGATCCCCGGGTCGAGCAAGAGTGTTATTGACTTTTTCTGAATTCTCAGTGGTAGCACGGAGTCTGGCAATGTGCCCGGTAACGGTAATAGGCAAAATGTGGGTGTAATAGTACTTCTCTGCCTGCCCTTAAGGGAAACAGGCGTGAATCTACAGTACAAAAATCATATATAATAGTTTCTACCTAACATATAACATAAAGTTGTAAGTGGCTGTCTTTAGCGTAAGTTCTTAATTTTTTGTAATACTAGGAATTTAATGCGTTTGTGTATATTTTGCTAACGGGGTGCATAGATCTAGACGTTTTTTTGCCACCATAGATAATTACCTCTATTACAAATAAGCAGGTGGTATGACTTCACACAGGTTATAATTATACCTACCTACTAAAATTTCTTTGTTCCTTAGCTAAATTGCTACCGACCAAGTCATTCGAAAATATTTACTTGCTTGTTTGAGTCTTCTGATTGAGTCATCTACTTGATTTTCTTCTTCTTGAAAATTAAGTATGTAGATATTGTATTTATTTTTATGATTCCCTGTCAAATTGGCAAAATGCCGCTTGGTCATAACCAGTCATGGAGTCCCATACCTCACATACATCTTATCATATCAATAATAATGACATAACGGCCCTCCTTTTCATGCCCTGCTTAAATGAACCGGGATCAAAGGACGAAGGGAACACGGGATATCATAAATATCGATATTTATTAGACAGAATAATATTTTTCAATGATTTCATTACAGTGAGGTCATATAAAATAAATTAGCACTTCCACAAGACGGCACTGAGCTCTCATCAGTCTCTCCGCGACCACGCTCGGTGCAAGACGAGCGAAGCGTCGGTAACAAAGAGGTTTTTATACCTAAAACTAGACGACGCCAGCAGCTACGCCTGCATTTTTTTTAAATTTACCCGTTTTGGCCGATCCCGTAGGAATTTCGGGAAATCCCTTCTTAGTGCACCCCTACGGTTCCCAAGGAACATACATGCCAAATTTCAGCTTCCCGCGCCCAATAGTTTCGGCTGTAGCGTGTCTGTCAGTCAGTCAGTAACGCAAGGATTTTATATATTAAGATTAGTTCATTGCACGCGATTAAGACCCGCCAATTTATTTTGTATGATGTATACAAATCTCGAAAGTTTAAAATCGATTATTACAATGGGGTGTTGATAATAATAGTAATATTCATCAAGAATGTTACAAAAGGTTTAGTCTTAACACGTCTCCGAGATGTTTGCTCCGCAAGTGCCAAAGGGCTGTGTGTCGGGTGTTTTAGGGTTTTTTCAGCGGCTTTGACTTGCAAATTGTCGCGCCAGCCGCCGCCCGAGGCGCGAGCGTAATTAAAAATCAGAGGCGACGCTAGCGCCGCGGCGGCGAATAGCGACACTTTTGTAAAATGAAATATTACGATAAGAAATTGTAGGCTTCGTTTGAAAATTTATTTCAGGAATTTCATTTATTCTTGAGCTCTTTTAAATTCAACAGGATTGCATTTTAACACATTTCAGGATTGTTAGGTCTATTAGACAATAGATGGCAGCTGTGTAGCAAATCTGCTCAAAGCTCCTCAATCTTGAAAGCGAATTTAATTATTATTATTTTAGAAACAGCAATGACTTTTATGTGAAAGAGACATTCAAAATTGAACTTACTTATTTTGTTTGTTCTAAATAAAGCAACTAGACCGTGATAGCTTAACTAAATACGGTAATCGAATTAAATCGTGTTTCTGCCACAGAGGGTCTAGTACGAGTTTGCACTCGATCGTAACGGAGAGTAGCGATCGATAGAGACCGCTAGGAAAATGTATGGAAATTGTTCCCGTCGACTAGGCTATCGTCCACCGTGACGATCGAGTGCAAACTCGTACTAGACCCTCTGATTTAATACGTAAGTACTACTCGATACTACTAGTAACTAGAGGATGCCCGCAAGCTACGCTCTCGAACCCTTTGATACCTATGTCATAAAATTATTTCTCAGTGCACCTCTGCTGTCCCAACAAACATACAAGCCAAACAACTTCTTGAGTCCAATAGTTTTGATTGTGCGTTGTCTGTCAGTCAGTAAGAGGGTCTAGTACGAGTTTTACACATTGACGAGAGACTAGTCGACGGGAACAATTTTCATACATTTCCTATATGCACCCCCTAGCAGACTCTATCCATCGCTACTGTCCGTTATCAACTTTAAGAAAATGTATGGAAATGTTCCCTTAGACTAGGCTATCGTCACCGTGACAATCGTGTGTAAAACTCGTACTAGACCCTCAGTAATGCAAGAATGTTATTTAAACAGATACTAGTAGTTCTTGCAGTGATAAGGATTTAGACGTTGAATATTCTTATGACTACATTATGTGGCGTAATAGTTTAAGCGGCCGCATCGTCGTTTGGCACTGCGGAGTGTTGTGGGTTCGATTCCTAGACGAAACAACACTTCACTCACACTCACGCGATCACTGTGCGATCCACAGATACAAGTCTGGGCTTAAACAGATTGTTATTTCAAGTCTGAGCGTACTTTGTGTTCGTTGAATGAATGTTTGTGGGTTTAATTTCCTGCGTCTCATATTTTTGAAAAAAATAGATGGCACACCGCAGATGCAAAAGCGCGCCTGAGGGTCTAGTACGAGGTTGCACTCGATCGTCACGGTGGACGATAGCCTAGTCGACGGGAACAATTTCCATACATTATTTAAATGCGCCGCCTAGCGGTCACTACCGATCGCTGCTATCCGCTAGGGGCGCTTTTAGACAATGTATGGAAATGCATCCCGTCGACTACTTAGTCTATCGTCACCGTGACGATCGAGTGCAAACTCGTACTAGATCCCAGGGAGTTGTCTTTCTGAATAAAATAGATGGCACACCGCAGATGCAAAAGCGCGCCTGGTGGCCACTACTAACAGTAACCGGTAGGGGCGCTTTACGAAAATCTATAGTAAAATGTTTCCATCGACTAACACCATGTTTAGTGTTTCGTAGTAATCTACAAGATTGGTACCTTTACAGCTTCTCACATCCACTTTTGCCCATTTGTGGTTTTACTCGGAGACTACATTGCAGGCAGTGATAGCTCAGTGTGGATATCAACGGCCTGCCATGCAGAGGGTTTCGGATTTGAATCAACAGCGTGCACCACGAACTTTTCGAAGTTATTTGCATAGGTATATGATATTTTTAGATAATCCGTGTGGTGACGGATTAAGAATACGTAATGTCACCACCCCATATCATCCCATGGGTGTCGTAAGAGCTGACAGAGGCAGCATTATGCAGAGAACAGCACTGTAAGAGAAGGAAAACTTGATACAAACCCTATGCCAACCCGTTTGGCCAGCGTGGTATAGGAGGCCAATTCCTCCTTTTAAAGGAGAGGCCTAGTCCAGCAGTGGACTGTTAAAAGCTGATGATGATGATATGATATTGCTAATTAATCGCTCCGAGACAGGGACGCCATACTGTCGATCCTTGCCGACATGAAGATCTTTGACAGTCGTAACGGGGAGTCAGTACCCTCTAATAAACTGATGCTGGTCTAAACCATTGAATATCGCTATTCCTTTGGGTTGCGGAGGTCAGACTGCAGTCGTTCGTGAATACCTAAGCTAATATTCTCTCATATGTGTTTGGACTGGCAAAGGTAAATCTTGGATGTAACTGGGTTAGCGCTAGGATTATAATGATGACAACTATGGGTACTAAATAATTAAAGTTTAGTATGGTTATGCATTTTGTCATCGTCTCCATTCGACTTTTCTAACTAGGTACCATAAAACAAGTCGGCGCTGGACCAGTTTGAAAAAAAATCCCTTGGCTCGCTCATAGAGTCGAGGTACACTAGAAACTGGTTTTATATACGAGTGTCAGTGTGCGTGTAAAGTAGCACTGGAAGCGATGATGTCTTGCTGAGCGATTCTCGCTCTTATGGTAGTCGAGCGGGAAGTTGTTCGACTGTACATTGAGTGGGATGCCCTTAGATATACTTACTTAATTATATTTTTTGGGCCACAAAATAATATGAGTGCCTATTGTGCTAAAGTCATCTTAACTTTAAGAAACTGAGTAAGTAGGTACAAGTTCGGCAATCTACCTTACACATAAATATGACAGATTACAAGATGCCCGCAGCTACACCAGCACATTTTAATTTAACTGATCACGTGATTGCCGATCCCACGAAAATTTTGGAAAATCCCTTCTTAGTGCACCCCTACGGTGTCCAAGGAATGTACAATCAAACAATTCGGCGGTGGACCAGTTTGAAAAAAAATCCCTTGGCTCGCTCATAGAGTATACGAATACGTACAGTACTCGCCAATCTTTATGGCCGCTCTGAATGTAGCCATCGCACTATGGTTCGTCTAGAACAAGCTAGCTAGACAAAAACAACTCTTAAATTCCTGGAAGTTAATTACTATTACGAACTCATTACCCCTATACATTGAGGATTACACCTATTAATTATCAATACTACCCTCATTAAGAGCGTCATTAAGGTATGTTTATAAGATGTTGACTATTTAAAGGGCATTCATTTGCATTTTTACATCATATTTGATAGCATTGTTTATGTCACTAAAAGAAATTTGTGAAAGTGTTTTTGTGATGGATTGTATACGTAAGGGTAAGTAGTTATATTTTATTTCATTTTCAACATGGGAACTTCATTCTTTAGTCTTATAAAAGGAAATGTTTGAATTTTCACCCACTTTTTTACTCATTTTTTCAAATTCATCGGTCAAATAAAAACATGTCCCCACTTGTCCCCACCGTAGAACCTATCATATACGATTCTCATAAGTGTCTAGTAGTTATACGTAAAAAAATTCATTGCGATATATTTGCACAACTAATTTTTATTTATTTTTTTCTTTCAACAGTTTTTACCGTCTCAAGAATGGATTTTTTCGAAGAATGGCTGAAACACCCGAAGGAAACGCGGAATGAGGAGCTCTTTCGGTTTATATCTTTGAGATATAATTTTGATGGTGTTACGGAGCAGTCTCTGCGAGATATTAAAGTACTAATCTCAAGATATTCAACGAAATTTGCTGAAAAGTGGAGCAGCTGTGGAAGAAATCGAGAGCGATTCCTACAAAAGTATTCGACGTGGCTGGAGGGTCTTGACATATCTTTCGATGTGTCCGTTTATTTATCTCTGCCAACTACATCTGGAGAACTGGGACCCGGAAGACCTACTAAAGATTTTGAACATTCTAGTCTCAAAACGAAGAGACGACGTGTAGACGATCTATTACAGTCCAGAAGTGCTAGTGAATTAATTTACGCCGCTGAAGTGTCAGCTCGAATCTCGGGTCAGAGAAGTGTAGCACGTCAAATTAAAGATGTGACTAGTGATCCTTCAATAACCAAGACCACGAGTGAAGAAAGTGCCCCCAGGAGTTTAACAAGTGAGGAAGCTTTAGCGTACTACGTTGATAGTAAATCAAGTAGCCATAGCTATAAGCAGACTCGGAAGTGGAGTATTAAAGCTGGACATAAGGTGTTTCCGTCAATGTACAGTGTTAGAAAGGCTAAAATAGCCTGCTACCCGTCAGGTGAACAAACTACAGTCAATGAAACGCATGCTGAAATCAAAGTTCAGGCAATTCTTGATAAGACTGCCGAACGTTTAGTTTCAGCACAACAAGAAGTTGTTCATAGTCTGTTACCTTGCACGTCATTCACATTAATCAGTAAATGGGGTTGTGATGGAAGTTCCGGTCATAGTATGTACAAACAAAAATTCACTAATTGTGACGATAGTGACGAGTTTTTATTTGTATTTTCTTTCGTTCCTCTTCAATTGAAAGATGAAAGTGGTAATATTGTGTGGCAGAATCCTCGGCCCTGTTCTACAATGTATTGTCGGCCAATAAAGTTTATCTTTTCTAAGGAAACGAAAGATTTTACGATTTCGGAAACCAATAAGGTTTTAGAAGAGATAAACGCTTTATTGCCGACAACCTGCAAGGTGATGGAGACCGAAGTATCTGTCACACATGTTATGCTTTTAACAATGATTGACGGAAAAGTTTGCAATGCTCTGACCGAAACTTCTTCCTCACAAAAATGTTTTATTTGTGGGGCAACTCCAACAATGATGAATGATCTGTCAAAAGAGTTTGCTGCGGACAAAGATAATCTTGGTTTTGGTTTGTCTACGTTGCACGCTTGGATAAGGTGCTTTGAATGCTTGCTTCACATTAGCTATCGACTAAATATAAAAAAATGGCAGTTAAGAACAGCCGAAGACAAAGCTAGTGTGAAACAACGTTCAGATGACATTAAAAAACGATTTAAAAGCGAAATGGGCTTGATTGTAGACAAACCAAAACCAGGGTTCGGTAACACTAATGACGGGAACACCGCGCGAAGATTTTTTGGAAATCCCGAGGCTAGTGCCGATATTACAGGGTTAGATGTTTCACTAATACAAAAATTTGGCATACTACTTCGCACTTTATCATCGGGATATGATATAAATATTGAAAAATTCGTTAACTTAGCTCAAGAAACTAGACAACTTTATGTAAATCTCTATTCATGGTATTACATGCCCGCTACTGTCCACAAAATACTTTTGCACAGTGGCGAAGTAATTAGATCGTCCCTTCTACCTATAGGCCAGCTTTCCGAGGAAGCACAGGAAGCTCGGAATAAGGACTGCAGAAGATTTCGTGAGCACAACACACGAAAGCGATCACGGGAGGCTACGAATAGAGATTTACTTAATATGTTATTGATAACATCTGACCCTGTAATAAACGGTTTACGAGAAGTTCCTCGGAAGAAAATAGGTACGCTTCCAACTGACGTATTAGATTTAATTGTCCCACCTAGCTGTAAGGAACAAAATGTTAATATGATTTCTACTTTTCATAGTTCTGCCCCTCACGATCATGACTATTCAATGGATGATTCATCTGATGATAGTGATGATAATGAGTAATAGATTTAGTTCTTAGATATTTTATGCATCTGTTATTAGATTTTATAGCGACGTCGAGGGATAAATCACTTTATAAAATGTTCAAAAAATATATTATACACATATGCCCGATAAATGTTTGTTTTTTCATGATACCAGCTCAAATGACAAACTGCCTTGAAAAAAGTACCAAAAACCTTATATCTTTGCTTATTAACCGCATCTAGACATAAAAATCAAATAAAATAATTTTGTCTAGCTAGCTTGTTCTAGACGAACCATAGTGCATCGGTACGAACTTGCGCATGGTACAGTCGGGTGGACATGTCATAACCAAGAAAATATATTTGTAATTATTGAAAATTAAAATTTTCAGTTACGTTGTTAGATTAGCTATATTATATTGTTTAATTACATATTCAATCAAATTCGAGTAATGTAAATTCAGTTAGGTGAAGGGACATTTAAGCCTAGACTTCTTTCCTTCTTCATAAACGTTACTACGTCATACACTATTTTTCGTGTTTGGCGACGTAAAACATTAAAACGACCGCAAGGCATGATCAATGACAATGGTAACTATATCAGTACAAATAACAACAAGAAACAACGATAGCAATGAGAAACAATAAAGAAGTTCCACTACCAAACTATTTTAAACGCGACGATACTGTCAGAGCTCAGCGATTATGTGAGTTGTGTACGAACGTAGCACACTCACACTAACGCGCGGGAGGCGAGGACGCTAGCGGGTGGAAGACAGCGCGCGCGAGCGTGCCCTGCCTCCACGCCCCGCTTACGTCCCGCTGATACCTGATTTTGTGTTCTGCGCAGCGCAATGCGGCTATGTTCGGAGCGGCCATAAAGTTTGGCGAGTACTGTACCTAAGTAAGTATACCAATGTCAATGTTTGTGTAAAGTAGCTCTGGAAGCTAAGATGTCTTGCTGAGCGATTCTCACCCTTATGGTGGTCTAGCGGGAAGTTGTTTGACTGTACCTATAAGTCAAACTTCCGTTTCTTGTGCTCAATAGTGGCTATATAATGGCTATATTGGCTGTGCCTTGTCTGACAATCAGTAAGTACTGAAGCGCTAGAATGTTATATTATTCAGATAGACTTTTAGGACTCCGTTCCACTTTTAAGACTCCGAAGTTTTTCACAGTCTACAAGATTTAGTGTCCCATTTCTTAGAACATTATGAGCCCCGAAATAATTAACAAAATATTTACAAAGCGCTGTTGCGATACCATCAACGTTTTCGATACAAACGGGCGTAAGGTTTTAGACTGCGGTTATAGGAGCAAACGGCGACATAAGCTTAGCGATTTTGCAAACTTGCCAAGGTTGAAGGTAGGTCGGTATGTCTGTAAGAATGCTAATGCCGTATTGGCTTATTTTATTTTATCTATCTTTCTTGCACCATTATCAAAACCTGTGGGCCTAGAAGTAATTTTCTCACGGATGGACCGCATTCGAATCGTTCATTGCTGAGAACATTCTGCCATAGGCATACAAATTATTTAAATGGACAATTTCTTTAGGTAAACCTTTATGTCGATTTCAATGAAAAATCTAAATCTAAAATTCCACTTATAGACATACATACATACATAGTCTCCCGCCTATATCCCCGAAGAGGTAGGCAGAGGTATATTGCTACACACACTTTTCGCCAGCTTTATTTTAGTCGCACGTAATAGGGGGCGAGCCTATTGCCGTACCGGGCACATTATTAGACTCCGAGCTGCTACTGAGAAATTCCTAACGGAAAAACCCAATAACACTTTGCCCGACTCGGGAATCGAACCCGAGACCTCCCAATCCCACGCGTACATTTATGCCGCGAGACCAACGAGACAGTCTCTCCTCGAAATCGAATTCCTCCTTTCAAAGGAGAGGCCTAGTCCAGCAGTGGACTGTTAAAGCCTGATGATGAAAACATATAAACATATGTTATAATATGTATGGTGATTTAAAAAGAAATATGAGCTTATTTCAAGTTCCGTGTAAAATTAATTTAGTGATCTATGGCTATAATCCTTTTCCAGAGCTCCATACAAACCAATTCCATGCCGCCCGCTTCTAACCGTGCATCAAAATCATAATAACATCGTTGAGCTACCTTGCGAGGAACCTGATACGTACTTTACTGCATAGTGTATATCATCGTCCGATATTTCAGAACCTGTTCTTATTTCCTGTCTTATCGGCTATCGATTCTTCGAATTATGTATTGTGCCCTGCACTCTGCCATTTCAGCGAACTATCCGGAGAGCTATATCGGCGACTTTGGTTCCCCAACATTTGCCATCACGGAGAGCTTAGTGATATGTATACGTTTCCTCACGGTGTTTTCCTTCACCGTTTAGCAAGCGATAAATAACAAATTACTCATTGTCACATCATAACTTTCCTTGCAATCCTTCGTGAATAAAAGTCGCTTTCCTCCGCTATATTGCTATCCGCCCTTTAAGCTATAAAAGCGGGCTATAATTAATTAACGCTCTGAACACGCAGCCGTCACGACAACCAAATTATACACAACACTAATTGTTATGGAGCAAGTGAATAATTAGAACAATAAAACTTGTATAAATACTAAATATTTCATTTTGATATTTGTTTGTTTTAGAGATCCGTGGGTTGTTGAAGGTAGAGCTGGGTTCTGTAGCACGTTTTAAATATATTTACGAGTGGCTGCGATTGAAACGGTAGTTAAAAGAGATGAAAAATGAAGAATGAAAAATCTAAATCTAAAATTTCACTTATAGAGTATGTGTAAATTCCGTCAAGATTAAAAAAATGTGTGTTGTCTCAGGATATTGCCCTGATATAGGGACATAACTAAACTATATTTTGTCTTGGACCCCGGCGTCCGCTTACTAGCCTAACCGCTTAAAATCTTTGAGCACATCTTAGCATTTCCAAAGTGCGACTGCCGCCTTCCTCCGCGACCTAAAGGAATAGCGATATTGCGTAGCTTAGCTTAGACCAGTGTCAGTATATTCAAGGGTGCTGACTGCCCAAAAATATGTTCAAGACAGCCGGACCAACGCCTTACCTGAGGGTCTAGTACGAGTTTTACACGGTGACGATAGAGTAGTCGACAGGAACAATTTTCATACATTTCCTATATGCACCCCCTAGCGGACTCTATCCATCGCTACTGTCCGTTAGGGGCGCTTTTAGAAAATGTATGGAAATTGTTCCCGTCGACTAGGCTATCGTCACCGTGACAATCGTGTGTAAAACTCGTACTAGACCCTTTGCTCTTCGAGGCACTGGGCTAACGATAATTAACAATCTTTTACGCATATAATTTCGATAAGTCGGTGGTGCGCTCTGGATTCCAACCCGATACCCTCTGTATGGCAGTCTGTCGGTGTTGGTATCTCTCCATTAGGCTATCGTGCCTATCGTCGCCTATTGCAGCTAGCAAAGTAGCAAATTTAACGGACAACCCTACCTCCATCCTCTAAACAAATAGCAAGGCGTGGCGTCTAAACAAATGCATCGCAAGTTAACCTGAGTATCATAATGTTAAATGTATTTAGTTGGCAGTACGCTAATGCGCGGGTCACGTGTTTACGGGTATCACCACGTAATTACCTACCTGATATTGTTGCAGCGATTGTAAGCGAGGAGATAGTGAGCTGTAAGTTACAAGTCTTGGCAAATTTTGAGGTTATAAAACTCGAAATAAAGGAGAACATAGACTAAATAAATAGCTGCAAGCCTCACTTTCAAGAACTAAATCCTTTATCCAGCTTATAAATATTTGAAATATGTAACTTTGTTCGCTAATATCCAAATCTTTTTACCAAGAGAGAACACATACTAAAGAAAATTACATTAAGACACGGAAGCAGACTAAACCTACCCATCTCGCGACTAAACATGCACTCAACCAGTACATTTGTGATGTGTATAAAAATATACAATAAACTATCAAATATTATAAGAGTCGAAAATAAATACAATAGATTTATTACTAAATTAACACAATTTCTGCTTAAGAAAAGCTATTATAATTTAAATGAGTACCTAAATGACAAATTATAATTTTAACTAACATTAATTTAATAAATACAGTGACTAATAAGAGCTTGCGTTTGAATTCACATAATTTATCTATTTATAAAATGGCATAATTATTAATTATTATTATTTAAAGTAATTTAATTAATTAAAAAGACAAATAATTATGTTGTTGTTCAATATCTTTTCAATATTTAATAATAACAGTGGCTTCCTCTTCTATCTATTATCTACATCCTTCTCCTCTTCTATCTATTTTGCCGTGCCTGACAGGGTCCATATTTGGTGTATACCTTACTTTTTTACAACATGTATACATATGGAGAGCAATAAAACATTTGAATTTGAATTGAGAATTATATACTTACTTGTCCTGTCCAGGCTGTTGCGTTAAAGAACGAAGTAGGTAGGTAAACCAAGAATTTGCTAGGGGTTAGAGACTTGGGGGAACAAGCTACATATTAAATACATTCTCTTAAAAATAAACACAGGCTAGCGCACATTTCTAGCCAAATTCGACTATTTAAAGACATTCCTTTATCTTAATATATAAAATCCTTGCGTTACTTACTGACTGACACTACACGCTACAGCCGAAACTATTGGGCGCAGGAAGCTGAAATATGGCATGTATGTTCCTTGCGGACCGTAGGGGTGCACTAAGAAGGGATTTCCCGAAATTCCCACAGGATCGGCCAAAACGGGTAAATTTAAAAAAAATGCAGGCGTAGCTGCTGGCGTCCTCTAGTGGCATTATATAGACAGTAGGTAAGTGACACATGAAGATAAAATTTTAGAATAAATTTTAGAACATTGTATAGACGAAGGAGCGAAACTTTAAAATAAGCTGAAGGCTCAAGGTCCACGCTAATGCAAGGCTTGAACAATTCATGTATATTAAATTCTCGATTTTAGCAGTCGGCTCCTGGACTACGATATTATATTTGTTATGACATTGCTTGTTCATTCGTCAGAATCGTGGTGACTCGTTAATCCAAATGTTACGGTTACTTAGAAGTCTTGTGCCTGATTTATAATATTTAATTACTCATCTGATTATGATCAGTAATAGTATGATATTTTTATGCGGTAAGGTGGTTGATGAATAAAATACTATTCACATGGTTCCTCCAGGATTCGACTGAAAGGACTGTTGTGAACCGCGTATACCATATCGTCAACATTCATTCATATTATTCAATCTATTTTTTTTATAGTCTCACGCCTGTAGGGGTAGGCAGAGGTGTAAATATTACATCCACATTTCGCCATGAATTTTTAAGTTCCACGTAATAGGGGGCGAATCTATTGACGATACCGGGCACATCACCAGATTCCGGGCTGCTATTGAGTATTCGGAAAATCTCAGTAACACTTTTGCCCGACCCGGGAATCGAACCCGGGACCTCCGATCAGCAGTCGCATACGTTATCCACTGGACTACGGAGGCCGTCCCGTTCTTTTTTCAGCAATATGCCGTTGTAATCTAAGTGACAAAATTTGTATGTACCTACCACTTTAATAAATAGTGCGTGTATGGATAATTGGATCCCGGGCAATGATTGACTTTACCAGTATTTTTGCTAATTATCAAAAATTAAAGAATTAGTCACTACTTTTACAACTCGAACGAAAGAACTCACTGTCTATCGGCTGTCAAAACAGCAACATCAATTGCAGAGCTATTAGCAGTTGGCTATCAGCTAACTTTAATATGGCAACGGCTGTAATATACTTTAACTTGGGCTAAGATAACATTGTCTACAAAATTATATAAAGTAGTCTCTTAGCCTTGAAATAAAAACATAAATAGAATAATTTAACCATAGAAAGAGTAACTTTTAAAAAAGTTTTGGATCACAGAACGAAAAATTAACGACCAAGACGTAGTTAATTGCCTAATGAATGTTTCTGTTTAGCGACAACCCTCACGAGGTAGTGGCTTGCTGACAGATTAGCGCGCGACCAGGCCGGGCGCACTTCGCATTTTAGGTACAAACTTACAAGTACCTCGGCCGACCATGTCGACATGGTTGGATTTGGTAGGTTGCCGCGCGCCGCTCACATTAAACGTCACGCAACGAGTGCGACCGCTCCGTATTCTCACGCGCCGTGTTCATACACTGTTCAAATTATATACTTAAACGCCTTTAACAACAAAAATGTATCATCACAAGTCTAATGCAAAGTATTGCTTTATTATTGCTATTAAGTCGCTAAAGGTGTACGCCATTTCGTTAAGACGATTGAATCAGAAGCTTGTGATAGATATAAAGACAGAGAGAGAGAGAGAGAGAAATTTACAAAATAGTCAATGCTGACACTCGAACAAAAACACACTGACCATCGGCTGCGAATACAGCAACACGAATTACCAAGCTTTGAACAGTTGGCTTACAGCTAACTACATAATATTTCAACAGTCAATTTCCTGGCTGTCATTGTTGTAAGTTGATATTCTGTCATATCTGGGGGGCGATTCAGAATCGTTCGATATCTCATTTGACATTCGATTCCGTTAATTGTCAATTGGGCTAGCTCATTTTTTGTCAAAACTATCGCATTTCCTATCAATTTTATGCATTCAGTATGTAGTAAATTAATAAATAAATCGAATTCAATGAATATTTGTTCGAAATATCTCTGATAGGCGGCTAAAAGATGAGGACAATAATTTGACATATCGTACGATAACTTATCGTGACATTCTGAATCGGCCTGCTGGTTAGATTAGTAAGCGGACCTAAGGCTTCATGGAGTGCAATTATTGGATGCAACGTGAAATAATGATTACCCTGAAATACCTTTTTGATCTCAGAACGACAGAATAAATTACTATGAAGACAGTTAATTTCCTAATGTATGTTTCTGATTAGCGACAACCCTCACGAGGCAGCACTTGCTGACAGATTAGCGCGCGACACAACAACAATAAATTGTGAGTAGCGGCGACTTATGATGACGCGTGAAACACTCGGTGATGCCCTAGTTGTACCGTGGACGGGTTTATGCTGTAGACACAATCAACGCATTAACGGCCGCTTTTAACATCCGATCTATCCATGGATTTGGCAACTTGATATACATAGGAACATATTTGACATTAGCTCCATATAAAATGTGTCCAATATGTACAATATATGTATATTGAAAATAGCCGTAAGTCGTTATTAAAGGTATCGTTGGGGCACCATTTCGTTCGGACGGTTGTTGTCAAGTGGCTGTAACATTAAGGCCGAGCGCATACATACAACTGTTGTATCGACTAAACTGTTTCGTCGAGTTTTGTACTTTTCGTGATTTCTACTCAACCGTTAAAGTTTAGTTGATGGAAGTGCGAATACCATCGATTTTTTTATCTCCTCAAATCAACCAGTCTTTATTTAGCAACGCTCGAGTCAAGGTGTTTATAAACAATGTCAATTAACAAGAAAGTTTTAGTTTGTGCTTTGCTTTATAGAAATTTTAAGAAAACTAAAAAAAGAAGATAGAGACGTGGCGCCGCTTCAAATCCTTATACGAGATTGGCAGTCGTGGTCAGTCGCGGATCGACTGTTTAGTTGATGGTCTGCGCACATCAATACAATGCAATACAAATTGAGCGCTTGATTGATAGTTGTCCAACTTTTAAATCAAAAGCAAATCGATAAGCTTTTTGACTTTTTTGTCGAGCAAATATCGAGTTGACAATATGTGCGCTTTGATATATTCCTTTAAACATATGATACACAACAAAATAGTTGTTCAACTAAAAGTTGTATGTATGCGCTAGCCCTAAGATAGAGAAAATATTAATAATAATGTACCGTTCTCACGAGCAAAATGACTGGAACTTTTTTACTAATTTTTTAAATTAATTAATTAAACTAATATTCTTTCCTTATTAAATTGTTGTGTTTATTAGCAACATAGGCGGTTTGTCTACTCGTAAAACGTCATCATCTCCGTACTTCATGGAACTTGAAACATTGCGGAAATATTATATCGTACGTTTTTTCAACTACCATAAATATTTTTAAACATGATTTTGAACTTCGCAGTTTGCCTCTTATTTAAACTTAATAAAATTGCTTAATTGGTATTAATTACGTAAATACCGACATTTTGGTCGACTTGCAACGGCAAAGACTGTTAGTCCTTTCGATACGGCTGTGAAATAAATTTAATTTACGCGATTAAGACCCGTTTAATGATATTGTACGGAATATCCCAAAAGAAGACCTAAAATTATTATTGGCACTTAATTTTCGTCCGTCAAATTATTAATACTCATAATGATCCCGAAAGAGAACTTAAATTGATTAATGCATAGGTATAGTTTACATTCTGTACAAATAATTGTCATTCTTAATTGCCTTAAAATATCAACATAATCTAATAAATTACAATAACAGGATCATTCAAAACATCGAATGGGCTATTCGATAGTTGCATTTCAACATCTTACATATTGCCGTCCCTCACTAAGGACAGGGCTGGCAGTAAATCAGAGTGGACTTGGTAATCACACTACTTATCACAGGCATGTCATACCACCCCAGTAATTGCTTACTCATTTACATTTTACTTCCGTTTGACTATATGACTTGTGGATTTTGTAATAGTACAAAAACAATGGTTTCTGTGTCCGTGACGTAAATATGTTAAAGGTGGTATTATGCAGGTACCGCAACGGTGCCGCTCCAACCCAGTGGTTAATATGTCATTCAAATTTGACAATTAAGTCGTATGCCATACCTATAGTATATTTTACAATGGCAAGATAAAATGCCAACGGCGAGTTGGCAGCGCCCTTTGAGATAGCTCCGTGTTACAGCTGCGCCGCTACGGTGCCGGTAGTGTGCGCTCGGACTGCACATATGACGTAGTGGTGATCTACGAATTGTTTCGAGTCTGGGTTCTTCATTGAAGCGAGCAGAAGCCGTAAAAAAGTTGTAGACGTAGTCTACGTGTCTACGACCAGACCGGGCTATTAGCTCTAAGTATTTTTGTAATTTTAATTAATTAATTATACGGCTACGCGCCGGACGTCGTAGCAGAGGTAGGCCTCCTCCCTCAAGGTGCACTTCAATCTTATTTGAATCACGGACAGAGGATGACTGCGGATGGCCTAAGATCGGCCCATGTGAAGAGCCGTGGACTTTCGGCTGACATAATGAACGTGTAAGCCTTTTTCTGTGTAAAATTTTGCTGCTACAAATAGCTTGACTCTTTTTACTACTTGTATACGTTCTATGTTTACACGTGCTAGCCACCAATACGCCACTTTTTATTGTAATGACTATTCCTACATCTAACCATCAAATTTTCCTACGAAAGCTATCTCTAAAACTGTTTTGAATACTCTTTGTGAAAAGCTTTAGCATTAAAGACTTTTTTCTATACTTACTTAAACATAACAAAGAATGAGTAAATATCTACCAATAAAACAAATAAAACATATTTCTCTATGATCAATTTTACGTCGACATATTTCTTAGACAGAGGTGCGAAGGCGTCTAACAAGTGATTAGTCTGGCTTCGTTATTAAATTATCGGAAAACAATTAGTGGCGCGCAGGGCCTGTGAGGGGAGGAACAGGGTGGCAGAGGGAGAGGGGACTTAATTAGTGAGTTAATTAAGCTAATTAAATATCACTGAGAGAATTAGGTACCGTCTTGCAGGCTTTCTTATTGCTGTCTTTCGTTCGTTATAGTTTTCTGAATTGTGTAACGTTTTCTATACGTGTAGTTGAAATTACCAAAATAGGTAAAATTAAGATGTATTTTCTCATCATCATACAGGACTAATCCTGTATATAAACTGTCCCACAACGTCACATACGTCACAACGTCACATATATTTTGAGGACACTATGGAGAATTCTCAGATATGCAGGTTTCAGAGAGCGCGGCGTGTGATTGGATGTGTGACCTTCTGCGTAGCAGTCGTAGCAGTCAACAGGGTGCTACGCAGATAGTGATATCTTACAGACTAGCATTTCCTCCACCATAATAATATGCTATCGCTACCTTCTTCAACATTGCAGGTATGCTTGCAAAAACTACCATTAGTAATTTTGATACATGCTACAGTATATTCTATATGGTGTAACGCTGATAGATATTTAAGAAGGTGTCGACCATACTCAGAGGTTCCAAAGAGGATGGCTATTTCTATAGCAGCAGTGGCGGCACTAGTCGAAACGTGCTATATGGCTTAGCTATGCGAGGCTCTTTTAATTTCTCATTCAAACGTTTTGGTATAGTTGTATTCTAATTAATTTGTCAGCGTTTCTCAGCTGCCGTCAATATAGCTTACCGCAAACTCTACGGATATAAAGCCTGGGTAAAGCTTAGATGGCCAATCAACGGACAGGGCTCTGACAAACAAAATATCCCGATAAGCGGCAATAGGTTTGCCACCTATTACGTGGGATCAAAACACTGGCCAAAAGTAGGCGTTTAATATGCCTCTGCCTACATCTTCTGGGAAACAGGCGTGAGTCTATGTATGTATGTAATATTACATAGAGATATCGCAGCATTCTAAATTCGAATGCTAAAAGATTTTTTGAAATCGGTGCAGATGCTTCTGAGTTTATTCGTATCAAAAAATACTTTTCTTCTTTGTAATAATTCTAGATTGGCTTGAGTGGCGATAGATGGCGTTAATCGGTCGGCTAACCGCGACCGCAGTTAATGTAAGAGGTACATAAACATCACTCTAAAGTTTCTCAACGGGTTGGAAGGCTTCTGCGCTCACCTATTGTTAGGTAAGTAAGTTGGTAAGGCCAAAAACATTGTCCACAAAAACAAAAACCTCTGTATTTAGAATTGCATTATTCGCTCTATGGCAGTACCATATACAAAAAGCGCCTCCGAAAGCTTCTACTGGCCTTTACAGGCTACCACGGCTGTTTATCGAAAATGTATGACAAAATGAATATTTTGTCATACATTTTCGAAAGTTTAAAATCGATTATCGCATTCGAGGGGAATCCCTCGAATGCGATAATCGATTTTAAACTTTCGCGATTTGTATACATCATACAACATTATTTAGCGGGTCTCACTCGCGATAATTGACTTATTTAAAGGCCTTTATATACCTCTGTTATTCTCGTACGTTTCAACCGGCTTGCAACGGTCCTGGTCGCGGAGGGACTGATGTCAGCTCAGCGCCGTCCTTAACAGAGGTATTTATGCCTTTACATAAGCCAATTATTGCGAGTAAGACCCGCTAAATAATATTGTTTGACTCGAATGCGATCAAATTGTGTGCAAACTCGGACTAAACCTTTTTAAAGATAATACAAGGAAAACACCAGGTAAATCAAAAGTCTCAATATGAAAGAACACATTTATTAATCTGTCGTTATGTATAATATATCTCTTAGTCTAAACTACCACTCACGTATATACAAACATATATAAATACGACCACTAATTATGTACAACACGATGGAATGACTTCTACGGAGATGTAAGAAAGCATGGAATGTTTGCATTGGAATATTTTGTCTTTCGGATGTGCCACGTACCACTGTTCATCATAATCTGCGTGACTCTTTCACGTCACATTTTGGACTGGTTTACCTGTTATATTTTTATATTTAACATAAGACACTGACATGATTTTTCATTCAGCAACTATCATAGAATTCTATCAGGTTTGGAATAGGTTGATTCTTGTCTTATTTATGTTGTCATCAGTGATAGAATACATTTTATCAAATACATTTCCAAAAAGATTCTTTTCAAGCTTTTGAATGTTACCTAGATCTTTAAAATCTCTTGAATCATTAATATATTGGTTTTGACCAGAATGTATCGTTCGTCAGAATTTTTATTTCAATTTTTTCATGATAATGGTATCCATTTTAACATTTCATGCTTTCGTACTTCATCAATACTACCACACTTTATATTATCACGTCTCTTAGTCGATTACAAATAAACACATTCTCTATATTCAAAGTAAAATTCACTAAAACTTACATGTTATTTTATTTACAAAGCTTATACATGTCAATTAGATCATTGTTTAGTCACTAAGCAAATTCAAAGGTACAAGTCTTAAGAAACATTGGTAGTAACTAGGTGTGCTTGCTTATAATAATATCCAGTAATTTCTGACTTCACTGAAATTCGAAAAAGAAAAATATATAAATAACTACAATATAGAAAATTAATGCAAACCAAAAGTAGACTATGCTAATTTAGGAAATTATTTCTATAAACTACACGCTATACAAAGAATTGATGAAGAAACTGAACACCATGTCGATAAATATTTGATACTTGAAATGATATTAGACATTGATAGTACAGACGATTTTTAAGTAGAGTTTGAACTTATAGAGAGGCTTTACAATTTAAGTACAATATTTACATTCACTTCTAATGTCATAACAAAATCTATGGTAATTATAAATTAATCAATGTTTATTTATTTATAGTATTTCCCATACAGCAAATCAGATGAATTAAAATTACAACGATACACTGAATTTAATATAAAAAAAATATGTAAAGATTAAGCAAGACATTCCTATCAAACACAGCAATCTAGTAAACCTATTTAGAAAGTAATACAAATTGTAAATACAGATACGGTTATTATAGATCTATGTATTACAAAACATCTAAATAATCTCTTCAAAGGGGAAATGCTATTGCCATACTCCCAAAATTTGACTGAAAACACGCAAAAATCCGTTATTGATAAGTAGCATACAGAGACTGACGAAATAAAAATTGAATTTGCGGATTGCTAGCCTTAAACAAACGAAGTTTTGCTGATAGATAATATGATGTATAAATAGTTACAAATTCTACTCAAACATTAGCTTCTTAGTTTAGTCATGTTTATCTTAGGAATCTAATATTTACATGTACGTATTGCTTCGATACACTAATCACATTAGATTTGTAATAAGTAGGAAAGGGGTTATCTAAATAAATTATAAGAATTTACAAAGTGCAGTTTAAGAAATATTATTAAAATACAAAGTCGTATAGATCGATTATTGATAAAGAAATAGTTTAAGATATTTTCAAAATGAAACAGAATATACATTAAAACAATTAATTGTTACAATAAGAGAAGGTAAAAGTAATGCAAAAAATAAATATTAAAATTATAAAAAAAAGCAAATGCCAGAGATGAAATTATTCAAAAAGTAAAGTAATGAAAGTAATCAAAGAAAATATTGCTTTTAAAGATAGATGGTCTGCAATCTCATCTTATTATAATTATGTTCACCTGTCAAACGTGATTTATATGAATTATATTTTGGATGATTTATATTTATGTTAAGATGAGCAAATTAACAATTATGAAATGACTTAAATCTTTTGCTTCTTTCTTTAATTATATTAAACAAGAAATGGCCACACAACTAAACTACTTCTTTCATTTGTATATCCTAAGCAGTTTAGATTTTCCTGGATTGCTTTATCAAATCAATTTAGATTGCTTATATCTTGATGCTTCGTAACATAACAATGAGCTTATTACTTTTAAATTAAAATTATTCCTTGACTTTACACCTGAACATCGCTGACTATTTCAATTTTAAGCCTTACTCCTATTAATACAAAGTTCAATTTATTAGACCATCTGTAGTCCTTTATTGAGGCTCTCGACATGTTCCTTGGCTTTCATGCGGAGTGCTGCTATGGAGGAGAAGCGAGGGTCTGGTGGAGTGCCTGTTGAGGCTGGTGCTGGTGGCGTTAAGTAGCTGGGGTAACCTGATGGCGGGTGACTTAGAAATCCTGGTGGGAGAAATGATGTTGTTAATACATTTCGTAAGTTTCAATTTGATACTAATTACTCTAATGTTTAGATATGCAGGAAAGGTTTTGGTACCTACTGGAATGAATCATTCACGATATTTGATCCATATATCCTAAAGTTGTTGGCTATATGTTGAATACTATTATATAAGTATTCTAGTTTAGCCAATGTCCATATTATTAAAACTATCTGATATGCATTAATATTTGTGTCACTTCTAAATTTGTCAAAAATGTATTTGCTTCTTTCTTTTGCAGAGCCGATTTGGACAACACCAATGAAACTATTTTACAAAGAACTGCTGATAAATTCGAAAGGATTACGAAATAGGAAAGAAGAGAGAGATAGAGAGAGAGATACTACCATTCAAAAACTAGTCACTGCTTTGACAACCTGAACAAAAAACTCACTGACTATCGACTGGTTTCTTCATCACCATGCTTCAAATTGGACAAAAACGACATATTATAATACAAACTTATATTTGCGTGTAAGCCTTCTTAAAATAAAATATAAAAAATTAATTACCTAACTATGATTAACTCTTGAAGTCTCGAATAACTTTCTGACCTCAGAACGAATTAAAAAACAAGCAAGACATAGCTAAATTCCTAATTAATGTTTCAGTTTAGCGACAACCCTCACAAGGCAGTGCTTGCTGGCAGATTAGCGCGCGACACAACAGCAATAAATTGCGAGTAGCAGCGACTTATGACGCGAGATACACTCGGTGAAGCCCTAGTTGTCCCGTGGACGAGCTTATGCTGTAGAATCCTTTTCTCGTTCGTACCCTCTTGACGGAGTGATCGGGGTTGTTTTGATAACGCGCAAGGTTAAGCGGGTATGCTTATTTGCCGGTCGATGATCAAGCGACTGTTACATTAAGGTAGAAAAAATATAAATGATAATGTAGCATTCAGGGGGCCGGCGTTCTCAGGAGCAAAATTGCTAGTACTTTTTGTTGTGTTTATTATTAACATTTGTCTACTCGTAAAACTCTATCATATCCGTACATGGAGTTTTCAACAGCACTTCGTGCGTAACGCACCTTCTGCCTTCTGCACAAACAATTGACAATCATTGGCATCAGCAAATAGCGATTTTAAACGTAATTTGAAATAATAAGAATCATTACTCATAAAAAAAATAGTTTTTCGATGATTACAGACCAATATCTTGCATAACGCCGTCCCTCACTAAGGGCAGGGCTGGCAGTAAATCAGACTGGACTTGGTAATTACACAACTTATCACAGAGGCATGTCATACCACCCCAGTAATTGCTTACTCATTTACATTTTACTTCCGTTTGACGATATGACTTGTGGATTTTGTAATAGTAGAAAAACGATGGCTTCTCTGCTCCGTGACGTAAATTTGTTAACGGCACTGCTCCAACCCAGCGGTTAATATGCCATTCAAATTTGACCATTAAGTCGTATGCTGTATAATATATTTTATAATGGCATAATAGAATGCCAACAGCGGGTTGTCAGCGCGCTTGCCGGTACCTTACAAGTTCGAAACTGTGCCGCACTGCAGCTGCTCCGCTACGGTGCCGGTATAGTGTGCATTGATCTTAAGATTGCACGGATGGTGTAGTGGTATAAGTGAAATTTTATCCACGAATTGTTAACAGCCGTGCCTTTATTGATGATTGAAGCAGATTTATTTACTGTGTCGGCTTAACCCCTATTTGCTCTGAGTATTTTTGTGTTCATTGGTAAGTACTTAATAAATTTTACGGTAACCTTATTTTGGGAAAAAAATCCTTCTCAAACTAACCAACAATACGCGAATTCCTAACTCGCAAGTATCACAGTGTTTGTTATACCTTTACCTACTTCTAACGTTCAAACCCAAGAAAACCTTTCTCTATATCTAGGTATAACATTTTGAATTCTCTACCACTGAATTTTTGTCTATACCTAAACATAACAAACAACGAAGAAATATCTGCCAATAACAGAATTAATAGGTACATTTTTTTACATACTCACGCCTGTATCCCCGAAGGGGTAGGCAGAGGTGTAATATTACACCCACCTTTCGCCATGAATTTTTTGGGTCCCACGTAATAAGGGGCGAGCCTATTGCCATACCGGGCACATTACCAGACCCCGTGCTGCTACCGATAATTTCCTAACGGAAAATCCCAATAACACTTTGCCCGACCCGGGAATGGAACCCGAGACCTCCCAATCCCACGCGCACATTTATGCCGCGAGACCAACAAGGCAGTTAAGAAATAATACATATTTCTCGATATATTTTTCTTCGCCATATTTCTAAAACAGAGGTGCGAAGGCGTCTAACAAGCGATTAGTCTGGCTTCGTTATTAAATTATCGGAAAACAATTAGTGGCGCGCAGGGCCTGTGAGGGGAGGAACAGGGCGGCAGTGGAGAGGGGGAACTTAATTAGTGAGCTAATTAAGCTAATTAAATATCACTGAGAGAATTAGGTACCGTCTTCCAGGCTTTCTTATTGCTGTCTTTCGTTCGTTATAGTTTTCTGAATTGTGTTATTTTTTTATACGTGTAGTTGAAATTACCAAAATAGGTAAAATGAAGAAGTATTTCTTCATCATCATCATAAAGGACTAATCTTGTATATAAAGTGTCCCACAACGTCACATATATTTTGAGGGCACTATGGAGAATTCTCAGATATGCAGGTTTCAGAGAGCGCGGCGTGTGTTTGGATGTGTGACCTTCTGCGTAGCAGTCGTAGCAGTCAACAGGGTGCTACGCAGATAGTGATAGCTTACAGACTAACATTTGCTCCACCATAATAATATGCTATCGCTACCTTCTTCAACATTGCAGATATGCTTGCAAAAACTACCATTAGTAATTTTGATACATGCTACAGTATGTTCTATATGGTGTAACGCTGACAGATATTTAAGGTGTCGACCATACTCAGAGGTTCCAAAGAATATGGCTATTTCTATAGCAGCAGTGGCGGCACTAGTCGAAACGTGGATATTGCTCAGCTTTGCGAGGCTCTTTTAATTTCTCATTCAAACGTTTATTTATAGTTGTATTCTAAGTAATTTGTCAGCGTTTCTCAGCTGCCGTCAATATAGCGTAGGCTGGTTTCAGAGTGACGCGCGCGGCACGCGCCGTCGGCCAGCGCGTCTCAACAGCGCGTTTGGCGCGCGGACCACTGTGAAACGAGTTCGCGTTTCTCATTGCAATATATGAAGCTTCGGCAGCGCGGCCGACGCGCGCGTCTCACACGCGGCGCGTTTGAACTGCGTGACTATGAAACGCTACTACTAATCTAGTGTAATTGTAAGCGCGCGCGTGTGGCCGGCGCCGGTCAAACGCGTGACTCTGAAACCAGCCTTACCGCAATCTCTAAGGATATAAAGCCTGGGTAAAGCTTAGATGGTGATTAAAAATAGGTAATGTTACATAGAGATATCGCAGCATTCTAAATTCGAATACCAAAAGATTTTTTGGTGCAGATGCTTCTGAGTTTATTCGTAACAAAAAATACTTTTCTTCTTCGTAATAATTCTAGGTTGGCTTGAGTGGCGATAGATGGCGTTAATCGGTCGGCTAACCGCGACCGCAGTTAACGCGAGAGGTATATAAACATCACTCTAAAGTTTACTTCTCAACGGGTTGGAAGGCTTCTGCGCTCACCTATTGTTAGGTGAGTAAGTTGGTAAGGCCAAAAACATTTTCCACAAAAACAAAAACCTTTGTATTTAGAATTGCATTATTCGCTTTATGGTACTGTGCTGTTTATACAAAAAGCGCCTCCGAAAGCTTTTACTGGCCTTTACAGGCTACTACGGCTGTTTATGGAAAATGTATGACAAAATATTCCCCTCGAATGCGATGATCGATTTTAAACTTTCGCGATTTGTATACATCATACAACATTATTTAGCGGGTCTCACTCGCGATAATTGACTTATTTAAACGCCTATATATACCTCTGTTATTCTCATACGTTTCAACCGGCTTGCAAAGGTCCTGGTCGCGGAGGGACTGATGTCAGCTCAGCGCCGTCGTTAACAGAGGTATTTATGCCTTTAAATAAGCCAATTATTGCGAGTAAGACCCGCTAAATAATATTGTTTGACTCGAATGCGATCAAATTGTGTGCAAGCTCGCACTAAACCCTTATAAAGATAATACAAGGAAAGCACCAGGTAAATCAAAAGTCTCAATATGAAAGAACACATTTATTAATCTCTCGTTATGTATAATATATCTCTTAGTCTAAACTACCACTCACGTATATACAAACATATATAAATACGACCACTAATTATGTACAACACGATGGAATGACTTCTACGGAGATGTAAGAAAGCATGGAATGTTTGCATTGGAGTATTTTGTCTTTCGGATGTGCCACGTACCACTGTTCATCATAATCTGCTTGACTATTTCACGTCACATTTTGGACTGGTTTACCTGTTATATTTTTATATTTAACATAAGACACTGACATGATTTTTCATTCAGCAACTATCATAGAATTCTATCAGGTTTGGAATAGGTTGATTCTTGTCTTATTTATGTTGTCATCAGTGATAGAATACATTTTATCAAATACATTTCCAAAAAGATTCTTTTCAAGCTTTTGAATGATACCTAGATCTTTAAAATCTCTTGAATCATTAATATATTGGTTTTGACCAGAATGTATCGTTCGACAGAAATTTTATTTCAATTTTTTCATGATAATGGTATCCATTTCAACATTTCATGCTTTCGTACTTCATCAATACTACCACACTTTATATTATCACGTCTCTTAGTCGATTACAAATAAACACATTCTCTATATTCAAAGTAAAATTCACTAAAACTTTTTTATTTTATTTACAAAGCTTATACATGTCAATTAGATCATTGCTTAGTCACTAGGCAAATTTAAAGGTACAAGTCTTAAGAAACATTGGTAGTAACTAGGTGTGCTTGCTTATAATAATATCCAGTATTTTCTGACTTCACTGAAATTCGAAAAAGAAAAAAAAAAAAATAACTACAATATAGAAAATTAATGCATACCAAAAGTAGACTATGCTAATTTAGGAAATTATTTCTATAAACTACACGCTATACAAAGAATTGATGAAGAAACTGAACACCATCCCGATAAATATTTGATACTTGAAATGATATTAGACATTGATAGTACAGACGATTTTTAAGTAGAGTTTGAACTTATAGAGAGGCTTTACAATTTAAGTACAATATTTACATTCACTTCTAATGTCATAGCAAAATCTAGGGTTATTATAAATTAATCTATGTTTATTTATTTATAGTATTTCCCATACAGCAAATCAGATGAATTAAAATTACAACGATACATTGAATTTAATATAAAAAAATATGTAACGGTTAAGCAAGAAATTCCAATCAAACACAGCAATCTAGTAAGCCTATTTAGAAAGTAATACAAATTGTAAATACAGATACGGTTATTATAGATCTATGTATTACAAAACATCTAAATAAACTGTTCAAAGGGGAAATGCTATTGCCATACTCCCAAGATTAGAATGAAAACGTGCAAAAGTTAGCTACATAAAATCCGTAATTGATACGTAGCATACAGAGACTGACGAAATAAAAATTGAATTTGCGGATTGCTAGCCTTAAACAAACGAAGTTTTACTGATAGATATATATGATGTATAAATAGTTACAAATTCTAGTCAAATATTAGCTTCTTAGTTTAGTCATGTATATCTTAGGAATCTAATATTTACATGTACGTATTGCTTCGATACACTAATCACATTAGATTTGTAATAAGTAGGAAAGGGAGCATCTAAATAAATTATAAGAATTTACAATAGTCCAGTTTAAGAAATACAATTAAAATACAAAGTCGTATAGATCGAGTATTGATAAATAAATAGTTTAAGATATCTTCAAAATGAGACAGAATATACATTAAGACAATTAATTGTTACAATAAGAGAAGGTAAAAGTAATGCAAGAAATAAAATTAGTATAATATTACAAGCAAATGCTAAAAAAATATTAAAGTTATAAAAAAAGCAAATGCTTGTCCCAGAGATGAAATTATTCAAAAAGTAAAGTAATGAAAGTAATCAAAGAAAATATTGCTTATAAAGATAGATGGTCTGCAATCTCATCTTATTATAATTATGTTCACCTGTCAAACGTGATTTATATGAATTATATTTTGGATGATTTATATTTATGTTAAGATGAGCAAATTAACAATTATGAAATGACTTAAATCTTTTGCTTCTTTCTTTAATTATATTAAACAAGAAATGGCCACACAACTAAACTACTTCTTTCATTTGTATATCCTAAGCAGTTTAGATTTTCCTGGATTGCTTTATGAAATCAATTTAGATTGCTTATATTTTGATGCTTCGTAACATAACAATGAGCTTATTACTTTTAAATTAAAATTATTCCTTGACTTTACACCTGAACATCGCTGACTATTTCAAATTTAAGCCTTACTCCTATTAATACAAAGTTCAATTTATTAAACCATCTGTAGTCCTTTGTTGAGACTCTCGACGTGTTCCTTGGCTTTCATGCGGAGTGCTGCTATGGAGGAGGAGCGAGGGTCTGGTGGAGTGCCGGTTGAGGCTGGTGCTGGTGGCGTTAAGTAGCTGGGGTAGCCTGATGGCGGGTGACTTAGAAATCCTGGTGGGAGAAAAGATATTGTTAATACATTTCGTAAGTTTCAATTTGATAGTTACTCTATTATTTAGATATGCAGGAAATGTTTTGGTACCTACTGGATTGAATCATTCACAATATTTGATCCGTATATCCTAAAGTTGTTGGCTATATGTTGAATACTATTATATAAGCATGCTAGTTTAGCCAACGTCCATATTATTAAAACTATCTGATATGCATTAATATTATTACCACTTCTAAATTTGTCAAAAATGTATTTGCTTCTTACTTTTTCAGAGCCGATTTTGACAACACCAATGAAATTATTTTACATAGAACTGCTGATAAATTCGAAAGTAATACGAAATAGGTAAGAAGGGCAACTGGTCTATATACCTGGTAATGCAGTAAGCAGTGGTGGCGCCAGCCATGGGTCAACGGGCAGCCCGAGGCCTCCAAGCCTGGGCAGAGCCCCTCCCGCTCCACATCCATACTCGGAGAGGCCTAGTCGAGCTGCCTCCATCTTCTCTTGACGGCGCCATTTTGCCCGACGGTTTTGGAACCAGACCTGCAAAAGAAAAATGTTATGTTTAAAAGAAATATTAGGGTTATTTGTCTTGTTGATGACAGATGGATAATAGAGACCGAATATGATGAACATATTATATGGAAAAATTGTAAGATGATTAAAAAAATGGTGGTTATTCTGATGATCTTTTGCAGGTATTTTATCAACTGCATCCCACGGCTAGATAACCATATCATGTTCATGAACTAAAATTCGACCTCGTCACTATAAAAATTGACAACTTTGTATAAACAAAGTTGACAATTTTCAAAAGCTCATTGTAATAAAAAAGTTACTTTTCATATTTTGTATTTTATGGACCTACTAGAACATTTAATATATAGTATGGTACACGCACCATACTATATATATTAAATGTTCGAGAGATCTCATGTTGTCTCATTCAAAGTATCACCATACATTTTATTTTATAGATCACGCGATGGAATTGGCAACTAAAATAGTTGCATTTGGTGTCAAAGTATCTGCCAATCGTCTGACGATTTGTACAGCTGCCATCGTCAGACATTGTAATGTATTCTGATATTTCACTGTTGAACAAATTTAATACTTGTGACAGGTAAGCCATCAAACGTTGCATGCCCCTAACCTGCTGTCTCCTGAACCGCAATCGAAACGGTCACGCGAGCTACGCGTATTTTTACCGCTTACCGTTCAACTCCCCAACTGAATATATCATTTCACACTACAATTTGACACCACATTCATGCCATACATCTTCTGCATAAATAATCTGAAATATACTTTATTTTTATTGTAATAGAAGTTATATTCGCTGGAGTATATTCGGTCTGTAGGGTGGATGGCACAATGATGGTACACCATTTGTGTGATTGAGTTCGTGTTTCATGCTTTGCCGTATTCAAAGTTAGTTTTGTTATGTCTGGCTCCGACAAACTGTTTAGAAGTGACGTGTTCACTCACTGATTTATTGTCTCTGCGAACCTTTTAGGGGTTTTATTGTATATCATAAAGGTTTGATGCTCTAATAGGCGTTTTAATGCCGATAAACAAATTTAGTTACAGGCCATCATTTTCACGATAACTGATTTAACACTGTGTAAATTATGAAGAACTTCTGATGTTGCGTGATCACGAACTTTGTTTTAGCGAGCTAACTAGATGTTAAGTAGTTAGCTAAAGGTGACAGTATTGCGACCACTTTTGGGGTTGATTTGTATTTGAGGGTAATTTTAATCGTCTGAATTAAGAATTAAATCTGGAGTTAGAGACAGAGTAAAATAATGATTGGCGATTATCTCATTATTTACTTGTATATTGATATCAGAAATTGATCAATCTGCTTCATGACCTAGTATATTTTAAGCTGATTCGGGTTTTGATTTGAGCCAGGTCGTTGATATTCAATCTGATTTAAAATTTAAGAGCCAGTTCTTTGTTGATCAAGTATGATAAGATTCTCTTCTTCATATTACTCTTCATATTCATATAATTAGCAACATAAAAATCCAGTACTGATCTTCGGTTTAGCAGATGTCTTTCAGGTCATTATCATTTGTGACATGCAGATTTTATTAAATTTATTCTCTATCAGCATCTCTTTCGTTTTCTAACCAACTTAGTGCATGATAATGATTTCTTTGCAGTTACAATTTTAATCTTCACATAGCAAGTCGGTTGAAGAATATTAATAATTATACCTAATCAGAGATGTGATACTTGTCACATCTGTGTACCTAATCATATAAAAAGTGCTTTTCAAGGCATTTTGGTACATTCATTTTTAATTACGCACATTTATTGAAAGGTAATGACAAATTATAGCGCCTTTCCAATTTACGAAAATATAATTACAAGCACAACAACTGCAGTATCTATTTTATTCGTTACTGGCATAATAAAACTATCACAATCATACGTAAAGCCTTATTTATGACTGCACACTATCGTGTCTAACTCATAAGTGAATACGATAAAACTTATCGAATTAATATATCGTGTGTAGGTGACCCTACAGTGAAGTATGGTGTCGGCTCGTACCATCGGCGCGACGAGTGAACCCGAGTATGAGCGCTAGCTTTTTATTACGATATTGATTCTAAGAGACATTGTGACAGAGTTTTTGTGGTGTATCTTTGGATTTTTGTTCAGGTGTTCGCAGGAGAGATATTCTGATTTCAAGGTATTATTCTGACAAATTTGGTTAGATTTGTTCCTGGATGGCGAGCTCCAAGGCGCAACCGGAATACGTTAGTACGATTTTGAGGATTTTTATTTTATTTTTACAGTTTAAAAAAAACAGACGTTTCGTACTGACGAAGGCTACATAGCCATGTAGTATCTGGACAAGAGTTGAGTAGGTAACGTTTTTGAAATAATTTTATAAATAGGTCTTCTTTCTCTTAGCGTTATCCCAGTTTCAATGTGGGGTCCGCTTACTAATCTAACCGGGTTTTGGCTGAATATTAGCTTTTCCACAGAGCGACTGCCTGTCTGACCTCCGCAACCCGAAGGGATAGCGATATTGCATGGTTTGGACTAGTGTCAGTTTATTTATAGGTACTGTCGCCCTGTAACGACTGTCAAAGATCTTCATGACAACCGGGACTGACGGCTTAACGTGCTCTCCGAGGCACGGGACAAGCGATAATTAACAATTCAATACGCACATAACTCCGAAAAGTCATTGGTGTGCGCCGTGGATTCGAACCCGATACCCTCTGCATGGCAGTATGTTGGTATCTCCACTGCTGCCTTTTTATTTTATTTTTTATGTATACCTAGGTACCTACTATAAATAGGGTGCATAGGGTTCCCACCAAAAACTTAGGGTCCCAAGCCAACCTCACCTGCAAGTGGTGCACCTGCCGATCAACGGACGAGGCTCTGGCAAACAAAATATCCCGATAAGCGGCAATAGGCTCGCCACCTATTACGTGGGATCAAAACACTGGCGAAAAGTGGGCGTTTAATATGCCTCTGCCTACCCCTTCGGAGAAACAGGCGTGAGTCTATGTATGTATGTACCTACTATAAAGCGAACCCCGGGCTCCAAGGCGAAAATCATGTACCTATGGCTGTTATCGAAATAACGTTATGGCAATGGTGATGTGGACGAGGTTAAGTACTCTGTCATACTTAAGTTGGTAACATATATTATATAGTTTAGAACACTTATTAGACAGTGAAGTTTAAAGAGCAGGTAAGTCAAATGTATAGTTTTTTTGTAATTTCGTGATCTATGGCTTTATCAAAACTGTAAAGAAAGCTTGTTAAGACAATCAGAGTAACCTAGTTAAAGTAACAATCTTCTCAAGGTATTTTTTTCTGACCGGTCCCAATTTGATTAATGACGAGTTTGGACACTTTTATAGTCTTGGGAAAAGGTCTTACAACCCGCAACAGCGTTGCGCGTTGCGGCGGTACTGTACTGTAGGAGTTAGAAAATAAATAGGGTATATAAAAATACTAAAAATAATGATCGCATCAATTCCGTTTATAACTTTAGAGAAATCGTTGCTTCAAATTAATATTATATACTTAATCTTTTTATGTGTACCTATAGTTATAAACTAATTAAAAGTAAGGCCTATTTTTAGCACATAAACTGATTAGTCCAAAATATAGGAAATGTTTTTACAACATTATTTTTACGTGGAAAACAGAACGAATTAACCATTACTGTTACTTTCGTTTAATCTCAATAATCTAAATAATAAAAGAAGTTGAGATATGAAACGTTAAATGGCGGTTGTAAAACCCGATTCGTTATTGTTACGTTAATTAAGTAAAACGAGGAGTACATTAGAAATAATAAAACATGTAATTCTTAGCAAGTGATTGGGGAACACGCGATTCCAAACCTCGAACTTTAAGTTGAACACCCGATGTCAACGGGTAGGTTTACCACTAAGCAATGATGGAAATCAGGAATTGTTTAATTCGACACTAGACTGGAGGATGTCCGCAGCTATGCCAGCACTTTTTTTTATTAACACATTGACCGCTGGAAACTTATATGGTGTGCCCCAAGTGTCGGTTTTTGCGATGCGGCTAGCCTAACATAGTCGTGTTTAGGGAAAAAATATACAAGCGTGCTGCCGAAACATACGACGCGTGAAACATACCCATACTACACATGGGCTGAAGACCACTCATGTATGATTTTTGTATAGCAACTCGTATGTCGCGTGTCGTGTCAGCACATACACACGCTCGACCGGCACGCGCGTTGCGTGCCGTTTGCACGAGAGGCTGGGCACGCTCGAGGCCGCATAGCAAAAGGCCGTCTACGAATCTTAGGCCAGCAGTCACGAATCTTAGGCCAGCAGTCAATGTGTTAAGCCTTTCTTCTAGATCCCGAGGCAATTTCGGGAAATCCTTCTTTAGTGTACCCCCAACGTTCCCAAGGTAGGTACAATGAAACCAGTCGATGGTTGACCAGTTTGAAAAAAATCACTTGGCTCGCTCATAGAGTCGAGGCACACTAGAAACTGATTTTGTATACCAGTGTCAATGTGCGTGTAAAATAGCACTGGAAGCGACGATGTCTTGCTTAGCAATTCTCGCCCTTATGGCGGTCTAGCGGGAAGTTGTTCGACTGTACATTCTCTTTTTGCACATGAAAATTTCAACTTCTTAGGCCCAATAGTTTTGGCTGTAGGTACGTAGTCTGCTAGTTAGTCAATAACGGAAGAATTTTATAAATACAGATTTGTTGATGGGCCCTAAAAGGTACATAAAAAATTGCTATCAACTTCTAATCCTATTTTTATGAGGTATAAATGTATTTTTTTGCAGTCACCTTGAATCTCAATAAAAAAATAATTATACTGTAAAATGCGAAAAACTGCGCTGAGGTTTTCAGAACCTGAAATTATATTGCTATTTCTGCACATGCTTCTATTGCAGTTTTAGATTGATCGTACATACAAAGCACCCAGACAGTTCTAAGAATATTTCTTACAAGTACAAATCATATATACAACTGCCTCCGTGGTCCAGTGGATAGCGTATGCGACTGCTGATTGTTCCCGGGTTCGGTTCCCGGGTCGTACAAAAGTGTTACTGGGTTTTTCCGAATTCTCAGTAGCAGCACGGAGTCTGTCTCGGACACGGACTCTATTACGTGGGACCAAAAATTCATGGCGAAATGTGGGTGTAATATTACACCTCTGCCTACCCCTTCGGAGATAAAAGGCGTCAGACATAAAAAAAAACATATATGCTGGATTCTATGAATTAATATCATGTAGTTATTGATCGAACTCATAACAGTTGATGCATATGGAATACTGCGACTGACGGCTTGAAAAACGTGACGTGACACATTGAATACAAATGTTACCCTATATTTATGAGGATATTACGGCCTAGATTGTGAGTTATTTAGAAAACAGGTTTTGTACAGGTAGTAGAGCCTTGCTGATTTCAGCATGAATGGGCCGGCTCGACCGGGGAAGTACTACCCTCTCACAGAAAATCACCGTAAAGTAACAGTACTTAAACTGTTGCGTTTCGTTCGGTGAGTGAGGTGCCGGAGGCCCTATCTCCTATTCCTTCTCCCTCATCCTATCCCTTTTCCCAATCCCAAAGGGCGGCAACGCACTTGTGACTCCTGTGGTGTTGCTTGTGTCCATGGGCGGCGGTAATTGCTTACCATCAGGCGATCCGTCGGCTCGTTTGCCGACTATTACCATAAAAAAAAACAGTCTAAAAACATCTATAACTATGCGCTACGTGTTCAAAATACGTAGGTATACTTAGTATATTTTGGTCATAGTTGCGGGAAATTCCATGAACCTTCAATTTTAATTCTTTGTGTCCACAAAAAATACCCAGACTTGAAACAATATTTTTTTATTACACCACATACTTTTTTATTTTTTTTTCTTTAATTCTTGTATCTTTTTGTTTTTCTGGTGTACAATTTAGAGTTTCAATCAATCAATCAAATACCTACTGGTTAAGCTTGGAGATCGAATCCATAAAACAACACACAACAACGGCCTACTCCGCCATACAAGCAGCAAAAATCCGAGGAATATCAAAATACTGGTCACATCGTTGTTCATAGCATTAAAAATTATACAATTGCGCTCCCTTGTTTCTGTTCAAACTTCATTCGTTACGTGTTCCTAACACTTTGAACGCCCACTGCAAAATTGAATTAAGGCCTCTTTAGTAAGAAATTTGCTGTTCAATGTAAATCTACTTGTTTGTTCGCCTATTTCGTTATTAGTTAAGTTTGACGAAAGTTTTTGATTAATTTGTTTTTGGAGCTAAAATTATTATAATTAGATTTGCAATAATTTGGAGAGTTTAATGCCATCTTGTTTTATAGACTCAGTATATTACTAAACATATATTTATATATATATTTCTTGTGTGCGTGTGTAAGTACGTCACTGAACTCCTCCTAAATGACTGGACCGATTTTGATGACATGTTTTGTGTGTGTTCAAGGTGACTTGAGAATGGTTTAGATTCATAAAATATTGCGAATATTAAAAAAAATACGGCGGTACGAAGTTCGCCGGGTCATCTAGTATTAAATATATTTGACAAAGTAAGACATTATACACACAATTATTATGTTAATAAGTTTTAGTAGATCTCTGTAGGAACAATGAAAACACTTGAAGTGCATGTCTAGGTAAGCCCTACGTACCTAAATTTAACCAAGCATGAATCTGGTCTGTAATTAATCTCATTGCATGCTAATACTTTCCGATAAAATGTGAGAATTACTTATTCAGAATAGTAAAAGTCCAAAAACATAAACAATCTGATTTCATATTAGGTACAGGTTATTCATTAGTTTTCTCCTGGGTTTAAAAATAAAAGTAAGAGCGCCACAATGAAGGTCTTCTGAAATGACGCTCACTATGCGGCAGCACTGAGGCATCAGGTCCAGAAACCTCTCAAAGCTGTCAAAGCCCCTATATTTTCGTACGACTGTATTTGTTTGTATTATGTGTGTGTACACGTCTGTACATATCTGACGTCAGTTTGGACCTGACGCATACTAAGCGCCGTCTGGTGGTAGAAGAAATATCAAACACCCTCATTGTGTGGGCTGGTACCTGCTACCGGCTTTAGAATCACAAGAAACCTTCAAAAATAACGTCAACTACAAAATCAGTAAATCTTTACCGATAAATCTAAGAAGCAATAGATATTTGTGTAATTTTAAGGATGAAGATAAATAGGTAGATATCGTACCGAAAGCTGTGTGAACATTCTCAAAGTATTCAATTGGGTACGTTCTCATCTAGTACGGTGCGCTTCCAGCGATCTTTTCTACCACGTACGTGTAGGCTCTGGAATGAACTACCTGCTGCGGTGTTTCCTGAGCACTATGACTTGTCCTTCTTCAAACGAGGTTTAAAGAGAGCATTATTTTCACGGTAGGCAGCGGCTTTGCTGTGTATACCCTGACATTAACAAAGTCCATGAGCAGCGGTTACCGTTTACCATCAGATGGGCCGTTCGCTCGTCTGCCACTAGCAGCAATAAAAAAAAAGTAGTAAGTAGATTGGTAGTCATTAAAACCTGTGATGGCTACTATTTTTTTTACTCAGACTCACTCAGGTGTAATATTACACCCACATTTCGCCATGAATTGTTAGGTCCCACGTAAGGGGGCGAGCCTATTGCCGTACTGAGAATTCGGAAAAACCCAGTAACACTTTTGCCTGACCCGGGAATCGCACCCGGGACCTACGATCAGCAGTCGCGAACGCTATCCACTGGACCACGAAGGCAGTCCTACTAATTTATTTTTAGCATTATTCATAATGCGCTTAGAATGGCTTCATTTTTGTAGAGTCTAGAATACCTAATGTTTATAACGTACTTAGGTACCTATACCATTCTCGTCCAAACACACGAGAAAAATAAACGCATACACACAGTTTTTCAATACGACAGATTCAATCAAATCGCAACAAAACAAAAATATAAAGAGAGGAGGACCACCAACTGTCGACTTTCAAAAAACGAACATCACAACACTAACAATGCGGTTCAAATATGACAGATGTCAGATTTGCGCGGGCCGATTGGCGGCCGAACGCCCCCGAGCATCTACGGAAACAGCCGAAGTACTTTATTTTCATATTATTCGATTCTGATCCCGCTGTTTGCTACATTGGATTGTTCGTAATTTAATTATTCTGCGTTCGTATGAAGTCTTTTGACTTTAATCGACTGACAAATTGACTTTGTGTGTTATTATTTTCGTAATTGTAATATTTTTATGCCATATGGCGTTTGAGGAATGTTTTGGTGTGGCGTTTTGTACGTATTTCATTTCAACGGGGTATTACTGAATATAATAGCTTTTTGGAGCTATTTTAGAACATACGTTTCTTTAGGAAACTTAAGAATAAAATTGAAAGATTTTCTTAAGGAAATAAGATTTCAGAAAAGTTCTTAACAATAAAGGACGTATTATAGCTACTTAGTTGTTTTCGCTCTCCGTACTGATACTGAAAATAGCCTCCAATACCTAGCAAGGCTTTCATTGTCCTAGAGTCCTAGACCGAGATTGGTGTTCGATCGGCAGCAAATAAAGATTTGCGAAATTCTCAGTATAAGTATTTTCTCCAAGTACCTAACTTTAATCACTTCTTCAAGAAAATTTTTTATTGCTTGAGGTTCGATGCTTCTCTAGACTTCAGTTGTCAGTTACGCAATCGCTTTCAATTACCAGCCTAACGGGGCAAGTTTAATAAAACAATAAATTCCAAATATTACAATAAATTACGTTTCGTGAGCTTTCGTGTACAGTCGCGCACACCGGTGCACGTACCTAATTAAATTAAAATTAATCGCTTTTCATAAACAAGGTCTTACGGTTTAACGTGCTTGCTTATTTGCTTCAGTTGAACAAATTTAATTTTTATTACGATTGCGGGCGTCTGAGGGGGTGGGGTAACTTGACAAGGGGTAGTGGGGTATGGCGATGAATTAACGTGTTATTGGGGTGAAATTAAAGCGGTTAAACAGTTCGTGCTCGGAATTGTTCAACTAATTGGTCCCGCGACACACGCGTTTTGACTAAAGATATCTAGAGCTGTTGAAAGTGTAAATAAGTCTGTTTATTGAATTGTGGGTTAATTTGTCTGGCTTTTAGCTGCTTTGTATGGGTGTATTATTAGAACTAACCTGTTAGAAATTAATAAATAGCACGAATATAAATACAGGTGTGTTTTTAGATATTCGATGTTTAGATTCTGATATTCGGAAAGTCAATTTTACATATACCTATTTTATATTTGTAAGAGGCCTATTTTATATATTTAATTATTTTTATTACAATGGTATTGTTTGTTAGTGGCGATCAAAACTACTCAGTGTAGTCGGCTTTTTGTCCAGCACATTGATTCATGAGTTATATTTTATAGACTGCCTCTGTGGTCCAGTGGATAGCGTATGCGAATGCTGATCGGCGGTCCCGGGTTCGATTCCCGGGTCGGGCAACGGGTGTTACTGAGTTTTTCCGAATTCTAAGTAGCAGCACGGAGTCTGGTGATGTGCCCGGTAAGGGAAATAGGCTCGCCCCATATTACGTGGGACCTAAAAATTAATGATGAAATGTGGGTGTCATATAACACCTCTGCCTACCCCTTCGGGGAGAAAGGTGTGTGTCTATAAAAATATATATTTAGGTACATTGTATAAGTAAGGTAAGGTAGGTATTCCTTCATACCCTATTTTGCTAAAATTTGCTATTTCCTAAATTTTATTCCACGTACAATAGTGACTTCAAAACCACAGACGGTGTCTACAGCTCCATACAATTCTAACACAGTTAGAGTTGCGCGTGCCAACGCGAGGCAATACATCACCCAAATTATGTTTGAGAGGCACAAACTAAGCGAACTGGGAGCCTTAGAGCTCTGCTGTACTTAATATTGCGTATTGCGATCTCTGTGATATAACACACTTTTATGGAAGCATTTTGTTTCTACGTCTAGACAGCAAGTTTTTGCTTAGAGAGATGGCATTGTCGTATGTCTCAAGTGCAAACTCACGATTCAAATGTTTATAGTATCCAAATGATACTTTATTACACGAAGACAAAACTTACGGTGAAGTAAACTGGCAGGCCCCGAAAATATTCTAGTTCTTTAGAGCATATTTTGTAATTCCAATCATAATCGAAATATATACCTAAAGATAAAACCAAAAAGTGCGATTTCTCGTTGAAAATGCACTTTTTGAAAGTAAGAATGATATTTCATTTATTAGTCTGGTACTTTCGAGCCAATAAATCTATTCCTATTGTCCTTGCGTCATTTTATTAATATTTTTTTCTTTATAAGAAAGTATCACCATATTACCAGCAAGATAATTTTATCAACAAAATCTGGTGTTACACCAATTCACGTAAATCATAAACAAAATTTCGCTCCACGTCCGATATCAGTCAATATGACTCTTGGCCTTATTAAATCGGAAGCGAACGAATAAGGCGCTACATAGCTACCTCCTAGAGGTGAGAGGGGAAGGGGAGTTACTGACACTTCCGCGGAGTAACGAGATCGGGCCCCGCTTATTTGTGTAACAACACACCTCTATGTCAGAGCGTAGTATTTCGTAATATACAGGTGTACGCCGACGGAGAAATTTGAAAATGTGTTCTTTGTTTGTTGTCTAGGTGGAATAGAATTTGAGAGGATGACGACGAATTTAGTTTTAAATCTTTAAGTCTTTGATTTGTATACATCGAAACTAAAACAATGTCCTATGCCTTAGTATTACTACTTGTATGTTTACCTTTGTGGGAATGAAATTGTCAGCTGTCTAATGTTAATTAAGTACATAGATAAGTAAATTCAATTGTAAGCTGTCAATCATTGTGTTGCAAGACAAAGTTTTTGATAGCATATTAAAGTGTGATCAAAGCTGATGCGATTATAAAATAAACCTATCAAAAGTGAAATAAATTACTATCAGAACTGAAACGTTGTTAGACAATTAGGTAAGGTCAAAATGAAATTAGACATTTTTTATAGACTCACGCCTGTATCCCCGAAGGGGTAGGCAGAGGTGTAATATTACACCCACATTTCGCCATGAATTTTCAGGTCCCACGTAATAGGGGGCGAGCCTATTGCCGTTACCGGGCACATCACCAGACTCCGTGCCGCTACTGAGAATTCAGAAAAACTCAGTAACACTTTTGGCCGACTCGAATCGAACTCGGGAATCGAACCCGGGACCTCCGACCAGCAGTTGCATACGCTATCCACTGGACCACGCAAGCATTCATTAGACATAAGAGTGTAACAAAAATAAGCATGAATAATTTTGTGATACTCGCACCCTCTAACATCCAAGCTAAATAATGTTAAGAATATTTTCGTGACATTTGAGCTAAAATTGTCTCATTTAAATAAAACTTAACCCGAGAAAATTGGTTATCGATTTCAAAAACTAAGTATAGAAAAATTATTCACTAGGTACTTATACACATTTCTTTTCTCTTTTCGATTCCCTTTTCTGATACGACGACGTCTATCCAAAATCCCTTTAAAATAAAATACCTAGGCAAACCTGTCCACAGTAACCCAGTACGTATCAAAACCATCGCTTTTTCGTCAACTGTCACAATCAATAACAAGTTGACGTCCAAACAAAAGAAAATAGAAATAAATTGTAAAAGAACGAATGCACAGTTGAAATAGAAATGGTTAAAATTCGAGAGCCGGCGTAAATATTGGTGAGGAGTGACGCAACGAGAAAATATGAAAAAGACAAATAAAATATTGACCCATGCAAACTTTTGTTTTAAGTAAGGCTGCTTGTCGAAGTGGCATTACTCTTGAAAAATCAGTCGTGTGAATCCGAGCTAAGTCCAAGCTAAGTCTCTTAACAAGCTTGGGTTGGTGCAAGCACTACTAAATTGCTATAGTCTATTAACAAGTTGTTATGGTAATCATCATCATCAGCCCGTTTACTGTCTCACTGCTGGGCACGGGCCTCTTCTCAGTATGAGAAGGGTAAAGTGATAGTCCACCACGCTGGCCAAGTGCGGGTTGGCAGACTTCACATGTCTTTCGAGAACATTATGGATAACTCTCAGACATACAGGTTTCCTCACGATGAAATAGTTATTGTAATATGTGTAATAAATCTCACTGTATATTTTTGGAGAAGGGTACGATTTTTATAATATAATTCAACGACCGGTTGGTGCAGCGGGATTGTAGGCGACTGTTACGTCGAAGGTCGCGGGTTCGATTCCCGCTCAAGTCAAACATTTGTGTGCATGAACATGGATGTTTGTCTTGGTCTGGGTGTTTCTATGTATAATATGTACCTAGGTATTTACAAAAAAAAGTATATAAGTATGTTTATCCATTATCTAGTACCCATAACACAAGCTCTGCTTATCTTGGGACTAGATGGTGATGTGTATATGTGGTAGAATATTATATTATTAGGTATTATAATTATTTAACCAATAAAATATTTAACAGCGACATAATTTAGGTATATTTATAAATTAAACTACAAGACGCTACTGAATTTTTAAACATCTAGATAAAGCATTACATGCAACTAAAACCACTTTAGTACGCGATTATCTTCTCAGTGCTCGCTATCTCCCTCCACCACAGTACATAGCTACAGAACTGTAGCGGTAAAACAAACATTGTACCAATACTAAGCGCTCGATTTATCTTTAGTTAGATAGTGTGTACGTAGGCGGAACGCTAATCGAATTGTCTCGTTAACGACCAATGGCGGGCCACCGTTTAGCGGTGTTGAACGCGACTGTACATCTTTATATTGGCCGTTGTGTTGGTGATTGTACCTGTTTATGTGTGCACAGGTGATGAGCTTGTGTTTGTGATTATACGGGATGAGTTTCAAATCGTTTAGTTTATTTTATGCTTCTGCGGTTTCATATTTATAAAGCCGATTGATTGTACAGTATTGATTGATATTTTTAAGTAGCTATAGGCAAGTACTTATAAATAAAAGAGTTTTTGTATTCGGTTTTACCGTTTAGGCAACACTGTTGTAACTATTTTCTGGTTATGTTTAAATACCAGGTATTCGGTAAATACCCATGACATCAGTAGAACTACTTTTTTATCGATGTCTGCTCTGAAATAGGTATGCGGACATGAGTAAACTTTCAAGCCGTTGGGGCTTCCATGCTGACCATCCCATGAGCAATACTGTAGAAGTCTAACATGCATGTATTTAATTTATTTTGCAAGCTGAAACAATAATATTTTCAAAGTTAGTCTCAGTTGTTTGGGCTCTGCTTTGATAAATCCATCATGCAGTGTAAAGTGTCAAGATTGTTAAATAGTAAGTAAATCATTTATTGAGACACCAAATACAACGCACAATAGATATAATACAAACAGCTATGTATACAATTCACAATACAACAAATACAATACATATTTATGTACATCGTGATTTTTAGTCGTCAGATTAAGGCCTTGCCACACGGCACAATTTTACGTCCAACTTGACTAAATCACTTGATGAAATCGTGACGTGTAGACGCCAATCGTCCAACTCAAGTTCATCGGGTGGGCGGTACCACCAGATTTTAACCAATCGGGTGGACGGAATGAAAATCAGTGATTTGATTGTGTCGTGTAGACGGGCAAAGCCAATTCGATTGAAAATTTGATCAGTGGGAAAATTGTGCCGTGTGGCAAGGTCTTTAAAGGCCTTGCCACACGGCACAATTTTACGTCCAACTTGACTAGATCACTTAATGAAATCGTGACGTGTAGACGCCAGTCGTCCAACTCAAGTTCATCGGGTGGGCGGTACCACCAGATTTTAACCAATCGGGTGGACGGAATGCAAATCAGTGATTTGATTGTGTCGTGTAGACGGGCAAAGCCAATTCGATTGAAAATTTGATCAGTGGTAAAATTGTATTGTGTGGCAAGGCCTTTAGATAGTAGGTAGCTCTTGTAGTTTTAAAGTGCTTGTTGACAGAACAAGAGCAAGCACATCTAGTGAATAGGTAAGTAGGTATTTTGATCGGATATTGGTCCCGCGGCATAAATGTGCGCGTGGGATTGGGAGGTCTCGGGTTCGATTCCCGGGTCGGGCAAAGCGTTATTGGTTTTTTTCGTTAGGAAATTCTCAGTAACAGCACGGAGTCTGGTAATGTGCCCGGTACGGCAATAGGTTCGCCCCCTATTAGGTACGTGGGACCTAAAAATTCATGGCGAAATTTGGGTGTAATATTACACGTCTGTCTACCCCTTCGGGGATACCTACAGGCGTGAATCTATAAAAAAAATATTATTGCATGCTCTTCGGTTTTCTCTCACAGTCGGTCTGTGTGGAGAACCTTGTGGTAGGGCTATGTCCAGCAGTGAATGTCTATCGGCTCATAATGATGATGATTGTTATAGCAGGGTGGTGAAATAGGTTCTTGGATGATTAAGTCTAGTAAATTTAAGAGTTTGGTCTAGAGTAGATGGGCAGACTTCTCAGATAGGTATAAAAAATAGCATTCAACCTTGCTATGAATTAGGTATCTAATCTTACCTAATATATAAAATCCTTGCGTTACTGACTGACTGACAGACACGCTACAGCCAAAACTACTCGTCGCAAGAAGATGAAATTTAGCATGTATGTTCCTTGGGGACCATAGGTGTGCACTAAGACGGGATTTCCCGAAATTCCCACGGGATCGGGCAAAACGGGAAATTCGAAAATATGTGCGTGCGAAGCCGCTGGCGTCGACTAGTTGTTCATAATCTTTCTTTTTCTTTCTTCGAAAGTCTATAATGATAAGCCTAATTAAAAAAAAATCTTATTCTGTAAAAGCCTTAAGTATTACGCCAGCTCGGAAGAATTCTTTTAAAAGTCAATTTGAAATATTTTCTTCACAAATCTATTGCAGCTTCCAGAATGATAATTTCGAACAATTTGTTACCAAGTTACATAAACCTATCCGTAGGTATCGAGCAGCATCGATCGAAGATATCTTTATTTACACTACAAACGAAATTGACTTGTTACGTCCTCTCACTCTAACACCCTACATAAACACGAACAAAAAGTACTTCACCTTCTTTCTATTACGAAGAAAACAACAGAGGCAGCATATACGACGACTACACACGTAAGAGTGAGACAAAACACATCGCCATCTTAGATGCAGCCCGTGGACCAGAAGTTAGCCAATAACCTGGTTTGTTGGGCGCAAAAGGGCTTATATCAGATGGAATTGGTGAAGTAAATTGGGCTTTATCTTATAGATGTTAAAGTTGAATATGAGTTGTTGGGTATAAAGGTGAATTTAATAATAACGTTTGTTGGGAAGTTCTTTAAGGGGAGGGTTATACGTGAGGAGAAATAATGACAGCGTGTCTTTGAAGGGAGCCATTGTGCTGAGGTCTGGTTTTGAAGTGGCCTATAATATAATAAGGCCTATTAGTTGACTTGAAATTGCATTTTGTTTTTGGGGTTCCAAGCCAATTATGGGGTTTAATCTTTGCGCGTGGAGGTTCTTTTGTGTTCGTGAATAGTGATAGCTTGCTAAATTGTAATAAGGATTATATTTGTGTAACTAAATCATTTGACGTTGTGTGTTTAAACAATATACATTAATTTCTACATGTACCTACATGTAGAAATTAATTATACCTACCACCAATCAAAGGCCCACCAGGTATTTGAACAAATACCTACGTGTTTTGAAAATTATTATACTTATTAAAAGCTTTATTAGTTAGGATCTAGGCATAGCTTTACCTATTGGTAAACAAAGCCTTAAGTACATTTTTAACAACACATAACTACTTACCTAATTCCAGTTTACACATTGATAAGATTTTACTAAGTGAAAATAAAAATATTTAGGTACTGTACCTACACCTAAACTTAAAACCAAACAGCTCACATAATTATAAGAAACAATGTTACCTACTACTAATATTCATGTGAAAGTTTATGAAGATGGATAGACGGATGTTAACGTTAGGTACTCTTTTACCTACCCAAAAAGCACTGAACGGATATTGATGAAAGTTTTCAGTAATTAAGCTTGTACACTCAAACAAGTCGGCGCCGGACCAGTTTAAAAAAATCCCTTGATTCACACTTAGAGACGAGGCACGCCAGAAACTGGTTTTGTATACGAGTGTCAATATGCGAGTAAAGTAGCACTGAAAGCGACGATGTCTTGCTGAGCGATTCTCGCCCTTATGGTATTCTAGCGGGAAGTTGTTCGACTGTACATACATCAGAGTAACACATACGCTACCTTTTGTCCCGGTAACGATCCCCACGAGGACAAAACCTCGGGCAAAAACAGTCTCACATATAGGTTATCACATTAGTTAATGCTCTGAAGTATTTAAATTTTGAATTTGACTCGAAATTTTTATTCAGTGATTCAAATTTTAGACGGTACTGAATACGACACGTCTGATGTAGCTGTTTGAGCGACCGCTCATTAGAACTGCACTATTTTTAGTGGAATCGAACCCCGAATTTCGAACAGATATACCTAGGTATTTGTTTTATCTTTGGTAGATAGTCTTATAAAGAATAAAATTGGGATTTAGTCTGGTGTTATATTTAGTTTCTGTTTTTTACCTATACCTGAGCTAATCAAACAGTGCCTATACAGTGTATACCTTCTTAGGCACTTGTTACTTAGGACCCGTCTGTACCTACCTATGTAGACAGTTTAATATGTCCTAGAGAAGAACACACTGTTTATCTATGTAAAACTCTCTGTAAATAATGACATAAAGTCATTTAGTTTATTCAAGAAATTGGATTCTTAACTTACTAAAATCAAGAAGACCAGAGGACGTTGTTTGGCTATGGTACAGTAGGTTGTTATTTCAGCCAACTCATCCTCAGTAAAAATCCCTCTAAGCATATTAAGTAAAGATGTCAAAGTTAAGGAGTTATACATATACAGCTAAAAATCTAGGTACAAGCTATCAATAATATCTGCTACAAAAAACTAAATAAACTGAAAAATAAACAGGAACAAATAAAATCATCTTCGTCTGTACAGTCCCGTACAAAAGCTCTAACATCCCATCACAAGGTACAGTCGAGCCCAAACACATCAATCACTCAAACTGAGTTAATCCGCAACTAAATTAACTCGTGGCAAACAAACCCTTAAACAAACTAAACACAAACAAATATAAACTCTACACTGTACTTATAAAGATCTATTTTCCTTGACCCATATACAGCAAAAATAGACTCGATTCCCAACTTTATTGCTCAAGATTTATGATTGAAAATAGAATGTAACTGTGGCCTCTTGATTTTGTCCGATCTTCACATCATTTTATGCTCGAATCCCTTGCTAAAGGACTTAAGCGACGTGAATGTAATTTAAGCTCTATTACTTGAGAGTTAGAGCTGATTTTGATTTGTTATGTTTGCGTTAGGGTTGCGGGAAGAGTTGGGTCGAGTTTTTATTTCATTCATTAGAGATATATTTAAGAGCTATTAATGTGTAAATAAACGTTTGTGTTAGTGGGATGCTGCGTTCTTGATGTTAAAGATGGTTTTACTCGTATTCCTAGTTCAAAGTATAGGAAATGATAAGATTTTATTTATAAATCCTGCCACTACTAAACATGAAAGTTAGTGAAGACTGATGGATGGATGTCTGCTGTCTGCTTCAATTTGACGCGGATAGGTACTACCGTCCGTCTGGTGTCCGTGTGGTGACGGAATAAGAATACGGAATGCCATTACCACACCATATCATCCCATGGGTGTCGTATGAGCAGACAAAGGGAGCATATTATGCAGAGAACTGCACTGTAAGAGAAGGAAAACTTGATACAAACCCTATACCAACCCGTTTGGCCAGCGTGGTATAGTAGGCCAATTCCTCCTTCGAAAGGAGAGGCCTAGTCCAGCAGTGGAGTGTTAAAGGCTGATGATGAGGTAGGTACTACCGAAATAAGTTTGATGAAAATTTATGATACTGTAGTTTATAGATCAGAATAACATAAGGCAGGCCGCAGAAATAGACTAGGTATATATCAACGCCTAAACTGCATTTTCTTAATGCAGTAACTTCCACTGAACTTAGTGGTGCTTACTGCGTTTATAAATTGTGCGTCAGTTAAAAATAGGTAAGCTTTTCTAAGAACTTATCTTCTTGTCTTCCATCTTAGAATGGTTACGGTCAGACGTCATCCGATACGGCCGAGCAAATTCAATAAAGTTTGAAACAAACAAGTTGAAACGTTATTGCATAACGCATCTTAAAGGCAGGGTAAACGTTCTAGCGTGGGGGACGTAGGGTTGGCACTTGCCCTTTCTGTTTTACTTCCGTAGTTTTATAGTCACAGTCTTTTAAAAACGGTCTACGTCGGAAGATATAAGGTAAACAAAAAATACATGGTAGACTGGCTAACATAGATTCATATCATTTATAATATTTATGATTATTATACGGTCCAAAATAATTATTACCCTCAATATTATCTTCTTATAACCGTACTTCAGCATGTTTTATAGAAAAAATCAGGATAACGTTACGTAATATGAAGACAAAGACAAATATAGAAAACATTTCAGTATACAGCTACTTATGTCGTTGACTGTACGAAAATTACATATTTATACTGTGATATGAAACTACATAAATAAAAATATACATTTCAACTTTACTTCCAAAGACAAAGAAAATATTATCTTAATATATAAAATCCTTGCGTTACTTACTGACTGACAGACACGCTACAGCCGAAACTATTGGACGCAGGAAGCTGAAATTTGGCATGTATGGGACCGTAGGGGTGCACTAAGAAGGGATTACCCGGCCAAAACGGGTAAATTTAAAAAAATTGCAGGCGTAGCTGCTGGCGCCCTCTAGTGATGGTATAATTAAATGTGCATTTTTCATTATCTTCTGGACAACATTAAATGTAGTTCAGTGAATACGTGACCATGGCTGGTATAAACCACTCTGAAACATCTGATCTCATAAAATTTATTTCGTCTTTATACCTGTTACATAAATATTAGTGAACTAGTTTCATTTAGCACATTTTCTTATAAACCTACACATTAACATCATTTTAAAATAACGTTTCCATATTTCTTCCAAAAGTGTGACAACCCTATGCGTAGTAGAGTCTCCCAGGCCCCTCTGTTTATCCGAGTGCGCCCGACTACTTAATAACGACTTATTTATTTGCACAAAGGATCGCAGCAGTAATTGCGTGGCCGTTAATAGAAGAACTATTAGCTGGGCCACGTGGCTGTGTTTGTTCGAAGATATCACTGGTACTAAGTAAATATGGTTTTTCACTTTTGGGGTTCTTGATGCGAGGTAATTTTTTATGTTGATGATGTTGCTGATAAGTATTTGGACGAAGATTCTCTCTACACATGTATGGTCATAGTCCTAGTGTTTTCCTGGTTGCGGCCTGGACCTTGGACGATACACTTTCCTTTCCTACTAGTAGAACCAGAATTAAAGAAATATTAGCTTTTCTACAAAGCGACTACCGTCTGACCTTTACATCTCAAAGGGATAAAAATATTTCATAGCTTGAATCAGTTTTAGTATTCATCGTAGTAAGTAGTCATCTTCAAGACTCTACTAGCTGCTCAGCATTTTGCCAAACATAATAATAATAATATTTTACTGTTACTATATACACACATCACCATCTAGTCCCAAGCTAAGCAGAAGCTAGTGTTATGGGTACTAAATAATGGATAAACATACTTATATACTTTTTTTTTGTAAATACATACATACATAGACTCACGCCTGTTTCACGGAGGGGTAGGCAGAGACTACAGAACGCCATTTGCAACAAAATCTTGTAAATCTTGCAAACAATCTTTCTTTTAATCTTTTTTGTAAATACACACATATTATACATATAAACACCCAGACCAAGACAAACATCCATGTTCATGCACACAAATATTTGACTTGAGCGGGAATCGAACCCGCAACCTTCGGCGTAGCAGTCGCTTACACTCCCGCTGCGCCCACCGGTCGTCATAATACGATTACAGAGACAGAAAGATTTGTATCAAATCAATCTGTTGCAGACGTCATATTTCGACCTATTTACACTACCTACCGTCCTTAGAATAGCTCTAAGAATAATCCTGTATCAAGGGATACCTTACAAACATTCAAGGCAACAGACGCAAATAACACTAAGTCTCGACGGCAGGCTAATATCAATAATTGATTATAGCCCATTGTCCAAAACCACAAGTCACCTGTATAAGCGAATCAGACACAACAAACATACGACAAATTGGTTTTTTAATAAAATTCCGCACGATGGAAAGCAATTACAGTATTAAGTAAATTATAAATTGTTCGGCAAGGCGAGCTTGATTAATTGACTACGGGCAACGATTTTATAAAATGGTGACAATGAACGAATATAAAAAGGGCGAAATCAATCGAAAACAAATTACTTACGGGACGGCACCAAATTGAGTCGTTAGTGGTGTGGCAACACTGTCTGGTGGACATGGGACTGTACTATGAACATGGTTGTAGATTTAGCAGAAAATGTATGCGTCCGTTATGCTCTATTTTTAAACTGGAAGAACTGATACTTGTAACGGACTCTATGCCATTTTGCCGCCATATTTGGATGTGTAGAATGCAAGTAATCTTCCTTAAGAATATGATTGTAAGTACCTGCTTTAATAAATATATGAAGTTTATTTTTGTTAACAAGATGTATAATATAGGTATGCAACTAGATGTATTGGCTCATTTAATGAAATTTTTCTCGCCCAGACAACCAAAGGGCGATGCGGAGATTGTTAATTGAAGTTTGTTTCAAGATCTACAAGCTTGTCTAAGTTAGCCGCGAGAAGTCTAATCAAAAGTCTAACACTAGCAAAGACCAACTTTATTTTCGAACGCAAAAAAATATTGAAACTGTCAAATCTGTCAAATTGATTAGAGCTTGTCACAAGATCAAAATACTATCTATCAAACCGATAGATAAATACATTAAAAATACTGTTAAAACAATTTAAAAATTAAGTGATAGTGCAGTGTTCGTTAAAATAAAATAAGATTTGACCTAAAGGTCCAGTTACCAGGTCATAAAATTCCAAAAATAAAACTGGGTGTAAGAATCAGTCTGCTTGAAACTAAAACCTAACATTGCCAAAATTACTGCACAAAAATTGCACTAGGCAATCACTTCCCATGTCCTGCATTTCGAAAGGGGGTGTACTAAACGTGTTGCCACCGTAGTCGTTAGCAACATTCAACATTGTTGCGTGGACGAGGACACGACGCAATCGAATCAACTTTGTAGAGCTAAATTAATTACTGCGATGAGCGAATGCGATGTCGAATTGCGGTGCCGACATGTTTTTCGATTGAACCTTTCTTTATCAGCGGCGAAAGTGTTGGTTTGCATGCCATTTATTGCTTATTGGTTTTGCGACTTTATTTGGTTTGTGCTTTGCTTTGGCCTGTATTAATTTGTTCGTATTTTCCTAGTAAGTTACTGAATTGGAAATTTAACGCGCTAATTGTAAAAACTGGCGAGAAATGTGATCCAAAGATCTGTGTAAAGTTAACGTCTTTTTTAAGATCAGATTAAACAAATGTTGTGTTTGGTAGATAGGTCAAAATATTGAAGTCTAGGTAGGTCTGGTGTCCTTGTCTTCTAATAAAGCCTCTAAGGTTCTTCTTTGCTAGACATTGAGGAAAACTAAATATGAGTATCAGGTAAGCTAATCGGGGTAATCACTTAGCACCTACCCACTCCTTGGTAAGTTAGCACGTATATTCTCGTAAATGAAGAAGCTCCCTAGTTTCTGGAATTAGAAATCGTCAATTAGTTTTTTTTTACTTACGTCTTTTCTCTACTAAGCATTTAGTATTCTATATACATTTATTGAACTTAAAACTTTCCTTCGTGTATTTTTGCTTTACATACTATTTAATAGATGTAAAAGCCACAACGCCTTTCCTATCGTATAAACCAAATGTAAAAATAATTAGCCAGCTCTAACTATCCCACCCACAGCATCAAATTAAAATGTAATACTAATCTAAAAACGTGACAACAACATGAGTCTGGCTCTATTGTGAATGTTCTCACCACATTCACAGCCATTAGACCTCTCGGGACAATGGGACAATAGACCGATGGGGTCGCAATTACATGCTTTTCGACCATTTCACCCTTGAGTTCGCGGGAATTAATGCGACATGTTTCGACTTCATTATATTTGTTTAATGTTTTTTTTTATTATTGGTATAGTCCTTTCGTTGAGATCATTGGTTAGGTTGTGTTTCTTTAGGTCTGAATTCAATGTCTGAATGTTAAAAAATAATTTAGTAAAATTATTATATTCCAAAATAAAGGGAAAAAATATTTTGAAACAGCGTAATAAAATGATCTGGTTTAGTCATTGTTTTGTAAATTTCTTTAGTTATAAAGTGTTTTTAAAGTCTATCTCAATATCTAATCAATAGATAAGAAGAGAAATCAAATAAAACACTTTTGACTCCCACATTATAAGAACGCCTAAAACTTAACCAAAAGCAAGACATACAGGCACAAAAGTACAAAGTTACACATTTCGCGTATTAGACTGCTACTTTTAAATGTCGAGAATTGATTAACAAAGCAACTATGTAACCTTTAATTCGCTCGCCTTCTTACCACGCGAAGATCGGCTTTCAACCCCCGCATTCAAATTCTCAGCGGTATGAGTGACGCTAAATAATACAGTATCGTGTTTGTCGTCAGTAGCACGTGATCGCCACGTGACGATCACGTGACGACCACGTGGCGGCCGCGTGGCGATTTGTTGGTACACCCACCCTACGGCCAATTTGACATAACAGTCGGTACTTTGAATGTTTCGCTTGTGGCGTGATTTGACTTGCCGCTTGTAATAGTTTGGGAAAGTTAAGCAACGTTTAAAGAGGTCACTTGGATGGATGAACGTATGTACTGGCCTTACATCAGAGGGCTACCATGATTGGAAGGGCTATTGCAGCCGTAAGTCCCGGTTCCAGAGTCATCACAAGAATAGTTTGCTCATGTTGGAGGAATTGGTGTGGTTTAAATACTCCTACAAGACAGTTGGTTTAATACAGTCTCACAAATAAAAAGGTAAAGAAGATAAAGGAGTGATAGATATGTCAAATGGATATTCAATTTAAAAGTAGGTTTCTTTAAAGTTCACCTAGGCTGGCGATTGGTGTTCTCACCCTATGACGGGACGATGTTTGTAAGGTATCATGTTACTGAGAATTGGGAGTCATTATTTTTTGTGTGTGTTTTAGAGGGTAGATTTATGATTACCTTTATGCTGAGCTATTTTCAAGAGAAATTACTTGAGTGCATGAGATTTGACTTGATAAGCTGGCTTTTGATCTGACTAGTTTTTACTTTTTTTTTTCTTTATATTTCTACAAAGCTTTGAAGACTTTCTAAAAGACAGTGACTGACTAATCAAGTTGTATTGACCTTGAATAATTTTTTGCTTTGTCCTTCTAATGTAGAGTTGAGTTTATAGACAGCCTGAAGGCCTACGACATGGCCTTACGGTCCTTGTACAGAGATAAGAACGGGGACCGATGGATTTACGCCCCAAGCACGCTCTGAAGTAAATACCACAAATGAAATTGCTTGATTAATACAATTTTGTGATGTCATGTCTGATTCGTAGAGGTTTGTAGAAGCTAGCTACGAGATTCTACGAATCTCTACGAAGACAAATCTCAGCATAACTTTAATTAAGCAATTCCATTTAAATCTATTAATTAATGCATTGAGCATTCACTGGGTTGCGAAACAATCGACATACAGCGTGTTCACGTTTATGTAAGCTCGGTGCATATATACTATACATAGTGTACCTAGTTAAGTCACATAGTGCCGCGGCAACGCTAATTAATTTATTGTGTTAATGAGTGTGGAGATGGCTTGGATGGATTTGTTTATAAAATGTAGGAAAAATTTATCGTGTCTTATTTTAATTATTTCATGGCAAGTTTTTTTATAAGTTGAAAATAATAGAAGTTTAGTAGCTTCGATTTCAACATTTTAGCTATAGTATCCTGCAATGTATAGTATATCAGTGCGGTTCGATTAATAATGAAGTTATTTATTTATGCAAAACCAAAAAATCTGCCTTTTGTACAATTTGTAAATTTTGTATTATGAATGTCATAAAATGTTTTATGGTGTACAATAAAGAATATTCTATTCTATTCTAAATCAAGATAAATGTACCTATCTATATATGTGGATATTTAGACCTAAGTAATCATTAGGTATTTAATCCCCTAATTTGCTTTAAAGGCGTGAATGTTACGGTTTACCTACCACTATGCTATAAAATGTTCATTACTTATTAATGAATAATATATATTTTCTTAGCCTTCCTTTCTTAATAAGTAGAATAATATAATAATTACCTTACTTACTAATAAGAATAATGAATAACGTTATAATTAAACAAAGAACCATTTTATTATTCAGTCAAGAAACTTCATATAACTTTTCAATTTGAAATTCTTAATTAAATTTCATTACAAACTCCTCCGCCATACTTGCCTAGCTAAAAGGTTAATTTAGTATTTGTCAGCTGCGACCATGGTACATAAAAGGTTATAACCGCCGACCATAATTGTGAGGCAAAAAAGACTTTATTGCGGTGTAATAAAGTTGTTTTTTGCTTGTGGTGGGTTGTGTAAGCAACTTTTGATTGCTTAAGTGATTCGCAACTCAATTCCGTTGATATTAGTTGGCTCGATTGGTAGAATACAGATAAATACTATCAACTTTATTAAATGATGTTATGAATGGAATAATAATTAAATTTAGGCCAATCAAGATAAATTGACTTAAGAGAAGAAAGGAAATCATCATATTTTTTTTTATTCCACTGCTTGACATAGGCCGCGGTAGGTCTCTCCTTATTCGTCACAATAGCATTGTGAGGCAATAGGAAGATTTCACTCAAAGTATACCACGCTAGCCAGACTGGCATAGGGTTTGATATCGGAATCGGATCGTTAGCGGAACATTATTTGCTTCGTGTATTTACCTTAGTTTTAGTTAGTTTTTACGGCACCCACGAAATGCAATGACTAGCCCATACTTACACTTTGTATCCTTAATCTGACACTATTTATTTATTAATCACTCGTCAGTAACCCACCAGACAAACCAACAATTGTCATACAACACAATTAGTCAAAAGCCAACCAAGTTGTCCCTACAAATCGGGTACAAAAGGAATCGCGATAGAGATCTCATAATTCTTATTTGAAGGTGAGCGAGTAGCAAATTGTAATTATTTCTTAAGGTTTGTTCTAATTGAAGTATTTATGTAATAAAGTGATGATTTGCACCCATCTTCGGTACCTATTAAATGTTTAGATTTTAATAATATTTCATCGTTTTGGCTGATATAATATTATTAGCTTCACTGATGAAAAATTTATATATTTTTCCTCTGGTCTGATTACTAATTTATATATTTTTTACTATTATTATAAAATCTAGAGGACATCGCTTGGTTCGGAGATAAAATAGGCGAAATTTTGGTATTTACTCAGATGTGCCGGCAATTATATTATTCAGCATCAAATTTCTGTTACTATGCTGTTTCTACCTTATTGTGGGCAATGCTAGTATAACTCAAAGCTTTACAGAAAAGTAACTTCTTTCATTAACTGTGCTATTATCACACCGACAACGTTGATAAAAAAGTACAAAACTACACTTTCACTAAACGAAAGTGTCTACAACGAACATCTTAGCGCCTCCGTCTCAAATTCTGCGTAAATCCGCTCAAAAAGGCCGTCTCGAGTATATCTACAACTTGACGCAAAATTAGCCCATGATCCTTCTACCTTACAAAGGTACCGAGAACCTAATACCCCCTATTTTGTAAAGCTCAGTGTCGAGCTCAAATATCAAGCAATGCGCTTCACAAAGATACTCTAACAGTATCAAAGAACCTTATGTAGATAGAAGTAGGGATCCATTTTGGTTGAATCAGGGATTTGGATAACTTGGTTTTGTAATCTTTCACCGGGCCGCCACTCGAAGCCGAATTGTAAAGTTCTCAATTCAAATGTAAGTTGTATTTGTATTGAATTGTTTGTCAAATTGGAGGGATAATCCGCTTGTGCGCTTGCGCAAGCCGCCATTGTTGACGGAAACAAAATGGCGGTGCTTTAATGGCGCGAAAAAGAGACACTTTATTGTTGTCGCTGATGCAGATGCACGTATTGTGTGAGGCTAATTGCGATCCGAAAGTGATGGAACACAATGGCTGGATAAGGAGTTGTAGATTGAATAATGAAAGGTTTGTTAGGTTTGGATTTAAGACAAATATTTTGAACGTTTAAATAAAATGAGATTGAACAAAATGATATCTGCGCCTTTATTGACCTGGAAAAGGCTTACGATCGAGTGGTGAGGGATGAACTATGGTCAACACTTTCTGTGTATGGAGTGAGCAGCAGTCTGATACGGGCACTTGAATCCTTATATAGGGATTCAAGTGCCTGTGTCAGAATAAACGGGGCCTACACGGACTGGTTTAACGTTGATCGTGGTGTTAGACAGGGATGTGTAGCGTCTCCTTGGCTGTTCAATCTGTTTGTGGACAGTTGTTTGGCCGATTTGAAAGAGTCTGAATGTGGATTAAGAATGGGTGAGTCAGTGTTTAAGACCCTGCTATACGCTGACGATCAGGTTCTATTTGCATCGTCAGCGTCAGATTTGCAGCAGATGGTCACCACGATGAATGAGGCGTATAAGAAGAAAGGTATGAAAGTGAATGTTAACAAAACCAAAGTCATGGTCATAGAGAGGCACGATAGTGTAACTGAATGTGACGTAATGATAGGAGATGAAAAAGTGGAGCAAGTGAACGAGTTTGTGTATTTAGGGTCTTTGTTTACGAGAGATGGAAAATGTGTGAGAGATATTAAAAGGAGAGTGAAAGCAGGAAATAGTGTGAATGGCGCCTTACAGTCCATCATCAGCAATGGTATTATCCCAAGGCAAGCTCGCCTTGCTATACTGCAGGGAGTTTTGGCGCCAACACTGATGTATGGTAGTGAATCATAGGTATGGCAGAAGAAGCATGATACTTTCATGAATCAATGCTGTGGAGATGAGAGCTTTGAGGAGTATGTGCGGAGTAAGGCTGATAGATAAAGTGAAAAACATTGTGATACGAAAGAAGTGTGGTCTAAAAGAAGATGTAGTGACAAAGATTGAAAAAAGAATGTTCCGTTGGTTTGATGAAAGAAGAAATACGAAAGGAGTGTATCGTGCAAGAATGAACGGTAATGTCGGTAGGAGACGCCCTAGGCGGACGTACCGACCAATGACGTACTGAAAAAGGGCCAAATTAAGTACCCATAACCGACCCGCATCATATGTATGATGAGGTTAATGAATGTCGAGGAAGCGAAAGAGGTACGTTTGAACCGAAGCATGTGGCGTTCCATAGTCTCTGCCTACTCCAATGGGAGACAGGCGTGACGATATAGATAGATAGACAAAATGATGATGACAGCATATTAGTAAGAAAATATGTTCCCGAAAGGCAGCTACGCAAGTATTCGGCAAACAAGAAGAAAATTCATCAATCATGCGTAAAAGTTTGGGTTGAAATGTCAGTAGCAACTATACCTATGTGATTTCTTGCTTAGAATTTTGTATTTAAACTGTCCCACTGCTGGGCACGCGCGTCATTGTGAGATGGGTTAAGCCGCCGTCAACCATGCTGGCCAAAAACGGATTTGCAGTATTCATACATCCTTCGAGAATAGTTATAGGAGAACTATGAAGGTTGCCTGATTATTTTTCCTTTACCGTTTAGCTAGCGATATTTTAGATAACAGTTAGAATGAACTTAGTAAAAAATAGTTATTAAATAGTACATTTTAAGACGATTATACTACCATATAGGTATTCTCACACTCAAACGAGCCGAAAACCCCCGAAGCCGGCCGAAGAGCCATAATCAATTTCGTTCAAATAAAACGCACATATAAGAACCGTTTCTTCTTACTAGGCGCCCATAAGTCTCGTGGGATCTACAGTGTGCCGGCAATTTGCTCAACGGCTCGGGAAATTCAGTTTATTGTAATCATATCATTTACTCCCTGTTTCTTTCATTTTATCCCTACATCCGTACACCCCTGCAAGTGTTGGAGCGGTTGCTTTTTTATTTTTATGGTTTATGGTCGCTGTATGGGGAAATCGATGGTTGGTTATGGTGCTTAAGAGTTTATGGATGGTAAGGCGTTAAACCGTTATTGATACCAAAGAACAAATTTTATCCTATCCCGTTACGATTGGCTTCGAACTTGAGACGAAAAAATATGAATAGACCTTATTAGGAAATTAATACTCGGATGTATTGTAAGACCCTAATAATAGATGAAAGGAGGTCAATAATAGAAAAATGTAATCATAACTTTGCCGCTTTGTTCAACAATAATTTGATTAAAATTTGACGGCTCCATCCTGTTTAAAAAAACCCTTTAAATAACAGGAAACAACTAAATAAGGGTAATTCAATTACAGGCTATCAAAACCATTTTAATTTGGGCTTTGATGCTTGAATAAAACGCTAACATTGCTTCTGCATTCAGGGTTCAAATTATATTAGCCGGTACAGCCTACAAAATTTTACCAGTTTATCAAGAGCTCTGATCTGTCGTTCAATATAAGAACGTGTTGTTCTTTGGTCGCAGTTCAAGTTATATTGGATGTTGTACAAAGGCGAAATATGAAAGAATACAGCATTGAATTGGTAATAGTGGGTTCTGTGCGTATCATGTCGGTGTATATTACGGGATTGGCCGGCGGAACTCTAAACTTGATATTTCCGTTCTTTTTTGCGATCTTTTATTTGACGTCTGCCCTTATAGAATAATAATATACTTAATAAATTATAACAGCTAATTTTATAAATTGAATTTCATGTTCACTGTTGAAGCAATTTTATCACGATCTTGAATTGAACTGGTGACCATTGAGATTATGTCAAGTTTAGTGTGAAATTAATTTTACGTAAAGATCTACAGGAGGTAAAATATGTCCACATTCCTCCTAAAAGCTTGAGACCTCAAATGTTTTGTAGTCGATCGTACTGCTAGGTACAAGCCCCTTCTATGGGAAGGGATAGCTAGTAAATTACGCTGGCCATGTGCAGATAGGCAGACTTCACATGTCTTCCAAGAACACTATGGAGAACTCTCAGTCATGCAAGTTTTCCCACAGTGTTTCTTCCATCGTTACGCAAGCGAAACACATAGCTTAAAAGAAAATAAAAAAATCGGGCAAGTGCGAGTATGACCAGCGCACCGAGGGTTCCGTACGCATTTTACCTTATTTGAGGTTGGTGCTAATTACGCTAGTCCTCTAAATCTGTATGAGCGCCCATACAACTTAGAGGACTATCTTAAATGGGGTCTACTATGCATATGGGAAAACCCTTAAATTTTCCCTTTTTTACTTTTTTGTAATTTTTCCTTTATTTGTGCTGTAAGATCCTGCTTTTGGCCAAATTTCGTGATTCTAGTTCAACGGGAACCTTTTTCGACCCAAACCTATAGGGTACTTACGGTTGACCTAGATTGTCAATTTTGGTAAAAACTAAGGTCGTATGTCCAGCACAATTAAAGGAAAAATTCCGAAAAGTAAAAAAGCTGAAAATTAAGGTTCATTTTTGTACTTACCTACAACTTTTCGCAAAAATCTAATTTTGACCATATCTTTTTATCGGGTTGACCCAGGCGCCCAGGACTATACTTAAATCTAAATTTAAATTATATTGACAGCTTATTATCAAATTTAGGACTACACAATTTTTTAATAGCTGACAAAACCGGCCAGCATCGCAATATTTTTGTTCTCTCTCTTTTTTATTTCTAGTGCTGACTTTACCCATCTAGCACTAGTACATAGAGCTCTTTTAACCCATTACAGCGTGAACATCCAGTCAGTTTAGTACTTATAGTGTAGGCGTCCACCCTCCCTAAGTTGAGAGAATAAAAATATTGACATGCATGCCGGTTTTTCTAGCTATTTAAAAATCAAGTTCTTGATAGCTATGAAAACCAGCCAGTATCCTATTTTTATTCTCTCCCTATAACTACTGCTGACTTTACCCATCTAGCACAGTATATATACCTAGCTCTTCGAACCCACTACAGCGTGTACATCCAGTCAGTTAGGTAGTTATAGTGCAGGCGTCCACGCGCTAAGTTAAGTTCACACCGCGCTGTCGGCGCTAACTCGATTACATAAGCTCGTGTGCTTCTCCACTAACATAGACTTACGAATGTATAGACGGTGAAGAGCTTGGGATATTTTTGTTGCATTTTAGTCTTCTTTAATTTAAAGAAGAGATTATTGTGGGATAAAAGAAGATGTAGTGGCAACCATTGAGAAAATTATGCTAAGATGGTTTGGACACATGGAGAGAATGGATGACGAAAGACTGACCAAGAAGTTATACAAGGCAAGTGTGAATGGGACAGGACGAAGAGGAAGACCTAGGCGGACGTTCTCTGAGCAGATTGGAGACATCCTAAAAATGGGCCAGGTTAGAAGTACCCTTAACCGAAGAACATGCATGAGAAATTTGATGAGAGTGAATGAAGCAAGAGAGATGTGTCAGGATCGTTGTAAATGGCGTTCCGTAGTCTCTGCCTACTCCTCCGGGAAACAGGCGTGAGTCTATGTATGTATATATTATTATGTATGTATGTATAAGTCTGCAGTAAGATTTAGCATTATCTCACGACATACAGTTCAATGTCAAGTTTCCTAATATTTTTGTACCAAAAATGTGTGTTGTTATGCCTATTCTATTCGTTCGTATCCCTGTGAGGCCGACGCTCGTGTGAGATTAAGTTATAATAGTTATTAATTGCGAACTAACTCGATAGGCGGCGTCTCGATCCTCGCTAATCCAATGCGCGCTACACTGTTAACTTGTTATTGTCGACAGTTCATACACTTTCTGATGGGTTGTTTTGGAAAAAAATGGCGTACTAGATGCTAAAGGTGAAAGTTTGCGAAGATAACTACCTACTACACGCAAAAACTAGTGTCTTGATTTTGATGTAAATTGCAATATTATTGCTTAAATCAAGGCATAAAATCTTACTGACTGCCTCGTTGGTCTCGCGGCAAATATGCGCGTGGGATTGGGATCTCAGGTTCGATTCCCGGGTCGGGCAAAGTGTTATTGGGTTTTTCCGTTAGGAAATTCTCAGTAGCAGCACGGAGTCTGGTAATGTGCCCAGTACGGCAATAGGCTCGCCCCCTATTAGGTGGGACCTAAAAATTCATGGCGATATGTAGGTGTAATATTACACCTCTGCCTACCCCTTCGGGGATACAGGCGTGAGTCTATAAAATATAAATAAAATCTTAGTATCCTGTTACTAAATATAGTACGCAAAGGCGGATAACTGTCTGTTAGGCAAATACTTACGTAAAAACTAGTGTACGGCTTTCGATAGTTTTACACTTATAGGTAATTGTAGTTTGTACTTCGGAATAACATTATGGGTTAGGTACCTTCTGTCGCGATAACCGACACTTACTCAGGCGAGGACCTCCTGTCAAAGTCAAGTCAAAGTCAAAGTCTAAATAATTTATTCATCTAGGCCACAAAGTGACGCTTATGAACGGCAAAGTTTAAGTTAATTACTTAATGATTCTACATTTACATTTACTGCCACGTTCGCAATGCAATAGGTAGAACCACGAGAAAGAACGGGCAATAAAACTCAATGCCAACAAGAGGCCAACTTTAAATTGATTTTGAGATAAAGAGTTGTTTTAAGTAGTGTAGATAAACCACGCCTAGACATAGAACAAATCATCATGTTTTTATGACGACCGGTTGGCGCCGCGGGAGTGTAAGCGACTGCTATGCTGAAGGTCGCGGGTTCGATTCCCGCTCAAGTCAAACATTTATGTGAGTGAACATGGATGTTTGTCTCGGTCTGGGTGTTTCTATGTATAATATGTATGTATTTACAAAAAAAAGTATATTATGTATGTTTATCCATTATCTAGTACCCATAGTAAAAGCTTCTGCTTAGTTTGGGACTAGATGGTGTTGTGTGAAAGTGCTTCAATATTATATACTTATATTATATATATTATATCACAAACATTCGTCCTGGATAATAATCAAATCCACGACCGTCACGCGCGACGCTGACAAAGACAGTAACACAATACATACATACTTAATACCTAAAACAGGTATAAAATAAACTAAGTAATTAGTCAGCACAGTTAACGAGAATGCTTTAACTGACATGCAATTAATTAGTACACTGAAGGCAAATGTATAACTGATTAAAACCAATCCTAATTAATAACTAGCGAATCGTGACCAATCTAAAGTGCTACTTGAAAGCCTCGATAAATTAAATATTGATTTGATTTGACATAACATAAACATGCATTACGACAGCTCCTGTCTGAGATAGAATAACTCTATATTTTAACTTTTTAAATGCAAACGCAGCGATAGCATAGTGAGGAGACTGCCAGACTGTTACGCAGATTGTTTGAATTTCGAACGCTCACTTATGAGTTTTCGAAGTTAGGTGCGTATTAAATTGTTAATAATTACTTGCTTATTGGTGAAGGAAATCATCGTGAATAAACCTGTCCGAATGAGAGTTCTCCATTATGTTTTGGAAAGACATGTGAAGTCCGCTAAGCCGCACTTGGCCACAGAGGGAGAGTATGACTTTAGCCTTCTTACAGTGAGAAGAGGCCTGTGACTTACAATATACCTACCTATAAACATGATGATGACAAAATGCAAACGTAATTTAATTTTCGTGCCTGAAAAGCGCCGGAGCAACTTTAGAAATTAATAATGCTTTACAAAGCCTAACCAAAAAAGCCTTTAGAAAATGTACGGCTATTTCTTTTGTGTCACAGAATTGTGTCTTCCATCCCAAGACAAGAAAACAATTTGTGTGATCCACAAAATAATGTATCGAGTCTGGGTGTTCTTTCCATCCGTTGATTGAATGATGTAAAAACTCTGAGATACTTGTCTGACTGTCAGTTAATTGAGGAAAATCAACTCTAAAACCGCTGGCACTATATTGATTGGACTTTCCCGAGCAGTCAGCTTCATTGAATGCCTGGCTAGGCTATTCTTTTAACGGTAGTTTCAACTTACTAAATAGCACAAACGCAAAACACTAACACATCAGTTATGTATGTATGTTTCTGTGTGAATGTAGGTACATTATATATTATAAACTCTGCTTACCACAGCTGCATACGTTTACACGCTGTAGGGCGACCATAATCCCGCACAAAACGGGACTTCCCGGGATCGGTCACGGGATAAACGATTAGGAGCGTGTAAATTGCGTTTATTTACCCTTCGAGTAATCGTCATTATAATCTATTTTGTACGAATAATGGAATATACATTACTTCAGAGCGTCCAATTAGGGGATTTTTTATTGGTATTTCTGTTTATGTGTTTAGATATAAGTTAAGTTATATGTATATGTGTGTGCACTCGTTGAATATTCTGAAATAACCCGAAAGAGGCTTGGTGAATATAATAGTCAATCTGTATCTAATTATGATCGGTTGAAACGTCATCAGACCTAAATACAAAAATGACATAAATCTGTATACCTACAATAAAATTATTGAGTTACAGTTATTGAATGGCTGACAGACAAGCTAGTATAATGATGTAGGTAATAAAATCTATACCTTAAAATGGCCTGCTCTTTTTAGAAAAGAATACCTACGCAAAATTGCAGCAGCGATAGCCTAGTAGAGATACCAACAGACTGCCATGCAGAGGGTATCGGGTTCGAATCCACGGCACGCACCAATGACTTTTCGGAGTTATGTGCGTATTAAATTGTTAATTATCGCTTATCCCGTGCCTCGGAGAGCACGTTAAGCCGTCGGTCCCGGTTGTCATGAAGATCTTTGACAATCGTTACAGGGCGTCAGTACCTTGTAAAATAAACTGACACTAGTCTAAACCATGGAATATCGCTATACCTTCGGGTTACGGAGGTCAGACAGACAGTCGCTCTGTGGAAAAGCTAATATTCAGCTAAATCCGGTTAGACTAGTAAGCGGACCCCAGATTGAAACTGGGATAACGCTAAGAGGATGATGAGCTACGCAAAATTGTACTAATCGTAGACCTCCATTGGGTGCTGTCGACGGCGTAGGCTGAGAAACGTTGGAGAGAAAAGCTAGAAGTTTTTATGATGGATTGGCACACTCAAACTGGAGATACATGTGACACAGAGACAAGAGAGCTGGCAGTTTTAACCTTAACCGTGTAAAGGAATAAAGGTTCCCCGTTTTAAAGAAAATCCTCAACGCTAGGCATCCCTTGCCTATTAAATGTGTAATCCCTCTACTAATTATAGTAAACGCAAAAGTTCGCGAAGATGGACTTCTGGATGGATGAATGGACGTTTGCTACACCTGCACCCAACAAATACTAAATTGAAGTTTTCAGTAATCTTCTTCTTTCTCTTAGCGTTATCCCAGTTTCAATCTGGGGTCCGCTTACTAGTCTAACCGGATATGGCTGAATATTAGCTTTTCCACAGAGCGACTGCCTGTCTGACCGCCGCATCCCGAAGGAGTAGCAATATTCCATGATTTAGACTAGTGTCAGTTTATTTAGAAGGTAGGTACTGAAGCCCTGTAACGACTGTCAAAGATCTTCATGACAAGCGGGACCGACGACTTAACGTGCTCTTCGAGGCACCCGACAAGCGATAATTAACAATTCAATACGCACATAACTGCGAAAAGTCATTGGTGCGCGCCGTGGATTCGAACCCGATACCCTCTGCATGGCAGTCTGTTGGTATATCCACTCGGCTATCGCTGCCTTGGAATTTTTCAGTAATATCTATACATAATAAGTTTTATATAATTTTATCCCCATTGCGTCCCTGTCTCTCCTTTCAAAAACTACTGGACCGTACTGTTGTAATGATTTATTAACAGATAGTGTGACTCCTGGGGAAGGTTTCGATATAGGTACTTACATGCATATGTATTCAAGCGCGAAATCTTGTAGCCTCAATATAACACATAAACTATGTACCTTTTAATGCGAGAACTGGCAGCCATGAGGGCGGGACCGCGGACAGTATCTAGTTTTATATATATTTATTATATCGACTAAAAAGCCACAACACGTGCATACGACAAAAAAGAACGATTAATCGCAATATTAGCACACACGAATCACTTAGCGAATCAACGAAAGTAATTATAATTAGTGTCGGAAGCCAGACATCTAACTAACGACGGAGTGACGCTACAAAAACCGGCTAATAGCGTACTGAACCCTTTCTTGTACACGATTGTTAGCGAAACGGCAATTATAGTCAGTAACGGTGAAAATTACCGGTTTTCTTACAACACTATTAACGCTGAAGTAATTTACTTTCGGTTTTGCGGTGTGTTATTATTATGTTCTTTATCCTTTTGACAGGCAAATGAATCTCAAGATTGTAGGGTAATATTTAATTAGGTGTGTCTTTGTCTTTCTTCTTGACTCTAAACATATTCATCACAAACTTTGTTGAATTAAAACAAAAAAGTATAGGTGGTATACATACAAGCTTTTGTCACTGTTTAGCAGGGAGATGTATGTTGTACTTTTGCTTTGTATCTTTGCCAGTGTATGAAAAATTGCAAAGTTTTATGATAATTGTAGTAACTCACGGGAAAAGCCAAATAAACAACACATACATTATATTAATTATTTTGAAAAGCAGGTGTGGTTAGATACCTAAGCACATAATTTTGAAACTGCTCTCAATGCTAGGCATTTTCGTTTTTCTAAATACCTACTTCTTCATAAGCTTTTTGTAGAACTACATAATTAAAATGTAAAATATAATAATGACTTACAAGACGCACTAAATAGCTATATCTAACTCAAGTCGTAACAAAATAACTACCCATCACATCATTTTGAACAACTCTATCACGTAAAAAAAACGACACTTGAAACATCATTACAAATTCGCACAAAACAATATTGCAACACTAAACAAACATTATAAAAGCCCATTTGCCGACACCCTTCTCACTTCACGCCCTCTCTTTCATAGCAAAATAGACTTTATTTTAATCTAATAAAGTGAAAAATTCTTTGATAATTCACACCGATTTTTTGCTTTTGTAATATAGACTTTGCTGCTAATGAAATAAGGTGGTGATTTGTATGGTTGTTGGGTTAAAGGGTAGGGTACAGAAACGTTTATTAGCACGTTTGGCCGCCAGTCAACCGTGGCGGCGATAAGTGACGGCCTATTGAGATGTTTAGGGTGATTGTAATGACTGCACATTAGGAAGTGTTCCGAAAATGGGCGAGGAGGACACATTTTTTGTGTGTCATTTAATGTTGTAAGAGAATGTGTGCTTGAAACAGAGTTTTATGGCGCAGTGTATGGATTATTTTGTTTTGTTTTGCATATTTTTTATATTAGTACACATTCACAAATATTTTAGAAGACGTTGTGAATGTTTGTGACCGTGTTTTTTTTTGTCTACAGACAGATTAGAATAGAAACGAGAATATTTTCGCATACTCTTCACTGTTTTATGTCAGTGTCCTACTTACTTTTCTAATAGAAAATCGAACTTGATGATTCTAATAATTAGGTAAACTTAATCTACAATTATTAATATGTGCCCGGTAGATGGCAATAGGCTCGCCCCCTATGACATTGGGACCGAAACATAACTGGCGAAATGGGTGTGTATAACACCTCTGCCTACCCCTTCGAGGATAAAAGGCTTGAAGTTATGTTATTTTTAAGATTTATCCGTAAAATGCAACAAAATTACTAGATAAACAAGGCATAAGTTAGTTTGACAACAAAAAACAATAATTATGTTAGGTACTTTTCCAAAACGTTGGCCACCCTAACGTTTTCGATCAAAGCAGCGAATTCGATTATCATCACTTCACTATTGTTGTCTATTTGGCGCTTAATGCACTCCGGCATTGTGCAAAGTCCAGTAATAACAGATCCCTCATGTCTCACCACTTCAAACACAATGCAGCTCAACTTAAAGTGGACTATGACTACGCTAGGTCAATTGAAATAGACCAGTTTTAGCTGAACAGAACATACAAATAACTGGTACGTGTTGAGAGGTCCCGGTAAATTGGTGGGTTGAAATAGAAGTGTTTATGTGTGACTGACTTTATAAAGAAGAATTCGATTAATTTAAGATTAGATAAGATAAGATTCAATTGTTAAAAGAGTTACTTTAATGGGTTTTGTACTTCAGAAAGGTATTTAAAAGTGTAATAGGGGTGGAATATGAGGGACAAACTAAAGGTGGTCGTACAAAAAATTGGCCACGTAATATGTGGGTTGCTTTGTGATTTTAGCATGACACCTTTAATAATCGAATGGATTGAGTGAATTTTCCTAGTTATCAAAATAACACCCCTTTCCCCCCGTGGGAACTCCACCTTGTCGTGGGGGGGGGGGGGGGGCTTAGTAACCGTGGTTAGGTCACCCACGGTGAAGCTAAGCGAGATCCCTTCGCGTGGGCTTGACGGAGACCTGCGCAGGATGCGTCCAAAGGTGCGGGTGCGCGGGACTGTTCTTCTGTCGCTGAAGAGGAGATGCGGTGTTGCGTTGCCGTCCTCCCTATCATCTGCGGTCGCTGGGTGTTTTTACGGCGGAGCCCAACACCTTCATCCGCCACCAAGGGGGTTTTGTTCGGGACTCGCCTGACCATCTGGCGGGCCAATACCCGTCAGGGGTTGCGAGGAATGCTTCGGTGATACCCGACCCTCCGACATACTCGGTATATGAGGAACACGGGTTGGTTTTTAGTCAGTAAGAGTCTGACAGTCCCCTTCGCCCTTCCCCCAGGGTGGAGGGACTCCATGAGGATTTTCCCAACCGACACCAAAAAAAAAAGTTATCAAAATAACAATACAATATATCTAATGATGGAAGGTTGTTAAACAGTATCAGAGTGCTATAGGTATAAGGGACTGCATTATACTCATACCTATCATTGTTTAAGTAAGAATAGTTGAAAGAGAAGTGTAAGGAGGTGAATAAAGATTTTGGGACTTTACATAAAGGAACTGTATCTGGGTTTTGCTTCAGTCATCGTCAGTAGATATTGTATGAAAGAGTGATAGCACCCAAGTCGAACTGCCCAATTTATGCTATAATATAAGCTTTAATTTATGCTTTCCCCACAAGGTTTCTATGTAAAGCACATCGATGTTGTGTGTATGTGGTATATTCATCATCATCATCAGCCCTGTATATAAACTGTCCCACTGCTGGGCACGGGCCTCTTCTCACTATGAGAAGGGTAAGGCCGTAGTCCACCACGCTGGCCAAGTGCGGGTTGGCAGACTTCACATGTCTTTCGAGAACATTATGGAGAACTCTCAGACATGCAGGTTTCCTCACGATGTCTTCCTTCTCCGTTTAGCAAGCGATAATTAACAATTTAATACGCACATAACTCCGAAAAGTCATCAGTGCGCGCCGTGGATTCGAACCCGGACCCTCTACGTAGCAGTTTGTCGGTCTCTCCACTAGGCTATCGCTGCTATCAGCTGCTACCATATGTGGTATATTATAATTATCATTATTATTTAAGAATCCCGAATCTCCATATTTAAGGATTGTAAAAGACCTCGATGATGACCAACCGGGCCCATGCTTAACGTGCTCCCCGAGACACAGGACCAGCGGTAAATAACAACTTAATACGCACATTACTTCAAAAAGTAAATTCTGTGTGCCCAACTCTGGTATCGGAGTTTTCAAACCACCTGCAGGTCTCCAACAAGGTGTTAAGATTTTTATCCGGAGTCAAGAACCGAGACCAACAGCCTTAAGTGCCTGAAACAGCTACAAATAGTAGCGCTCAAATGTACCTAACTGCCACACGCGTTTACCCATCTAGGTAGTGGTCTGTGCCAGCGGTGCTTAACTTTGTCGATTATTTACGAACCGCAATTCAAGCAACGCTATGAGCGCTACTGAATACTAAACTCAAATAACCCATGATAGTCGAAGCGTAAATATTTCGAATATACAAACTACCGCAACGGCTACCGAAGCGAAACAAATTGAAAGATCCGTGTTGACAGATGAATCTACCCTAATTAATGTTTAGGCAAAACATTCTCATTAAATATCGTGAGGGGTCGTTGATTCTTGATTATTAGAATAAGAATGAGCGAAACTTAAAGGGTTACTGCTCTAATGAGCTCACTTCACCTACAAAGACAGAAAGTTCTCAAAGTGAAACCTCGCAAATTCAGTACCTAACCTTAGATTTCATCCTTATCAGACCTGTATATAAATTGTCCCACTGTTGGACACGGACCTCATCTGCCTATGATTAGCCATCCGCCATGCTCGCCAAGTGCGGGTTGGTAGAATTGAAACATCTTTCAAGAACGTTATGGATAACTCTCAGACAGGCAGATTCCCTTATGAAGATTTCCTTCACCTTTTAACAAGTCGATTCAAAAGGCCGGCACCGACTTAAAAATTGTTTGTTGCTATCTATCTATCTATATCGTCACGCCTGTCTCCCATTGGGGTAGGCATAGACTATGGAACGCCACAGGCTTCGGTTTAGACATACCTCTTTCGCTTCATTTTTCAATCTTTGTCACTACATCTTCTTTTAGACCACACTTTTCCCGTATAACACTGTTACGCATTTTATCTATCAAACTTACTCCGCACATACTCCTTAAAGCTCTCATCTCCACAGCATTGATTCTACTTTCATGTTTCTTCTGCCATACCCATGATTCGCTACCATACATCAGTGTTGGCGCCAAAAGTCCCTGCGGTACAGCAAGGCGAGCCTTACTTGGGATAATTTCGCTACTAATGATGGACCGTAAGGCGCCATTCACACTATTTCCTGCTTTCACTCTCTTTTCAACATCTCCCTCACATTTTCCATCTCTCGTAACTCTCGTGTTTGTTGCGAGGTGCGAAACGCTCCAAAATCGTGCCGCAAATATCTTTATTTGGCTTTAGCCATCAGCCAGAATGAATAGCGAAGTAGTCGTCCTTATTTAAGTATTTATCCTCATAACATTTAAGGTGCGTAGCGCTCAAATTCTGTGGCGCGATATTTACAGATGAAAACATACCTTCAGCTGTTGGCCAGAATCAATAGTGACATAGTCGGTGCTAAGTTAAGTGTTTAACATCATTACAAGTGTATGTAGTTCGAGCGATCGAGGTTTCGCTGAGCGGCGCGAGTTTAAACGAATTACCGGCCGCTTCCGTAGCAGACGTCAGCTCTTTAAACGAGCATGTAGTGCGACATCTGTAGTTTGATAGTGTACATATAGGTTAGGTATTTCATGGATTATGTTGATTAATCCGTGGCTGAATGGTGAACGTAGGAAGTCGCCGAATTGGGCAGTCAAGCGCAGAAATCACCGTCTGGTTTATGAATGGGTGACCGGTCTCAAGAAGTAAAACTCCTCCGTGACTCGGTGGCACCAAAACTGGCATTTTGCATGGAAATCAATGACTGCTACTACGAGGCCTAGGCACCCTTACATCCTAACAGTGGGTATAAAGCAATACAATATCATTGGTCTAAAGTTATGACCCTAAGTGCCTTTGAGTTGCGGAGCTCAGACGACAGCTGAAGCAGAAGAAAAATTCTGTGGGATCTTGTTAGAATACAAACTCAGACTCCAAGGCGAGAGTAATAGATGCATCGGTGATACTACCTACTAGGATGATGATGACAGTATTGTAGATAAATCCTCAATAGAACATAAGTTTGTTAGAGGCCGAGAGGGATTTGATGGAGTTGGTAATTGAGGTACCAACTTTTGGCAGGTAACAAAAAGTTATCTTTCGGTTTCCATTTTTCAAGGCCGGACTGCCTCCGTGGTCTAGTGGATAGCGTATGCGACTGCTGATCGGAGTCCCGGCTTCAATTCCCGGGACGGGCAAAAGAGTTACTGGGTATTTCCGAATTCTCAGTAGCAGTCCGGAGTCTGCTGATGTGCCCGGTAAAGGCAGTAGGTTCGCCCCCTATTACGTGGGAACTAAAAATTCATGGCGAAATGTGGGTGTAATATTACACATCTGCCCTACACCTTCGGGGATACAGGCGTGAGACTATAAAAATATATATAATAAGGTCTGACTGCCTCCGTGGTCCAGTGGATACCGTATGCGACTGCTGATAGGAGGTCCCGGGTTCGAGTCCCGGGTCGGGCAAAAGTGTAACTGGGTTTTCCGAATACTCAGTAATAGCCCGGAGTCTGGTGATGTGCCCGGTAACGGCAATAGGCTCGCCCCCTATTACGTGGGTCCTAAAAGTTCATGGCGAAATGTGGGTGTATATTACACCTCTGCCTACACCTTCGGGGATACAGGCGTGAGACTATAAATAAATTAAAATTAAACTATATTACTATATTAAGGTGTATTTTCTGGCCACAAGAAGCATCTACTCTACGGGTGCCAATATCGTAACCGTGGTCAATATTTTTAAAATACTTTTATTTCAGTTGAGTTCCATACCAAGAATTCAACCGACCAGTAAAATTGACCGTACTCATAAGAACAAACTTACATATCGGAGCAGCCTAATGAAGTACTTGAACAGTTAATTTACAACAATGTAAATAATACGCCAGTAATCCCAAAGGTTACCATTTCATTACAAGCTATTAAAATCAGCTTATCGTTTATTGAAAACCAAGTGTCAGATTAGTTGCCAACCGCATTATTCCGCAAACATATTTAATATCAAACAGTCCCAAGCGAATACAAACTTTACACAAAGGTCATAAGTGTTATAATACTTTCAACAGAATCAGGTCCATAAGAAAGCAATTAAGAATTGACCAGTTTAATAAGAGCTATGGATTTGGTAACGATTTACAAAATGTACCAATTTTTATTCGCGGATGAATGTGGAGAGGGTCATCTAAACTGGTATGGCATCAATCGACTGACATATGTTCGCCGAGCTAAGGGGATTGAGTGGCATAAGCCCCTTGGGTTCATTATTTCCCCTTCACCCTTCCCCTTAGGGTTCTTCACTCAATGTTTGCGAAGTGTTCGTTTTATTATAGTGAAAAGTTCGTATAGAGGATTTTGGGCCGACGAAAGGGCTAAAATGGCAATTGAAATCCATAACATATAGTCATACTTAAATTGGCTTCATACAGAACCATAGAAAAATAATGTACAGAACTATGATCGATATTACAAGACAGATGTAGTTCTCTTTTCTGACTTGGTAATAAAATAAATGATACTAACTAATGCATAACATAACCAAGGATCAAATGGAAATGTAATTATGTCAATGGAAGAAGCGTTTTCCCTGCAACGTGACATTACATGCCTAAAATAAAATAATGGATTACCAGAGGTACCTAGCAATATAGCTTTCAATGCGCACCGATTATAAGAGTAAGAATCTTGTTTTATGAATGTTGGTGGGCCAATAAAATTCACTATCGTCGCCCTAGTATTTTTCCGTGTGGTGACGGATTATGAATACGGAATGTCACCACCCCATATCATCCCATGGGTGTCGTCAGAGCCGACAGAGGGAGCATATTATGCAGAGAACAGCACTGTAAGAGAAGGAAAACTTGATACAAACCCTATGCCAACCCGTTTGTCCAGCGTGGTATAGTAGGCCAATTCCTCCTTTCAAAGGAGAGGCCTAGTCCAGCCGTGGGCTGTTAAAGGCTGATGACGCCCTAGTATTATCGCAGTTGCACCCAAGACGCGAGATTGGAGCCAATAAAATTGTAATACCTACCTAAATATGTAGCCTGCGAATCCAGCATGCAATTATTTATTGGATATCGTATCAAATGTCGGGAAGGTGCAGTAATATAAGTTTTGTTCACGGCCACAAATTATATGACAGCGAGACATAAAACAGCTGCGCTTTTGCACCTTTGCCTGCAATTACCTGGCTATATGACGTACGTACACCGTACAAACGTTATTGTTTTTTCCAGGGGGTCTAGTACGAGTTTGCACTCGATCGTCACGGTGGACGATAGCCTAGTCGACGGCAACAATTTCCATACATTTTCTAAATGCGCGCCCTAGCGGTCTCTATCGTTCGCTACTCTCCGTTAGGGGAGCTTTTACAAAATGTATGGAAATTGTTCCCGTCGACTAGGTTATCGTCCACCGAGACGATCGAGTGCAAACTCGTACTAGACCCTCAGTTCATCATTCGAACATGATTTCACTGCGATTTCGATTCGATAATGTCACTCCACGATGTAGTTAAATTCACCGAAATACTCAAAAAATATAGTCTTCGAATTGTGAATCTCCTCCTTATTTTTGAAGTCGCTTAAAATCAAATATCGGATAACACTGTAGAAAGAAATTCCAGATATTTTAGTTTAAATGTGTTGACTATAAATCCAAGATTAACCGTGCTAACAGTAAAATTTTAAATAATATAACAAGTTATATTTTAAATTATTCGTACAATTATTTAAAAAAATGCCTGAGTTTCTTCGAGAATCGACGAGACATAACATTATTTTATTTATTGTTTCTTTAGAAATTGAAAAGATTTGTGCCTGCGGTCACAAAGATAGACTACACGCCTTTTAAACCTGTTCAACCAAAACCAACATGAAATGACACTAACCTGTACTCTAACTTCAGGCAGGTTGACTTTCATAGCCAGCTCTTCTCTGGAATACACATCAGGATAATGCGACTTCTCGAACGCTCTCTCCAGCTCATGCAGCTGGTACGTCGTGAAGGTAGTCCTGTTTCTCCTGTGTTTTTTCTTGTTGTCGGCTGCTGAGCCAGGTCTTGGAGTGTCATCGTCACTGCCTGGGGGGGATTTGTCGTCTGTGGGCGTCCTCTGGCTGTAGCCGTCGTTGCTGTTGCAAGAGCCTTCACCTAGAAAGAAAATATTAGTTTAGAGAATGTTATACTGTTTAGATGAGTAAGTGGTGGCGGGATGACCTAGACTCCTTCAAAAAGGATAAATTCCAAGAGGGAAAAGCTAGGGATTTATTGCAAAGGCTTGGGAGGCCTTTCCCCTGCAGTGGGACGTCACAGGCTCCCAAATAAAACCAAAATTGTTTTTAGTTTACGTGAATGAAATCACAAAACTTTAATGATTTTCATGATTTACTCTATATCTGTGTTTACATCAATTTATTTTCTAGATTTACTCAACACGTTTGGGAGTGATTTGAATTTGATACCTACACGGAACAAAGCTTGCACGATCTGTAATTTTTTATTTTTACGTCAAGGAGTTTCTGTGTTGTTGAATGTTGCGAAAGTTCCTCACGATACGATTTTCGTGCTAGGATTGCATTTTATTTTATTAAATATAAAATATGTATCTGTCACCTGTTTTTTAAACTTAATATTATGGCCGCGGCGCCATGCGTGTTGGTTGTCACAACAAAAGATTAACTTATGAAGAAGCTATATTACTGCAAACTATCATCATCATACGTTCAGTAATTTTTGCATAAAGGAGGAACAAACAAACTCACAAATTAGTGTTTAATAACAGCAATAGGACATGATCCACACCACTTAGATAGCTTAGTATTGAAACACGGTCGGCTCGCACTACAATTACCGTCAGAACCAACAAGGAACATACAAATAAATCAAACAGAACTATTTGCATGCACGTTTATGCAAATGTCCGACAATAATTGTCTTGTATGCAACAGGATATTATGTAATTAAATTGTAGTATGCACAGTGACAGTATTGACCCTACAGGCCGGACAAAATTATTGTGTATTGAACAGTATTCAACTGGACACAAAAAGTCCAAATTGAGTACATGATGTTACCATTCGAAAGGCCTATATCGGGCAGTGGACTACTGCAGGCTTAGGATGATGATGAACAGTATTTAATAAAATTTATCTTACGATCAAGAATCTAAATAGTCAACCCACTACCTAAAACTTCAAAAGTTAAGCTACGTTACGTATATTAATCTGTGGCTACGGTAATCAAGTCAATGTCACAGATAATATAATACAATGTCGATAACTAAGCGAGTCAAGTAAAGCATCATAAGACACAGGGTCGATTGAGGTTTTAGATGGAGTCCCGTTTCAAGGAAAGACCTTTAGTCATTTCAAACTTATATAATATATTGTTATAACAATAATTAAATTTTAAATTTGACTAAACGTAGGTCATTCGTATATTAATTTTCAAACAAGTAGGTTGTAAAATCAAACTGATTAATTTCGTCATCGTATTTTGTTTGAAAATACAACGTTTTCAAACTCTTTGTTATTTTAGCTCGACTTTATCGCAAACGAGAGAACATTATAGAGAAAACTTCAAAAACACTATGTCCCAATTAGTAATCGAACACGAGACCCCAAACCCTGCCACAATCATAAGTCACAGATAAAATGACACTAGGCCGTGATTCAGGCTACAATATCATGAATACATACTAACTATTGAAAGCTTTCGGTACAAGGGTTCTATGGCCAGTACATTGACGGTAAAATTCAATAACCTATGCCCAAATACCGCTGAATATTGGAGATACCTGCGTTGGAATTTCGTTTGACAAATCATACAGTAACATAAAGCATGTATATCAGGTAGGTAAAGTTGGTATCGAAATAATCGAGATGAGTTCAAGTGGTAATTTCATCGGTGAAAAAAGTAAAATTTAACTAATAAGACTTTTAGTTTTACATGTTTTTGGTCTAGTAATTTGTGACCCAGACTGTTATGCCTAAGGTTGTGGCTGATTCCAGTGACAAATCTCGATTAACTAATGATTTGGTTTTTGTTTTTCTGAAATTTATCCAGTATACATAAATATCTTAAGATCATGTTCACAAAATACCTACAATGCAGAACGTGGAGTTGCGGAAATAGCCCGTGCTACCATACCATACCATAAAATCATGTTATCTAGTCAGCATTATATGCGGTGACCGTGTGGTGATGGATTAAGAATACAGAATGTCACCACCCCATACATCTCATGGGTGTCGTAAGAGCCGACAGAGGGAGCATATTATGCAGAGAACACCACTGTAAGAGAAGGAAAACTTGATACAAACCCTATACCAACCCGTTTGGCCAGCGTGGTGTAGTAGGCCAATTCCTCCTTTCAAAGGAGAGGCCTAGTACAGCAGTGGACTGTTAATTGCTGATGATGATTATATGAGGTGCGTCTAATTTGGAATTAGAAAACTTGTGAGTGCGTGTCCAAGACATTATTACTATTTATTAATTGTCAAAAATATTTCTGTTTTCTCTGTGAGCTGTCTGATGATCAAAGACAAACATGATTAAAAGAAAAATATAGTTTACTCTACAATTGAAGAAATTCCATTGAATCAAAAGACTGCTGCCTTCATTGCAACCATAACATTCGACGTAAACGGAACCTTCATTAACAAGGAAACGAACCCAATACATCACACCAAACAAACATCGTACACGCATTTAAAACGCAATCAACTATCTAACTAAACGGTACAGGGCTCCTGTAAGCGATACCATCTAAAAAGCAATTCTCGCCGCGCTATAAATTCGAACGTAACTGTATCCATATATCATCAGTTATCGGGCCATCAGTAAACCAAGGCTTCTCAGTCCACAATTACTAACATGAATACGATGTCTACAGTTTATGAGTTATGGATTTTTCGGTCTGTATTTCTTACTTTACTTTTGTTATCAATTATTATATTGTATATAATTTGGACTGTTTGTCAAGGTTTGGGGTTTGGTGTGAGGATGGAGACATAACATGTCTACGTCTTTGAGATGACAAATTGATCACTCTGCCAATCAAATTCTTGACTACCATCGTGCGTGTAAACAAGATATAATGCAACAGATTATTCGGAACCGATTATTATTGCTTTCTTATAATTTTATTACATAAATAATGAAATAGGATGAAATAATAATTTTCTCATTGTTTTTTTCGTTGTATGGTTAGACTAGCAAGCGGATTGCGGGCGGGCGGACGCGGTCGCATCATAAACATCATACCTTGGAAGAAATGATGTCTAGGATGCGACCGGGTCAACGTTAAGATTTTAATAAATAAACAACACAATGTTAATCCATATACATAAGTATCACTATTTTCGAATACTTGGAAGGCTTTTTAATAATAAAATGGCTTCAGGAAACACCTATCACACATTAGTTGAGAATGCGATCGTCTTTGCTTTTATGATAATCATCCTAATCAGCAACACTTTTTAAATAGAACTCACAAACTGAATCAATTTTCAAACCCATACCGACTGGTATTAGAAATACTAACTTGGCACAATTTATTCTCTAAACAGCCCAGTGGTAAATTTTGCTAAAATATTCACCCGTATACGTGATGAAAATCGAGTTCCACTTAGGAGCCCAGAGGGGTAATTGTTTGCGGAAACTCAACGTTTATCAGTTCCATTATTTTGTCCGCGGCGAGTGATTGAGTACCTCCACTGTGCAGGGCTTAAAGTAGCCGTATGTTGGTTTACAACTTATAAACATTCATTAATGATGTGTGAAGATATGTCATTTTTATTGTATGTTTTTTTAATGCTTTAAGTGATAGCCTAGAGACTAATAATTAAGCTGCTACATAGAAAAGTCAGAGTTCAGAATGGGTTTTTTTATTTTAAATAATTATTTTTATCTCTTGCTAAATGGAGAAAAAACATCGTCAGGAAACCTTCATGTCTAAGAGATCTCCAAGATACTTTTAGAAGTTCAACGGAGTGTGCCAACCTGCATTTAGCTACATTTGGCCAGCGTGGTGTACTGTGATCTAACCCTTCTCATAGTGAGAAGGAGCCCATTTCCGGTCGATGGGACAGTTTAAATATAGGGCTGGTAGGTTGTGTTTATTATGGTAAAGTATATTTTCTTTTTATTTCACAAAAAAAGAGAGTACAAGTGTCAAAATCCCGTCAAAATACTACGTCGACAAGCGTCATCTATTTGGTTACTTATATAATTTGGTTGGTCTGTCTTTAGAAATTCAGGTTACTAACGTACTTCAAGAGACAGTTCCTCTATATAAAACCAACAAAAATATTATTATGTCGATACAAAAATAAATAAACAAAACTTTTCTCTACACTACATGAGTGGACTACTGAATCCTTCAGACCCATTTAGATACAAAGGATAGCGCCGCAAATATTTAATACGTCATCTGTCAGTTGTAAAAACGATTAAGAAATCAAAAGTGAACAGATAACAAAACGTCCTTACACGTCGCAGTAGATTGAGCGATCAAAAGTCACAACACTACGACCTCTCGCTCACACCTACGCGGAGTGAAAGAGAAAGGAGTGTGTCACATTTAGATTACCTCTGTAGATTACAGGCATACGCTGTATTTCTACTATAAGTTGGACTGCTTTTGTTCAGTAAAGGTTTGTAATGACAGACCAAGTTATGTTGGAAAAGTATAGCCTGTTGTGTAGTTATGTGTACAAAACAAATAAAAATATTGTGGCGAACGCATTAAGACGTTTTACACTTATCACGATACAATCTGGTGTCCATTTTTTTCTTTTTCGTAATAATTATCGATAATCTGGCAACACTCGCGAGCATTATCGTCTATAATGGCTTGTCTTGTTGTTGTTTTTTTCGTGTAGCAACCCTAATCATGTGTCAGATTTGCCGTGTTCGTACGTATTAAAGCTCTTCGTGTTTAAAGATTTTTTCAAAATGGATTCATTATTGAATTATTCGTATTTGGGGACCCGTAGATTTAATAAGTGATTAAACGGTACAGAGTTGTCTTTGTATTAAAGAGTCAGTCGGATTAAATCATGATTATATATTTTTTTTACGGTCAGCGTGAGAATTAGAAGCATATAAAAGCAGTTTTAATAAAATGGAGTTGATTTTAATGGATTTTATACTGATTCATTATGTGTTTACCTAACTTTGTATCATGTATTACTATTTTTATAATGACGACCGGTTGGCGCAGCGGGAGTGTAAGCGACTGCTACGCTAAAGGTCGCGGGTTCGATTCCCGCTCAAGTCAAACATTTGTGTGCATCAGCATAGGTGTTTGTCTTGGTCTGGGTGTTTGTATGTATAATATGTAACTATTTATTTAAAAAAAAAGAGGACATATGTATGCATGTTCATCCATCAGTCTAGTACCCATAGTACAAGCTCTGCTTAGTTTGGGACTAGATGGTGTTGTGTGTAAGTGGTAGAATTTTATATTAGGTATATAAATGCCTCTGCCATGCGCTACCTGGTAGTGGAGAGGGCCGGAAAGTCTCTTGATTGCGTCATTATAATGTGTCAACAGTGTCAACTAACTTTACTTGTTTTGCCCGTGGCTTTGCCTGCGTGGGGGAGGGTCAGAGACAAGAGATGGACCATGTGCTATTTTACTGTGTATATATACAGGTTCTTTGGTAATTTGCCTAATTCTGTGAAAGAGGTTATATATTTGGACCAAAGAACCTGTATATCATCATGATGATGATATACAGGTTACCTATATATATAGGCTATATATATTATATATTTATATATAGTAGTAATTTGACTACTTCTGTGAAAGAGGTTATATTTGAACTAATTTGCAACAATTTGACTCCCGTCAACTAGGGGCCTAGAATGAACGGTTTCAGAGTTATCAAGCTTTCGAGATTGTCTTGAAATTTTCCACCTTGTCATCAAAATAATCGAAGTTAAAAAAGCTATTCACTTTTTGGCTCTATTTTAAAAAAGCTGTTCAGTAGTTCTTGCGTGGCATAGTAACAAATATTTTATACATCCATACGTATGAGATGTAAGGATTTTTGTTACTCTTTCCATTCATCACTCTGTCTTCATCATTCTTCAAAGTTAAAGTCTTATTCATCTAGGTCACAAGATGACGCTTATGAAAGTAAATTACTGAATGCTTCTTAATGATTCTACAATTACATTTACTGCGTCGTTCGCAAAGCAATAGGTAAAACCACGAGAAAGAACGGGCAATAAAATTCGTGGCCACTCTTTTTAATCGCCAGTAGGTATAAGTACATATTTTGTTAAAAAACTTTATAACAGTAATTAGATTACAGTAATCTGATTACTTAAAGCAAAACAAGTTATTCCTCACAAACTTTATAATAACAGTTACTTACAGCACAAATTGAAGCTAGTTACAGCAAATTCATAATATCTTATCCTTAGATCAATTTTGGTCTCGCGTATGGATATAATCTACATATATAAAATCCTTGCGTTACTGACTGACTGACAGACACGCTACAGCCGAAACTATTGGGCGCAGGAAGCTGAAATTTGGCATGTATGTCCCTTGGGGACCGTAGAGGTGCACTAAGAAGGGATTTCCCGAAATTCCCACGGGATCGGCCAAAACGGGTAAATTAAAAAAAATGCAGGCGTAGCTGCTGGCGTCCTCTAGTACTATTATCTATATTATTTGTGCGCTATGTCCCGCCACAAAGTGTCTTAATAGTGTACTGTTTGATAGAATAAACGTTATACTCCTATTCAAAAGATCATCATAATCAGACCTTTATATTGTCCCACTGCTGGGCACGGACCTATTCTCACTATGAGAAGAGTAAGGCCATAGTCCAACACGCTGGCCAAGCGCTGCTTGGCAGACTTCACATGTCTTTCGAGGACACTATGAATCACGATGTTTTCCTTCACCGATAAGCAAGCGATATTTAATAATTGAATACGCACTTAACTTCGAAAAGTCTGTTGGTATCTCCACTAGGCTGTCGCTGCCTTATACTCCTAATCAATATAAGTATACCAGCAAATAATTAGGTACCTAAACGGACACACACGTCTATCTTTTTATATATACACCTAAACACATAACCACGTTTAGTTACCAATTGCAGGCTTCATCAGAACCGCTCAATTGCCAACTGGGTTGTGTGGCTTACAATCGATTTGCAATCGCTATTACGAGCCAATATTCGATTATGTCCCCCCGTGGTGCTGACCGCAGCGCTAAACGATCATTCGATCACTGTTAATGGCTAGGGATGGGCGTCCGTCGATGGTTTTGTATCGATACGTTATACGATTATGCGTTTTAATTAAGGTTACTGACTGTTTTGGGGACTGTGTGTTTGAGGTACCTACTGTTAAATTTTTGATTGATGTACTAACACGATAAGTTTTGTAATTAAGGCTACTGGGACTGAGAACTCTTGTACTGCATTGAATTGGTAAAATTAAAGGAATGTTACCATGCTCGGAGTTTCTCTGGAAAATTGATTTCAAAATGAAGTGATCTGACAGAGAACCAAAGTAGGTAGGTATTAGCTAGCGGAAGTGGTCACATTTGTTGCAGAACTGACAACGGTTGAAGCTTTCGTGTGCTAAAGAAGAGACTGCGTCTAAACAAACATAGTGTAGAACGCCTACAGGCTATGGGAGTGAGAATATCCGCAAAGTGGCAGGCAGCGGCTGGACATGGAGAGCTGGAAATCGATCTAAGTAACAACCCATAGGACAGTCCTAACCAAAGATATGTACTTATAGTCTTTCGACTGTGGGCCAAGGGATTTTGACTGCAGTTCATCCATTTTCTCCTTCTACTATCATTTGTTTCTTCGGCATATGGGCGGGCGTGAATTATCGGGCGAGGCGATGGTAAGTAAAATAACCGTTGTATATCACTTCAGTTATTATTGTAAATACTCACAGTATAATCAATAATCATAGAAAACAATTACAATTTCTATCTAAAACTAACGTCCACCGTTCACGTGGTTGCGAGCGGCTGTTTAGCTGTTTCCTGCTACGCTCCGATTCAAAAAAGTGTCCACCTCGCCAGTGCCTGGTGTTCGCTATGGGAATGTCATTCTTCTATTCGGCCGGTATCAACCTCAAATAAGGTTGTAGTATATGAGGCCACTAATGAGGCCTGCCTATGTAGCTGTATGTCTACAGCGGACTGCGGCAGGCTGATAAATACCAAGAAGCGGTTTAAGCCACGAAGACCGAGAAATGACTGGCTTGAACGCGTCCTAACCTTCTGCCCTGTCGTAGCAATTTCGACCACTTTGTCAAGAGTATATTGAGATTATTACCTAAATCTTAATACTTAATCTTAATATATAAAATCCTTGCGTTACTGACTGACTGACAGACAAGCTACAGCCAAAACTACTGGGCACAGGAAGCTGAAATTTGGCATGTATATTCCTTGGGAACCGTAGGGATTTCCCGAAATACCCACGGGATCGGCCAAAACAGATAAATTAAAAAAAATATGCAGGCGTAGCTGCCGGCGTCTTCTAGTTTGTTTTATAAAATCAGACAGTTTAAGTGCAATTGCTTAGTTTATAGTTTACTAGGTGGGGCCGCGGTCACACCTGCATTACTCTGCACCCGTGGCTTATAGCATGAAATTATATAGACTGCCTCCGTGGTCCAGTGGATAGCGTATGCTACTGCTGGTCGGAGGTCCCGGGTTCGATTCCTGCGCCGGGCAAAAGTGTTACTGGTTTTTTTCCGAATTATCAGTAGCAGCACGGAGTCTGGTGATGTGCCCGGTAACGGCAATAGGCTCGCCCCCTATTACGCGGGACCTAAACATTCATGGCGAAATGTGGGCCTGTTTACCTATAAAAAGTAAATACCTATTTACACCTCTGCCTACAGGCGTGAGTCTATAAATAAAAAATAAATTATATAGTCTATAGCCTTCCTCGACAAATGAGCTATCTAAGACAAAAAATATTATTCAAATAGAACCAGTGCGCGGAAAACGGGCTCCAGGATGGAAATCTCAAATACAACCGGGACAACGCTAAGACGATGATGATGAGTTTATGTGACGGATATTGGATATAATTACATATACATACATACATAGACTCACGGCAGTTTCCCGGAGGGGTAGGCAGAGACTACGGAACGCCTTTTGCAACGATCCTGACATAGATCTCTTGCTTCATTCACTCCTATCAAATTCCTCATGCATGCTCTTCGGTTAAGGCTACTTCTAACCTGTCCTTTTTTAGGATGTCTCCAATCTGGTCAGAGAGCATCCGTCTAGGTCTTCCCCTTCCTCTTGTCCCATTCACACTTGACTTAACTTCTTGATCAGTCTTTCATCATCCATCCTCTCCATGTGTCCATGATAGGATAGGATGTAATTATGTGCATTATAATTAGGATATAAAAAAAGGATATAGATATTTTTATAACAAAAAGTTTCTACAATCAAAATCTATAGGTACATCAGATAACAAAAATCAAACGCAATCCTTTCATATTTCTTTAATTTCTCTGTCTAACCACCCTCTAGAACTACTCAACCGACCCCTAATTCTTTTAATAAGAACACGCAATTGATTGTTCCGATAAGGTTCTAACTCGATTAGCTAATTATTAATTTCACACAAATTATAACGAACGACCTCTCTGTGACCTAATTTTGTTCAAAATAATATAACAGTGTTGGTAGAGAGGTTTCTTAGACAGTGGAAAATATGAATTTGTTGTTTATTTGAATACATACATACATATACTCACGCCTTTTTCCCGTCGGGGTAGGCAGAGACAACGGAACGCCACTTTCTTCTATCCTTACAGACCTCACGCGCTTCCTCTACACTCATTACTCCTTTCATACATGCTCGCCGGTTTCGGGTACTTCGGACCGGTTTATTTGCTATGTCACCAAATCAATATGTATCTGAAATTTTGGCTGGATTTAAAGATATATATTTATTTAGGTGCCTGTGTCGTCCCACTGCAGGGCAAAGGCCTCCCCACTCTTCTTCCAGAAATCCTTATCTTTTCCTCTTAGAACCAATCCTTTCTGCTGGAGCTCATCCTGCCTCAATGTCGCCTGACGTTTGAAAATATATGTATATGCATAATATTAAACGGGTATAAACGTCCGTGTGGTGACGGGTTAAGAATACGGAATGTCACCACTCCATGTCATCCCATGGGTGTCGTAAGAGCCGATAGAGGGAGCATATTATGCAGAGCACAGCACTGTAAGAGAAGGAAAACTTGATACAAACCCTATACCAACCCGTTTGGCCAGCGTGGTATAGTAGGCCAATTCCTCCTTTCAAAGGAGAGGCCTAGTCCAGCAGTGGACTGTTAAAGGCTGATGATGATGATGATATTTTAACTTGGCTGCTTTTTGGGACACATCTGCGATTAGTGTTTTAGAGCTCAGTAGGTATGGTATTTTGACTCGGTCTACAATTTTTACGTCGAGAATACTGCGCTCCATAGACATGACAAACCCCGAGACTGGACTTCTGATCTGCGGTAAGTGGACCCCGGGATGAAACTGGAATATCGCTAGGAGGATGATCATTTCAAGTGAAAATCAAACTAAGAAATATAACTCCTTTTAACTGTTCTGTGATAACTACAGTAGAAGGTAACTTAATTTGTAACATCAGCGCAAATAAAAGATAAATTAGATAAAAATATTATTTATATTTACTTTGGTAATCATTGTATTGGGTAAGTACTTTAAAGATGATGAGATGAGATATGTATGAAATACCTATTACAAAAACATGATACGAATCAAATGGCAGTTAAATAGTGTGTAGGCCATGTCAGTTAGATCGATATATTATACAAAGTAATTAAGCATATTTCTTAGGTTTTAGCCTTATTGAATAGGTATTATTATAACCTACATACAAATCATAAAATAGCATAATCATTTAATACATAATAAAAATAATTAATATTATATGAGATTCCATAATTTCTTGTAAAAATATTAAAAGCATTCACACAAAGCTCTATTTAAACAGACTTCAAAAAAGAAGGCTCTTATTTCAGTCGGCATACTTTTTTCAGTTCTAATACTACATTACATTATTCTCAACAAAGTCGATATATACAGGGTGAAAAAAGACCCTTAACGAAAACCATATTGTACCAATCACTACGAACATTTTTTACTTCGGCACCATGCCTTTCCTAGGTACGGTGCCGAAGTAAAAAATTACTGGTTCAGGAGATATTGAGGCTCAAAGTTACTATACAATTTTAGTAATTAGGTACAAACACGATGCAATTACCCCGCCAACCTGTTCTATGGATGTCCTGTGCACCTATGAATAAGTAACTATTTCGAAAATTGCACGCGTAGGTACACTTTTAATTGCGGCTCAAAAAATGGGTGAAATTGAAAAAAAAACATTTCCCAAGTTCTATTTTTGCTTAATATGACTTGGCATGTTGTCCAAAACGAGTAGACTTCGGCTTGGTGATGGGTCTTGTGACACCCTGTATATATGTGCATTCATACACAGAGTTTATATAGAAACTAAATATGGAACCTAACAAAACGAATAATGATATTTAAAACTTGAAAAATTCCGTAGGTGATCCAACCTAATTACTTACTTAGAAAGGTGTTATAACAAGTACATAATTATTCGCAATCTATGTATCATTGTAACAGTGGGTACCCATTAGTATAATTATTATAGAGATGGTCACACTGATAAATAGTTAATAGCCTTGCAGACACAAAACATATTAGAACGTTAATTATGTAAGTTAATTGCAATTAAGTATTGCGTAGCGCGCCTTGTGAGTCAGAGCTCAAGTTCCTTATTAATCGTATTGCCAATTTAGGATGACCTATCATTACATAGGGTTGCCCTGTGAAGGTAGAGCAGTTTTAAACTGGTAAATAGCCAGGTATATCATTTGACATTCAAGATATGCAGTAGCGGATATGCGTAAGTAATTGTTGACTGTAAAGATCTGGGTTGATTTGACAGCCAAATAAGTACTTACAATTTTTTATTGCCAGAGATGGTCAAATAAATGGAATAATCATTGTATCTTTATCAGGCTTCGTTACAGACATTCAAACCACTTCATTCATCTTCAAATCTTTCAATTATTGAATAGCTATTCATGAATCGGGCCACTACACACATGATTATATGGGCTAACTTTGTCATCTCTTTAGCCAACAGTAGACAACGAGTCCGTGTTACCTAGATGGGATCATAGACATCTAAGGGCTCTAGTTAGCTACCTTACATTAGAAGATTGTCGCTTTTTTCATTACCACGATACGTTTAAAATTGTCCGTGTGGTGACGGATTAAGAATACGGAATGTCACCACATCATCCCATGGGTGTCGTATGAGCCGACAGAGGGAGCATATTATGCAGAGAACAACACTGTAAGAGAAGTTAAACTTGATACAAACCCTATACCAACCCGTTTCGCCAGCGTGGTAGGTATAGTAGGGCAATTCCTCCTTTCCAAGGAGAGGCCTAGTTCAGCAGTGGACTGTTAAAGGCTGATGCTGTTTAAAATTGCCCAGTCTGATGGATAATCGCAGAGCCCAGAGAGAAAGGATGTAAAAAAATCCACAAAATCCGATTTTTTTATACTTCTAATATTATCTACTAGTGACTCTATGAAAATTCGGTGGGTACGTAGCAAGTTATATAGCAAATATGTATATACTGGTACCTAAATATTCTAATACATGTGCCAACACAACATAATAGTTCCAATCACAATCCAATCAATACGATTGCTACACTAATAGAATTTCACAAGCGGATGCAGTGGGCTTATCAAAATATCGATCAGACTAATGTAGATCCAACATTTGGACAAACATTCGTTGCCACATAATTGTGTGTTGGCTATTGGCGTTGACGGGCTGCGTCCGGTGTTAAGAGAAATGTAATTGGTGTAAAGTTGTTTAATGTTTTAAAACTTGTAAGTTGAAAGGCAACACAACCACGTACAAGATTCAAAAGTTATGTTATAAACTCATGGGTAATTAAGTTTATGAAAAGTGTGTGAATTCCCGATTTAACGGGTGAAGTCCCGGTTTGATGTATGTAGCTATCTACATATTTCAGGTAAAGTAGGTATATTATTATAAGCAGGTTGGGTCTTCAAGTTAATACGAAAATCTTTATATACCTATATGAATCTTCTTCTCCTGCATGCCCTGTTCCCATATTACTGGGGTCGGCGCAGAATGTCTTTCCATTACATTCTCTCCTATCAGACGTATATATGTATGCTTATTTGTATATGTACATACATACATATCGTCACGCCTTTTATCCCCGAAGGGGTAGGCAGAGGTGTATTTCTACACCCACTTTTCGCCAGATATACTTTAGTCCCACGTAATAAGGGGCGAGCCTATTGCCGTACCGGACACATTTCCAGACTCCGTGCTGCTACTGAGAATTTCGTGACAGAAAAACCCAATAACACTGCCCGACCCAGGAATCGAACCCGGGACCTCCCGATCCCACGCGCACATTTATGCCGCGAGACCAACGAGGCAGTCGTATAGGGTTTGATGTCGAGTTTTCCGTCTCTACGCAAAGATGGTATTTGCATCGTGTTATCCCTTAGTCGCCTCTTACGACACCCACGGGAAGATAGGGGGTGGTGACACTTGTATTCTATGCCGTCAACTTACTTAATTGTATTTGTTATGCATTATGTAAATGCGTGCGTAAGAGCAGCAGCTTTTATCACATGTACCTATGTAGGTTGCTTATAAAGATTTTCGTTTTGAAATTAAATTGTTAGCTTTTTATGTATTGCTTGTGTTGTTTCTTGAACGATCTATGATGATGTCAACTTTTGTAGCTGTTCTTGAAAAATTGTGTTATTGAAAAGCAAAACAACAATTTAAACTTATCCTGTTGTTATTTTGTTCTTGACCGCTAACTGCAATATTCTCAAACCATTGCACCAGCCATATTACCAACAAATGACGATTTCTTCACTATATACTAGAGTTCTATTCTTCATTGTTTTCTAAGATAGCGAAAGGGCTAGTTCTAGTATTATATTGGGTCCAAGTTTTGAAATAACACTTCAACTCATATGCCTCTTTATGAAATTTATCATAACTGTCACATACACTTACAAAGTCTCACTAGACGTACTTCTTAGAAAGCTTGCATTATAAAAAGCTGATACGCTTTTAAGAACGCTTCAACTTAATGGCCATCAACAATAAAATATCGTCCGTGTGGTGACGGATTAAGAATACGGAATGTCACCACCCCATATCATACCGTGGGTGTCGTAAGAGCTGACAGAGGAAGCATATTATGCAGAGAACAGCACTGTAAGAGAAGGAAAACTTGATACAAACCCTATACCAATCCGTTTGGCCAGTTATAGTAGGCCAATTCCTCCTTTCAAAGGAGAGGCCTAGTCCAGCAGTGGACTGTTAAAGGCTGATGATGATGAATAAAATATCACAGTCATTATTGTCACAATCATCATCGTCTTAGCGTTATAATGGCTGCGTCCAAATCCAGGATCCAATCCCAGGATCAGCTTGCTAGACTAACCAGATATGACAAAACTAGATGAGCCCGCGGTTACACCCGTTATTTAAGGCTACTACTCCCCTTCCGTGGCTCATAGCGTGATGTTATATAGCCTTTAGCCTTCCTCAATAAATGTGCTATCTAACACTGACAGAATTTTTGAAATTGGTCAAGTAGTTCCTGAGATTAGCGCGTTCAACCAAACAAACAAACTCTTCAGCTTTATATATTAGTACTAGAGGACTCCAGCAGCTACGCCTGCATTTTTTTTTAAATTTACCCGTTTTGGCCGATTCCGTGGAAATTTCGGGAAATCCCTTCTTAGTGCACCCCTACGATCCCCAAGGAACATACATGCCAAAATTCTGCTTCCTGCGCCCAATAGTTTCGGCTGTAGCGTGTCTGTCAGTCAGTAAGTAACGCAAGGATTTTACATATTAAGATAAGATATGAGCATTTCTACAAAGCCACTGCCGTCTGACCTCAGCAACACAAAAGGATAGCGAACTATGAATAATATCATTCTACCTAACTATGCTTCATACAAAATGTATGTGTCCACACGACAGCACACACAAGTTTACATGTCTCAGTAAATACAGGAGCTCGTTACAGTTTCATATGAAGCGTGTCACGTGTAATTATGTCCTGTTTAGTTACTCGCATCAAGGAAGAAATGGACAAATAGACATACAGAAATATATTTAACTACATTATAACTAGACACTAATTTTCAGTTTATTTGCTGTGGCTTAGAGCCGTAGGCATAAGTTTGTGCTTTCAACTATTATGGTGACGTGGGCTCTTGGATTTGATTCAGGAGTTGCTACCATGGAACTTCCTGTAATTGACTTCTAAAATATAGTCGGTTCCAAATAAGTTTTTAATACAATATTGTTGAAAAATAATCTTCATTGGGAAATAATATTAATAGAAAAGTATGTATCTGACGCCCAATTCTTTTTCAAAATACAGTTTCGATATAATGTCAGCGTCATACTTACGTCACAAATGGTATTCTCCTAAATTTACTGATATTGTAATTTGATTATAAATTGAAACAAGTGTCAAAATATGTGTCAACAACGAACTTTATTTCAAATTATACGAAAATGACATTAGGTTAGCAGAATACCGATTCTGATTCAATTCAAATACAATCTCATTTCGTTCAAAATGTAATTTCAATGTCATATAAAATACGAGATTTGGCCCTCTGGTCTCCATTGTAAATGTTCATACTTGGATCTGAAGAAGAGGCTATAAAGTTGGTTCTTTTTTCAATATCAGGTAGCTTATATTTAAGGCACTTAAATAGCTTAAAGTAGCACTGATAACAGCCTGTGTATAAATATATACCTACTTCGGTACCATTGTTTAACCTAATTATTAAGAAAATTATACCTATTGATCGTTGTAAATTGCGCAGTTTCATCAACAGATAATTTCTAATAATATCATGATACTATCAAACTTATTTTAATATATTATCCATGCAGCCATTTAGTATTTCTAAGCATCCTTTCAAGAAATTTTATAATAATTCTAAGACTAGCTAACATAAAATGTCTTAGCTGCATTAAAGCATTAAATAAATTATATTATCAACAAGATAAATTATTGAGCTGCTCAATTTATTTCGCAGATGAGCCTATATACCTATACCGTCATCTTGACCTTATTTTTACTCATCAAGCAAATAATATAATATTATCGTGGGTCCACCTTTTTATAATATTGTACACTATATGATTCTTGTTTTATTAGAGATTTTTAACTAGAATATTATCTTTAAACAATATCATTTTACTATTTAAAATCATGTAAAATGTTAAAATCAAATATATGTGATGACTTAAAACATGACATTAAGGTGCTACGTTAAATTCGTCCAAATAAGATACCTATTACTAAAAATAAGACTTAGGTAAACATAATTTTTATTTCATATACCTATTAAATATATGTATTAGTTTAAAATATCCGCACCAATTTCATGTCGATTTGTCGACCGTGGCAACATTAATAAAATAAAAACGTATCTATATAAAATAGAGGGAAATTTAACGGTTGAGTTCGCGTGAAAAACGTCCCAAAATTTTAAAAACTAAATTTGTTTTCAGCATTCGCACTGTTTACTCTGTGGCCTCCACTTCCTCAATTTTGACCTGACGGTCTACAGAGGGCATTAACCTTTTCAATTAAATGGACCGATGAACTTTGTTACTATTCTACTGGCAAATATTGTCAGTATGCTGTTGATAAGTTAGTTTAAAAGAAATCATCATCATCATCATCATCAGCCTACCGTAGTCCACTGCTGGATATAGGTAAGCCTCTCCAATGGCACGCCACTGAGCCCGTTTTTCGGCTCTTCGTGTCCAGCCGCTGCCAGCCACTTTGCGTATATCGTCACTCCACCTAGCCGGAGGGCGTCCTACACTACGTTTGCGCGCGGCGCGGTCTCCACTCTAGAACACGACTACTCCATCGGTTATCGGTTCTGCGACAGATGTGACCAGCCCACTGCCACTTCAACGTAAAAGAAAAACTCAGACGTATTTTGAAAATTCAACCGGGGTTCCGCCCGCGTACGTCCAACCTACTTATATCTTAACTTTCCACAAGAATCGAACTATCTATTCGTGAAAACCATGTAGGTATACCTACATTCATTCAGTAGTTTTGAGTTCATTGCTTTCATAGAGACAGGTGGGGCAGCCGGATGATTTCTTTTTATAATATGACTTGTGGATGCTTGCCGTTACACCCGCGTTATTTAAGGCTACTGCTCTGCTCCCATCGCTCATAGCGTGATGTTATATAGCCTAGGCCTATAGCCTTCCTCGATAAATGGGCTATATATATATTCCAATCGGACCAGTAGTTCCTATGATTAGCGCGTACAACCAAACAAACAAACTCTTCAGCTTTATATACTAGTATTAGATAATATTTAAGTACCTAGGTATATCTAGATTTTTTAATGGTGAAAAGCGTACAAAAATCATTTATCACATCCATACAGACAGACAAAGCTGCCGGGGGACTTATGATTACATTAATAAAAGCTTAAATAAAAGTTCGCCAATATAACAGATTGGCTTATATTAAGTATTTAAGGTTCTTTTTTCACAGCGCGGCGCTGCGAAATCTTTTAGTATTGCCCTCGTATATTTTACATAATTATCTGTCAGGTACCTATCCTTCATGCAGAGGAACCTAGGCTTCAAGACAAGTTCTTGGATTGCAACCGGGATCAGACTAAAGACCGGTCCCAATAAGTACGTGATCTATCCATGGATTGGATATATATATTTGACATATTTCCCCCCTCGTGAGGCAGCGATAGCCTAGTGGAGATACCAACAGACAGCCATGCAGAGGGTATCGGGTTCGAATCCACGGCGCGCACCAATGACTTTTCGGAGATATGTGCGTAATGAATTGTTAATTATCGCTTGTCCCGTGCCTCGGAGAGTACGTTAAGCCGTCGGTCCCGGTTATCATGAAGATCTTTGACAGTCGTCATAGGGCGTCAGTACCTTCTAAATAAACTGAAACTAGTCTAACCCATGGAATATCGCTATCCCTTCGGATTGCGGAGGTCACACAGGCAGTCGCTTTGTGGAAAAGCTAATATTCAGCCAAACCGGTTAAACTAGTAGGCGGACCCCGGGTTGTAGCTGGGATAACGCTAAGAGGATGAATGGATGAAATCTCTAATATCTAAACCCATGGATGAATCGAATATTGAATTCGGCGGGAACATATCTAATACGGAAATTTTCTTCATGACCCCAAAGATTTTCGTTCGCAATTTTCTGGTCATAATTATTATTAAAATGCTATTTTTCTTAAGACATTCAATGCTATTAGCATTGCCTACCTATATTTTAGAGAGGCTGAAGTCCAGTTATGTACTGCGAAAGGCTATAAAGGAAATGAATACCTAAATATGCGCTGGTCAAGTAGTGAGTAGCTTAGGTGGTGGGAACTTAAAGTCTACGTGAAATAAATCGCGGTTAGAAATTTGTACCTCAAAGCATATATAACAACTAGAGGACGCCTTCGGCTATGCCTGCAATTTTTTTAACCCGTTTACCCGATCCCGTGGAATTTTCGGGAAATACCTTCATAGTGCGCCCCTACGGACCCTAAGGAACATTAATGCAAAATTTCAGCTTAAGTATTGCGCCCAATAGTTTTGTCTGTAGCTTGTCTGTCAGTCAGTCAGTAACGCAAGGATTTTATATTTAAGAAATAAGTGTACCTAACTAAAGATTACTAATATTCTTAGACCTAATTTCAGTATAAAGAATAACATGATTTATTTCCAATGAAAATTAAACTAACTGTAATAATGTGTAATGATACCTAATTTATATGCAAAACTACGAACTAGATTTTGAGTTAGGTACTATTATGTGTAGGAACCTAGCTGTGCACTAAATGTTAGAAATACTTAATGATGTTTCTAGATAAACGTGTAAACAAGACCTTTTTTACTTCATCTAACGTAGAAATATAAAATCAAGAAAATCAGACCTAAATTAAATATACCTAATTTAGTGTAGGTAGTTAACATGTTACCATCCTTATAATAATTTAATATCAACAATTTTATTTATGACTTTGTATTACGAAATTATTATACTTACCTACTTACCTATACCTAACCTGAAATAATTACGCATAATGTAGGTATACTCAATTATTATTTTAATATTATATATTTTAATAAGAATACGGAATGTCACCACCCTAGGTATATCATCCCATGGGTGTCGTAAGAGCCGACAGAGGGAGCATATTACGCAGAGAACAGAGTGTGTGCCATTGGTGACAGAAATAAATATTTATTTATTTATTTATTTATTTATTTATTTTTTATTTTAGAACAGCACTGTACGAGAAGGAAAACTTCATACAAACTCTATAGGTATCAACTACCAACCCGTTTGGCCAACGTGGCTGGGTAGGCCAATTAGGCCAATTCCTCCTTTCAAAGGAAAGGCCTTGTCCAGCAGTGGACTGTTAAAAGCTGATGATGATGAAGAAAATACTGTAGCCTTATCTATTTCAGCACATAGGTACAATCACCATTCATGAAATTATTATTTATTATTATGAATAAATAACAAAGGATTAAATATAGGTAACATGTCACACGACGAAAGCGATAAAAATATTTCAAAAACAAAACAATAAAAACCAAAAACAAACAAAAGTATAAAAATAATAAAATAAAAACAAAGGTGCATAAATGTTTGAAAGTTAACCCGTCGGCGGCGCGCGGTCTGCGGCGGCGGGCGGGCAAACGCCGGGCGGCGCTTATAATGCAACGCCTACGGACGCATTATTGTGCAATATTGAATATTCTTAATTTGTTTTTATTCTTTAAATTATTATTTTGATGTTGATTGAATTGATAGACAGATTTTAAATTACGGAAAATAATTATGCTTCTTTATTTTTAAAGGCTTGTTGGATATAATGAGATTGCATGAAATGATACAAAAAAGATAAATAAAATAGCACTGAATTTTAATACACCAGCGATGCCAATAGGTATAATAATGAGCGCTAGGTATAGGTATGTCATAAAATGGCCCGTTAAATAAGGATTTTGTAAAATGCTGACACCTCAATGCCATTTATTGACTGATTTTAGCGATACTTCATAATAGGTTCTAAATTATATTACGTAACGTAACCTTATTATTGAAGTAGGTAGGTATACTACAAAAAAAATACAATATTTATCATAGAGGTAAGTAGGCACAAGACTTAAATGGTGTGAATAAATGTACAAACTGTAGATTGCTATAAACTCCGATTTAAAAATATTCGGCTTCTCTACTACTTAATTGTGATATAGTTTCACACTGTGCTCCCTTTTTAAAATTGATTACGTTTTCGTAAAAAATTGTAGTCAGAAGCTATATTTTAAATTTCTGTTTCAAATTCTAAAGCTTATACATATTCTGTCATATAAATAATGTCAAATTTATTTACTTTTTTTATTTATTTATTTCGATGACAGCATATACCTACCTACCAATATAAAAATCGGAATAGACTACAAAGCGGGCACTGGGCTTTAGAGGAAGGTCTTGGATGCAATCGGTATAACGCTAGGATAATGACATGATTCAGTTATAAATCTTAAAAATATGACCAATGCTTTATAATCATTTCAACAATGAACAACAATATAATATGTATAAATATACCTAAACTAAAAAGCAAAGAACACACTTATGTTAAAACATACCAGCGCTTTCGGCGGCTCCCGGCGACACCGGCACAGTTTCACACTCCCGCTCGTCTCTCCTCTGCTCAAATTCACTCTGCACTCGAGACACGGGCCTCTGACCATTCAGTCCTAAAATAGCGTCTATCGTATGCCTCGGTCCCTGGTTCACACTCGTAGGCACTTGTGTCAAGCCTAACCTAGACTTCACTGCATCGAAACTCTGATTTAAATGTTGCATTTGTTGCGCGTGAAAAAACATTCCCATTCTGTTTAGCGTTTCTAAGTTTTGTTGGTGCTGTGACAACGATATGGATTGATCCGTCACGTTGATGGATGAATTAGAATTGGGGCTGCTCATTTGTGAGCGGGGACTGTTCGTGTCGGAGCGGTCCGGCGTTTGATTGCCGAAGTATCGGTCGTCGGGCGCGTCCATCTCGCAGCTAAACGCGTACGTCACTGGCGCTCCGAAACTACTACTAGAGTCGACGGGGAAGAAAGGGGCGGAGCTTACGCGAAGGGGGGCGAGCGAAATTGCCCATTGAAAGTGCGAAATTTGGGGTCGCGAAGTGATTTTGTTTGGTAAGAAGCAAGAAGCGGCGTATTAGCATTTTCCCCTCGGAGTTTCTTTGAACGGTATTGAGAGTTGGTGATGGTTGAATAGTTTTTTTTTCTGTTTGATTGGGTCGATTGTGCTAGGTGTTAGAGTGTTGCCGGGAGTTTGTTAGCGATTTCTTTGAGGGTTCTCGGTGCTCCAGATCGTCCGCTTGTTGCTTCATGCATGTTTATGAAAGTGTCAACACTAAACAAATGGAATCTTTTTACATTAGGTATTTATGTACTTTTCAATCTATTATTTGAATGAGATTAACTCACTAATTTAGACAACTTTAATCTTATACCTAAAAGAAAACTAATCAAACATCTTCTATAATAAGATCTACATTAAGTTATTAGCCTCCACCACAATAAATAGACACTCAAATTAAACAAAATACCCAACTAATCAGATTGTTTTTGCATACATTACCAGCCACTCGGCAAAAAACAAACTAAGCGCAGTCGAAACTTCCAATTACGCAAATGCTAATGAACTCGATTCTAATTAATCGACGCTAATCAATACGGGGCCAATCAGACGCTACCTGTCTCAACGCGGGTAGGACGAGGGAGCGAGACCATCGCCGGACATCTACTTGTTAACACACAAATTTAACCAAATCGGTTAACCCGTAACCAAACAATAACAGCTTTTCCAACTGACCAGAGCGGAGAAATTTCTACAACTATATCACTCAGCCACACATTTAATTCTGAACTTTATTAAAAGAAAGACAAATTTCAGAATGGCTTGTGAATGTTGGTAAACTTACGATACCCAGTGGTAAGATAGAAAGCCGTCAATATAATTTTGTCTTCTTCACACTTACAAAGATCTCGCTCGCTCTCATCTCAGGTGTAGCGACGGTTGCTAGGGGGCGGGGCCCGCGGTGACGTCACCCGTCGCTCGACCAATCGCGGTGGGGATTTTGTTTTTTTCTTGGCGCGTCTTCTATTGTCGATGCGTTCCTTTTGTCCGACGCTCAGTGATTGTTCGCGGGCCGGCGTTACACGGTTAACTTTGGAATAACAAGCTACTAGCTTTTTGTACGAGATAAATTCATTATTTATATTATTATTTTTTTGTCTTTTTATATCCTTGTTTTAAAAATATTTTAAGATGTAGATACCATTTTTGTTACTTGGGTGTAGTGTTTTTTATAGCCACTGCATACATAGGTGCGTACTATTAGGTAATATGCTGATAAATTATATTTTTAACAAAATTATTGTTTAGGATTTACCGATATACCTACCTATACATACCTACATACATACCTACATAGACTCACGCTTGTTTCCCGGAGGGTTAGGCAGAGACTACGAAACGCCATTTGCAACGATCCTGACATATCTCTCTTGCTTCATGCACTCCCATCAGATTCCTCATAAATTCTCTTCTGTTCAGGGTACTTCTAACCTGTCCTGTTTTTTCTCCAATCTGGTCAGAGCACGTCCGCCTAGGCCTTCCCCTTCGTTCTGTTTCATTTACACTTGTCTTATAGGTATATCTGCTTAGTTAGTCTTTCGTCATCCATCCTCTCCACGTGCCCAAACCACCTTAGCATACCTTTCTCGATGCTTGTCACTATATATTCTTTTACCCCACAACACTCTCTTACCTATATTATCACACAATTCTTTACTCTGTCAGTCAAAGACACACCGCACATACATAAGTACTTCTCAGTGCTCTCATTTCTACAGCATTTATTCTACTTTCATGACTTTTCTACCATACCCTTCTTTGGTACTTAGGTACCTACATTCTGAAATTAGTTAAGCTTTATGGCAATGTGTATTGCACTTCTCTAGTTTTTTTATAAAAAGTGTGGTAATGGCATCGCCCCGTGACGTATGATATGTTAAAGTGTGTATACTTTTAGTTTTAAGTCCAGATTTATGCGCCGTAAGACACCCGGCTAGCCGTTGTGCGGCAGTAATCCTTCACAAACATTTTAGTCCGTATCTACTGTAAAATACTGTCTAAAGTTTGTTAGGTGGAACTCAAAACTCCGCCATTAATGTACAGACTATGCTGTTTTTCGGTTGAATATAACTAATTCTACTACCCATTACATCTAAGAAAAAATAGAATTTATGAGGAAATAAAGAAACTCACTAGATAAATGGGTACCTGTAAAATGTTTACAAATCATCTATACTATAATAAAACTGTAGAGATGAAAAAGTCTGTACATTAAAGATATTTTGACGAAAATTAGCTAAAAAATCTAGGAAAATGCTAAAAAGCAATACTTGATAATTTTTAGAATTTATGTCTGTCTGTCTGTCTGTCCGACGTCTTTCCCTATATTGCTAAAGATCTCTAAAATGGCGAAATTGATTTCAATAAAACTTACACTCATGTACAAAGGATACTCAAACCTATAAAATAGTATATGTTACATCACAATCGGTTGAGTGGTTTTCGTTGTACAGCTTGACCTCTTCTTTGTACGTAGTCCCAAACAAAACAGGGATCATCCAAAACTGGTTATTTAATTATGTGGTGCCATCTATGATCATTACAAGTTTGTTAGTAAGAGTAAAGTTAGTCCAAATAGGAACCTTCAAAGTGTTTTATGGCTATTTACCGACCAATAGATAGATGTCACTATTTTCAAATTATTTTCTAGCAAAATTAATGTTTCTTGCAAAAAAGACAATAATTATGTGTCGGGTATCTTTCTGTTATTAAAAAAATAATAGAGTATAATATTCGGCATTTTCATAAACAAAAAGTCTCTGTGTCTAAATTTATAACAACTATCTATCTATACTATAATAAAACTGTAGAGATGAAAAAGTCTGTACATTAAAGACATTTTGACGAAAATTAGCTAAAAAATCTAGGAAAATGCTAAAAAGCAATACTTGATAATTTTTAGAATTTATGTCTGTCTGTCTGTTTGTTTCGTTTGATCGTGTTCTGTACTTATACAGGTGACATTATACCCAAATTCCCACACCTCACGTACGTGGGAATCCGTGGGTGGGAGACTGAGGCCTGAATTCAGATACCTCTTGAGTAACTCAACGGGGCTATCTTACTTTCGGCAGGGCTGGATATTCGTAGCCCTGTGTGTATTTTCTAAATAAATCGCAGGGACAGACTTGAAACAGCTGGAATCGACTCCCGAATATGTTGTTTTTCACATGGTCAGTTATATGTGGCATGTTCACAAGTAAGCGGTAAAAATAATTTACATGTTCTATGTGAAGGTGGTAAAACAGATAATGTTGTGTATAAAGAAATTAGGCAATAGGCTCGCCCCCTATTACGTGGGACCCAAAAATTGAAGGCGAAATGTGGGTGTAATATTGCACCTCTGCCTACCCCTTCAGGGATACAGGCGTGAGTCTATAAAAAAAATAAGAAATTCTCTAATGATATGTATTATATAATCTATACATCTATACATATAAATATAAAAGAAAGTCGTGTTAGTTACACTATTTATAACTCAAGAACGGCATAACCGATTTGGCTGAAAATTGGTGGGGAGGTAGCTCAGAACCAGGAAAAACACATAGGATACAATTAGCTGCAAAAAATAATCTAGGAGGGATTTTAGAGAGGGTCGAAGTTTGTAGGGACAAACCTACTACCTTTGACAGTAAGAACGCTTGAGCTATATGGGCTATCGTATATCTGTCAGTACTGTCACATTATACATTGTCCTATGGTGCACTGTCATTACTTCATTCGCTTACATATATAAACTAATAATTATTGTAACAGCTTTGGCTAATCCCTACTAATATCAGGTATAAATGCGAAAATGTGTACCTATGTATGTATCTACCGATTTCACGTTAAAGCGGCTGAACTTATATTCTCTACTCATAAATGCGAAAGTGTGTCTAGAGATATAGCAGACCATGGCTTTGACATTTGACTGTATGCAAAGTGATGATGTCGAGCACCTTTTGGTAGATAATGTCATGAATTCTGACCAAGTTACTTCAAGGTACCCTATAGAGTTTCTGAACTCTCAGGAGTACCTTCATGCAACTTGAGACCGAACGTTGGTGTTCCAGTCCTATCAATGCGGAATCTTAATGCACTAAAGCTTTGTAATGGCAAACGGCTACAAGTAACACCAAGGATGAAACATTATAAAAGCTATTCGCTATTGCGAGTCAGACTTGCTCATGAAGGGTTCCGTAGTGCAGGTATCCACTTACCATAGCCATTATCTTCGACTAACTATTATAGTAGTATAGTATTTGTCTAAACGACAAAGCTATATTTGCAGTTTTTTAAGATGTGCTTTATTTCAAAAACTGCTGACTACATATCGTTCAAATCAATTTTCGTTGGAAGTTTTTAGAACGATCTACAGGATATATTAATATTTTTTATAGATTTGTCACTCTCTTACTATTAAAGTTAGAGGGATCCTCACACCCATTTTACCACTTTGGAACCGTATATCTTTCAAATGATTGACTTTGAGAAACAATGGTTTTAGGAACCTCAAAGTAATTATTAACGACACATTTTCCACATCAGTTCCATGTATGAAGAAATTATCTTATATATCCTTAATACTTATTCAATATTTTTTGGTTTTGGTGGTTCACAGAATACGTCTACCTACCAATTTTCAAATGTGTAAACTAAATAGTTTCGGCACTTTCGGCATAAAGTGGCTGTGAGATACGGACTGACGGACATAGCGCGTCTATAAAGATTCCGTGTTTAGCCATTTTTGACTACAGAACTCTAAAAACACTGTTTACAAAAATGTTTTAAATACTTCTTGCGGTTATATTTCTTATCAGTCCCTATGACCAGAATTAAAACGAAAATTACTATCGGACGATGAAGGAGTTATGTGTTACCCCGAATTTAACGTGAGCGAAGCCGCGGGCAAAAGCTAGTTTAAAATACAAATTAAATTATTTTGTCGCCGATAATCTTAGAAATATCGTTTCTCCTCACCTTAATGTAGTATCACAGAAAAATTACAATCAAACTTAATTCTTCACATCAATTTTGACTAGGTATATTATAAGCTCTAACGGTGCAATATCTAATCTATACTATAATAAAACTGTAGAGATGAAAAAGTCTGTACATTAAAGATATTTTGACGAAAATCAGCTAAAAAATCTAGGAAAATGCTAAAAAGCAATACTTGATAATTTTTAGAATTTATGTCTGTCTGTCTGTCTGTCCGACGTCTTTCCCTATATTGCTAAAGATCTCTAAAATGGCGAAATTGATTTCAATAAAACTTACACTCATGTACAAAGGATACTCAAACCTATAAAATAGTATATGTTACATCACAATCGGTTGAGTGGTTTTCGTTGTACAGCTTGACCTCTTCTTTGTACGTAGTCCCAAACAAAACAGGGATCATCCAAAACTGGTTATTTAATTATGTGGTGCCATCTATGATCATTACAAGTTTGTTAGTAAGAGTAAAGTTAGTCCAAATAGGAACCTTCAAAGTGTTTTATGGCTATTTACCGACCAATAGATAGATGTCACTACTTTCAAATTATTTTCTAGCAAAATTAATGTTTCTTGCAAAAAAGACAATAATTATGTGTCGGGTATCTTTCTGTTATTAAAAAAAGAATAGAGTATAATATTCGGCATTTTCATAAACAAAAAGTCTCTGTGTCAAAATTTATAACAACTATCTATACTATAATAAAACTGTAGAGGTGAAAAAGTCTGTAGGTACATTAAAGATATTTTGACGAAAATTAGCTCAAAAATCTTAGGAAAATGCTAAAAAGCAATACTTGATAATTTTTAGAATTTATGTCTGTCTGTCTGTTTGTTTCGTTTGATCGTGTTCTGTACTTATACAGGTGACATTATACCCAAATTCCCACACCTCACGTACGTGGGAATCCGTGGGTGGGAGACTGAGGCCTGAATTCAGATACCTCTTGAGTAACTCAACGGGGCTATCTTACTTTCGGCAGGGCTGGATATTCGTAGCCCTGTGTGTATTTTCTAAATAAATCGCAGGGACAGACTTGAAACAGCTGGAATCGACTCCCGAATATGTTGTTTTTCACATGGTCAGTTATATGTGGCATGTTCACAAGTAAGCGGTAAAAATAATTTACATGTTCTATGTGAAGGTGGTAAAACAGATAATGTTGTGTATAAAGAAATTAGGCAATAGGCTCGCCCCCTATTACGTGGGACCCAAAAATTGAAGGCGAAATGTGGGTGTAATATTGCACCTCTGCCTACCCCTTCAGGGATACAGGCGTGAGTCTATAAAAAAAATAAGAAATTCTCTAATGATATGTATTATATAATCTATACATATATATAAAAGAAAGTCGTGTTAGTTACACTATTTATAACTCAAGAACGGCATAACCGATTTGGCTGAAAATTGGTGGGGAGGTAGCTCAGAACCAGGAAAAACACATAGGATACAATTAGCTGCAAAAAATAATCTAGGAGGGATTTTAGAGAGGGTCGAAGTTTGTAGGGACAAACCTACTACCTTTGACAGTAAGAACGCTTGAGCTATATGGGCTATCGTATATCTGTCAGTACTGTCACATTATACATTGTCCTATGGTGCACTGTCATTACTTCATTCGCTTACATATATAAACTAATAATTATTGTAACAGCTTTGGCTAATCCCTACTAATATCAGGTATAAATGCGAAAATGTGTACCTATGTATGTATCTACCGATTTCACGTTAAAGCGGCTGAACTTATATTCTCTACTCATAAATGCGAAAGTGTGTCTAGAGATATAGCAGACCATGGCTTTGACATTTGACTGTATGCAAAGTGATGATGTCGAGCACCTTTTGGTAGATAATGTCATGAATTCTGACCAAGTTACTTCAAGGTACCCTATAGAGTTTCTGAACTCTCAGGAGTACCTTCATGCAACTTGAGACCGAACGTTGGTGTTCCAGTCCTATCAATGCGGAATCTTAATGCACTAAAGCTTTGTAATGGCAAACGGCTACAAGTAACACCAAGGATGGAACATTATAAAAGCTATTCGCTATTGCGAGTCAGACTTGCTCATGAAGGGTTCCGTAGTGCAGGTATCCACTTACCATAGCCATTATCTTCGACTAACTATTATAGTAGTATAGTATTTGTCTAAACGACAAAGCTATATTTGCAGTTTTTTAAGATGTGCTTTATTTCAAAAACTGCTGACTACATATCGTTCAAATCAATTTTCGTTGGAAGTTTTTAGAACGATCTACAGGATATATTAATATTTTTTATAGACTTGTCACTCTCTTACTATTAAAGTTAGAGGGATCCTCACACCCATTTTACCACTTTGGAACCGTATATCTTTCAAATGATTGACTTTGAGAAACAATGGTTTTAGGAACCTCAAAGTAATTATTAACGACACATTTTCCACATCAGTTCCATGTATGAAGAAATTATCTTATATATCCTTAATACTTATTCAATATTTTTTGGTTTTGGTGGTTCACAGAATACGTCTACCTACCAATTTTCAAATGTGTAAACTAAATAGTTTCGGCACTTTCGGCATAAAGTGGCTGTGAGATACGGACTGACGGACATAGCGCGTCTATAAAGATTCCGTGTTTAGCCATTTTTGACTACAGAACTCTAAAAACACTGTTTACAAAAATGTTTTAAATACTTCTTGCGGTTATATTTCTTATCAGTCCCTATGACCAGAATTAAAACGAAAATTACTATTGGACGATGAAGGAGTTATGTGTTACCCCGAATTTAACGTGAGCGAAGCCGCGGGCAAAAGCTAGTATTATATAAAATTCTCGTGTCACAGTTTTCGTTCCCATACTCCTCCGAAACGGCTTGACCGATTTTGATGAAATTTTTTGTGCTTATCCGGTATCTATGAGAATCGGCCAACATCTATTTTTCAAAAAAAAAAAAAAAATTTGCAAAACAACGTTTGCCGGGTCAGCTAGTAGTTTATATATTTGCATAGTAAATTAGGTGATTAACAATCAGCATATGTACAGCAGTGGACGTCTCTAGGCTGACATGATGATGAAAATTATTATGCTTAAGATTTATCAGAACCTTTCCTTTATACCTATTGATGGTTCTTCAAACGATTCATTATAGTCTAACCACAATTAGCTTATCGCTAATTGCTTTCAATACAACCGATACCTACGTAGTAGCTCAAACGATGCAGGTCGTTTATCAGATTGAGTTTAAAAAAAAATATTGAGTCACTGCTGGAACTTTGCTTCCTCATTAATGGGTTTTAAAACCATATTACCGAAACTGAATGTGCAATCAAATAGGTATACAATCGCTATTCGCTTGCAGACTGAAACCTAAGTAGGTAGTGCTTACTTACACCCTGCATGCTGAAACCGTTAAGTGCACTCATACCTATGATTGCCTTATGAATTTATCTTACGGGGTATTTATATTGCTGTCTAAAGTTCATTAATACATTTTCTAAAAGCTTTCCTCCAAAATACTAGTTCTTAAAATTTTTAGTCTTAGCTGAATTTGCCCATCGCTAACCGCACGCAGTACCTTCACCTAAGTAGTACTTAGGTACTTAGTACTTTTGTACATATCTCCAAAGATATGATGACTTCAAACAGGCATTTATTTCATCAGCAGGAGTTGATCGAGGTATGACAGGCAATGTTTGACGAAAATCCCCTGACAGTAAGATCAATGCACCACCAAAAAGCCGTTGATTCCCGCGTAAATCTTGCATTGTTCGATGAAATGCCTCTACTGATTTTTTATTTGCCATTGTACACTCATCCCATAAAATAATCGACGCTAATCGCAGAACTTTTGCCATAGCAGAATTTCTCGAAATATTGCAAGTTGGAGTTTCAATCACCTGTACATTCAATGGCAATTTTAATGCAGAGTATGCAGTCCGACCACCTTCTAATAATGTAGCAGCAATAGGTACCCGAAGATGCAAGTGCCAATGCAATTTTCTGTTCCGATCGAATAGTCACTAAAATCAATGTTACAACGAACGTTTTGCCTGTACCACCAGGTGCATCCAAGAAATATAATCCACCTGCATTATTGGAAACGGCTTGCATGATTGTGTCATACACATGTTTTTACTGAATATTCAATTTGGTTATATTCGATTGTACAAATAAACGTAAATCATTAGAATTGAATTCCTGCTCACGTTGCAATTCACGGTCAAACAAATCATGCATCTCACGGTTTGGTGCAGTCATACCCAATTGTACTAATGCTTTATTTGCAATCGATAGACACATATCTTCAATTATTATCAAGCTTCGTTGTACATTTCTATGGTAATCAACAAATCAGGATTTCTTTCATGATGACATGATGAATACGAATTAAAATATCTTCTGCCATATAATGTTTATATTTGTTTATCCTGCACCCTGAAGCAGTTAAGTATATTTATGTGATTACGTTATGGATTTATCTTTAGGTAATTTATAAATGTTATAGACGGTTTACTCCCCAATTCATGAAATTTGTAATCTAAGCTGAAATTGCCCATCGCTAATCGCTTCCAGTAGGACCTATACCTAAGTAATACTTACCTACACCCGCACGCTGAAGCGATTCAGTGCATTTATATGATTGCCTTGTAAATTTTTAACGCGTCACAATCATTGCACTACACTCATCACTTGATTGGACTCACGCGATGCAATTCAATGACTTTTAATTGCACGTTACACTTTTTTTAAACACAGAACTATAGTTTTTTAAACTAAACTCTTAATAAAATATAATTTTGCTTCGGTAGTGGTCATGGAAAGACAATCTCTACACGACCACGACCGGTGCAAGAGGGTCGTAACGTCGGAAGCAAATAGGTATTTTTACCTTAAATAAGACATTTTTACGCGATTAAGACCCGCTAAATGATTACGCTTTTATTGAAAATAATTATGAAGTACATTAAGGTATCCCTGAAGAAGGCAGACCTTAATATACTACCTATAGGTATGATTTAACAAACATGTGCGAAATACTCTTATCAAAGCCGCAAGGTGAACTGACGATCTTGTGATCGTGTCAAAATCTGTTTCAGTGGAAAGCCTCGAGTCAGGTCTATATCCAGCTGTTGACGTCTTTCGGCTGAAATTGTGATTCTCCGAAACAATAATCATCATCATTCTCCTAGCGTTATTCTAGTTTAAATTTGGGGTCCGCTTTCTAGTCTAACCGGATTTGGCTGAATATTAGCTTTTCCACATAGCGACTGCCTGTCTGACCTCCGCAACCCGAAGGGATAGCGATATTCCATGGTTAAGACTAGTGTCAGTTTACTGAGAAGGTACTGACGCCCTATAACGACTGCCAAGATCTTTATGACAACCGGGACCGACGGCTTAACGTGCTCTCCGAGGCACGGGACGAGCGATAATTAACAATTCAATACGCACATAACTCCGAAAAGTCATTGGTGCGCGCCGTGGATTCGAACCCGATACCCTCTGCATGACAGTCTGTTGGTATCTCCACTAGGCTATCGCTGCCTTTCCGAAACAACAATCATTACATTTTATACATACCGGTCGGTTGAGACTGATATATTTGATAGCATGCACAAACATTTCAAAAACCTGTTAACCTTCGAGTTTGCCTGCCTTTTTTCTTTTGATCATCATCGTCCTAGCATGATTCCGGTTGCATCTATGCCTTGAAGCTCGAAATCCGCTTACAGATCTAACTAAATTTGACAGAATTTTTATGCTTTTCTACAAACTATTTCTTGATGACCTCCGCAACCCAAGAGGGTAGCGATATTTTAGGGCTGAGACCAGTGTCAGTATAATATTCAAGGGCATGCCCCATAAGGCCTGTGAAAGAGTTTCACAGCAGCCAGTCGATTCCCGGCTCTTCATGTCCAGCCGCTGCCAGGCACTTAACGTATCTATATCTAGAAGAAAGTAGAAAAGAAGAAAGAAAGGTTTTTTTGGACACGTCAGAAAGTCATACAAATTAAAAAAAAAGTAACTTTAAAGCTGCGCGTCCACCGGATCGGAATCGGAGCGTACGGAGCGGAAGGATTTGTTGCTTTGTATTAATTTCTATGAAACTGCGTGCACTGCATCGGCATTGCTGCGCCTGAGACCGGTATTTGTGCTGATGACGTCATCCGCAGTGAACGCATCATACGGATTCCGAGCGTTTCAAGTTCTGACGTGTTTGCGACGTTAAACTGTAGGCAAAAATACTTATTCACGATGAACGACGATGTTTTAATTATGTTAGTGGAAAGGTATGAAGAACTTTATAATCTAAAACATGAACATTAACATAATCAACTTAGGAGAGACAATATTTGGGACGAAATTGGGCAAATAAAATCTATTTTCATCTTCTAATAAATCAGAATATAATGTATGATATTCTCCGAAAATTAATCTAATTACAACAATATCCTCGTCACTGTCCTCCTGCTTTAAAAATACCTAAATTGCCGATGCTGAATCCGAATGCAGTGGACGCACCCCATCGGCATTTTGTAAATGACGACGCTCCGTCCGCTCCGTACGCTCCGATTCCGATCCTGTGGACGCGCAGCTTAAATGCATATTTACATAATTGAGCATTGAAAAAAATAATTGCCTTTTCAGAAAGTAGAGCCTCGTGAGAAAATTCAGGCAAGTCTATAGGTAGTCATATCGTCCCTGTATCTATTACTGACCTTATCAATTCTTCTTTATCACTGTATAAGTCACTTATCAAAAGAGCCAGAGACAAAGTGAGAGAAGAAGAAGAGTGTTCAATTTTTTTATAGTATAGCCTCTTCCAGAGACATTAATTCTTTGTTTCTAAAGTACTTGTAATGTGGTCATACAGCCGGCGATTATGTTGTAGACTTTCAATTTATAGTTTATTATCTACATTTTATAATGGATTGATTGATTCAATTCTTGGTATTAATTAATTTAACGTTATCCGATGAATGAACGCTAATGTTGTTTTTTTTCTATTTCCAGAATGGGTCAATGGTAATAGTACCTACCTACCTATTTACTCTGCATAATAACAATGATAATATAAACCTTAAAACATATATGTCCAGTGGATAGCGTATGCGACTGCTGGTCGGAGGTGCCGGGTTCGATTCCCGGGCCGGGCAAAAGTGTTAGGTACTGGGTTTGTCCGAATTCTCAGTAGCAGCACGGAGTCTGGTGATGTACCCGGTAACGGCAATAGGCTCGCCCTCTATTAGGTACGTGGGACCTAAAAATTCATGGCGAAATGTGGGTGTAATATTTACACCTCTGCCTACCCTTTCGGGGATACAGCCGTGAGTCTATAAATAAAATAAAAATAAAACATATAATTATCATCATCATTGACGTCATCTGAGCGCTGTGTCGGTTGCGACCCAAGACCTTCGTCTTGAAGCCCGGGGTTCACTTTCCGGCTGTGGGTACATCCTCCACTTTGCACAGTATTCGGCATCCCTAGTGGTTAGCCGATTAGCATGAATATCATCCCATATGCCGTCAAGCCAGCATTTTAAGGCTTTCCCTGTTTACCGGGGGCCGGTGGAGACGAGATGACAGGTGGATTTGTCATCCGCTTAACATGCTGCTTGTTGTAAGACATACCTACGATTTCAAAATATATTTATTTTAATAAAAATTCATAAGATTAAGATTGATGATCGTTAAAGAATTAATTTCAAATTCATGAATTCATTTAGGTTTTAAAGCTGGCAGCACTTATACATATAAAAACAAGCTTTTTATCTGATACGCATAAAGAAAAAAATTGTCTGTGCTGTTAACTGTTCCTTGCTGAGGAGCTAGGTTAACAAGGCCAATTAAATAAAGCTCGTAATGATATAGTTAAAAGTCATATTTTTTTAATGTTTAATTTCTTTGAAAGGGCGGTACCTAACTTCAAGTACACGGCTACTTCTTAGATATAAAATAGGAGCAGGCAAGAAACTACATTAACAGCTTCTTTTAATCATAAAATAATAAACCTTCATTTTATGTTCCAAAAAAAAACCAGCTCTCATCCCTTCGTACTAAAAAAAGAAACTTATAATCAGCCGTCACTAAAATTTCAAAATTCGAAAATTAACTGACAGATCTCAAAAACCCGCCACTCCAACCGAAATTAATTAAAAGTCACTTAGTTGTTGGCTGTATCAACCAATACCTGTGCCTCAAAGCGGGTAACTAGACTAAATATAATAACGATCTATAATGGCGAATGATGGTTAAATTAAGCGAGTTTATGTTCCAGATTGATTGATACAGAGGTTTGTTTATATAGCGCTGAAACGGGACCGAGACGGATACGATTTAAGTATTTCAATCAGCGATTATAAGTCGTCGGCGGAGGTAGGACACTCCACCGGTGCAGCGATGATATGGCAAAATGATAAAGAAAATTATCATACCAATTTACCAAATTCCCAAACCCGACATTAAACAAGACTGGCCAATATCGGTCAAGGCTTATTCATCTATACTATAATAAAACTGTAGAGATGAAAAAGTCTGTACATTAAAGATATTTTGACGAAAATTAGCTAAAAAATCTAGGAAAATGCTAAAAAGCAATACTTGATAATTTTTAGATTTTATGTCTGTCTGTCTGTCTGTCCGACGTCTTTCCCTATATTGCTAAAGATCTCTAAAATGGCGAAATTGATTTCAATAAAACTTACACTCATGTACAAAGGATACTCAAACCTATAAAATAGTATATGTTACATCACAATCGGTTGAGTGGTTTTCGTTGTACAGCTTGACCTCTTCTTTGTACGTAGTCCCAAACAAAACAGGGATCATCCAAAACTGGTTATTTAATTATGTGGTGCCATCTATGATCATTACAAGTTTGTTAGTAAGAGTAAAGTTAGTCCAAATAGGAACCTTCAAAGTGTTTTATGGCTATTTACCGACCAATAGATAGATGTCACTATTTTCAAATTATTTTCTAGCAAAATTAATGTTTCTTGCAAAAAAGACAATAATTATGTGTCGGGTATCTTTCTGTTATTAAAAAAAGAATAGAGTATAATATTCGGCATTTTCATAAACAAAAAGTCTCTGTGTCAAAATTTATAACAACTATCTATACTATAATAAAACTGTAGAGGTGAAAAAGTCTGTAGGTACATTAAAGATATTTTGACGAAAATTAGCTCAAAAATCTTAGGAAAATGCTAAAAAGCAATACTTGATAATTTTTAGAATTTATGTCTGTCTGTCTGTTTGTTTCGTTTGATCGTGTTCTGTACTTATACAGGTGACATTATACCCAAATTCCCACACCTCACGTACGTGGGAATCCGTGGGTGGGAGACTGAGGCCTGAATTCAGATACCTCTTGAGTAACTCAACGGGGCTATCTTACTTTCGGCAGGGCTGGATATTCGTAGCCCTGTGTGTATTTTCTAAATAAATCGCAGGGACAGACTTGAAACAGCTGGAATCGACTCCCGAATATGTTGTTTTTCACATGGTCAGTTATATGTGGCATGTTCACAAGTAAGCGGTAAAAATAATTTACATGTTCTATGTGAAGGTGGTAAAACAGATAATGTTGTGTATAAAGAAATTAGGCAATAGGCTCGCCCCCTATTACGTGGGACCCAAAAATTGAAGGCGAAATGTGGGTGTAATATTGCACCTCTGCCTACCCCTTCAGGGATACAGGCGTGAGTCTATAAAAAAAATAAGAAATTCTCTAATGATATGTATTATATAATCTATACATATATATAAAAGAAAGTCGTGTTAGTTACACTATTTATAACTCAAGAACGGCATAACCGATTTGGCTGAAAATTGGTGGGGAGGTAGCTCAGAACCAGGAAAAACACATAGGATACAATTAGCTGCAAAAAATAATCTAGGAGGGATTTTAGAGAGGGTCGAAGTTTGTAGGGACAAACCTACTACCTTTGACAGTAAGAACGCTTGAGCTATATGGGCTATCGTATATCTGTCAGTACTGTCACATTATACATTGTCCTATGGTGCACTGTCATTATTTCATTCGCTTACATATATAAACTAATAATTATTGTAACAGCTTTGGCTAATCCCTACTAATCTATACTATAATAAAACTGTAGAGATGAAAAAGTCTGTACATTAAAGATATTTTGACGAAAATTAGCTAAAAAATCTAGGAAAATGCTAAAAAGCAATACTTGATAATTTTTAGAATTTATGTCTGTCTGTCTGTCTGTCCGACGTCTTTCCCTATATTGCTAAAGATCTCTAAAATGGCGAAATTGATTTCAATAAAACTTACACTCATGTACAAAGGATACTCAAACCTATAAAATAGTATATGTTACATCACAATCGCTCGAGTGGTTTTCGTTGTACAGCTTGACCTCTTCTTTGTACGTAGTCCCAAACAAAACAGGGATCATCCAAAACTGGTTATTTAATTATGTGGTGCCATCTATGATCATTATAAGTTTGTTAGTAAGAGTAAAGTTAGTCCAAATAGGAACCTTCAAAGTGTTTTATGGCTATTTACCGACCAATAGATAGATGTCACTATTTTCAAATTATTTTTTAGCAAAATTAATGTTTCTTGCAAAAAAGACAATAATTATGTGTCGGGTATCTTTCTGTTATTAAAAAAATAATAGAGTATAATATTCGGCATTTTCATAAACAAAAAGTCTCTGTGTCTAAATTTATAACAACTATCTATCTATACTATAATAAAACTGTAGAGGTGAAAAAGTCTGTAGGTACATTAAAGATATTTTGACGAAAATTAGCTCAAAAATCTTAGGAAAATGCTAAAAAGCAATACTTGATAATTTTTAGAATTTATGTCTGTCTGTCTGTTTGTTTCGTTTGATCGTGTTCTGTACTTATGCAGGTGACATTATACCCAAATTCCCACACCTCACGTACGTGGGAATCCGTGGGTGGGAGACTGAGGCCTGAATTCAGATACCTCTTGAGTAACTCAACGGGGCTATCTTACTTTCGGCAGGGCTGGATATTCGTAGCCCTGTGTGTATTTTCTAAATAAATCCCAGGGACAGACTTGAAACAGCTGGAATCGACTCCCGAATATGTTGTTTTTCACATGGTCAGTTATATGTGGCATGTTCACAAGTAAGCGGTAAAAATAATTTACATGTTCTATGTGAAGGTGGTAAAACAGATAATGTTGTGTATAAAGAAATTAGGCAATAGGCTCGCCCCCTATTACGTGGGACCCAAAAATTGAAGGCGAAATGTGGGTGTAATATTGCACCTCTGCCTACCCCTTCAGGGATACAGGCGTGAGTCTATAAAAAATATAAGAAATTCTCTAATGATATGTATTATATAATCTATACATATATATAAAAGAAAGTCGTGTTAGTTACACTATTTATAACTCAAGAACGGCATAACCGATTTGGCTGAAAATTGGTGGGGAGGTAGCTCAGAACCAGGAAAAACACATAGGATACAATTAGCTGCAAAAAATAATCTAGGAGGGATTTTAGAGAGGGTCGAAGTTTGTAGGGACAAACCTACTACCTTTGACAGTAAGAACGCTTGAGCTATATGGGCTATCGTATATCTGTCAGTACTGTCACATTATACATTGTCCTATGGTGCACTGTCATTACTTCATTCGCTTACATATATAAACTAATAATTATTGTAACAGCTTTGGCTAATCCCTACTAATATCAGGTATAAATGCGAAAATGTGTACCTATGTATGTATCTACCGATTTCACGTTAAAGCGGCTGAACTTATATTCTCTACTCATAAATGCGAAAGTGTGTCTAGAGGTATAGCAGACCATGGCTTTGACATTTGACTGTATGCAAAGTGATGTTGTCGAGCACCTTTTGGTAGATAATGTCATGAATTCTGACCAAGTTACTTCAAGGTACCCTATAGAGTTTCTGAACTCTCAGGAGTACCTTCATGCAACTTGAGACCGAACGTTGGTGTTCCAGTCCTATCAATGCGGAATATTAATGCACTAAAGCTTTGTAATGGCAAACGGCTACAAGTAACACCAAGGATGAAACATTATAAAAGCTATTCGCTATTGCGAGTCAGACTTGCTCATGAAGGGTTCCGTAGTGCAGGTATCCACTTACCATAGCCATTATCTTCGACTAACTATTATAGTAGTATAGTATTTGTCTAAACGACAAAGCTATATTTGCAGTTTTTAAGATGTGCTTTATTTCAAAAACTGCTGACTACATATCGTTCAAATCAATTTTCGTTGGAAGTTTTTAGAACGATCTACAGGATATATTAATATTTTTTATAGATTTGTCACTCTCTTACTATTAAAGTTAGAGGGATCCTCACACCCATTTTACCACTTTGGAACCGTATATCTTTCAAATGATTGACTTTGAGAAACAATGGTTTTAGGAACCTCAAAGTAATTATTAACGACACATTTTCCACATCAGTTCCATGTATGAAGAAATTATCTTATATATCCTTAATACTTATTCAATATTTTTTGGTTTTGGTGGTTCAGAGAATACGTCTACCTACCAATTTTCAAATGTGTAAACTAAATAGTTTCGGCACTTTCGGCATAAAGTGGCAGTGAGATACGGACTGACGGACATAGCGCGTCTATAAAGATTCCGTGTTTAGCCATTTTTGACTACAGAACTCTAAAAACACTGTTTACAAAAATGTTTTAAATACTTCTTGCGGTTATATTTCTTATCAGTCCCTATGACCAGAATTAAAACGAAAATTACTATCGGACGATGAAGGAGTTATGTGTTACCCCGAATTTAACGTGAGCGAAGCCGCGGGCAAAAGCTAGTATCAGGTATAAATGCGAAAATGTGTACCTATGTATGTATCTACCGATTTCACGTTAAAGCGGCTGAACTTATATTCTCTACTCATAAATGCGAAAGTGTGTCTAGAGATATAGCAGACCATGGCTTTGACATTTGACTGTATGCAAAGTGATGATGTCGAGCACCTTTTGGTAGATAATGTCATGAATTCTGACCAAGTTACTTCAAGGTACCCTATAGAGTTTCTGAACTCTCAGGAGTACCTTCATGCAACTTGAGACCGAACGTTGGTGTTCCAGTCCTATCAATGCGGAATCTTAATGCACTAAAGCTTTGTAATGGCAAACGGCTACAAGTAACACCAAGGATGGAACATTATAAAAGCTATTCGCTATTGCGAGTCAGACTTGCTCATGAAGGGTTCCGTAGTGCAGGTATCCACTTACCATAGCCATTATCTTCGACTAACTATTATAGTAGTATAGTATTTGTCTAAACGACAAAGCTATATTTGCAGTTTTTAAGATGTGCTTTATTTCAAAAACTGCTGACTACATATCGTTCAAATCAATTTTCGTTGGAAGTTTTTAGAACGATCTACAGGATATATTAATATTTTTTATAGACTTGTCACTCTCTTACTATTAAAGTTAGAGGGATCCTCACACCCATTTTACCACTTTGGAACCGTATATCTTTCAAATGATTGACTTTGAGAAACAATGGTTTTAGGAACCTCAAAGTAATTATTAACGACACATTTTCCACATCAGTTCCATGTATGAAGAAATTATCTTATATATCCTTAATACTTATTCAATATTTTTTGGTTTTGGTGGTTCACAGAATACGTCTACCTACCAATTTTCAAATGTGTAAACTAAATAGTTTCGGCACTTTCGGCATAAAGTGGCTGTGAGATACGGACTGACGGACATAGCGCGTCTATAAAGATTCCGTGTTTAGCCATTTTTGACTACAGAACTCTAAAAACACTGTTTACAAAAATGTTTTAAATACTTCTTGCGGTTATATTTCTTATCAGTCCCTATGACCAGAATTAAAACGAAAATTACTATCGGACGATGAAGGAGTTATGTGTTACCCCGAATTTAACGTGAGCGAAGCCGCGGGCAAAAGCTAGTATTATATAAAATTCTCGTGTCACAGTTTTCGTTCCCATACTCCTCCGAAACGGCTTGACCGATTTTGATGAAATTTTTTGTGCTTATCCGGTATCTATGAGAATCGGCCAACATCTATTTTTCAAAAAAAAAAAAAAAATTTGCAAAACAACGTTTGCCGGGTCAGCTAGTTTTCTATAATTTTATTTGTATACTTGTATTGTGGTAAACAAAAAAGGGCCTACCTCATCACAAGCAATAGGCGTAGTAAGGTGAAATGATTCGTAGCTCATAAAAATATCCCTAAATTGCCTGAACAAGGCACTGAATGTCTACTGACAGAACGAATACTTCTAATTTTAGCTATTTGAGAAGTCCAGAAATCGTACTCACTGCGAAAACACCAATAAAAATATGTAGTTTGACAATAATAATACAAGATATGAATGATATAGAGAGTAATTTCACGACAACAGTTTGAAATTTATCATCATCATCAGCCCTTTAAGGCGAGGACATAATTATGTGAATTGGGCGTCATTAGGGGTAAATTAAAACCGTTTTTCTCCGTAATTGTAATAGAAAAAAAATATCAAAAAAATATGTCTTAATCTACATCATATAAAGCATTTTCTCTTCGGTACCAAATCCTAAAAAAAGTATTTGAAATATCTGAATAAAATATGCAAAGTAACCTCTGTTTTTGTAGTTATTACCTTTTTTTCTCCTAATCTATCAATCATAAGATTGTTTAAATTTAATCAGCCACTTATATATTAGAACACCAAGAGAATTTTCAGCTTATTTTTGCAAATAACTCTAAGTACTTATTATTTTCTAAGGATTTTTTACGTCACCGATACTCGCAAATCGCGCGTGGACAACTTCTACTACCAGTAAGTAGTACGAGCAAGGTCAACGGCGTATATCCACCTCTTAAGTAAACTATCACGCCGCTGTCACCTGTCCCTCTCCACTACAAGAAAGGTTACCATATACCACGCAGATCAAGTGTCTGCTGATGAATTTCAGATGTCATTCGAGAACATTATAGATAGAGAACTCTCAGACACGCAGGTTTCCTCATGATGTGTTTCTTCAGCGTTTAGCAAGTAATAGGAACTATTTAATACGTAGGTACATAACATTGAAAATTCAGTGGTGCGCTCCTTATCAGGCCCTAGCGTAGCAGTCTTTTAGTGTTCTCTAAGCTATGGTCAACTTTTTTCCCGAAAGTAAAGAGAGGTAGAAATAAACTTTTAAATTGTTTTCAGGCATCCTCGTAAGTTTTAAACCAGCACGCATCCGGCGTCAGACAATCTAAAATCACCCTAAACATGACATGGGTGGGTTAAATAAAGGGGGACACAGTTTAGAGAGGGGTAGGGGGGTTCATTCGGTCCGGGACTCGTAATCTAACGACCATACAATTTGTTGATGTTATGTCGATGAGTATGTAATTAGATCACGGGGATTTTAGAAGATCGATTTGAATAGGGGGAAGGAGTTGTCTTGGGAGAACTTTACAGAATTTTAGAGTAATTGTTTAAGATAGTGAGTACCTAGAGACGACAGTATAGGCATATAGTACAAGTATATTCTAACTGTATGTGTAGGTATGTACAAATATTAGTGAAGCGACACGAAAACATATCGAAAGGTTTAAAAGGAAAAAATTGGTTGTAATAATGAATTAATTAATCATGGTTATCGATGATTCGAGTAGCGAAAACTTGATACAACGCCTATACCAACCCGTTTGGCCAGCGTGGTATAGTAGGCCAATTCCTCCTTTCAAAGGAGAGGCCTAGTCCAGCAGTTGACTGTTAAAGGCTGATGATGATGATGATGAATAGCGAATGGTTGATACTTAATTTTAAACGGGTTCAAAGTATTTTCTCTGGTAATCAATCGATTTTTTATATAAGTAGGTGATATTATTTTTCTTACCACAAATTGGTGTTTCGAGTCTGGGTGTTTAGTATGTGCTTTGGTTGTATGCCTGTAAGAGTCTCCCGCGATACAGGAGTGTAGGCGTTATTTTTTATGAAGATTATAAGAAAGCATAAGATTGAAGAGAAAATCGGGAACCAGGGAAGCTGAAATTCTTAAGCGGCGCTTATTGCCCACGGTGGAACATCGTTGTATGTAGAACACAGAGACGCAGATAAAGTGTCTTAGTTCCTTTAGGCGCAACAGATTTCTACAGAGGTTTTCCTTTATCTTGACAAATCCTTTAAAATTACATACATACATGCATAGACTCACGCCTGTTTCCCGGAGGGGTAGGCAGAGACTACGGAACGCCAATTGCAACGATCCTGACATACCTCTCTTGCTTCACTCACTCCCATCAAGTTTCTCATGCATGCTCTTCTGTTAAGGGTACTTCTGACTTGTCCTTTTTTCAGGATGTCTCCAATCTGGCCAGAGAACTTCCGCCTAGGTCTTCCCCTTTGTCCTGTCCCATTCACACTTGCCTTATATATCTTCTTTCTCTTCCAAAATAAAATTGCCTATGTTTAATGAAAGCAAATGAAATGCAATGCTTTTTAGTACCACTATAGCACTGCTTCACCTCTCAAAGCGTCTTTAACCTTTTGACCGCCGCGATACATAACACAATAGAAAATCTATTATGTCTCGCACTGATCAGAGCATCGGCAGTTGAAGAGTTAAAAGGCATTTTCTAATGCAACTTAAAAACCAGGCGGTGTATCGACTCGCTCCATCCCTAGTCTACCTAACAGCGGCCGCTGTAATTGTTGAATGAGCCGGCATTAAAGGCCCAATTAAGCAACATTGATTGGTTTTGAAGACCTCCCCCACCCTTCACCCCCATTAGGGTCAGCGCAAACTGACGGTAGAGCGGCGAAGAGACTTGTTTAGGCATAATATGAATTTAAGAAGAGACTAGAAGAAGGCCGGAGCTATGCCGGTACATTTTATTTTAATTGATCTGTTTCTTACTGATCCCATGTGTGCATTTCGGATAAACTCTTCTTCTTCTTGGTGCACATTCATGCCTCATTTCAAAGCGGCGATAGCCCAGTGGTAACGTAACGGACTGCCGAGACGATTATCTCGGGTTCGATCGCCAGATACCCTGGGCACACATCTCTGACTTTTCGAAGTTACGTGTGCATTATAAAATAATTATCGCTCGCTTAATGATGGCAATATGCTCACCCCCTATTACATTGGGACCGAAACATAACTGGCGAAGTGTGGGCGTGTAATACACCTCTGCCTACCCCTTCGGGGATAAAAGGCGTGAAGTTATGTTCTGTTTCAATTTCTTGTGCCCAGTTATTTTGGCTGTACGAAGTCTATCAGTCAGTCGGTACGGCAAGAATTTTATATATAAAGATAAGGTCACTGTGTTGTAGAGCTACGGAAGTCTCAGAAACTTGATCTAATATAGGTTGAATTAGTCTCAAGTCTAACTAGATCTTTTTTATATAAAAAAAATAAGTTTAAAAGCAACTACGTCAAAAAGGGGTCTAAAAAGAATGAAACAAAAAATAGCTCATTCAGATATAAAACCAGAAAAGAATAAGTACCTACAGAAATGCTCAAGCTAGAGCCTATTGTACATTAGTGTACATGAAGTTACCTGCCTGCCATGTTTGTTTGATGCAGGTGATAGTTCCTGGCACACAAAATAGCTATACCCTTCCTTTTGGCGTCGCCGTAGTCGGGTACAAAACCACACTTGGCTTAAATCTTGCATTGCATCTTGCAATCAAATAACGTGGACACATGGTATTTCGTTTAATCATTTCGTTTGCTACTCCGTGCGTTAGCATTGAGACTTAACCCTACGGTCACCTGCTGAGATACTATATACAAAGTAATATAGGATTCAAGGATACAGACCTGTACATTATTGCTAAAGTTTAGCTAATGGATATTATTGATCGTTTCCCGTAAATGGGGACTGTTACTGGGGAATAGAGTTGTTCATATTTTGCTCACTACAATCTATAATAATTTGTACAGTATGAAACAGGGTGGAAGTCGGAAATCCTATTCTTATTATCCTATCCTTCAATGTCTTTTGGTATAAAAAAAGGCATTACATTTGAATCTCGAGATGGGCAGTAACAAAATAATAACTTTGTTTCTAACTCTCATATACTATTTTCTTGCTCCAAGAATCAAACTTGAACCCCGTCACTGTCAAACAAAAACACCAACAGCCACCACTCCACATAGTCAACAAAAAGCCCTAGCAAAGCTATTACCACATCAGAACTGTATTGTTAACCCTCAGCAGGTGACAGTGACCACAAAAATGTCCAGCGATGGGACAGAGGTACCCTTAAGTTAATTAATAGCGCGGCCTGCCCGTGAGCCATTAATGTTGGACGCTGCGGGCGGCGATAGGGCTACCAAGATGGTGATTTTTCTCGGATATGACTCATATTACCAAGAAAGCGGCAGATAGAAATTTGGATTTTTTTCAGACTGTTTGGGTAAAGCTAATTAAAACTGAGCGTTTGACTTTTTATGGGATAACTTTGTCGTAATCATTTGAATAATAAAAAACCGGCCAAGTGCGTGTCGGGCCACGCGCAATGTAGGGTTCCGTAGTTGCCCATAATGGTAATTATTGATAATAACTTCTGTTTCACATGGGACTAAAAACGGGCCCACATTGTACCCCGTGGTACATTACATACCAAAGTACGCATATCTTTAAGATTAAGCCAGCGCTCCCAATGTAAACTCACAGAAATAGGTATTTATAAGTTAAACGAAGATTACTCGTAAACTAGTGATGTCTACTTAGCCGTGATAGTATAGTTTTCCTTTTAAACTCGTTATATGTACTACATTTGTGGTTTTTTTCACCTCTTCCAAATTAATAGTTTAGCTGGCAGAGGGGGGGGGGGGACACTTGAGTATAAAAATTTTTTTCACTTCAAAGCTTGATATTTGACAAACTAATCACTTAATCGAAAAATGATTCGAGCAAGCTAATAATATTTTTTATATTATTAGCTTGCTCGAATCATTTTTTATTATGTACCCCACGTAATGGGGTACTCGACCAAAAAAAAATTCAACTTCACTATATATGAAAAGGAGATACCCTTAAAAAAATATTTTCCTAAATTTTATTCTACAATTTTGTTGAAATATCTTATGTCATGTCAAATATTAGCTTTCTAGCACCAGGCGTCTTTGAGCTAGGCTGCGGACGGACAGACGGACGGACATAACGAAACTATAAGTGTTCCTTGTGGACTACAGAACCCTAAAAAAACGGGTAAGTATGTAGCGGCTGCTGATGCTACAAATTATAAACAAGGCGCGTTATTGTGTAAGCTCAGCGCAGCAGATGTCTTCACGCACCCATTCGGTTAGGTCGTAGTTTTGTAGTGTATTTATTGAATAACCTGGTATCAGTAAAGCATATTTATCTTTTCGTATTTTGGAGTACTTATTTTACCTCTTCATACAATATCATCTATTGATACCCCCATTGGTGATCCCCGATAAAGAACACGCAAGGTTCAGCAATGTGCAGTGACGTGCATATGGTCAGCGGAATCAAAATGAGTGCATGTGCAGCGTGACAACAGCGAGCAGCCAAGCAGCATGGACACGGAGACAACCTGAACTCATGGGAAACGACTATAATAAGATATAAAGTACAACATAAGTTTTTTTTATTCACACTTGTAGCGACATCTATTACCCAAACTATTATGTGAGAAAAACTGTACCTTTTGCGAATGCTGCATGATCTCCAGAGAGTAGATACTACGATAGGATTCCGTTAATATTTGGCGACACTGATATTCCAAGTCACAAAAGCGGGACCTGCTCCAACACAAAGGCCTTGGATAGTAATCGGGATAGCGCTAGGATGATGATGACTAAGATGTACAACATAAATGGTTATTTGGCATTCTACGCAAAAGCATTCTTCACTTAACATATCTACTTAAAAAGAATGACCGTCCTTACTATTTATTTCTTTGTATTCTTAGCACTTCCTCTTTAGTCACAAAAACGACTACAATGGATAATATCATGCTCATAAGAAGCACTACCGGTTTGTTTGAAATAGAAATATTATTTGTGATTGGTCAAGTTGATTATATCGATTTAGTAACGTTTAGCTTAGTCTATGGTAAATTTTGACTATGGTCACACTGAACTGTCATTGACTTCCGTTTCTGAAAATTCGCTTGAACACACGTTTGGCTTTGCGCTCGCGCCGTTTTGTAATATTGTAATAAAATTGGAACCCGATTGAATGCCGCTTCTTTGATCAGCCGGCATCGGTTCATTTGTGATAGAAGACATTGTGACCTATTGAACATTGTGAAAATTGTGTGTATCCGCCATGTGGTTGGTGCCCGACGATTTCGCTGATGAAGGACGCCGAACTGCCCTGTGGTATTCATAACGATTTTCTTGTTGTTTTGGCCAAAATTATGAGTTAATCTTATAGGTCCACTCAAGAACGTCATCAGGAGCATTAGTGAAGATTTGGTAAGTCAATCAATATTGTAATTTGGATTTCAATTCATCACTGTGCAAGGCAGTGCATTGTATCTGGATCCTTGTCTTGTCGTAGTCAGGCAGATGTATTACAACTTCCACTGCGCATTCTGAACAATTCCTGCCTGCCTACGGCAACTCTATCTCAAAGATAAACCTCGCTTCGTCGATGGTTTACTTGAAAATTAATATTTTCTTTTTGGTCCTGAATATTACAGATATATTCAAAACGTTGGTCACCTTACCGCACCTGTGCGTGTCACGCTTTGATCTCCTGAATTATCCTTTATCTGGTCTTCGAACAATTTATTAGTAGTCAGTCTGATGTGATTGTTGCGTTCTCATTAACTCTGTAATTACCACTTACAAGACTCAAAGGCTTACACAAAATGGTTTTAATAACAGCTAAATTTAACGTAACCTTTAATATTATGTTATACAGCTAAAGGTTTTGAGGAGACGTGATTGGTTGATGCTGAGAAATGTTAGAGTAGGCTCTTGTCTGAATGGGGATTGGTATTTATATTGGAAATGAAAAAGGCTTTAGAGAGAGTTATAGATAATATACTTATTGAGAAATGGAATGAGAATTCCGTTGAAAGCTGACGATTAATTTTGACAATATGTGCAAGAGATACTCTTATATATGAATCCTGTTCTCTCTTCGTAGTTTTCTGGCAATCATCAAATAAAAAGACTGCCTCCGTGGTCCAGGGGATAGCGTATGCGACTGCTGATCGGAGGTCCCGATTTCGATTCCCGGGTCGAGTAAAAAGTGTTACTGGGTTGTTCCGAATTCTCAGTAGCAGCCCGGAGTCTGGTGATGTGCCCGGTAACGACAATAGGCTCGCCCCCTATTACGTGAGACCTAAAAATTCATGGCGAAATGTGGGTGTAATATTACACCTCTGCCTACCCCAACGGGAGTACAGGCGTGAGTCTATAAATAAAAAATAAACTAAAGTCTGAAAGGCTTCTCATTCTTCAAAATAATGTTGCTTGGCTGTTTAAACCATTTGATGAACAAAGTCTCCCGGTAACGGTAATGAAAAATATCTCATACATTTGGCCATACTTGTATAATGTCGAATTTATTAAAAGGAATACAAAGTGGGAGAACGTTGCGTGTCACAGAGATAACACTTTTTCAAGACCAATTTTTGTATTCCTGTCCGATACTTGAATGTCCCTCTCCAACACACAGGCCCTGAGCGAGGGATATCTAAAAAAAATTGCGCAAGCTAATCACCAGTATTAAGAACCATTTAAAATTCGTCTAAAAACCACAATGATATAGCAAATTAACGTTAAGCTGACGTAAGTGAGAGTGATGTTATCCCGACATTACATGCAGATTTTTTCAGCTCCAATCGTCAATAATAGAAAAAGTTAAATATCGGCACGAGCCCATTTTTGCAATAGAAGTGTATTCAATTTGGTTGGAATTTATGACGAGGCGATAAATTAGGACACAAAGTACGAAAGCAGAAGACCAGCCAAAACTGCTGATAATTTCAAATAATACCTACATAAAATTTACTTTAGTCTACGAACTTGGCAAAACATTTATACTATGACTAGAGGACGCCAGCAGCTACGGCTGCACATTTTTTATTTATTTATCTGCTTTGCCCGATGCCGTGGGAATTTCGGGCAATCCTGTCTTAGTGCGCCCCTACGGTACCCAAGAAACATACATGCTAAATTTCAGCTTCTTGTGCCGAGTAGTTTCGGCTGTAGCTTGTCTGTCAGTCAGTCAGTAACGCAAGATTTTATATATACAGATAACTAAAAAACTTATCAGCACTTAGGTATATTTTAATCTTGGTGTGACTCATTCTTATCTTCGTTCACATACGCTTTTGAAGCCTAACTGTGTCTAGCGACTTCAGAGAGCTAAGGTGTTTCTTACTTAAGGGGATTTAAGGCCAATGCCTTAAAAGGGTAAGAGCGGCGGTAACCCAGTGGTATACGTAACGGACTGCTGAGACGATGTTCTCGGGTTCGATCCCCAGGTACCCCGGGCACACACCTCTGACTTTTCGAAGCTATGTGTATATTGAATATGTTAATTGTCACTCGCTTAACAATGTGCCCGGTAGATGGCAATAGGCTCACCCCCTATTACATTGGGACCGAAACATAACAGGCGAAGTATGGGTGTGTAATACACCTCTGCCTAACCCTTCGGGGATAAAAGGCGTGAAGTTATGTTAGTTATGTTAAAAGGTCAGACCAATGTCTGACCTTGGCTTGAACACATGCCATTGCTAAGCAAATTAAAGATTTCAGATTCCAAATCATAAAAAAAAACATATTGTTAATTACATACCTACACATCCTACTTCTATCATGAACGCCAAAGTGAGTAAGGGCAGAAGTTTATCACTCTTTAAAGCTACTTTTGTAGCTTGTTTATGCATTACAATGATAACATATAGCTACTTTATGTTCCTGTCACAAGCACACAACTGCTGTATAGATAAATAATCCAGGTGCAAACAAATATTGACCGATCTCATATCAAATCTGCAACCTATTTCCGCAGGCAAACTACATATAATTTCCATGATAATTTGCGCTAAATGAACGCGCAGTCCGTCCAGTGTTGGTATAAGGTGACCAAACCGAGTTATAGTTGATGGTCGTCAGCAGTATTGCAGCGGTCACTAAGTTACTTGTTCCAAGTCTTGTGATTGCACGCCTCGAGCAAAGTGTAGAGAGTTCAACAGAGCCTGCCAAGCTTTATCTAAGGAGATTGATCTCCGTACTCTTATTTCTGAGTTAAGGCAGAAAACACGCCGTATTACGTCTAGAAGAATAAAGTTGGTATTTTAACATTTTGTATTATATTGTTGTATTATATTTTACCTGTACGTGTTGGCGTATAAGTCTGTCTGTCATAATTTTTTTTTATTTACCATTTGGAAAACCAACGGCTATAACAATAAAGACAAAATGACTGAAATTTGAAGCAGTAAGCCCATTACAGGTTGTCACGGATAGTCATAGAAAAGCACTATTACGAGTCAAAAATACTTATAAATCAGTTCTATTTTAAAATGATCTGTTATATTAACTGGTATACTGAGTCAGAATCAGAATCAAGCAATCAGCAATACTCTATACTTGTGTTTTAAATCGCCTTTTAATTTCCCACCGATCTGATCCAATCTATGTATTTCAACAATAACGATAACGTGGTGTTTACACTTGCTACCTAATTTTATTTTATTTGGTACACAACTACATACACTTAGACATGTCTACACATTAATGGCGCAAAATCGGCGCTAATTTAATTTTTTAAAACTATGTGTATTGCTTTCCTTAATCGCTCTGTATTTTTCGCCTACTCTACGGTTCGGTCCAAGTGTCCACGAGTCGTGTAACAGCGCACTAACTCGATTGCACCGAGATGAACCCAGCGACACATCTTGCGGCTGATTGGACCATTGTACCACTACCACCTACGCTAATGAGTTTGAGCTACAGGTGGTACCTTTATACGAAGGAGGAAAGTTTGTTTATAGGATAAGAAATCAAAAATGTATATATACATTCATAGATTCACGCCTGTTTCCTAAGGGCAGAGACTACGGACCGCCATTTACAAAATCCTGAGATATCTCTCGGGCTTCATTCACTCTCGTAAAATTGTTGCGTGCTCTTTAGGGTACTTCTAACCTGACCTTTTTTTAAGATGTCTCTAATCTGAGGCCCAATTCTCCTAACTATACTTGTTCAAAATGCAGATCTAATGTCAGTGACATAGTAATGTCAAAAATGGTATTCTCCTAAATTAACTGGTAGGTATTTGAATGTTATTGAAATGTTATCGTGACTAGATCGTAAAGTGATGATGAATGTTGATACTGCAACCTTACTTCCTCTTTACCAAAATACAACAAATAAGGGTCGATAAGAAAAGAATATGACTACAACCAAAAAGCTAATAGAAAATACCAATAATGTAAAATAATAGTACCTATTAGTACTTCAATACTCAATTCATACGTAGACCAACATTTGGTCCAACTAACAAGCCAAATTGGCCCAAAAGCAAACATTTGCTGACTCATCCAATCCATCACACGGATCATAATAACACTCTCTCAAATTAATACCTGCCCGCTCAAAAATAAAATTGAAAAATTGACGTCCAACCTAACTTGACCCATCACGATCCATCGAGAATCCATCCACGGTAAGATAATCTCTCCGTCGAAATATGTTGAGGGGTCTTTTGATTTTGGTCGTATCTTAATACAGCCTTATTAGTGATGATAATTTTTGGGTTGTTTCGTTGAAAAAAGTTACAGAATGGCATTTAGAGTGCTTTTAGCGTCGCCATCGATATATTTACGTATAAACTGGACGTTTTATTTTACAAATTATTGTAATTTGGCTACTTTGCGCGTAGATTTGACGTTTAAATTGATATTTAAATTATCTGACCGTAGCTGGGGGATTTTTAGCCTAGAATTATTTAAAGACTACTTAGGTGTAGTTAGACCATAGATGCATCTGCCGTAAGTGCCTTATTTTCAGAATAATTTGTCTTTTATAATTTTATTTTCATTTTGGTATAATCTTTCTTTTGGTTGCTGAACTCGTGTGCTAGGAATTCTATCACATGTTATATCTCAATATTTTGGTCTACCTTTGACTTGTTTCTTTAAAACCAATTCTGACTGAAACTATAGTGATATCTATTATGAACAAATAATTCCCTTCAGACCAAATTTCGGGCAAGGTAAGGATCGGCAAAATTAATGTGATATATTACTATCTTACCACATACATTATTATATTGATCAGACCCTGATTGCGAAAGCGATTTTGACTCCAGTTCGAAATCAGGACAAAATCTTTGTATGAGTACCTATGCCATGGTAAGTTGGGGGGTTAGTATGGAATTTCTTCTGTAACATGTATATATTTACATAAACTTAAATAGTAGATTGTATGACAAGGGCGCAAAATAGTATTTTACGGCGAGGGCGCTACTTTGAACCACGAGTGAAGCGAAGGATTCTAGAATGGAATCCCGAGCGTAGCGAGGGATTCTAACGTAGAATCCTGAGCGTAGCGAGGGGTTCAAAGTACATTGCCCGAGGGAAAAATACTTGGCTCTCGAGCCATATATTCTACTTTTCATCCCCTTTCTATGAGAAAATAAATAATTTCGTGGGAAATATGTTTTGTATGACGTTGTTAGCTTCTGTAGTTATTGTTTAAGGAGTTAAAGCATTGTCATTTTCATAACCACGACGTAGAACTCATTATTTTTGCAAAATACAATAAAGTATGAACTGATTACAAGAACAGAGACGTAATTCGTCCGCTTCTGGTTTTTTTTTGTTAGCGCGGGTCCCACGCCGTGCAGCCAACACGTATCTACCAGACAGTTATTCATATGCTCCTGCTACACCTGCGTCTTAACGCGTCAATTAGCGCGTTAATTTAGGCGCTACGTAGATGTGGCCAACGTTTCAACGCGTTAAAATACTAATTACCAATACGAATTTTTTTACGCTTTAACTAACGCGTTATTGGCCATTGCCATACTATTGTCGTTAACGCTAACGCAGGTGTAGCAATAGCAATACAATTTGCGTTCGATTTCTATGAATGATATACGTTCCAGATTCAAATCACTTTGCCGCCCGCTAAAAAGTTCTTAAGTAACAGAAAAGAGCTATTTTGCTCCCGCTAAAAGAGGAACAAAGCGACACTTTTCGAATAGAGGGGATGAAAAATAATTTATCAGTTATCCGGTTTCCAGAGCGCAAGCTCTGAGTTGTCCCAGGGTAAAATTATATTATTTACTCCAAACCACATCAAAACAAAGCTGCTTTTCTAACTGAATACATGCTTATTACTTTATAAATCACTTAGCTGTTATAAGAAGACATAGAATTCGATGACAATGCTCAGACGCTGGTAAAATCGAATCAAACACCACTAAAGCTGGTGTCGTGTCGAATGTAAGAGCCAAACAATTACCTTATGGGCCACTCGTGAAATAGAAGGAGGTCTATTATCAAGTTTTTATAAAAGCACGTGATGTTGGTACTTGTGACTAAAAGGTGTGTACATAATTATTTATAAATTAAACGAGAAAATAATGTTTTGAGAAATTACGGTTTGGCTTTATAAACAAAATGATAAAGATATTGTAGTGCATAGTTAGATACTTTCTGGAAGGCGGCAAAGAAATAAGCTTAATTGAGGCCACCAGAACCAGAGCGGCCCAAACCACAATTTGTGATATATTAGTTGACCACGGCAATGCCCCTTTTCAAACCTCTAAGTTCATAGCCAGAGTGGCTTAAAGGTAATTTCAGTAAACAATAATAGATGGCGTGAAAAAAATTGTTGTGGCATTTGATTCTTAAAACAATGTAAATAGAGCATAGTGGCCCAGTTTACTTAGGTCACTATAGTATTTGACGCCATTACGGCTCATGTGACTTGGGCCACTCTGGTCTTTGATACTTACGTTGTGACTTACGTGTCAACGTATTTGTTTAAATTTGCGGTTATTTAGCTGGTGTTTTTACGCAATAAGTATGTATAGATTAGTTATTAATCTACGTTAACGTGCGAGAAGGTATGGGCAGTACAGCAATAAGCACAAGAGGTAAGAATACCTGTTATTAGTCAGATATTTTATTGTTTTTTCGCCGTCAATAAATTCTAACCTATAATAAAATTATCCTGCAAAAGTTTCTTTGGTTTGTTAGCTCGAAGTGTCTCATCCAATCCGATACGCCACGTAGGATGGATGTACTCTCGGTTGTAATGGCCTGATCGTGGAGGTGTCGGATGATCCCAAGAAACTCCACTCAAACACGAATAGCTTGCGTCAGAATTGCCAATGCAGATGATCCAGGTATCGTTGCGTTGGCATATATCCTGATACAGACGTAATGTAAGCTTGTGTTTTTGAAATAGAATACTACAAACAGGTAAGACTGCCTCCGTGGTCCAGTGGATAGCGTATGCGACTGCTGTTCGGAGGTCCCGGGTTCGATTCCCGGGTCGGGCAAAAGTGTTAGTGAGTTTTTCCGAATTCTCAGTACAGCACGGAGTATGGTGATGTGCCCGGTAACGGCAATAGGCTCGCCCCTATTTCGTAGGACCTAAAAATTCATGGCGAAATGTGGGTGTAATATTTACACCTCTGCCTACGCCTTCGGGGATACAGGCGTGAGTCTATAAATAAATAAACAAACAGGTAAAATACTAGAGCCATGCTGGTACATCATAAGCTTGACTAGCAAGGCAATACCACTCTCCCACAGAAAACCGACGTAAATTATAGGTGATCCTATCCCCATCCTTTTTCAGATCATTACATGAGAAATAAAATCAGGTATTGCCCTGCACGTTACAAGAAATTATGGACGCTACTGAAAATGCCATACTCGTAGCTAAGATTTGGAGGCAGCGATAGCGTAGTGGAGATACCAACAGACTGTCATGCAGAGGGTATCAGGTTCGAATCCACGGCGCGCACCAATGACTTTTCGGAGTTATGTGCGTATTGAATTATTAATTATCGCTTGTTCCGTGCCTCGGAGAGCACGTTAAGCCGTCGGTCCCGGTTGTCATGAAGATCTTTGACAGTCGTTACAGGGCGTGAGTACCTTCTAAATAAACTGACACTTGTCTAAACCATAGAATATTGCTATCTCTTCGGGTTGCGGAGTTCAGACAGGCAGTCGCTCTGTGGAAAAGCTAATATTCAGCCAAATCCGGTTAGACTAGTAAGCGGACCCCAGATTGAAAACTGGGATAACGCTAGGACGATGATGACTCGTAGCTAAGATTTGGGCGTATGCTATTTAGATTGCCGTTGACACGCTAAGAAGAAGATAAAGTTACTATGAGGTTATTATTTTAAAATGTTAATCAACCTATAAAATATCTATTACAAACTGATTCAAAGTATAATTTTAAGGTATTTTGATAAATATAACTTTTACTTTTGAAATATACACACCATTCTCTCTTTCCACTTAAAAGATAGGATTAAAATCTTCTAAAAATACTTTGTACCATACGCACACATTTGTTCAATTCAACACCAAAATGCACAACCATAAAATTCATAGAATATTCAATACAGACTCGCCAATCCCATTGATAACAACAAAACTTTCATTCATTCACTACCTACGAACCCACTGTCATCTTGCAACAATAGTTTTGCATGCAGACCCTATTATTAAAACTCACTAAAGGATTAACAGCTAAATAAATATTTTGGATTATTAGAAGGCTAAAGTTTACTATTGTTGTCGAATGATGTTATTTATTTGAATGAATAACATTGTTGAGTGAATGAGTATGAATGAATGGTAAGCAAATCACAGACGAATCGGCGCCGTTCTAAGAATGTGTATAAAAGTTTAGATACACATACGGTATTTGTATAATTGTCCTCATAACATGTTTTTTTTCACTAGTAGAGACAGTGCTTGAAAAGATACTTTATATAATCGAAAATGTCCATTACGTTTCATAATTCTTCTCCTTGTTTTCGTGCGAGTCTGGGCCAAAACTGGTCTCAAAGTTTATAGGTACGCAAGAGACTTGGTCTGATCCAAGAAATAGGCATGAAGCTCTATGACAGTAGTTACAGGACTTAGTATCCTCAAACATCTTATATATTATTATACAATATTTGAGGATACTAAGCGCTACGTTCATAGCGAGACTTGACTAGCCGATCGTAACAGATCGGCTAAGTTAAGTAACGCTAGCACAGGTCGCCACTTGGATGGGTGACCGCGTGTGGCATTTACATCAGAGCGCTACCGTGCTTCGGAGGGCACGTAAAGCTGTCGGTCCCGGTTCTTGGTTCAGGACAAGAATCGTTAAGCCATGTCGGAGGACTTCGGGCGGTCTGAAAACTCCGACACCAGAGTTGGCCATACACTCACACGAGAAAGAAAGATTATATGATCTTCAGATTTGCTTCTGATTGCGGAGGTCAGATAGTACCTAGTCGCCTTGTGGAGTAACTTTATATGTTGTCGATTTTTTTCAGTCAAGACAGCGGATCTCGATTTACTTGGGTTAGCGCTAGGATACTACTTGTACGTAAGGTTGCCAAAATATTCACGTGGTTTTTTTATAATAATAGGCGGCAAACGAGTAGACGGATCACCTGATGGTAAGCAATTACCGCCGCCCATGGACACAAGCAACAGCACGGGAGTCACAAGTTGCCGCCCCTTGGGGTTGCGAAAAGGGATAGGATGAGGAGTGGAATGAGGGAGAAGGAATAGGAAATAGGGCCTTCGGCACTCTCACTCACCGAACGAAACGCAACAGTTTAGGTACTGTTACTTTACGTCGATTTTCTGTGAGAGGGTAGTACTTCCCAGATCGAACCAGCCTATTCATGCTGAAATCAGCAAGGCTCTACTATCGTGAAAAAGTCATACGTGTCGAGCAACTATCCTTTAAAAAGACGTTGAACGAAAATTTCTCTGTATTTTGCCTCAGTGTTGACAGCTGTTTCTGTGAGGATTTGACACTCGATCGATATCCATGTTATGGCTACAGTAACTTACCAATAAGACCCACTCGTCTTCACAATCATCATCCTCCTAGCGTTATCCCAGTTTCAACCTGTTGTCCGCTTACTAGTCTAACCGGATTTGGCTGAATATTAGCTTTTCCACGGAGCGACTGCCTGTCTGACTTCCGCAACCCGAAGGGATAGCGATTGTGTAGAATTCGGGCTAAGAATGGGTAAGTATTTTTTAACAGAGATCAGTGGAAGCGATTAATTCATCCAGTCTTAGCCCAAGACAAAGGATCTAACACATGGGCCAAGTTTCTTGGCGCTAAGAATTAAACAAATGTCTTACCAAATATCTCCTGGTGATGTTCTTGAGTGGAGTCCTGGAGGCAAGTTAGACACACACGAGACTAAAATTGGCCAATATTAGCAAGTGAATTATCTTTACTTTACCAGACTCCACGCAGTGTCTTCAATCAGCAAATTCTTCCGGCACCAACCACGTGCATCGGATTCACTCAAGTTTTACAATGTTCGTTAAAATACTATTTTTATCACAATTAACCGGTGCCAGTTATTGATCAAGGAAGTGGCAATCAAACGGGTTCTAAATACAAGATCAAAACGCTCACAACACGAAATCTATCCAGAGCTAGGTTTTTTCGCTGACCGCGGGAAACGACAATGAACGAAAAGATTGACAGTTCAGTGTGACCATTGTCAGAAATTTTCAATAGACTAAACAAAATGTTACTCAATCGATCTAATCGATTTGACTTATAATAAAAACTAATTCTATTTCAAACATCCACCCGCCCCGGACCGGCCTACCGGTCCGCTAATCGGTTGGTAGACGTGACAATGTTGCAACCGCTCTCCTCAGAATCGAACCGTCCACCAAGACCTCAGCAAATCGGGGAACTCCATCAGCCCCAGTTACCAAATGAAGGATGCGCCCCCTGCGCCATCTGAGTGGCGGAAGGTTAGCCTCCTTGATCAAAACGAGGTCTCCAATCTTGGGTGGATCGGTCTTGTCGGTCCACTTAACGCGTTGCTGGAGTATGTGCAAATATTCCAAATTCCAGCGTTTCCAAAAGCTCTGAGTAATCTGGCGTACCAATTCAAAACGCGAGAGACGACCAGGTCTCGTATCAATATAGGGGTACTCAGGCAAGGCGACAAGTGGGCGACCAATCAAAAAATGGCCCGGCGTAAGGGCCTCCAAATCATTCGGATCTGAGGAGATCGGGCACAATGGCCGAGAGTTCAAAACGGCCTCAATCTTACAAAACACAGTTGCGAGTTCCTCAAATGTAAGGACAGATTCACCGATTGTCCTGCGCAAGTGTGTTTTGGCCGATTTTACGGCGGCCTCAAATATACCACCCCAGTGTGGACAATTTGGTGGGGAAAACAACCAATTTATCCCACGTCGGGCAAGCCTATCACCTATATCAGCTTTGTTGGTTTCAAGGAAATTAACAACATCTTTCAAATAATTATAGGTGCCCTTGAAGTTAGTGCCGCAGTCAGAACGGATCAAGGAAGGCATCCCTCTGCGGGATACAAATCTGTCAAATGTGGCTACAAACGCCTCGGTCGTAAGCGAGGAGACCAGTTCTAGGTGTACGGCCTTTGTGGAGAGACAAACAAAAACACACAAGTAGGCCTTAACAGTCTTGCTGTTTCGAAGTGTCGACGTTTTCACCAAAAAAGGACCAGCGAAGTCCGTGCCAACACCGTCAAACGTCCTGCTTTCAGTTACGCGATCTGCCGGTAAGTCCCCCATCAAGGGCTGCATGGTAGAAGCCTTGAGCTTATAGCAAGGGATGCAGCGAAAGACTACACTCCGAATAATTCTTCGGGCAGACAAAATCCAAAACTCGCGTTGCAAAATGGCCAACAAGGCATTACAACCAGCATGCGAATTTTTAAGGTGACGGTCAGTTACCAACAAGCGTACCAAATGACCGTCCTTAGGTAACAAAAGGGGGTGACGTGCTCCGTAAGGGAGGTTGGCGTTCTTGAGACGCCCTCCAACGCGCAAGAGACCCGTTTCGTCCAAAAAGGGGTTCAATTTAGATACAGCTCCCGACAATTTCGATCTCCCTGATTTAAGGATAGCAATCTCCTTTTCAAAATGCGCCAATTGCACAGAACGAACCCAAAAGGTGAGGGACTCCTGTCGTTCCTGTGGTGAGAGAAACGGTGTCAGTCGTTTCTGTTGTGGGTGCCTAAAATTAAAAACAAAACGCTTTATCCAAGCAGTGACACCTAACAACTTGTCGAGGGAGCTGTAACGATTCAACAAAAAATCGGGGTCGAAGGCGCATTCTACCTTCTCAAGAGCGAGTGTTCGTAGACCCGGCAAATTAGAAGTATTCAAAACTGGCGTTCGAGGCCAATCAATTTCTGGTCGACTCAACCATTCCGGACCCCACCACAGCGAATGACCTATCAAACTAGGCGTCAAGCATCCGCGCGAGGCACAATCAGCGGGGTTGAGCTCACCTGGCACGTGTCTCCAAACAAGTTTGACTTCGGATTTCTGGATTTGGGAAACGCGATTAGCGACAAATACCTCCAAAGTGTGGACAGAAGCCTTCAACCAACAAAGAACAATTTGGCTGTCTGTCCAGGCGTAGGTCCCATTAATGCAAATGCTTTTACCCAAAGTACTGGACACGTGGTTCAACAAGCGTACAAGAAGGGCTGCTCCCGAGAGCTCCAATTTTGGAATGGTCAGAGATGTCCGAAGGGGTGCCACCTTGCTCTTTGCCATGATCAGGGAAACCCTCACCTGACCTGAGGCACTAACTGTGCGCAAGTACACCACGGCGGCGTGACCACGTTCCGAGGCGTCACAAAACCCGTGAAGGGTGGCCTTGTACTTCCCGGGAGGAAGGATGGGACGAGGCAAGGAGATCTCGTTGACGGCAGGAAGTGAGGATACAAAAGAGGTCCATTCCTCAACAAGAGTGCCGTGCAGAGGTTCGTCCCAAGTCAATCCTGCTGTCCAAAGCTTCTGCAAGAAGCATTTTGCCCAAAATATAATTGGACAGATCCAACCATTCGGATCAAAGGTTCTGGCGACAGTAGACAATACGAGACGTTTAGTCCAAGCACAAGGCAATTTCAAGTCTACGTTATACGTAAAGATGTCTTGGACTGGTCTGTACTGAACGCCGAGAACAGCCATCATGGCTGGGTTGTCAACAATCTCAAACAAATGTGGATCCTGCTGATGATCCTCTGGCAAGCCTTCCAAAAGCGCTGGTGAGTTGGAAATCCATTTACGCAACTCATAACCAGCGGAGGCCAAAATACCTATCAATTCGTCCCGCAGGAGGATCGCCTCATCCGCTGTGGAGGCGCCCGAGCAAATGTCATCGACGTAAATATCGTCCTTCAAGATGGCGGAGGCTCTTGGGAAACGTAGGCCTTCGCGGTCTGCGAGCTCCCAAAGAGAACGTATTGCCAAGTAGGGGCTTGACCTTAACCCGTACGTATTTGTATTGAGCTCGTAGATGGCCATGGGATCGCGAGGAGACTCTCTCCAAAGGATCAGCTGGAAGCGACGGTCATCAGGGTGGATAATCGTCTGCCTGAACATCATTTTTATGTCGGCCACAAAGACAACCTGATGTCGTCGGAAGCTGGTGATGACGTCACAAAGGTCCTTGACCAACTTGGGACCAGAATGCAAGCACTGGTTCAAGGATACGCCTGTTGAAGTCTGCGCAGAACCATCAAACACTGTGCGCAGCTTGCCAGTCGATGGCTTCAATACCGCATGATGCGGGAGAAAGTAATGCTCCACCGAACGCCAATCCAAATTTGACACAGACATGTGTCCCAACTGTTCATATTCCCTCATGAACTCAATGTACTTCTGTCTGAGCTCCGGATCACGACCCATGCGGCGCTCCATGGCCAACAACCTCTTTTCGGCTAAAGGTCGTGACTCACCAAGCGGAGGCCGAACAGACAGGAAGGGAAGCCTCGTAATAATCCGACCAGAACGGAGTCGACCAGTGTTGTTCTGGAAGAACAGCTCGCACTCCTCATGTTCTGGATTCAAACGGGCAGCTTGAGGGGGCTCCTCTACCTCCCAAAACCTCTGAACCGCATCAGAGAGAGCGGAGCCTACAGCCAACAAATTGTCAAGTTCAGGTGGAGGGGGGTCCCTAGGTACAGGTCCCATCAAAGCAAATCCAAATATGGTCGGGATGGCAGTCAAACCATTTGGCACCAAGACCCGTTTCCCACCAATCAAAATTCCACCGAGGACATCAGAGCCAATCAACAAGTCGATTTGTCCCGGTGTGTCAAATTCGGGGTCTGCCAGTTCCAATCCCGATGTCAAATTCACCACAGCAGCGGGTAGCTGTTTCTGTGGGTGCATACCCAAAATATTCTTCAACACAATAGCCGAGGTTTTAATCCTCGGGTGTGAAGATTCAACAGGGCCAAACATAACTTTAACTTGCCCTTCAACATTAGAGGCTACGTCCCCTATGCCCCGTATACAATTTGGAAAAGAACCCATATTTAATTTAACCTGCCCTACCAAAAAAGTGGAAACAATGCAACCTTGTGAACCTGTGTCCAATATTGCACGGACAACAACAGAGGTCCCCGTGGGTGCCCAGACCCTAACAGCAACCGTTGGTAGAATAACTGTCTCAATGGGGGAGGTTGGAGTTATAGGGCAGGGGTCAATGACCTATTGTTGCCTGGGCGGCGACCGTTGGCCAGGACCAGGCAAGTCAAAACGAGGGTGCGGCTTGAAGTCCTCAAAGGCGCGATGACTCGATCCGCGCGCCATCTGTGGGGGGTCATAATGACGCACCCGCCCAAAACGAGGTGGGCGCGAGTCAAGGCGGGGACGCTCCGCCAAAGGAGGGGAATACCTGGGGCAGCAGTCATGGTGCTGGTGACGCTGAACAGCACATTCAGGTGCTCGAGAGAGAGGAGGCGTGCGCACGCTACGGTTCTCCAAGCGGGGCGAGTGGCGATCAATTGAGCGAGGCGACTCTCGGCTACGCGCCGGTGAGCCTCGGCTGCCACCTTCAAAACACCCGCCCGTGCGCGGCGTCGGCTGGTTGGACAAGCGGCCTACCTCTCTGGCATTCATACAAAGAATGTCCAAATGCTGTCCTCCACAGTGAGGACAGGGGCGAGAATTTGGGCAGTCTCGCTGGTAGTGGGACCCCAAACAAGAGAAGCAAAGGCGGCGGGAATTCGCGATGCGCCTACGAGAGGCGACATGCAGGTCCAAGAATGCCCTACAACTGGCCGTTCTGTGCCCCGTGACCTTGCAGTAGGAGCACTCCACTGGGCTCTGCGTGACTGCAAAGCGAGGAGGGCGCCGGTCAACACTGGCTCGGGTGTGAACGCGAGCCTGCTCCTTGACCTTGGGCGGCTGCGACTTAGCCGGCGTGTCACCACCGGAGTTGTCCAAGACCCGGCACTCATCCTCCAGGAACTTCTCCAGGTCAGCAAAGGGGGGCAGATGGGTCGCGCTATCCCCACCAAAGCGCTGTTCAAAACGCGACCTCAGGTCGGCAGGCAGCTTCTTCAGCACAATGTGCACCAATAGATAGGACCATTGGTCCACGGGCAGGTCAAGGCACTTAAGTGCGTTGATGGCCACCAAAAGCGGGTTCAACAGTTGGGTGCGCAACCCAGAGACCCGGGTGAGCGTCGGCAAGCCCAAAATCTGCTCAATGTGCGTGTCGGCGAGGCCACGCTTATTATGGTACCTACGGGTGATTAGGTCCCGAGCCGTCTGGTACGCCTCGTCAGACACGGGCAGATGCTGGATGAGGCCCTTAGCCTCCCCATCCAGTACCGACATTAGATAGGCCAACTTTTGTGCCGGCCGAAGGTCAGCCCTATCATTCACCAGGCTGTCGAACAAGTTAATGAAGCCCAGGTAGCTTCCTAGGCAGCCATCAAAATGGGGGAGGTCCAAAGTAGGGAGCCTACTCACCAGCCCCGGTGCTGACCTAGGAAGCTCCTGCTTCAGGCCGGGTTGCCCTTCCCTATCGGCAACTAGTTGTCTCGCAGTATTGGAGACAGCATCATACAGGTCTAAGACCTGGGCATAGTCTTCGCTGACCTTATTTCGCTGGTCAGCGGTGAAATCATTGATTGACACTTCAAGACAGCAAGTGCTGAAAGTGCGGAATTGCTGTTCCACACTTGCCAGGCGATCGTCAATCCGCTCGTACCTTTGAAGTAGGGCCTGCTGGCGATCAGGCCGGTTCACTAAAGCACTGGCTGAGGCAAACCAGCGCAAATCTGATGCAATAGCACCAGCAGCCGCACGCAAGTCCTTGATAGCTGACATAATCAAAATTTCAAAAGAGCCCGGACAAGCGTTAAACAATATTAACAATCAAACTTAATTTTTCTTAATTCTTTGAAACCAGCAAGGTATTAGCCTGTTTATTGCAAGTGCAGGCAAGTGACAGGTATTTACTGCCCAACAAAATTAAAAGTTTCAGTATATTGAAACAAACACAAAAGTTATCAAAGTTATAACTTATAACAAATTAATAAAGTTGAAACTTCAACTTAATTAGTTAATTATTTGCAACAGACAGACTAACTGTGTTATTTATGATATACAATATGAAGTAAGCACAGAATATGTGTTACCTAGCAATATTATCTATATTATAACAAACAAAGTTTATTAATGTGACCCGCCCAAGTGGCAAGGTCAAGTTTGATTATTACAATGTTTATGAATATATGCAATAAACTAAATTTACTAAATTTATTGATACATACAGCTGTTATGTATCCAAACAAACTGACTTATTATGCAACAACAAATTTAAGTTAGATTTTCCAACAATACAAATCAACAATTACTGATTGAGGTTATGTGACAATGTGTTTCAAATTATCTAGGTCAACTTATACAATTAAATATTATGTATTTTAGACAATAACTGACCTGACAAACACTACAATACTGTCTACAAGGTGATAAGATACAAGCTCATACCAATCTGAGTTTATACTCAGTAATGCAACAGCGGCTAAATTTCAACTACAGCTCTGCACCAAAAAATTATGTGTAGAATTCGGGCTAAGAATGGGTAAGTATTTTTTAACAGAGATCAGTGGAAGCGATTAATTCATCCAGTCTTAGCCCAAGACAAAGGATCTAACACATGGGCCAAGTTTCTTGGCGCTAAGAATTAAACAAATGTCTTACCAAATATCTCCTGGTGATGTTCTTGAGTGGAGTCCTGGAGGCAAGTTAGACACACACGAGACTAAAATTGGCCAATATTAGCAAGTGAATTATCTTTACTTTACCAGACTCCACGCAGTGTCTTCAATCAGCAAATTCTTCCGGCACCAACCACGTGCATCGGATTCACTCAAGTTTTACAATGTTCGTTAAAATACTATTTTTATCACAATTAACCGGTGCCAGTTATTGATCAAGGAAGTGGCAATCAAACGGGTTCTAAATACAAGATCAAAACGCTCACAACACGAAATCTATCCAGAGCTAGGTTTTTTCGCTGACCGCGGGAAACGACAATGAACGAAAAGATTGACAGTTCAGTGTGACCATTGTCAGAAATTTTCAATAGACTAAACAAAATGTTACTCAATCGATCTAATCGATTTGACTTATAATAAAAACTAATTCTATTTCAAACAGCGATATTCCATGGTTTAGACTAGTGTCAGTTTATTTAGAAGGTACTGACGCCCTATAACGACTCTCAAAGATCACTTGTCTTTACAATGCAAAACGAGAATAAAATAGAGATATTTCCTCAAACCCAACAATAAAGAAACTTTCATGAAAGCTCGCAATTATAATTAGCAGTTTATCAAGGCGCTTATTAAGCAGTTGACTGCGAAATGATTCGGAACATAAATTAAGTATAAAGGGCGAGAGAAGGCGCATAATCTAGTTTGTAAGAGAACATCTCGCTGTAATCTTGTATAAGCAACGACTAATTTGTACACAATTGCACACTTAAACAGCTTTAGGCCTCATCTTACTTAGGATATTTTTGCTTCCACCACTTATTACATCTGGCTTATAGGCTAGTAGCGGCTATAGCCCAGTGGTGTACGTAACAGACTGCTGAGACGGTGGTCTCGGGTTCGATCCCCAGTTACCCCGGTCACACACCTCTGACTATGACTGACTGAAAATGTTAATTATCGCGCGCTTAACAATGTGCCCTGTAGATGGCAATAGGCTCGAGGCTCGCCCCCTATTACATTCGGACCGAAACATAACTGGCGAAGTGTGAGTGTGTAATATACCTCTGCCTACCCCACCGGGGATAAAAGGTGTGAAGTTATGTTATAGGTCTAGAGGGTTGTGAAACTGACTGCTAATCATGGGTCTGATTCCCATTCCGGACCAATCTTCGTGTAATGAGCACGTTTATTTGTATATTATATAACAATACTAGAGGACGCTAGCAGCTACGCCTGCATTTTTTTTAATTTACCCGTTTTGGCCGATCCCGTGGGCATTTCGGGAAATCCCTTCTTAGTCCACCCCTACGGTCCCCAAGGAACATACATGCCAAATTTCAGCTTCCTGCACCCAATAGTTTCGGCTGTAGCGTGTCTGTCAGTCAGTCAGTAATGCAAGGATTTTATATATTAAGATAAGAGTATGTTTATGTTATTTAGTTACCATAGTACAAGCTCAGCTTAGTTTAGATGACCGTGTAGAGTGTGAGTTGACTAGGATACGATATTACACTTAGTGCCTGGTTTAATGCAGATTACGACGACTGGTCTATTATTTTGTTAAGTTTAGTAAATAACAGTACTTATAGCAAGGTGATTATTAAGTGATCGCCTCATAGTTCAACCTATTCTCGCGACAACACTTTGTAATCCTCAAAGTGTGCTGCGAGTCTGAAAGCTCTTTGTGCTCACTGTTTGTAAAGTCCTTCGTGATACGTGATTTATTTCAAACGATACTTGCCTTTATTCATCATCATCGTCCTAGCGTTATCCCGGTTGCATCCAAGACTTACACGCCTTGCAGCCAGTGGTTAAGACCAGTATCAGTTTATTTGAGGGTACTGACTCCCCGTAACTACTATAAAAGATCTTCATGATAGCTGGGACCGACGCGACGGTTTAACGTGCTCTCTGATTTCGCACACAACTTCGAAAAGTCAGTGGTGCGCGCCGTGGATTCGAACCCGATACTCTCTGCATGGCAGTCCATTGGTATCTCCGCTAGGCTATCGCTGTCTCAATACTTGCCTTTATTAAGTGGCATAAATGATCTTCGGCAGCTGGACAAAATAATTCATGTCTTGGAGATACATATTTAGTTTAACAAATTTCTATGCAATCTACAATCCTTTTAAACTGAAAATTTAGTCAATCCGACCCATTACTTAAATTTCATTTTAAAATTCCATTACCCAATACATTTTATCCCAAACAGTAACCATCCTCTTGTTCCAGCACAATATAAAACAATAAAAAGCCTATTAAGTTGGAACAACATAATCTTCCTTCCCCCTCCCTCGTTTGGCTTTAATCTCCCGTCCTTGTCCCTCCTTAGCCCAGCTTCTCTGACCAGCGAGGGATAATTACTAGCGCCTTTAAGACGAGGCGGCAATCGCATTATATTGTATCTCCAACAATTTGTTGCTAAGAAATCACTTTTATTTAATTATATACGTATTTGTCGCTTTTAAATTGTTTTTTAAATTTTATTCCTCTCTCGTTTGCTTTAGAGTAAATGCTCGCTCAGTTACTCATTGTACCTATCTAATGTGAATGCATTTTAGTAATTATGTTTTTTTTATATATACTCACGCCTGTATCCCCGAAGGGGTAGGCAGAGGTGTAATATTACACCCACATTTCGCCATGAATTATTAGGTCCCACGTAATAGGGGACGAGCCTATTGCCGTTACTGGGCACATCACCAGACTCCGTGCTTCTACTGAGAATTCGGAAAAACCCAATAACACTTTGCCCGACAAGGGAATCGAACCCGAGACCTCCCAATCCCACGCGCACATTTATGCCGTGAGACCAACGACAGGTAGAATATATTATATCATTATTATAATAATGAGCGGGCGATTAAAGCCAATTCTACAAATAATTACAGGCTTTATTAGTAAATACGTACCTAAGTACGCAACGTATAAATAAGTTAAGGTGGTACAAATTAAGGAATAATAAAAGCTCATGCCAGTCATATTATGTGGGCGCAGATAAGGCTCTCCGTTGTATTACCCTTTAATCTTGTATTTTACATTGTTTGTTTTTCATACAACTGATCGACCTGGAAATCTGGAACCTTGAATTTCAGAGAGAACTGCCCACTTGCACTGTAAGACGAAATCTTCGCAACAAACATATTAAATTAAATTCACCATAAACAAACAAAAGTAACTAGAAACCAATTTAAAATTCCAATTCAAAACATCATTAACATAAAGAGAATAGCTTAAGAATAACAACAAATTGTAACAGCATCATTTGGGCTCTTTAAATTGGACGTCAAATTCAATCACGACAACTAACGAAAACGAATAATGCATCAAATGACAAAATGTTACAAAAGGGAACAAAAACCGGCTGAATACTACGGGGCCACTCCATCCCTTTTTGTCCCGATAGCTCTGTCCTGCTCACTCTAATCGTATTAAGCATCCATTTTTGTAAGCGCTTCGAGCCCGATCCAATTTCAAACTCATTTGTTAGAGCATGATTTGGCAAGCAATTTTTGCCGTTTTACATCACTTAGCGCTGGTTAGAGAAATCCGTAGAGACATATAACACACGATTGAAACATTTTGTAAAAAATATCGCTCAAAACAACTATGAACTTAATGGAGATATCTCAGACATGCAGGTTTCTTCACGATGTTTTCCCCGGGCAAGTGATAATTAACAATTTAATACGCATAATACATAACTTCGAAAAGTGATCGGTGCGCCGTGGATTCGAACCCGAATCCCTCTGCGTAGCAATCCGTCGGTCTCTCCACTAGGTTATCGCTGCTTTTAATTTAAAATACACTATGTAATTTTGAAATTATGTGAAGTAGGAGGTTTTACTATAATAAACGTATCTAATAAATACTTTCATTAGACAAATGTATATTGTAATCGTGAAGTAGTTGGCGACTTTGATTATGTAACATCATTACTCACAATAGATTTTTACTATCTGACTATATTATTCTGTAATTATATTTCAGGTTGAAAGGTGGGTACTAAGAATCTTATACATTACGATTATATTTTAAACTAGCTGTTTCCCGCGGTTTCACCCGCGTCCTTAGGCAACTTCTTCACGTACCCAGTTAATTTGTCTAAGCCTAAGTTACTCCTTGGTACATCAGCTTTCCGCCAGTGAAGGTCCCGACAAAATCGGTCCAGCCGTTCCAGAGATTAGCGAAAACAAACAGACAGACAGACAAAAATTGTAAAAAATGTAATTTCGGTATATGTATCGTGTACCTATACATCCATATGCACTTAATAAAAAGCGGGTATATTAATATTACAAACAGGCACTCCAATTTTATTTATGTGTAGGTATAGATTTCTATGGCTGTCGAAGTCAAAGTAAATAAGTTATTGAATCGTCTATTAACCAATTCTCAGTACTAGAATATGGTTACGAGAAACAAGTCTGGCAAATAAAGTTAAAATAGGTATATTGATTTGCACACCTTAAGCGGAACCAATGCAGAGACGCTGAAATTAAAATATTCTACTCAACTCCTTGAGAATATAACTCTATAAATCGGTGTATTCTGCTTGCAGTTTAGAGGAAAGTATCGATCTTTTATCTTTACATCATCATCAGATCTTTATACTGTCCCACTGCTGGGCACGGGCCTCTTCCCTTTATGAGAAGGGTAAGACCATAGTCCACCACGCTGGCCAATTGCGGGTTGGCAGACTTCACATGTCTTTCGAGAACATTATGGAGAACTCTCAGAAATGCAGGTTTCCTCACGATATTCTCCTTCACCGTTTAGTAAGCGATAATTAACAATTTAATACACACATAACTCCGAAAAGTCATTGGTGCACGCCGTGGATTGGAACCCGGACCCTATGCGTAACAGTCTCCACTAGGCTTTCACTGCGTGGATTTCCCTTTATTATGTAGGCATGCACTACGAAAGGATTTTCAATATTGTACCCAAAAGAGATTAAGATAGAGGTCAAAATGTACTTTGAAAAAAACGGCTTATTTTAAAGCTAACACTATTAAAATGCGTGCAACAGCCAGCTTAAATTTTTAGCTATATTTAGATAAGTCTACATCGGTTACATAAACAGTTATTAACTACTCAACACGCAAAAAAGAACTTTAAACTCCAATATTTGCCAGAGTGAAGCAAAAAATAAACTATCGGCGTCTCCACGGTAGGTGCTGTCCATGTACGGCGCAAACAAGAGTTTTTGCGTCCAAGTAATCGAATGATAGTGCGTGCGCTCGACCAACACCATAACAATTAAGTGATACAATAAAGACAGTAATATTTCTTTATAACACTAGAATTTGCCTGCGGCTCCGCCCACGAGAAATAAAACGTAAAATTAAAACTATTGGCGAAATCTGTACGAAAATCGAGCGGTCGTTTCTACGTTTTTCACGTTCGTATTTATCATCAACATCATAATGTCAGCTTAGAGACGTCCATTGCTGGACATAGGCCTCCCCCAACGTTCTCCACACAGACCGGTCTTGAGCCGCCCACATCCAACCGCCTCCCGCGATCTTAACCAGATCATCGGTCCACCTTGCGGGAGGCCTTACCCCTGCTGCGTCGTCCGGTACGTGGTGGCCACTCTAGAACTCGCCTGCTCCAACGGCCACCGGTTCTTCCAGCTATGTGCCCTGTCCATTGCCACTTAAGCCTGACTATTCGGAGAGCTATGTCGGTGACTTTGGTTCTCCAGCGGATCTCCTCATTTCTCTGAGTGATCCTAAGCTTTCGGATAAGGCCCATAGTTCGTATTTATAGAAATTATATAACAAACATGAATCATCACGGCAGCTCATGGCATAAAGAGTAGGTAGGATGCTGTTATGAATTTGCGTGTCAGGGTCTTGATGTGTATTTCTTACTAAGTATCGCAACCATATTAGATAGTCGGCTTATACTAGTTGGTATATTTCTATGTAAATGGATACTTCTTCAAGATTGGCGGCACAAATGGCATTTCTTTTAGTTGCTTTATATTACGCACGGGACACGGGCAAAATATTTGTGAGATATATACGCTTCTCTTCTTCTCTATTATAGGCTTCTCTCCGCGGCTTCGCCCACGCTATATTAAGTATAATATTTTTGCGTTACTGACTGACTGGCAAGCAACGCACAGCTAACACTATTGGTCGCAAGAAGCTGAAATTCGGCATGTATCTTTGGATTAGTGGAGAGTTGCACCGAGAAGAGATTGCCTGAAATCTTCACGAGATCGAACAGAAACAGTTTAATAAACAAAGGCTTATGTTTAACTTACCACCAGATGTAACATATAACAGACAAAAATAGTAAATGATCACCAAAATGAAACCCGCATCTTTATGTAAAATAATAACCAAAGTTTTAACATTTCGCTATCCTATTTAAGCAAAATTACTCCAAATAAATCATTGTTAACTCAAAAGTAGTAAATGATCACCAAAATTAAACCAGCATTTTTATGTAAAATTATAACCAAAGTTTTTTTGTTAGTAGTATGAAATACCAACACATAAATTAGATTTGGTTACACCACCTACTTTAATAAACTAAGTTGACAGAGCCTACTTAGCAGGGCTCCTATTTTTGATTTAAGGGTCACAAGAGAACCTAACATAACCTATTTATTTGGTGATCATTTACTACATTTGGTGTTCGAATACAATTTGAAGTGCAGTCGTGACTTAAATAGCTAGTACTATTGTAATTTTAGACTTTATTTTTCTGGTGTTGAGTATATATTTTGGTTAAAGAACGAAGGGTATCAAAGTATTCTATGGTGTAATATTTTCTTGGGTTTACGCGAATGTTACACATTGAAATTAAACTACAGTTTACGGATTTTATCGCGTTATATTGGTTTCATTGGTTACTAAGTTATTAAACCGAATGATCTAGAAACTACATTTTCATTACTAGCCGACGTTTCGAATTCTTTACAGGATTCATGTTCACGGCAGACTGAGGTGGTATTTGTCTTTGTCTTGAATTTAAAAGTTATCTCAAAGTACCCGAACATTTTTCAACTATTGGTGTTACTATCTACGCAGAATGTGCTCACTGTGTCTTGATGTCTTCTGGTGACTTTGTCCTTCTTGGGTTTCATTAGCCTGATAACAGGGTCCCAAGCTGGAGGAACATTCCAACCATCTTCCCTATTGAAATTAGGATGTTTTTTAATTTCAATAGCTTCTCGTATCATTCTTGGAATAAAGCGGTGTTCTTTTGCGAGTATCTGTGGTTTATCAAATCGCAGGTAATGGTTGGTTCCTTGTTCTACATGTTCACACACAGCAGACTTCGTCGAGCGTTTGTGTTTAATGTCAGCTATATGTTCCTTTAGTCGAATGCCTATGCTTCTCTTGGTTTGTCCAATGTATGAGAGCCCACACTCACAGTCTATCTTGAAAACCCCGGCCTCTTGTAAGGGTAACTGACTCTTGACAGATGGTAATAATTGGCTTATCTTCGTAGCAGCAGCACAGCAGGTTGTCTCTCTACTGTGGCTGGAAGGACAAGCCAGCCACAGTAGAGAGACAACCTGCTGTCCTCCCATACATCAAGGGCGTGACCGACAAGATTGGCTACATCTTGAAGCGAGCTTCAATCAAAACTTTCTACAAGCCGCCAACGAAGATTCAACGAAGAAGTCATTCGGTTTAATAACTTAGTAACCAGTGAAACCAATATAACGCGATAAAATCCGTAAACTGTAGTTTAATTTTAATATTCTATGGTGGTCATAACCCCAAAAAAAAAGTGCAGATGTAGCTGCATTTGCGCATCCTCTAGTTTATCCATATGCCAGATAGTAAGTATTAGATCCAACCGGGAAATTCTAAAGTAGTCATTTTTAAGTTAGATCTTTGTATGACAGTCCATTACAATAATATCTAAGTTGTTATTCGCAAATTCATTCAAACTAAATGTAATTTATATTAAAAAAAACAGAGTTTCATTTCCAACCCCTCGTAGTATTAATCGAACTACACCATACATTGTTTGTATTCAAGTTAATTTAAATGTAAAATCTTCCCCCTAAACTTTCATATTACAGAGTTGATTTGAACAGTTTGCTAGCCGCGGGACATTGGCTTGTAATAGCGTCAACCCCGTCTGGAATCGAACCTGGGACACCCGCGGCGGTGTGCCGTCTAACATTGTTACTGTGAACTAATATACATTTTGTTTGATATGGTTCCGTATAGTGAAATTTTAGCCTAATGTAAAAGTCTTTATATAGTATTTTGTGCCTTCTAGAGATACGTACATACATACATACATACATAGACTTACGCCTGTTTCCCGGAGGGGTAGGCAGAAACTACGGAACGCCATTTGCAACGATCTTGACATATCTCTCTTGCTTCATTCACTCCCATCAAATTCCTCATGCATGCTCTTCTGTTTAGAGTACTTCTAACCTTTCCTGTTTTAAGGAAAGGTTAGAAGTATTCAGCTTTAACCAGATTGCTTCGATTAGCACCATTTGTGTTTCTGATCCTCACATGACTTCTTCATCATTATCATCATCATCGTCCCTGTAATCTGCTTTACTGCTGGGCACGGGCCTCTTCTCACAGTGAGAAGGGTAAGGCCATAGTCGATCACGCTGGCCTAGTATGAGTTGGCTAACTTCACATGTATTTCAAGAACATTGAACTTCACATGTAGAACTCTCAGACATGCAGGTTTCCTCAATAATTTTCCTTCATCGTTAAGCAAACAATAATTAGGTTTTGAGTATTCTGCAAAGTGGTCCGTTTGGTGATGGATTAAGCATACGGTATGTCACCACCCCATATCATCCCATGGATGTCGTAAGAGCCGACGGCGGGAGTATATTATGCAGAGAACAGCACTGTAAGAGAAGGAAAACTTGATACAATCCCTATACCAACCCGTTTGGCCAGCGTGGTATAATAGGTCAATTCCTCCTTTCAAAGAAGAGGCCTAGTCCAGCAGTGGATTGTTAAAGGCTGATGATGATGATGATTCTGCAAAGTGACTCTTCCAATTTAATTTGTAGCCATTGGTTGGTTTCTACATTAAGCTGTCGAAATTTTCCAGTAACTGAAAGCAGATAACACCTAAAAAAATATCATCATGTACAAGGAACCCTAACAAACTCGAGTGACACAAAAGAACGCTATCTCGCTCGTCACAGAACTCCCGCAGAGTTAACTGTATGTTACATATAATAACTAGTTACAGCATCACCATATATCGGTGACGGTTCTTCTTAAATACACATCCAGTAATGAACACTGTAATTTTGTTATGATATAGTATGTTACAGGGGCTGGAACGAATACGCACAACACGGTTACTACGTTGGGTGGCAAGAATTTTAAACACAAATCAAATAAAATAAAAAAATAAGTAATAATAATATTACTGCTCAAAAACATATGGCACAGGTACAATATACATTTTATATGGCTTACTATTAAAATCTACAAAGATCTACAAAAACCTTGTTTTTGAAAATTTGTAAGCTAATTAACAATTTGAATTAGATCTTGTCCGTGTGGTGACGGATTAAGAATACCGAATGTCACCACCCCATATCATCCCATGGGTGTCGTAAGAGCCGACAGAGGGAGCATATTATGCAGAGAACAGCACTGTAAGAGAAGGAAAACTTGATACAAACCCTATGCCAACCCGTTTGGCCAGCGTGGTATAGTAGGCCAATTCCTCCTTTCAAAGGACAGGCCTAATCCAGCAGTGGACTGTTAAAGGCTGATGATGATGAATTAGATCCTATCGTTGGCCAGATAATCAGCACTGAAATTCGCAATAGTTACATAACTGTAAATATTATAACGCCCAACGAAAGAATAAAATGTAAAGCATATGTTTAAAATGTATATTTTACCAAACTTCAAAATATTCAGACTTTAAATTGTCTTTTAGGACATATATCACATACTTTTGTCGGACTGCCTCGTTGGTCTCGCGGCATAAATGTGCACGTGGGGTTGGGAGGTCTCGGGTTCGATTCCCGGGTCGGGCAAAATGTTATTGGGTTTTTCCGTTAGGAAATTCTCAGTAGCAGCACGGAGTCTGGTAATGTGCCCGGTACGGCAATAGGCTCGCCCCCTATTACGTGGGACTAAAATAAATCTGGCGAAAAGTGGGTGTAGCAATATACCTCTGCCTACCTCTTCGGGGATATAGGCGTGAGACTATGTATGTGTGTATGTATGTTTTGTCTCAATAAATTGATAATTTGGCTCTATTGCAAGCGCCATGTTAGCGGATGGGGTACAAGGCTGAAAGACAATTTAAAATCAGCGTAAATGACCACGAAAGTTTAAATGCCTTTAGGATATTTGATTGCCAATAAACTGCAACACCATACAATGATATGCAGCGGTAGCGGAGTAACTGGCGAAATGTGGGTGTATAATACACCCCTTCGGCCTATCGGTATATCGTGCCTACCCTTTCGGGGATAAAAGGCGAGAGGTTATGTTATGTTATGTTAGCGGAGTGGCGAGACTAAAAGACTACTACACAAAGGATTACAGAGTCAAGTCCCTGGCGCGTACTACTTACTGACATACCGAACGTGCATCGACGAGCACGATAAGTCCCGGCTGCCAAGATCTTTGACGGTCGTTATGTATAGAGTGTGTCCCTCGCATAAACGTAGCTTAGCTTTTCTTAGCTTTTTAAAAAAGGCAACTCCGACTTTACAAACATACAACGAACGGACACAATGAACACCCAGAGTCGAAACAACAATTTATGGATCACACAAAGTGTTGCCTCGTGTGGGAATCGAACCCACGACATTCGGCGCAGCGTCAAACGGCGAGGTGGCCGCTTAAACCACTACGCCAACCGTGCAGTCGAAACTGACACTGATCTAAGCCATGGAATATCGCTATCGCTTTGGATTGCGCAGTTCAGACGGCAGTCGCTCTGTGAAAATGCTAATATCGACTGCGGGCCCTAAGGCACCAAATCTTGGATGCAACCGAGATATCATTAAGACGATTTTGCTGGCCATTAAAAAAATATTACTTACTTAATATTTTTTGACTGCCTCGTTGGTCTCGCGGCATAAATGTGCGCGTGGCATTGGGAGGTCCCGGGTTCGATGCCCGGGTCGGGCAAAGTCTTATTGGGTTTTTCCGTTAGGAAATTCTCAGTAGCAGCACGGAGTCTGGTAATGTGCCCGATACGGCAATAGGCTCGCCCCCTATAACGTGGGACCTAAAAAAACCGTGGCGAAATGTGGGTATAATATTACACCTTTGCCTACCCCTTCGGGGATACAGGCGTGAGTCTGATCTGAGTCAAAAAAATATTAAAATTTTTTCATATCACCCTTCGAAATTCGACGCCACAATGTTCCATATTTTTTACAATTTTGCGACTATAATACAATTATTAGCCTTAAAATCAAACTACAAACATATCAACCAATTCCTTGATCTTCTTGTTATAAAATCATAATACAAAGGGCTCTATAGATTGTATCTTTAGCCTGCGCTGCGTGTAATTGTTCTCGGCAAATCGTTTGTAACTTCGCCGATCTGATAACGTCTTAATATAGGCCTATTGAGGTGATTTTTTGCGGAGCAGCTGGGTCTTGTGCAACGTCATTAAGTTTACTTAGCAAGTCGATTTTTGAAAAGTTGGAAACTATCTATTAGACAAATATTTTAAAAACCATATAATTATACTCTGGTGATGTGCCCAGTAACGGCATTTAGTCCAGTCACTTTAGGGATTCACCTCGGAATTTGAGATAATAAGCTGGAAACTCGTATACAGCTTCATTTTGGCGTTCTAAAAGTTGTCTCAAAAGTCACATATTATCTCGTGTCTGCGTCGTAAGTTATTCGAGGTCAAAGGTCACGAAAATCGGTTTTTTGCAATTATCTCCGTTTCTATGGTTCCAATCACTTCAACACTTATTATAAAAATTGAAGATAAAAAAATTGCCACAACTTTTGTCTCAACTCTTTTTCTGTACGCTCAACCCTTTTCGAGATAGAGAGCGGAGAGCACCCAGCGCTCAGGCATATATACTGTTATACAAGGTCACGCTGCGGATGCAGAAAATCGGGCTTGCAATGCACTTTAGCTTGCGGACAATGCAATGGGCAAGCTTGTCTCAATGCTGTTGTATTGCAAGACGATACTGAAGAAGAAACTGCATTTGATCCAGAAATTTTAGAAGGTTTGGAGACAAATAAAAATCATGCAGGTAAACGAAGATGATGAAGATGAAATTGAAATTTTCAATTTCCCAGGAGATGATGATGAAGAAGAAGAAGAAGAAAATTGATATTTTTTAACTTCAAGTTATTGAAGAATTTTAATGTACATTTAATTTTAATTTTAATTGCAACAAAAGTACAGCTACTAAATAAAAATTAACTTCAATGATATTTACTTGACTTATTTCTATATACATGGTATTATTCACCGAGATTCACGGTTGACCTAAAACCAATATATCACCATAGAATCCGTAAACTGTATTTTTTTCACTTCGTCTGAATTACATATTTATATTGTTTTATTTATAGACTCACGCCTGTATCCGCGAAGGAGTAGGCGGAGGTGTAATATTACATCCACATTTCGCCATGAATTTTTAGGTCCCAAGTAATAGAGGGCGAGCCTATTGCCGTTACCGGGCACATCACCAGACTCCGAGCTGTTACTGAGAATTCAGAAAAACTCTGTAACACTTTTGCCTGACCCGGGAATCGAATCCGGGACCTCCGATCAGCAGTTGCATACGCTATCAACTAGACCACGGAGGCAGTGAATTACATAATATTTAAATATTTGTGTATTCAGTTGCCTGATTGCCAAATTACAGACTAGCTTGGCATCATCCTACCTGTAAGTATATTTAGAAGTAAATTTTTTACACTCTACGTCAAGTTATGATATAGGTATTATGCTCTCCAGCTTAACAAAAGGTTCGATTTGGTGTTATGGAATATTATAAGTGCGATAGAGTTTTTTTTTTTTTTTTTTTTTTTTATAACTTTATGCACAAAAATAGTACAAGGCGGGCTTAATGCCGTAGGCATTATCTACCAGCCAACCTTTGGGTGATGCAGAGAAACATGTAATAGGTGCAGTTCTTAAATTAAAATGAAAGAAAAAGACAGAAACCTACTTATTAATATAAAATTATATACATATATATTATTATATGCCCAATATACATACTTACATATCATAAATATATATTCATTATAAAATACACAAATATATATTTATTATAAACTACATAAATATACATACATTTTATAATTCCAGTACATATATACATTAATATATAAAATCAATAAAGGATAAAAACCTATGTCGATTCAGTTAGTGCGTCTAAATAATACTGCCGAACTCTAGTTTTGAACGTAAAACGGTTAGTGGACATCCTGACCTCAAGAGGGAGAGCATTCCAGAGAAGGATAGATTGTATATTAAAGGATGAATGTACCAGGCTAGAACTGTGAGAAGGACAAAGAAGCAGAAGATTATTAGAGGAACGAAGATTTTTCTCATGAGTATTACAGAGAAATTGAAAGCGGGAACTTAAATAGACGGGCGCACAAGGAGAGTGCAGTAATGAATGAAGAGTACACAAAGTACGCAAGCTACGCCGTTGACGAATGGGTAGCCATCGTAACTTTGATCGGTACTCAGAAATATGATCAAATTTGCGAAGATTGAAAACGAATCTAATGCAATTATTGAGAAGACGATCGAGCTTATTGAGAAGATCTGCATTAAGGTCGAGATAGCACACATCACCATAGTCGATGATGGGAAATATTAAAGACTGTACTAGCATTGTCTTAGTCCTGAATGGCAGAAAGTTCTTCAGGCGATAAAGCGACCGCAAGGCGCCAGTGACTTTACGACTCACATTCGCTACCTGCGTCCGCCAGTTAAGGTTGGCGTCAATAAATAAGCCAAGATCCATCAAAAATGACAGCAGGCAGCGATTGCAAGTCAACCCTGTTTAAAATACGCGAACTACCAAGGAGTATAGCCTGACATTTAGCAGGGTTCACAGATAGGCCAAACCGTTCCGACCAGACCTTTATAGAGTTCAAATTTTGGTTAATTTCTGCTATTGCTGTATTTAGATTTTCTAAATTGGACTGTGAATAAAGCTGTAGGTCATCAGCATACAGATGATACGCACAATGAAGTTCATGAGTAAGAAAATTAATAAATAATGCAAACAGAAGAGGAGAAAGTATTCCGCCTTGAGGAACACCAGAGTTTAAATCACGCCATGTTGATGTAGTTTCATCGACACGTACCGACTGCTGGCGTCCTCGAAGATAAGAGGAGAACCATTCCAGTGCCATAGGTGAGATCATTAGACAGGATAGGACTGAAAGGAGAAGGTCGTGACTGACATTGTTAAAGGCGTTTGAGAAGTCCACCAAGACCAAAAGTGTAAGTCTGGTGTCCTCCACCCCCGCCCTCACATCGCCAGTCACCTTGAGCAATGCGGTGACAGTACTATGTCCAGGTCTGAATCCAGATTGAAAGGGTGACAGGATGTTGTTTTGGTAAACAAACCCAGACAACTGTCTCTGAACGCATGACTCAAGTACCTTGGATAGAAAGGGAAGAATGGATATGGGACGGTAATGTGTCAGGAGAGTGGGATTCGAAGTTTTGGGTAAAGGACGCACATAGGCTTTACGCCATATGTAGGGAAATTGACCAGTGTCAAGGGAAAAGTTTAGGATATGGGTAATGACAGGTAGAATTTGTTCAAGGATAGCCGTGATCATGCGGCGACTAATGTCATCGCATCCCACGGCTTTGGACTTAATTGATAGGATAATCTTTTTAATCTCACCTGATGATAAAGGAGAAAAAGAGAAAGAATTAATGTTCAGGCGAGGTAAGCCCGCCAAATAGGCTGTGGTTTGACTTTTAGTTTGGTCGTCCAAAGTGAGTGTAGTTGTAAAATGACGATTAATGTCATCCAAACTAATAGTCACCGGTAGAACCACTTGGCCATGAGGTTTCCCAATGCCAAGTGTCCTTAAAAACTGCCATATATTAGCAGGGGATGAGTTGGTAACATTTTCGGAGATATGTCGGCGTTTAGCGTTGCGTACCATCTGGTTGCATCTGTTCCTAGCCATCTTGAAAAGAGACCAATTGTCGTCGCACCGATCCTTTTTATATTTACGGAAAGCCCGGTCCCTACGTCGCATCGCCATCCGAATACCCTCAGTCATCCAAGGTGCAGGTGGACGTTTCAATTTAACTTTTTTGATGGGAGCATGTACGTCGAACAACCTCGTAACCGTGTTGTTAAAAAGATCCACTTTGTCGTCGATAGAGATGGCTGACATCAGCGGTTCCCAGTCAATATTCGCAGCATCTGTCCTCAACTTTTCAACGTCCATTCCACCATAACAACGCAAATACAGTACTTTAGGACAAGGTTTAGGAGGCTTCAGGAAATACGACAGGAAGACAAGGTCATGACGGGAGAAGCCAGGAGCAGGATGCTGACCATGAGAGCGGACTAAGGTGGGGTTAGAGGTGAGGATTAAGTCTAACCAGGTGTCCTCCCCGTTAGGGTTGTGGTGAGTGGAATTAAGAGGCAAAACGTGGAGGCTGGCAGACTCGATGATATGGATAAGTTTGAGGGAGCGAGGTGAATGAGGGGATAAAAGGTCAGTGTTAAAATCGCCCATGATGATATGATGTGCATACTCAGAACCCAACGATTCTAAAACCGACTCCAAATCAGTGAAGTAGTTGACCGAAGGAGGACAGTATACTACTCCGAGAACCAATTTGGTTCCCCTGACCCAAACCTCAAGAAAAAGATACTCCGCAGAAGTAGAGTGTTGGGAGGAGGAAGATAGAATTTTATAAGGTAAATTGCTTCGGAGATAAATAGCAACGCCTCCGCCGCGTCTGTCAACCCGATCGTTGCGGATTAGGACGAAGCCAGCAAGAGGGTATGAGGTAGAAAGTAGGTGAGGTTTGAGCCAGCTCTCAGAGATCAGGATGGCATGAACGTTGGTGTCGGTAAATGCTTCTACAAGTTCGCCAAAATGACTTGGCACGCTTTGCGCATTTATATGGCATACATTGAGGAAATTATTCGTTCTTAGATTAAACTGCTCGTGTAGAATGTCACTTAGAGACTGTTTTCATGTTTGTCCCTTTTTAACGTCGTAACGGAGCAGTTTTTGAGTGTGGAGATAATTAGAAGACTGGACAGGTGACATAGGTAGGCCAATTTTGCCTTACATAACCGACTTCACGCGGACGGACCTACGGGCGAAGCCTAGTGGAGTCATGCTTTTTTTATAGTAATAGGCGGCAAACGAGCAGACGGATCGCCTGATGGTAAGCAATTACCGCCGCCCATGGACACAAGCAACACCACAGGAGTCACAAGTGCGTTGCCGCCCCTTGGGGTTGGGAAAATGGATAGGATGAGGAGTGAAATGAGAGAAGGAATAGGGGATAGGGCCTCCAGCACTCTCACTCACCGAACGAAACGCAACAGTTTAGGTACTGTTACTTTACGTCGATTTGCTGTGAGAGGGTGGTACTTCCCCGATCGAGCCGGCCCATTCCTGCTGAAATCAGCAAGGCTCTACTACCGATGCATCATGCTTAGTCCTTGTTTTGGAACGGCTATAGTTGCTACATGTTGCAAGCGTCAGTTTAACCCGTAATATGTACCAAAACATCGCAACCTATTAAGCAAAATAACAATAGCATCACACATATGCCATTAGCGCAAATCACTCCAAAAATAACACTTAAATGTGTAGGGATCACAATTGTAACATTTACCCCACATAATGACGAACAGTGGCTCCAAAAGTTTTAGCTGATAATTCATGATAAGAATATTATAGACTAGGTTTAGGCAACTTACCTTAGGAATAACATCAACAATCATCAACTATCTATAGGTATGTCTTAATGTCATAAAATTTATAGATTAATGGCGAAGTTTGTATGTTGTAATATTTAAACGACTTATGGGACTTGAAGGTTATTTTTTTGAGAAATAGCTAATTCATCAATTGGAACAAAACTCTGCATTCATTTGTCAATAAAAAAATAAAAATGAAATTACTACAATACGTGTCATTTCAATGTTAATTGTAGAGTCAATAAATAAATAAAAATACATTAAAAAACAAATGCACATGTGCACATACGCCGCTGTAAAAAAGCACGTAGTTGTGCAGTATGCGCGCGAGATACTGTAAGACTTTTCGAAGTACAAATCACATTTTAAAGTTGGAGGATTTTGTTAATGCGCTATAATTACACAATTGCCGTGTGGTTGACGGCATTGAATACAAGTGTCACCACCCTTATCTTCCCGTGGGTGTCGTAAGAGGCGACTAAGGGATAACACGATGCAAATACCATCTTTGCGTAGAGACGGAAAACTCGACATCAAACCCTATACAACTGCCTCGTTGGTCTCGCGGCATAAATGTGCGCGTGGGATCGGAAGGTCCCGGGTTCGATTCCTGGGTCGGGCGGTGTTATTGGGTTTTTCTGTCACGAAATTCTCAGTAGCAGCACGGAGTTTGGAAATGTGCCCGGTACGGCAATAGGCTCGCCCCTTATTACGTGGGACTAAAGTATATCTGGCGAAAAGTGGGTGTAGAAATACACCTCTGCCTAGCCCTTCAGGGATAACAGGCGTGAAGTTATGTATGTATGTATGTATGTAATTACAAGATACAGAGATGCGCTGATATATTATTATCTTCTATTACTTAACATAAAACGTATACTTTTGCCCATTGCAACATATCTGCCGCGAAGCAGACCAAAATGGACAGTATGACGATAGTTACCAATAATAAAGAAATAACAGTACCAAAAGTATTCTGACCACCTTTTAAATAAACAACTACCTTCCTCGTAATGAAAAATCATTTACCTATGATAAAACCCCAACTGGCAAAATAAATGGGAAAAGACCCAGAGGCAGAAGTCCAACTCGCTGGTCAGACCAAATCAGCTCCACATTAAACAGCACAGTCTGCGACGCCATCCACGCCGCCGAAGATAGGACAAGATGGCGAAAGATAGTCCAGTAGAAAGTAATTCGTTGAGGTCACGACCCTCAGCATTGAGGACAAACGACACAAGGAGGAGGAGGAAAACCCCAACTAACAGAAGATGAAAAAACAAATGTACAAACTAGACGCAAAAATAAATAACTTCGCTTGTCAATGCACAGTGTTTCGGCGCCAAAAACGAATGAAAAAAAACTTTGACAACCAGGAGCGCTCGAAACCACAATGCAACAAAACAAATCATATTACATATAGCCATACTTTTCTAACGGCGGCTCTCGCTCGCACAGGCTCCCTGCTGACTCGTTAGCAACGAATAAACCTTGTAATACAATAAAACAGAAAATAGTGTAAAAAATACGTGTGTGCTAACTTACTTTTGCATTTGTAAACACGTTATTTAACAGCAATAGAGTCTACATTTCTTTGCTTTGCGGTTAGTATAAAATAGCAATGTATGTTAAGAGTGACATTTGTTTGAGGCGTTCACCCAATATGGTGTGCAAGCGAGAAATAAAATTGTATTTTTCTGTTTTTAATTGGCGCAAATTGTCGTTTTTGAGGGGCTATGAATGAGAAAACAAATTATTTTTAAACGAGATACTTTTTGGTTGCTTATTATTATTTTGAGCTTTGAAAGCCAACTAATCCTGTTTTTGTATGTAAATGGATCTCAAATTAACGTTATGAAATATTGTTACATTTTGTTATTGCCTATTGTAAATATGTAATATGGGTAGTTATGCAAATATAGTCTCATAACTAAATACGTGTTACATGTTGTATGTGTTATAAATCATCGTTTTTGTAAGTAAGAAAGCTTTAGAATTTATACTGTTGATGACTTTCAGCAATGAATGCTGTTACCCATTAAAGATCTTTTTTACGTATGACAATCTGTAAGCGATTGTTGGCATTCTCGAGAAAAAGTTATACTCAAAAAATTTAAGAAAATACGAGTATAGACAATGGACGCCGCTCTTATAGTTATGTAAGATATTAATCATGGCCATCTGAAGCCACAAGCTTCTTTAGGACTTCATTTGATTAAACAGACTGTTTGCATCCTAAACTGAGATATGACAAATAAGCCTAATGAGAATGGCAGATCTCCATACATCAAAATGTCTTAATTTAAATTGAAACGTACAGTAATAAAAAATATATCAAAAAAATCGGCGTAAGTAACAGAGTCTATAAATGATACTATTTTTAGTCGGGAAACTACTACACTCGTGAAAATATTAAAAATCGTAGAAAAAATAACAATTTGTTTTGTTCATATGAAGTCTAAGATCGCCACAACAAACCCAGACCAAATTCTGCTTAATTGCAATAGAAAAACAAAAGCATTATTTGTTTTTTATATTTTATAGACTCACGCCTATATCCCCGAAGGGGTAGGCAGAGGTGTGTGAGTTACACCCACATTTCGCCATGAAGTTTTAGGTCCCACGTTATAGGGGGCGAGCCTATTGCCGTACCGGGCACATTACCAGACTCCGTGCTGCATTAATTTATCAATAGTTATAAAGTTACCATCAAAAACAAATAAGTTTACCTCGCAAATCAAATAATAGTACCTATTATAACTGAGCGGTTGATTTTTCAAGTCGGTACATTGTAGATGCTTTATTTCATCGGCTTCTTTGTGCAATACAATCTTGTTTGATAGCTATCGATGTAGCTATATTGTATTGAACGGATGCATACCTAGTAATTATGTGACGAAATTCACCGCAATTCAAAACGCTCACTGCATTTTATAAGTGTTTTTTTTTCTTGTGGACTGTTATTGATGGCTTTTTTATTTCATGCGACAATATTACAAATTTTGGCAGTCTGTTTAAATAAAATTCTGGCTTTAAGAACTGATTGTTAGACAAGGCACAGCCAAAACTACATCTTCTAAGAAGCTGAAATTGGGCATGAATGTTCCTTGAGAAGTGTAGGGGAGCAGGAAGGGAGGATTTTGCAAATTCCTCTCCCAAGAAGGTAAAACATCCCATGGGGGTAGATCCTCAGGCGAAGTATACTTAAATGCCTTGTTTTAATGCAATACAAAAATATACGCCTAGTTTTAATGTGATATGGTATTTAAAAACTAATTAAATCAGTTACTGACTTCTATTAAAATGCCAGTGATCAACATAATCGTAGGAAAAAATGTAATCACTTTAGCAATAGCATTTTCAAAATTAATCTCAAACCAGGTACAGCTTGCAAAATAATAGCAGGATCTATTCCTGCTATTTTTTACATATCATTACAAAAGATTGTGATATTTAAACAATGTTCCCTAACAATAGTGATCAAATGTGAAATTTTATAAAACTTAATTAACACGTTAATTATACAGGGTGTAAAAAACCCTTAACGAAAACTAAAATGACATGTTGTACCAATCACTACGACTTTTTTTTACTTTGGCACCATACCTGGTAAATTAGGGCGGTTTCAAATTAGCGTATTTTTCTGCGCGTATACGGTCGTTTCTGCATACGCGCTTACACGCGCGCTACATTACGCGCGTCAAAATACCGGTCTCTCGTAAATGGGCATATATCGGCGTGTCCGCTCGAAACTGTAGTGACATCTTGTCAGTGTTAACATGGATTTTGACGGCTCGCGCTTATACGAGCTTAGATGCGCGTCAACGCTCGTACGAGTTGTGCGTGTGTCAAACGGCGAGCCTATACGCGCCTACAGGCGCTTCCAAAAACGAGCTTATACGCGCATATAAAACGCTAATCTGAAACCGCTCTTAGTGGTTCAAGAGATATTGAGGCTCAAAGTTAGTATGGAATTTTTCTAATTAGGTTCAAAATCGATGCATTTACCCCACCAATATGTTCTTTAAATACCATATGACCTCATGGATAAATAGGTATTTCGAGCATTGCACGCGCGCGCTTTTAATTGCGGTTTAAAAAATGTGAAAACTTAAAAAAATAATTCGTTTCCCAGGTATTATTTTTGGTTAGTATGACTTGTCATGATTTCCACAACGAGTAAACTTCGGCTTGGTGATGGGTCTTGTGACAATAATATAACTCATTAAACTTATTATGGACCTCATAAATGAGTGATTAATTGCCTTATTAATACACTAAAATTAAATAAACCCGTGAAACTTGCATAAAGCAAGAAAAAGAAATATCTCTATGATACATAGGCAGCGATAGCCTAGTGGAGATACCAACTGACTGCCATGCAGAGGGTATCGGGTTCGATTCCACGGCACTCGCCAATGACTTTTCAAAATTCAGTGTGTATTAAATTGTTAATGATGAGATGAGATGATGACACAGGTACCTCATGATACTACTGGTTTGAACTAGTGTACGTTGACGTCACAAATAAATATTTAAACAATTTTACTCATCATATATATAATTCACAACCGCATAAATTATTATCTTTGTTGCTCAGCAAAGTTGTCTAAAATATTGATATTTAAATCTGTATTGTCAGCTGTTTCTAATTACACAAAGTTGTACAAAAAATATGCCCAAAGGTCCTTTAAGAAACCAGCCAAACATAAAATCCTTAACACAGTGTAATAAAAAGCTTACCATGAACGCCTCTGAACAAATCCCTTCGCGAGATTTCTTTGCGAAGCCGATCTAATGTGAACCAAATCCTTTTATACTTACAACAAAAAATACTAATACCACTAATAAAGCCGCAAAATTCGCAGAACCTTTTGTCCAAAATACTCGATGAATTGACCACTGTGCGGCTAAGACGTTACAATGAGATACACAAATCGGTTTTGTGTTAAATTTCAAGGGTCTCGCATTACTGTGCGTAAGTGTGAGGCACAATGCACAGTGGTCCGGTCAAAAAAAACTTTGGCCAAAAATGACCATTGGTCGGATTATGTTTTTCGAGTGTGCTATTGTATAGTGTTATTATTGATATGTTTGCAATAACAATCTTAGGCGGCTTTATGAATGTTATGATAGATTATATTGTAAGGTTCTGAGGTGTGGTGGTGATTATGTGTGCTTCAGAAGTGCCTCAAAATGTAACAATCTAATACTATAAATGCGATAGTGTCGGGAGCGATTTTATGGAATGATTTTTATTTGTGGAGATGTCTGGTAGGCTGTGGCGTAGGCACCGCCGTTATTTCACCGCGACCGCAACCACCTACGCAAGCAAAGCCAGGGGTGAAGTCTACTGTCAAATAAATATTAACTACGTACTTAGCTAGAGTATCATAGACTCCAGAGAACTCGTCTTTGTATAAATGCGTTACATTTTGAGCTTCATAGTTTTTCCCTGGACCTAATTTATGCTATCTGCAGATCCACGTTTGCCCGGGTGCGAACACATACGCCCATCAAGATTCGCCCCTTTTAGGAAGTTGTGGCCATACGTCCGGTGAAATAATACTGGTGCCCATACGCCCCTTACCATGCGTATATATTTATGCTGCTGAAAGTGCGGTCGGCAAAAGAACCAAAGCAACAACATTAACTTTTATATATTAAATTAAGGAAGAAAGAGTAAAGGTGGGGTTTGTAAATATAAACAAAATTCCAGATTTGTTATCATATTACTAATACACATCTAGTTATATCTTCGAACTATTATTGTAGATCCTCTTTTTATAATATTTATATCCGCCTCGGAGTAATGTAACTTTTTCAATCATCTGTCCATTTCTTGCTTATTAAAACGACGTATGACGATTGTTTTAAAAAGTACCAGGGCTACATAAATGAACAGAAGGTAGTTGCCAATAAAACCTGGTTTTGAAGTTATCAATCAGAAATTAGGCACTGAAAGTCTCATATGGAAAACACATTACAATTTTAAAAGCAGTAGTGTGGAATTATGTATATCATAGAACCCCTTACTATTGGATAGATATTAAATAGGATTTTTTTCAATTTAAGAGCTTTGCTCTTGTCGGAGGAGTGCACGTCATATATATATATAGTGTTTGGCCAGTACCTTGACCTCATTATACGACATGACCTTTGCCTTTTCTTTCATTTGATCCATATATGCCCACCTGGCTGTACTATACTAATACAGATAGCAATATTTCTAACTCAGTATTCAACATTTTATAATCAGTAAAATGTTTTGTCTAACCGTACTATTTTCATTAATAATATCATAGATACTCTCCAAAACGGGGCGAATTTGCAACTTTTATTCACGGGGCGAATTTTAAGGGGCGTATGGGCTCTCACCCGTTTGCACGTGCTGATATTGCACATACCCACGTTGACTCTCTGATACCTAAATTAAACAAGTAGTTTCTTAGAGACTCCAAGTGGTAATCATTGAGATTGAATGTCAATGAAATAAGGTATCTATGAATAAAACAGGTTGTAAATGTTAAACCAAATCGCGCTACTAGGAGAGGAGAAAAATTTTAACCCTAAAATATGTCCTGTTGATATGGCTTTTTTAATTCTACCAACACGTGAAATGTAGCGTTTATATTTAATTTTGTTGTAATCTTACTTAGTAGAAAATTTGTAGAATTTGAACTTCGTCTCACAACTCGAATTGACCTCCTTCGAATTAACTTTCAAAACATCTTCAAAGTTTAAGTAGTTGTTTATATTTTTGAACATTCATGCAGGCAAATATGGCAGTAAGGTGCAGACGAGCTGAAGGCCCACTTGAGTTCCACGGATATCACTCTTGAAATGAAAAACTGTTGCACTAATTAGATAGACTTATTTTGCCTTGAGTGATTAAGTAGTCAAACCTGTAAATATATTATCTATGTTGCTAAAAAATAAACTGGTTGCCATCAGCTTCCATCTGCCGTCCGCAAATGTTATTTTAATTAAACCGCTTAATTTCTGGAAATCGTTTCTTAGTCCCCCTCTACGGTCCCCAATGAACATACATGCCAATATTCAGCTCTTACCGTTAAGTCCTATGGCTTTGGCTGTGACTTATCGGTGAGTTAGTCAGTAACGCTTGAATTGTATCTAAACCTTCTTATGATATGCGCTTTCTCAGTCAACCAACTCAAGATAGAGCAAATACAATCCAAAAAAATACATAACGTTTACCCAATTACCCCATAAAATATATAATTTCTCTCACATAAATATTACAAAAACTTCAAATAAGTGATTCCACGGCTGTTCACGTACTCAACTTTAGGTATACACGTACTACATACATGGGGCCCGCCAGGTGTTCAAAGGAGAGCTCAGGGTGTAAAGGAGAGGGTAAGGGGCGCGGGGGACGGGAGGAGGTGCCTGAATTCGATTCCGGGCTATTGAAAAGTTTCAAGAGGCGAAAAGCTTCGACAAACGAAGCTAAGTGAATTTCGAGCCCTCGGAAAAGTGAGGTACGGATTTGGGTGGATGCTGATTGTAATATTTATGTTACTAATGTGTATTGCACTGTAAGAATGAAGATGAATAGAAAAAGAGTGTGTAGGAATGACTTTAAATATTTTAAGTATTCAATTAATGTTGATATGACATATCATCATACTCTTAGCGTTATCCCAGTTTCAATCTGGGGTCCGCTCTCTAGTCTAACGGATTTGGCTGAATATTAGCTTTTGTCTGACCTCCGCAACCCGAAGGGATAGCGATATTCGATGGTTTTAGACTAGTGTCAATTTATTTAGAAGGTACTGACGCCCTGTAACGACTGTCAAAGATCTTCATGACAACCAGGACCGAGGGCTTGACGTGTTCTCCGACGCACGGGACAAGCGATAATTAACAATTCAATACGCACATAACTCCGAAAAGTCATTGGTGCGCGCCGTGGATTCGAACCCGGTACCCTCTGCATGGCAGTCTATTGGTATATCCACTTGGCTATCGCTGCCTTGCCGCTGTTGATATGACATATATAGCTGTTAATTAGAATTGCATCTATAACATACTCTCATTACACAGTATTTGATATTTTATTTCAGATACTGTGTAATGGCCGTGTGGTGACGGATTAAGAATACGAATTGTCACCACCCCATATCATCCCATGGGTGTCGTAAGAGCCGACAGAGGGAGCATAGTATGCAGAGAACAGCACTGTAAGAGAAAGAAAACTTGATACAAACCCTATACCAACCCGTTTGGCCAGCGTGGTATAGTAGGCCAATTCCTCCTTTCAAAGGAGAGGCCTAGTCCAGCAGTGGACTATCAAAGGCTGATGATGATGATGACTGTGTAATGAGAGAGATCACAGATCTACAGAACCATTCAAGTCCTCCGTAAAAGCTAGCACCGATAAATTTAAGGGGAAGTATAGTGACGGATATGTTTAAAATTGGCATATTCTTAATTAATTATTTAAAATAATAATGAGTACGATACCTATATTGTTGGTTTTTTTACAAATAAAATCCGAAAATATTGTCTATTGCTGTCTGAAAACATAAGCTTAGCTTATTTGCAGTTTGGCTTATGACTACCACCTAATACAGTCCTGGGTGTATCCAAGTTTTCGTCTTAGAGCCGGAGGTCGGCTATTTTGCCTGATTTGATAGAATACCTACCTAATCAACTGCGATGATTCTTTAAACGGTATCTCCATGACACTAGCACACATAATAACCACAAAGCGAAAAAAATGTCACTGGGAGACGTGATGGGCATAGTAAATGACCAATTCTCTTCTAGCAAGGTTACAAAATTACAATACAGGTAAAAAACACAATTAATTTATCTAAGAGACCTGTGAAACAAAACACCGCTCTTCATTCATTGATTCATTAATTACCGAACAAAATACGTATAAAACAAAGCTTTACGTTCGCCCAAGTACAGCCCTGTCCGGGCGGCTTGGTTCCAATTTTTATCAATCCCATTTCATTTCCCCTTACGAAAGTTTTCCTCCAATTTCGCGCTCTCGCCCCCGCCCATCTAGTGCTGCGGTTGTGTGCAAATATCGATAACTACTTTTTATAACAAAAAGAAAATCACCATAATTGTGATGATGGCAATCTGGAATTTTTCGTTTCTATTATATAGTAGGTGTATATAATATCAATATTTTATTGGTTACCCAAATTAGAGATTGTACCCAATTTTTATTCCGCAATTTTATTGCAGTAGCTTTATTGGAACAACGAACTGATTTTGCATCAATGTGTCGTCATTAACACTAAAGCATGTAAACAATTTCAGTTTGAAACAATAATGTACCAATGAATTTGGTACCTTTAAAAAATACAGCGGTCTCGGTCTCACTGATCAGTGGTCATTGACAATCTCATAATTAGTACATTTATTAAAGTGGTTACTTTTACTTGTAATTATGACATTTCAATGATATGTGGGACCGAGACCAATGATACAGCAGGCGTCCTTCTCCACTCGAGCATCTTTAATGAGTTTACTTATTATAATAACTGTTTTGTTGCCATATTTTTATCTAACATTTACTTAAGTTACTTATGATCACTCAGCCAGCGGCCGAAGAATCTAAATAAATAATCGATATTTCTCATTATATTTGAAAGGTCATTTTCAACCAACAATAACAAAGACTTTCTCGTATCACAGCGATTATACTTACTGTAGCGTTTGCTGTAGCAAAAATAAAATCCCTTATTAGCACTTACGTATCGACAATATTTCTTAGCGTGTAACATCACTACAGTTTAAACATTAAAGTATTTCTCCGGAGACGCGGACGTATCAAGCGATCATTTCTCTGTTATTACACGGCCAAATTAGATTGCGGACCGTTTACACCAACGCTTCCTTATTAACTGACCCACTATATTTGACGGGATCATCGTAACAAATCCATTTGATTTGACGAAAGAGGTTGCTTAGGTATTTTTGTATAATGTTTATATAAGATCATGGGATATTATCTTCATAATTTGTTATGAAAGGTATTTACGTAAAAGCTACCTTTATAACAATCTTTATTGGGAGATTTAGAAACAAAAATTCCCAAGTGGTTATTATAAGTTGTTGTACTTTTTCAGTCTTTTACTACTGTTTTCAGAAAAAAGAATGGAATATTCTCTGCGTTTAAATAATAAAAACTAAAAACTTTTTAACTCTAACAGCTCTCAGTAGGTACGTGACTAATAATTCGGCGACAGTAAAATAAACCGGCAGTCATGACCACATTTTGTCAGCTTCTCAGAAGCAATATAATAGCTAAGTCGCTGTCCATCGCACTAGGAAGCAACTGTTCTGTTTTGGTTTTTGATTGAATAAATAGCAAGTCCGTATGACGGATTAAGAATACGGAATGTCACCACCCCATCATCCCATGGGTGTCGTAAGAGCCGACAGAGGTAGCATATTATGCAGAGAACAGCACTGTAAGAGAAGGAAAACTTGATACAAACCCTATACCAACCCGTTTGGCCAGCGTGGTATAGTAGGCCAATTCCTCCTTTCAAAGGAGAGGCCTAGTTCAGCAGTGGACTGTTAAAGGCTGATGATGAAATAGGTAAGAAAAGCACTGGCTTTCTCCGCTTTAATTTTCTTTCATCATCATCCTAGCGCTATCCCAACTGCGATTTAAAACCTCTGCCTTAGATGCCGGGGTCTGCTTTTCCACTAAATCTCCTCTACTTCGCCCGGACTTTGCTAACCCGGACAATTGAAATGAATGAAAATTTTCTTTATGGATATTAAAAAGAATACATTACAGCTTATTAGAGTGTACTAATAACACGATATGAAATCTATACCGACGTGTATAGTTAAACCAATATAAAATTAAATAATACGCTGCACACGTTGCACGTTGGTTGGCAAATGTCTGTCTCGTCGTCCGGCTACAACCAAATTTCATAATGCAATGTAATATTTTACGCAAGGTTATTTTATTCGATGCACAGCGCCTTTACTTGGTTTTATCTTGATGTGTGACAATATCATCCTCATCATCAGCCCTGTATATAAACTGTCCCACTGCTGGGCACGGGCCTCTTCTCACTGTGAGAAGGGTAAGGCCATAGTACACCACGCTGGCCAACTGTGGGTTGGCAGACTTCACATGTCTTTCGAGAACATTATGAAGAACTCTCAGACATGCAGGTTTCCTCACGATGTTTTCCTGCACCGTTTAGTAAGCGATAATTAACAATTTAATACGCACGTAACTCCGAAAAGTCATTGGTGCACGCCGTGGATTCGAACCCGGACCCTCTGAGTAGCAGTCTGTCGGTCTCTCGACTAGGCTATCGCTGCTATATTATGACAATATTATGACCACGACTAATGCAGGCCGGTCCAAACCAAACCTATTCTCCTAAAATAAGTAACTACAGAATGATACCCGTAAGAAATATCGTGTAATTTTGAAAACCAATTTTATTTGCTATAAAATATAATCAAGTCAAGCGAACCAATTTAAAAGATATCAAGAGTTTCCGTAAAACGGAAAATTGATGAAAATTTTTGTTTTTTAACGAAACTAAATGACATCGGAGTAGATCGGGCAACTTTGTAATTGGTCTTTAAACGGTTCACAACAAAACAAATTATAAAGAAATTTAAGATATTTTTTGGTGAAATTTTTACTTTGTGACCTGTTGAAAATAAATTATGTATTCTATAAAAATAATAAAAAGCGATTTTTATATTGCAAATATCTAGTGTAATTATTTTCCTCTTTATTTTTTCTGTAGGATTTTATACACACATCTACATACTCTATGTCTTAAACGAATGCTTATGCATACACCTTCTGATGGCGTGGAGGCATAGTGATACAGATCATACTGGCTCCCTCAATCAAGGTTGAGCTGTACGATGGCTGTTGAATGCGGGCCATCATTGGGCTGAGTCATTCAAAAGCGTCAGACGATACCCTGCATTGTACTTGCATACTAAACCCATCTCATGTCTGGACTTTAAAAAAATAAGAAAAAATGAAAGATATTGAAGTGACAAAAAAAACAATGACTCTGAGTTTGCTTCGGCTTTTCTTTCTCAAGAAGTCATTTAGCTAGGAAAAGCCGGCATCATCTAGAATAGGGTTTTGACTTGTATAAGTGTTGTAAACAACCAAAATACAGAAATAAATATGTCTTTATGTCTTTAATGCATAAGGTAAATTATTTATTTATTTATTTATTTAAAAACTTCCTGCAAAATACATTGCACAAGGCGGACTTAATGCCTATAGGCATTTTCTCCCAGTCAACCTTTGGGTGATGCAGAGATGGTCATGGCAGGTGTGTACTTACGCAAAGAGAGTAAAATAAAATAGAATACACGGTATAATACATACTATAAATACATACAAGATCCATACATACGCATAAATATACATAAATGTATACATATATAAATACATACATATGTATATATACATAAATACATATAAATGTATACAGATAAAAATAAATAATAAAAATTATTCTTCTTTTAATTAATTAGTATTAGGTTCGGCACGGTCATAGATCCACATCACCAGACTGTCATAGTAGAGGTAGTAGTATTAGCAGTATTTAATTAAAATTAGATGATCTTGCTAAGTTATTAATGGGAGGGATATTAGAATAATTTATTTAGCAAATTCGGTAATTACTTTAATCTATAATATAAAAATGAATCGCAAAATGTGTTGGTAAGCGCATAACTCAACAACGCCTAGACCAATTTGGCCAATTCTTTTTTTTAAATGTTCGTTGAAGTTCAAAGATGGTTTTTACGGCGAGAAAAATTCTAATAATTGCCGGGAAAACCCTTAAAACAGCCCTTTTCTTTATCCCATACAAACATTTTCTAACTAAAACGTAGAATCAATTTGAGCTTTATTGCTATTGTATAAAGTTCATATTAAATTACAAGCACTCTGGTGCACTCGCAACTGGTGTTTTAACAATGTAGGTATGTTCCTGACGTCAAAGAGTCAATTGGCACTTTACTAATATAATAAAGCGGAAGAGTTTGTTTGTTGTTTGTTTGAACGCGCTAATCTCAGAAACTACCGGTCGAATCTGAAAAATTCTTTTTGTATACGATAGCCCAGTTATTCCGAAAGGCTAACATAACGCTTCGACCCTTTGGGGCCGGGCAAAAGGCTAAAAAGGCTAAAAGATAATGTCGGCTAATCTCAGGAACTAGCAGACGGATTTTAAAATTGTTATTGCCTATGATAGCCCAATTATTCCGAAAGGCATATAAAAGGCTATATAAAATTACGCCACAAATTTTAGGGGCTAGACAAAAATAATAAAATGGTCAAACGAGAATTGGGAGGGTTGGGTCACAAGCAAAAAAGGCTAAACGAATAGGATACAATCTATATGGGTATCGTTTTCGAGATTTTCGGGACGCTGATTAATAATATGAAATTTATTTAGTGATCCAAGATGGCGGATGGGAAATCAAAGATGGAGGATGAGATAATTTTAAAAATCAATAAAGGTATCGCCTATCACCCCTTAAAATATCGAATTTTAAGGGGTGGGGAATCATCATCATCAGCCTTTAACAGTCCACTGCTGGACTAGGCCTCTCCTTTGAAAGGAGGAATTGGCCTATTATTCCACGCTTACCAAACGGGTTGGTATAGGGTTTGTATCAAGTTTTCCTTCTCTTACAGTGCTGTTTTCTGCATAATATGCTCCCTCTGTCGGCTCTTACGACACCCATGGGATGATATGGGGTGGTGACATTCCGTGTTCTTAATCCGTCACCACACGGACAGTGGGGAATCGAACTATAACATCTATTTCGTGATCAAAGATGGCGGATGGGAAATCAAAGATGGCGGATGGGAAAATTTTAATAAATCAATATTGGTACCTATCGTCCGCCTTAAAATGGATGGGGAATCCAAATACATCTATTTCGTGATTCAAGATGGCGCATGGGAAATCAAAGATGGCGGATGGGGAAAATTTAAAAAATCAGTATGGGTATCGTCTCTGATGATTTAAGGGATAGTGAATCCAAATAAAACATCTATTTCGTGATCAAAGATGGCGGATAGGAAATCAAAGATGGCAGACGGGATTTTTTTTAAAGTTGGCCTGGGTATCGTCTCCGATGTTTTAAGGAATGGGGAATTCATTATGATATGATAAAATCTATGTTTGTTTGTTCATCACTTATAGACTCTGAAATGATAAGAGATTAAGCGCTAAGTCAATGGTAACTTTGAAAAAGGGGCTTGGGAAAAAGGGAATTAAATAAAAACTCTTAAAAAGGCGATACGGAGTTCGCTGGGTCAGCTAGTATTTCATACAATACATAAAACTCACTATCCCAGATTACTTTTACCACTTATAACTTACTAGAGGACGCCAGCAGCTACGCCTGCATTTTTTTTAATTTACCCGTTTTGACCGATCCCGTGGGAATTTCGGGAAATCCCTTCTTAGTGCACCCCTACGGTCTCCAAGGAACATACATGCCAAATTTCAGCTTCCTGCGCCCAATAGTTTCGGCTGTAGCGTGTCTGTCAGTCAGTCAGTAACGCAAGGATTTTATATATTAAGATAAGCCATAATAGACCCATATACCTAATGTGCCATAATTGTGATCTTTTTAATGACAGTGTGTAATTTTTTTAATGTAAGCATTATTCAGAATCTATGCGGGCGTGTTGCTCGACGAAAATCTAACTGTAGGTTTAGATGTTCGACATTAGAGGAAAATAGGCAATTTTACGCAAGTTGTTGCGGATACCAAAGACAGTTTGACTTCAAGAGTATCAAAACTTGGTCTTTAGTATCATTGCCCATAATCGCTGCTGCTAAACCTCGCTACATAGGTATTACTGTAGTGGGAATGTGTTTGTGACTACTTGGTAACTGACTGTTCAAGATTATCATTATAACTTCTGCATCATCAACGCACTCAGCTCAATCACCTTTGCACCCCAGCTTCCATTTCGACCTACTCTCCCCTATCAAATAATTACACTTTATTACGACGCATCACACCGTGAACACATAATAATCCCAATAATCACCGTATTACCGACACCTCGGTCGTAATCCGGTCATTCACTCACTCGTTCAGTGAATGAGTGAATGAACATATTTCACGGTTTAAGCGAATGAACAGCGGGGGTCTTGGGGATTTGTAAGTAAAAGAAGTGTAAAATATTATGATGCCATTATTATGGGCTACATATTGCTTGGGTTACTGTTAACATGGCTGAATAAAAAGCTAAGGTGTTTATAATTTTGTTCGGTTTCTATTAATTAGGCTTTAGTTTAGTAGATTATGTTTTAGTTACACCATTGTCTATTGCTAGCACCCCTGCTGCTACTAAGAAGTTTATGCCGGAGAAGGCATCGAGGAACGAGGTAGCTGATGATGGTTTTGTGACGATGCTGAAAAAGACGCGTCGTCAGAAAAGCGTCAAGAACTGCTGCAGCACGGCTCCTGTGGAGCCTGGTGCAAACCTGCGCGCCGCCGCACCGAACACACCCGTGTACATCTCTCGCCTGCACTACACCACTACGGCGGTGGACATCGCGGAGTACGTACGTCAAAAGGCCAAGTACATGCCGAGAGTGCAGTTGCTGGAGTCGCGCCGTAATGTCTACTTCAAGGCGTTTGTGGTGCGGATCCCGACCTGCTATCTACATGTCGTCATGAAGAAGGACTTTTGGCCGAATGGTGTGGTTTTCCGTCGCTTCCGCGGACAAGTGCCACACGAACGCACAGCATCATCGTGCAAGTTTTTTAACATAGTTCATAAGTATACTAACTAACAAAAAATGTATATTGTATGTATGTTCATTTTGTAAGATATCTATCATAATTAAAAATATGTATGTCAATCCATTGTCTAGTACCCATAGTACAAGCTCTGCTTAGTTTGGGACTAGATGGTGTTGCGTGTATTATATTGTGTCTATATTTATACTTATATAAAATAAATAAATTGATTGATTGATTGTCTAAATTGTAATATCGGATCTTGGTACGGTTTTCACGAAATAGGATAGTACGTAACGGACAGCCGACACGATGGTCTCGGGTTCGATCCCCAGGTACCCCGGGGACACACCTCTGACTTTTCGAAGTTATGTGTGTATTAAAAATGTTAATTATCGCTCGCTTAATAATGTGCTCAGCAGATTTCAATAGGCTCGCCCCCTATTACATTGGGACCGAAACATAACTGGCGTAAAGCGGGTGTGTAATACACCTCTGCCTACCCCTTCGGGGATAAAAGGCGTGAAGTTATATTATGTTATGATAGTGTGTGAATCCTGAGGAAGGCTTAAGGGAATACTTCTCACGCGAGCGGAACCGCGGGCGCAGTCTAGTCTTTCTTTCTATCTCGTGTGAGTGTGTGGCCAACTCTGGTGTCAGAGTTTTCAGACCGCCCGAAGGCCTCCAATATGGCCTAACGAATCTTATCCTGATACTAGAACCGGGACCGACAGCTTTACGTGCCCTCCGAAGCACGGTAGCGCTCAGATGTAAATGCCACACACAATCACCCATCCAAGTGGCTACCCGTGCAAGCGTTGCTTAAGAGTGATTCTCCGAACCCAAAATTTTCGATGTCTTGAGGTTTATTTTTGTAACTAACTGACAAATCAGTTTGCAATTGATTTTAAAACATACCTCAGACTATTGCCTATCTTGCACAAGTTATTATTTTTTAATAATATTTATTTAAATATTTCAAAAAAATATTTAAAAGTAGTTCTTCTGACTAATATGGTGTGTCCGTAACCCAGTTTCTTGAACATTAGTAACAATAACATTATTTCTTGTTCATAAATTGATGTGAATTATAATTATTACGAAAGAATATTAGTTGTTTCATTACACCAAAAAAAATGGTACAAATATTTACGATTGTTTATTTATAAATAAAAAAATAGTGAGTGTCCGGCACAAAAGTCTGATTCATATTCACGCGCTTCACTCGAACGTACCCAGCTAAATATGAAACATCAGGTGACCCCTCCCCGTGCTGGCGGTAGCCAGTGGCTTGGCTGAAATGGTCGCGACGTGACTTGTGGCTGGTTCGTGTCGTCGCGGAGATATAAAGGTAAATATCTGATTCATATAGCCTTGGTACACATGTGTTTCTGATTAGTATGTTCGTTTTTATAATTAAGGTAAATGGTTTTCAAACTTGAATCTGCGGTAAATATAATGCCATTGGGGAACAGAAACCTATGTATAAATAACAATCCTTAATTGCATACGTGTGATGATTTATCTATGTTAATGGGCAAAATTCTGATTGATATGTGTCTGATTCATATGGTAAAAATACCATATTAATCAGAATGTCATACATATTGTTAATGAAACGATACATTGGCGGCACGTTACGCCTGTAACAAGTAATTTCGTATGAACCTAATGTTATTTACATGTCTAAAAACAGTAGCTGTAAATTTCGCAGCAGTCCTAATGACGTCAAAGGGGTTTCATATCTATCGACGACTAAATTTTCTATAATTAGACTATACCTGAAATTAAAACAAATATATTGGTATAGAACTACGTTCGTCTAGGTAATAAAATAAAGGTACACAATGAAAAAAAACTTCATTTAAATTACAGTTTAAAAATAAATGTAATATAACTAAATAATATAAATAAAACAATAACGAGCGGTTAATGAAACTACCTACTTACTTAACTATTTAGTTTTAGCGGTAGTTTATAGGCTCAAACTACTGCTTAGACGAACAGGGTAATATACTGTAACAATATATTAACTTTTAAGACCGTTATAACGTAACGTGATGAGTCGTGGGTTCGATTACCGCTCAAGAATTTTCTTCTTACAATTTTTTACCCACCTTGTATATGAAGTGAAATATTGATTATTCATAATAGGGTTGAAACGTCAAGTCAATAATACGGTATATATACAACTTTTCTAGTAATTATCTGTAACTTGAAATCCCTTAAAATATTGAAATTTCAGTCATATGTTCAAACAGTGTATTATTTCATACAATTTTATTTAAACGGGTCTTATTCGCGATATTTAATTAATTTAAGGTATAAATACCTATGTTTTACCGACGTTTCGGCCGTCTTATAACAGCCTTGGTCGCGGCAGGACTTTAAATAAAATTGTATGATGTATACAAATCGCGAAAGTTTAAAATCGATTAGTGTATTATTTGTATACATACCTACTGTAGTGGCAAATGCCTGCATGTTGTCAAAATTGAGAGTCTTATTTAAAGGCATTTTTAGGTATAATTATGAATAAATTTGTTATCTTCGTTTTTATATTAATACAGTACACAAAACTGCCACCAGTACTATCTAAGGAAGAAAAAAGAGAGAAGAAGAAAATTGCAGAGCGTATTAGGATGGAAAATATGTATTTATTTTTTATCTTTATTAAATTTTTGCCATAATTTTGGTTATTGTTAAAAGTTTAAACGTACTTGATAATATTTATGTATAGTTTTTGTTTTTTTAGAGATTTTATGAAACGAGATACTTACATAAAAAATATAATGATAATTAATATTGTCGAGTATCATAATTATAATTATCATGCTGTGATTTACAAGATTTAAGCTTTTATAAAACAAAACGTTCATAATAAAAATTCTTATAAATGATAATTGATATTGTCAAGTGCCATATCATGCGGTTTTTAACTAGATTTAGTTTCTATAAAACGAGACGTACAACGTGTATTAAAAAGTAATTAATATCGTGATAATTGATATTGTCAAGTGCCATATCATGCTGTAATTGACTAGATTTAGGTGTTATGATAAGCATCGTGTGCATTTACTGTGATTTTAAGAAATAATTGACTGATTTTTCTAACTAGAATTGCATTTCTATCCCTTATTCTGATTCATATGTCACAGATTCTGATTCATATAGCCCCAAAAGTTTTAAGGTTAATTATCTCGGAAACCATTTTATCAAAAAGTGTGCCTCTTTCAGACATTGTATCTTAGGTTATCATCTTTCGTAAAAATATGTTTTATAAGCTTAAATGTGAATAAAAAATTAGGCCATATGAATCAGACAAAGAACGCAATTTCGGAGAAACACTCTTAACTTTGCCGACCTATTACGATCGGCAAGCCAAGCCTCGCTATGAGCGCTACGCAGTCTAGTTAGGCCTATAATGTTTACTAAGATTTTGAAAGAACTAAACAAATTATACAAACCTAGTGGGTAGACCAACATGCAGGGTGTCCTCACTGTGTTTTTCTAAATCATTTAGCAAGCGATGTTAATAAATTAATATGCATATATATCGCAGGACACCTGCATGTTTGAGAGTTCTCCATAATGTTCTCGAAAGACATGCGAGGTCTGTCAATACACTCATGACGTATACGTTTTGTGTGGGACAATTCATTGTTCTCATCTAATCTTAATATATAAAATCCTTGCGTTACTGACTGACTGACAGACACGCTACAGCCGAAACTATTGGGCGCAGGAAGCTGAAATTTGGCATGTATGTTCCTTGGGGACCGTAGGGGTGCACTAAGAAGGGATTTCCCGAAATTCCCACGGGATCGGCCAAAACAGGTAAATTTAAAAAAAATGCAGGCGTAGCTGCTGGCGTCGACTAGTTCTAATATATAAAGCTAACAAGTTTGTTTGTTTGCTTGAACGCGCTAATCTCAGGAACTACTGGACCGATTGGAAAATCTTCAAGTGTTAGATAGCCCATTTATCGAAAAAGGCTATAGGTATATAACATCACGCTATGAGCCATGGGAGTGCAGCTTTAAATAACGCGTTATCATCAATATCACTGAAGTCTTTCAAGCAACAGAACACTTCAAAGGATTCATACAATATTCACCAATAAAACATTAGTATGACGCGGTAATGAGTGACTGCGCAATAGGAAACTGAGTAAATGTCAATATTAAAACAGAATATTGTATAAGGATGCGATGATTTGGTAGGAAATAGTAAAGAAAATGCATTCACTCCAATGCAATTGTGCTGTGGCGTAAGTCACAAGATGCGATGGAATACGAAGCTATCAAAAGTACAATCAAACAAGTCGGCGGTGGCCCAGTTTGAAAAAATATCCCTTGGCTCGCTCATAAAGGCGAAGCACACTAGAAACGGGTTTTGTATACGAGTGTCAATGTGCGTGTAAAGTAACACTGGAAGCGACGATGTCTTGCTGAGCGATTCTCGCCCTTATAGTGGTCTGCCCTGGAAGGTGTTTGACTGTACATACATTCATACGGATATCGTGTATGGCCTATATTTTAAAGTGTAAGGCATTTTGAGTAAGTACAGAAGGGCTATCAGGCTAGGCTATTTTGTTTAAAATCTTGTCTTTTTAAGTTTATCTTTAACTGCATTGTATTGCGCGGAACTTTTAAACATTGAATCATAGTAATGTATTCGTTACATTACTATGATTCAATGTTTAAAAGTTCTCCGCAAAAAGTTAAAAAATCGAGTGTTTCGCTTAGGCTGTAAATAGTTTTGAAGTTCTGTTTTTATTATATTTGCGTTATTTTGCCTATTGATGTATCAATCGGCGCAAAAATAGACTATGACCTCCGAGTTTGTTTCAGATGTTTCTTCTCAGGGCAGTCAGGTAGGAAACACCGGCCCACAGATATAGATCTACATAGATAACGCAATTATCACGATTTGTATTGAAACCAAGCGTGCCGACTTTTTAATACCTACTGTGACGTTGCCTGTATCACGAATACGCGACAGTATCGCTTGTGCAATATTCATCGTCTCCTAATACACAACGTCAGATCAAACGTCCGAAGCAAACGCGGCAACGTAATGTGAATAAAGTTTACTTAACGGTAAAACGGACGCGCGAGGACTGAAGTTAGTGGCGACCAAGCTCGACGCTTGGTCGGAGTTCAGACACGCGAAGTGCATGCATTTGCGTTATCTATGTAGATCTATGTCTGTGCACCGGCCTCATCTAGTTTAATTTTTTTTTAAAGTATAACTTTGTTTAAGTGTTTGTTATGAACCTATAAACAAATAAATGATTTGACTTGACATATTTATTTAAGGAATTTAAATAATATAAGAGCATTTATTTTCGTTTTTAATTGACCACTGTTGCGATTACTAACATCGTACTAAATAATAACTAGGTTCGAAATAAAAAATAAGTGGATCATACAAGTGACGTCCTGTATGGAGATTGCACATATATCACTCGGCGCAATGTTAGATGGCGGCCACATGTATTCAGAGCTTTCGATCATATAGGTACATTTATATCATCTGACGGCAGCATACATAGGTTTAATTTGAAGGATTATAAGCTAATATAATAGATACCGAATGGAACCATTCAAGCACGGCTCTGCACAGGCAAAACTAAGCTATTACTTTCACAGAGTCTCTAACTTCAGGCATTTAAGCTGTGCTGCCTCTAAAATCGCTGTGTCTTATGACTTGTCCTCGACGCGATCACAATGAATGAGTATCGTTAATCGCGTTATATTTTCCATTTCCAGTCGTCTTGCAGTTTCCTTTCGATTTCGATCAGAATTAGCAAGTCTCTGCTTTAGCTATTAGGTTTTAGCTAAAACTTATTAGGAGATTTGTGTTGCAATCAAATTGCAATCTTGACAGAAGCAAAATTAGTAAGTACATTTGCATTTTAGTTTTATAACCAATGGAGTTAGACGACATTACAAGAGCCGACCGTATTCGTAACGTCTACATCCGTGGTAGCCTTGGCGTCCGTGACGAGGCGGATAAGCTCCAGGAGAACCGCCGAGATGGTATGCCATCTAATGCGAAGACCGGAGGAGTATATAGGTCGAAAATGTCTAGAGTGGGAAGTACCCGGAAATCGGCCTCGAGGACGCCCCAAGAAGCGCTAGATCGACATCGTGAGAAGCGACATGAGTGCCAACGGATTGACTTTGGAGGATGTAAAAGACCGGGCAAAATGGAGAGAATTTAGTAGGAAAGCGAGCCCTGGTAGGTATAGACCAGTATTAATATTCGCCAGGCAGAAAAAAAATGGAGTTAGAGTCATAACAAACAGTAAAACGAAAAAATATGACAAAAGAGTTTGTTATGTTGATACTAAAAAGTGGGATGCTGAACTTATGCTGGATAAACCAGAACGTTAACACATAAAGAGAATATAATCTCATGGTGCAGAAATGGCAAAAAAGAAGGTGCAACCCAGTAAGTACCGATTAGGTAATAGTTCGGTAAGGGACAGATGTCAAAGCTACGTTTCGCGTTTTGGGAAAGATGGAATACCTTCTGTTTGCTCCAACGTTATGCTGGCATCGGTGAAAATGACAAGTTACCATAATATGAGGTACTTATTTACAGTCAGACTGTTTAGCGTAGATTCAACTGTGACCTGAGTCTTAGGTACTTTAATATTTTGATTTGTATTTATAGGGTCTATCCTAAGTTCTTCATTCAGTGCTCTAAAACTTTACTTTGAGTGCGAGGCTGCGAGCTTAAGATGTTTTTGTTTACAAATCTTTCTAAGTATCACATTTTTTGCGAATAGGCCGCGGTTGGATCATATCTTTGTTGTGTAATATATCCGTTTCCTTGCGGCTTACACGTGCGACTGTGTTTAGAGTGTTGTATCTCACACCTTTTGTAAAAGCATCTCAAAATTACTAACGATTATCAACCTTATCACAAGGGCATTAAGACTTTTGTGAATCAGTTTAATCCGCGAATACTAATCCATTGATGATGCAAGCAAACCGCTTTGCAAACATGTAGTTACAGTTGAGTAACTCACTTTTGGGAATTGTTTATTCCGTAATTTCGATTTTGGAAATGCAATATGAAGTTTGTATTTGAGAAAGCTCATTTTAGAAATTGCGTTCTGTTAAACCATTTCCTTGGAGACTGCCTTTAGGATTAATGCTTTTGCAAGCGCAAAGTAATGTTGGTTTCTAACACGTTTTGTTGTAAGGCGTTAGTTTTGACACAAAACAGTTTTTTTGTCAATGTTTTGAAGTATTTTGCGCAACGTCGAGAGGATATTATAATCTTATACTGATTGAATACATGCGGCGCGTCTTAAGATATTTTTGAACCAAAATAATGCTTTCGGCTTGTGTGAATCTTTTATTATCTGAGTGTTTGTAATTTTGAAGTGCGAAAAGAAATTTCAGCCATTGTAAGCTGAGTGAGATGCAATGAACTCCATCCATCTCTTTTACTCCCGAAAATTTGATGAAGAAAAATATTTTGCCCTTGCTACTTGCGTTGAGTTGGTGTTTTATGTCAGAGCTGAGTACACTATTTTTTCACCTTAGGCATGTTAATTGTTAAGTTGTGGCTAGTGGAGATACCAACATACTGCGATGCAGTGGGTATAGGGTTCGAAACAGTAACAGTGACTTTTCTGAGTTATGGGCGTATAAAATTGTTAAATTGCCTGCCCCGTGCCTCAGAGAGCACGTTATGTCCTCGGTCCCGGCTGTCATAAAGATCTGTGACAGTCGTAATACGAAGTCAGAACCTCTGAATAAACTAACGCTAGTCATGGAATATTGCTATCCCTGTCGGTACCAGAGGTCAGTTCCGGTTGCGACTAGGCTAACGCTAGGAAGATGATGAGGAAGATGATGATCATTATACCAGTCCACTGCTGGACCTTTAACATTCCACTGCTGGACTAGGCCTCTCATTTGAAAGGAGGAATTAGATATACTACTAAACCACGCTGGCCAAACGGGTTGGTATAGGGTTTGTATCAAGTTTTCCTTCTCTTACAGTGCTGTTCTCTGCATAATATGCTCCCTATGTCGGCTCTTACGACACCCATGGGATGATATGGGGTGGTGACATTCCGCATTCTTAATCCGTCAACACACGGACAAAGATGATGATATTACTTTTTATCATTACTGTCTCTTCTTTGGAGAGGTAAAGAAAAAGGAAAGAAGATTATTGCTAACTTAATAACCATCATCATTTTTCAATAAGGCTTTAACGATTAACGAGATCGACATCAAGCAATTCTAGCGATAGCGTTTCTTCGGTCGCCCGAGATATTACTTAAAAATCTTTCAGGTGTTTGTAAGGTTGAAACTTGCAACGGTTTGGTCATGCCGGTTTTCGCCTACTCTTTTGGCATACTCAGGTGGACTGAGCTGGTCACTCTATCTGGACAGAAAGGTCTATACATTACCGATGGCCTACCGAATGCATCAGTTTGTATATTCCGCAGAAGTGTGGGAGTCGGGGCTTTTTATTGTCAAAACAAGCCTAAGGTGGCCGTCTAGGTAGTAATCAGTTATTTTGTCACCAACTAGTACCTAACGAACGAATATGCCGTTATGAGTGTACTGTAGCTAGAGAAATTACTGCGCATGGGCCCGCGGTTGCCACCCAACATCAGGTTGGCCGTCAGCTCAGCTGTCATGCCGCCGAGCATATACCTACTGGTAACAAAAGCGATAACCACCGGGCTGTCCGAGGGCGCCGGACTTTCACCGCTAAGTTTATCTTGTATGGCAGAACAATGAGCAAGAGGTTCTGCCGGGCCTGCACAGGCCAGATGTAGACCTCGTAGCCTCGAGGATGTCTGGTACATATCCCGAAATACAATTTAACTTTTAAATAGCATTGAATGTTACAACTTTTGAGCTTTGAGCAAATGTATAGAATTTAGAAGACTTCTTCTTATTTTAGTGTCGGTCTGTGAAGGTAAGCAGTCAGCTCTTTAAACTTGTTCTTGTCGTCTTAAAGTTTTGATGCCCGTCCACTCCTTGATGATGCGAAGCCACGGCATCTTCTATCTTCTGACCATTCGGCTTCTCGGGAAAATTGTCAGGAAACAATAGTACTAACGGCTATAGAAGACATCTTAGACATTCGTATTTCGTTACGATAAGTTATTGTTAATTGAATTCTACTGCCTAGTCCTAATTTGCACATCAATAAGTCGCATCCCTAACAGCCAGTACTGATTTCAAATAGCCCCTCAGTACTTCAAAAAGCCTAAGACGCATGTCAAGACAACCACTAGTCCAAACTCTGACCCACTACTGCTGCTGTTGAAAGAAAACAACAAATCAGACACACAATTATTACTCGTCGTCCAATCTCATCACAAAACAGATACTCAATTTTGCAAGCAGAATCAACTGGCTCTATAATTACACTCCGACGACAAAACTCCAGCGCGACAACACGCCAAATCGTTCTCGAATAATCGCTTGGCAATTAAAACTGCTTATTTCCTTAATTCGGAGCAATCGGACGTATAAAGAGCCTTTGAAAACCTCCACACGAAAATCAACCTTACTTTAAACAGTTTTAAGTACATTTTTCTTCGCTTTCCTCAAGTGATTTTCCAGCTGAAGTCTGCTGAGCTGAAATAAATTCTGTTGCGTATTGTGTAAGGTTGGTTGTTGCTGGCTATGTGATGATGAGCGAAGTAAATGGGAAATTGTACGCTAACTCGTCGACGGCAGAATAAAACAACTCTTTGCGCTAATAATGAGAAAGTATGTACAGAGTAGTGTGACGGTTAGAGCGAGCGGTATGTTAATATTATAAACTTCGTTTGTGGAGATTCATAATGATGTGATAGAGGCTACATAGTCTGCATACATCGTAAGTTGTTATTATATCAGACAGCCTCGTTGGTCTCGCGGCATAAATGTGCGCGTGGGATTGAGAGGTCTCGGGTTCGATTCCCGGGTCGGGCAAAGTGTTATTGGGTTTTTCCGTTAGGAAATTCTCAGTAGCAGCACGGAGTCTGGTAATGTGCCCGATACGGCAATAGGCTCGCCCTCTATTACGTGGGACCTAAAAAAAATCATGGTGAAATGTCGATGTAATATTATACCCCTGCCTACACCTTCGGGGATACAGACGTAAGTCTATGAAAAAAAAGTCTGGGTGTACACCTTCTCCATTGGTTGAATGTTTGTCATGTCTCACAACACAAGAGTTACTGTGGGAGTACAGTTTTTAAAACAAACGCTTCAGTTCATCAAGAAGATTGTCACCGGAAAGATGTAACCTGCGGAGTATGACTAATACGTGTGTGCTCCTAAATGCGCAATTTTGAAAACCATAAATATAATAGCTGAGTGGAGAGACCGACAGACTGCTACGCAGTGGGTCTCGGGTTCGAATCCGTGCTGCTACTGAGAATTCGGAAAAACCCAGTAACACTTTTGCCCGGCCCAGGAATCGAACCCAAGACCTCCGACCAGCAGTCGCATACGCTATCCACTGGACCACGTCATCATCAGCCCTGTATATAAACTGTCCCACTGCTGGGCACGGGCCTCTTCTCACTATGAGAAGGGTAAGTCCATAGTCCACCACGCTGGCCAAGTGCGGGTTGGCAAACTTCACGTGTCTTTCGAGAACATTATGGAGAACTCTCAGACATGCAGGTTTTCTCACGATGTTTTCCTTCACCGTTTGGCAAGCGATAATTAACAATTTAATACGCACATAACTCCAAAAGTCATTGGTGCGTGCCGTGGATTCGAACTCGGACCCTCTGCGTTGCAGTCTGTCGGTCTCTCCACTAGGCTATCGCTGCTACCAATAGGACTGCCTACTGGACCACGTAGGCAGTCCTATTGGTAGCAGTCTTACAAATGTACGAACTATCAAATGAAGCTAAAATCTAATCATTTGTCAGTAAGTGTTAGTTCTGTGTATTGCCATTATCCTGTGCACCAGCCAGTGTGGAATCAAACATCGAACATTAACTATCGAGGATGTGCACTCGCACCAAGAATTGCTTTCTTGCTCCCATTACGAACAATTTGTCTCTGTTCTGTTTACTAATACAACATATAAATACCTACATACATACATACTGCCACGCAATTTATATTTAAAAGCAGTAAAGAAAATAGATAGATATATAGAAAATTCTTTATTTTACATCAGAAAAAAAACGATGGCAATAGGCTCGCCCCCTATTACATTGGGACCGAAACATAACTGGCGAAGTGTGGGTGTGTAATGCACCTGTGCCTACCCCTTCGGGGATAAAAGGCGTGAAGTTATGATATGTTATGTTTACAGAACTTAAACCTAGTGATACAAGGGCAGTCCTATCGCAAAATGCGATTTCTTCAAGACAACCAAGAATGGAATACATGATTGAGTGACAGAAAAAAAACAAAATGTGAACGATTTTGAGGAAATCGCGGCCAAAGTTGATATTTTGTTTAAGGTTGCCTACAATTAGACATACATACATACATAGGCTCACGCCTGTTTCCCCGAAGGGGTAGGCAGAGGCATATTAAACGCCCACTTTTCGCCAGCCTACAATTAGTTACGCAAATATTAGTAAAAAAAGCCCTTCTAATAGAGATAGGAAAAATAAGTCTTTGATTCTTGTAGATCATAATCAGTATCTCAAATCTGAAACAACCATAAACTCATTAAGTGGTTCTTACTATATTTGCATAGGGTTCCCACCAAGAACTTAGGGTCCCAAGCCAACCTCACCTGCAAGTGGTGCACCTGCCGATCAACGGACGAGGCTCTGGCAAACAAAATATCCCGATAAGCGGCAATAGGCTCGCCACCTATTACGTGGGATCAAAACACTAGCGAAAAGTGGGCGTTTAATATGCCTCTGCCTACCCCTTCGGGGAAACCGGCGTGAGTCTATGTATGTATGTATGTATTACTATGTTTATAAATTGTGCAGCAGCATAGATGCATACATACATTCACACCTTTTTCCCGTTGGGGTAGGCAGGTACAAGAGAACGCCACTTGCTTCTATCCTTACACAATACCTATCACAAAACATCTAACAACATTGCTGTCCATCCTAAGGATGCCTGCAAGAAATCACCCTTGGCGATAAGGCCGCCGATTGTACATACATAAATTGTAGTTTTAAGTTATTTTAGAAATGTAGGTACTTTATTGGTGTACAATAAAGAATATTATCTATCTATATATCTATCTATTACCTTTCTAGATATACTTACTGGTGTATATCTAGTTAAGGAATTTATTTATTATTTATAGACTCGGGTCTGTATCCCCGAAGGGGGAAGGCAGAGGTGTAATATTACACCCACATTTCGCCATGAATATTTAGGTTCCCCGTAATAGTGGGCGAGCCTATTGCCGTACCGGGCACATTACCAGACTCCGTGCTGCTACTGAGAATTTCCTAACGGAAAAACCCACCAACACTTTGCCCGACCCGGAATCGAACCCGAGACCTCCCAATCCCACGCGTTCATTTAGGTGCCGCGAGACCAACGAGGCAGTAGTTAAGGAATTTACTGGTGAATGTAGTAGTATGTAGTACCTAGAGCCTTGCTGATTTCAGCATAGGAATACTACCCTCTCACAAAATATCGACGTCACGTAAATACTGTTTGTTTTTCTTCCGGTTAGCGAGTTACTGGAGGCCTTCCTTATTATAATAGTAATATAATAATATTCTAGGTACCACATTCACACAACACCACCTAGTCCCAAACTAAGCAGAGCTTGTACTATGGGTACTAGATAATGGATAAACATACATATACACCTTTTTTTGTAAATACATAGACATTGACCAAGACAAACATCCATGTTCATGCACACAAATGTTTGACTTGAGCGGGAATCAAACCCGCGAGCTTCGACGTAGCAGTCGCTTACACCCCCGCTACGCCAACCGGACGTCATTTATTCAATTTTATTCCGTTCCTCTATTTGTTTTTATGCAAGAGGCGGCAGACGAGCAGATGGATCGCCTGATAGTAAGCGATTACCGCCGCCCATGGACACCACAGAACGCACCAGAATCACTATAGTCGTATTTTTTATTAGACGAAGTCAACTGACGTTTACTGTGTTGTCAGTTTATGATGAAATAAAAATAGTGTTGTGACAAAGTGAATGATTGAAAAATCTCTTGAATGAATGAAATTGCATCAATTGTCTAGTGAATAGTTAGTGTGCCGAACGGCCGATATCGGGTACGGTGTTCGAGTTTTCGAAGACTATGTTCCTATAGTATTTACCTATACTGAATACCGAGTGTTTTAAACATTAAGGAAAACATTGCGAGGAAACCTGTAAGACTGTTCTATTTCAATATATCATGTAGTTGAAACTATACAGGGCGTCACAAGACCCATCACCAACCCGAAGTTTACTCGTTGTGGACATCATGCCAAGTCATACTAAACAAAAATAATGGGAAACGAATTTTTTTTTAAGTTTTCACATTTTTAAACCGCAATTTAAAGCGCGCGCGTTCAATGCTCGAAATATCTACCTATCCACGGGGTCATAGGGCATCTAGCGAACATCTTGGCGGGGTAAATGCATCGATTTTGTACCTAATTAGAAAAATTCCATATTAACTTTGAGCCTCAATATCTCCTGAACCAGGAATTTCCCAGGTATGGTGCCGAAGTAAAAAATGTTCGTAGTGATTGGTACAACAAGGGATTTCAGTTTTCGTTAAGGGTCTTTTTACATCCTGTAGATGTATAAAATATAACAATTTATACTACTTACATAACTACTAGTAACTTATATCAGAGCACTTTTATTGTAATATAGAAATAATATTCTTTTATAGTTTGAAATGATTAACTATTCACACTCAATGTTCGTTCATCTGATTGAACGAGTATTAAACGCATCACTATTACTTTAAATATGACAACATTATTTTACAAAGTGACATTAGCTACTGTCAGTTGGCTTCGTCTAATTAAAAATACGACTATAGTGTCTTGCCGACCTTTGGCATCCCAAATATCGGAAAATCCATCTGCTCGGGAAATGCATTTGCCGCACGTGCCTCGTGACTTTAACAGGCGTTTTTGCGCAGCGTGCGTAGTCTTTATCATTTTAGGGTTCCGGACCTAAAAGGTAAAAAACAGGGCCATATTAATAAGCCTCCGCTGTCTGTCTGTCTGTCACCAGGCTGTATCTCATAAACCGTGATAGCTAGAAAGCTGAAATTTTCACAAATTCTGTATTTCCATTGCCGCTATAACAGCCAATACTAAAAATAAAAAAGTATAAAGGGGCGGTCCCATACAATAAACGTGTTTTATTTCGTATTTTTTGCTCAATATTACTAACGGTAACAAGTAGACGCTTAAAATTTTCACAGAATATGTAGTTATACCTATATGTAGTAACTTAAAAATAATTAAGTATACATACAACAAACGTGATTTTCTTTTATAGATGATGGTACGGAACCCTTCATGCGCGAGTCCGAATCGCACTTGGGCAATTTTTTTCTTATTGAACCCATGCCTTTTTTGGCTAGCGTCGGTAGAGTAGAACAGTCATATGCTCCTGCTACACTTGCGCACAGATAATATAATACTATCCTAGACTTGCGTCTTAACGCGTCAATTAGCGCGTTAATTGAGGCGCTACGTAGATGTGGCCAACGTTTTAACACGCACGTTAAATTACAAATTGTCAACGCGATTTGTTAACGCGTTAGTTAACGCGTTGTGGGCCATTGCAGTAGCATTTTAGAATCTCGTAGAAAATGAAGCACCAAGAAAAATAAGCTGCTACAAAACGTGATACTATAGCTGCTAACTAAGGCACGGTACGTACCAATATCTTTTGAACGCAGATACAGGAATAAAATAGGTCTTAATTCACCTTTGACTATAGCCAAATCATTATAATAATTATTCAGCGGCCAGCTGATTTGTTTATGTTTGGAGATCATTTCTGTAGATTTAAGAAAAAAATGCTCGTCGACTGCTTCGTTGGTCTCGCGGCGCGCGTGGGATTGGGAGGTCTCGGGTTCGATTCCCGGGTCGGGCAAAGTGTTATTGGGTTTTTCCGTTAGGAAATTCTCAGTAGCAGCACGGAGTCTGGTAATGTGCCCGGTACGGCAATAGGCTCGCCCCCTATTACGTGGGACCTAAAAATGCATGGCGAAATGTGGGTCTATATTACACCTCTGCCTACCCCTTCGGGGATACAGGCGTGAGTCTATAAATAAAATAATTAAATAAAAATAAACTAAATATTAAAGGGTACAAAATTAAGGTAAGGTAAGTAAAGGTAGTAAGGCGTACAAAATACGTAAGTTTTAAGCAATTTTTTACTCGATCTTAATATACAGGGGGTCTCGTACGAGTTTGCACTCGATCGTCACGGTGGACAATAGCCTAGTCGACGGGAACAATTTCCATTAAGTATACTGACATACAATAAACGTGATTTTCATTATACTCGTTTTGCCCGAGATATGATAAACCCTTCCCCAAGCATCTTGATCTTGTGATGGACAGGTAGCTCTAGACGCCTTTTCCTTTTTTTTACCAGAGGGTCTAGTACGAGTTTTACACACGATTGTCACGGTGACGATAGCCTAGTCGACATTCGTCAGTCGGCATTTAGAAAATATATGAAAATTGTTCCCGACGACTAGTTTATCTTCACCGTGCAAAACGCGTACTAGACCCTCAGGTGAGAAATCCCTGCGAAACATCGGCTCTAGGGGAGATTAGAACCGGAGTAGGTACCTATGTGGTGTTACCACTTAAAACCACCCCCATTGCCGACCAAAGACGGAGAGATGACAACGTTCCTCCCATTGCGCCATATCAAACCAAACCCAATCCCAGGGAATCCTTAGTACCTACATGTTTTTAAATTCGGACCAGTCTAGCTTTAAGAAAATGTATGCCAAAAATTCCATCAACGATCGAATGGACTCCGATGCAAACTCATAGCGTGACGTGGCTTGTCGTTCGTAATAGATCGGCAAAGTTAAGCAACGCTTGCACAGGTCGCCACTTGGATGGGTTACCACGTGAGACATTTACATCAAGCGCTACCGTGCTTTGGAGGCCAGGTTAATCTGTCGGCCCCGGTTGTTGTCTAAAGATAAGAATCGTAAAGGCCATGTCGGAGGCCTTTGTACGGTTTGAAACTCCGACGCCAGAGTTGGCCACACACTTACCTACCTACCTACCTACATGAAAAAGAAGGAAATTAAGTTTCTATTAGGTAGTTTCTTATAGGTTTCCTACCCTTTGATTAACTACTTTCCTTCTTGCACTATGTAATTTTATGTATCAAAGTAAAATTCAATTGATTAAACTGAATAAGCTTAATTTATTTCTCAAATTGCATAGTAAAGTAAAACAAAATTGTTTAGTACTACCATCTAGCGTCGAGTAGCAGAACAAAAAAGCATTACCACTCAACTTATTTCTATAATATTTGACACAATATTCAACTTATATCTAAGTTTTATTTCAAATACATTAAGTTAAATATTAAAATATTTTAAATCTAACAAAAACTTATTAAAATAATATTTTGATCCAAAATCCATAATATTTCGCATTCTTATCACAATAGGTACCTACATTATTTTTTATTTGACACACAACGTTATTGAAATAAACAAACGAATACACGGAAAGATTCTATAATACGAGGCAAATTAAACTTAATTTACTAAACTAAAATTACTTAGCCGTCTAACTTTACTTTGGCGACAACGCCATCTAAGGCAATAATTTAGTACTTACAAATACCTAAAATGATAACAGCACCATCTATACGTCAGTAGCGTAAGCTTTTGTCTTCATTTGTTGTTCGTCTCTAATGCAGTCCGCTAGATGGCGTACTGCGACGTCCATATCTTGGTGTCTTATCCTGCTGAAGGTTAACCGTAGATATTGGCAGGGGGCGCTACTGTCGTAGAGGAATGCTTGCCCGGGTACTAACATGAGACCGCGTTGAAATGCTGTATGGAATACCTGTGGGAAAAGAAATATTAAACCTATAATTTTATTAGATGACAATTTTACTTTTGTGGCTTTGGTTGCATGCGACAGCGACCCATGTTTTGAGCTTTGATGCCTGAGGGTCTACCACGAGTTTTGTAGTCGATCGTCACGGTGAGGTCGACGGGAACAATTTTCATATATTTTCTAAAAGCGCCCCTAGGGTCTACCATGAGTTTTGCACTCGATCGATAGACTCGTCAACGGGAACAATTTTCATAGGTACATTTCCTAAATGCGCCCTCTAGCGGACTCTATCGATCGCTATCTCTCCGTTAGGGGCGCTTTTAGACGTATGGCACTTGTGCCCTTCGACTTGTCTATCGTCACCGTCACGTTCGAGTGCAAAACTCGTGTTAGACCCTCACTCCTCTCGGAGAGTAACGTCGATAGAGTCTGCTAGAGGGCGCATTTACGAAATGTATGAAAATTGTTCCCGTCAACTAGTCTATCGTCACCGTGCAAAACTCGTGGTAGACCCTCTATTCCAATGGATAGGGTCTTATACGTCTGCTCACCAGCCCGCCTAGGATACGCACCACGAGATATCACACGCGTGAATGAAGAAATATTGTCGTTATCGGTTAATATCTCGTTTTCTTTAACATGCGCGCCACGATAGACAAGCTTCACGTCGAAGAATTCGCTCTCGTTGCACGAGTAACCGATGTTGCCCTTTGAAACATAGAATGTCAATTACGGCATTTATTAATGTAACCACACCGGTTTAGTTCATTCAATTTGTGCTCAAATGGCTCAAAAGACTTGTATCCACCTCTATAGTTTATCATATTAGGGGAAAGTGGTTACCCTTCGTACACTTTTTACATTTTATTTTTTTACTTTGCAATTAAATGACGAATTTACCTAGTTTATGTACCTAAGTGTAACAAATATATTGCAGTTTGTTACAAAAAAGTCCGAAACTATTATGTCAAAAGGTTAAAGGGTTATAGCCATTTTTCTACGACAAGATATTTGTACGAACGTACCCCATGCATGGGGTACGTTCGTACGGTAGGTGGGGTACTTTCATACGCCATGGGGTACATTCATACAGGGTTATTAAAAAGCCAATTAAAGTCCTTAAATTTTCATTAATTATTATAAAAATATTTATTTATCAAAGATTATATATCTTAATATATAATCTATATTATATCTTAATAATATGTGACTTTCTGACTCATAGCCGTTAAACTTTTTTTACAAAAATAAAAACGTTCATCCTTAGTTCACTTATTGATAATTGTAAAAGGTTATTTAGCGCGTCTTACTCGCGATAAATAATAAATTTGAGGCATTTTTTTATTCTCGGTATTTGCCAACGTTTCGGACGACTTGCTTCAGCCGTGGTCGCGGCGGGACTGGTGAGCTCAGCGCCCTCCTTGTGCGCTGCAGGTTTTAGCACTCTACCCTCACTTGATTTTTTTAACCGCACTGTCGGTACTTCGACACATTACACTAATGACGTCTAGACACTGTTGAGTTGTAGGTATCATTGCGGCGGTGTTTACACTTATTTATGACTGGATTCCAAGTTGTTGATAATCTAAATCCATCCACCCGGTTGAAAATTTTGTGATTTTTTTTCTAACTGCACTGTCGGTACTTCGACACACTACACTAATGACGTCTAGACACTGTTGAGTTGTAGGTATCATTGCGGCGGTGTTTACACTTATTTATGACTGGATTCCAAGTTGTTGATAATCTAAATCCATCCAGCCGGTTGAAAATTTTGTGATTTTTTTAAATTCAACCATTTTACGTACTATCCTGGAGTAATAGTGACGTTCGGCGGATAAATCCTGTGGTTGATGTAGTTCTATCCAGTGGTTTGACTCCAATAAATGTTAGCTATAGCGGACTTATTTACTTGTTGATTTTTCACAATGTTCTTTGACCCTTTCCGCAATTGTTCGCTTGGTCTGTCCGATATAGGAACTACCACACCTGCAATCGACCTTGTAGACGCCAGGTGTTTGAAAAGGAGTGGCATCCTTTGGGCTGCGCTGATTGTGTGCTATCTTTGAAAGCGGAATATACACTCTTGATGGAGTATTTCTTAAGTACTGTTCCAACTTTGTCCATTAGGTACTCCTTTTAGATAAGGCATGTAAGCCGGCACTCTGCTCACCTCAGGTTTACGGTCCTTCCTCTTCAGACGGTGAATCTCATCTTTGTATCCGTTACGTCTAAGTACCTCCTGAACTGTAACTTTGGTACTGGTAGCTATTAAAATCTAAAGGGGGTACATTCGTACGCGTACGAATGTGCCCCCTGTCTGGCTGTCCGAATGTACCCCATGCCTTTATACAAAATTAAAATACAACTTTATACAAATTCTAATTAAGTTTGAGAAGTATAACAATAAAAGCTCAAAATAAACAATGTTAACATTAATCAATCATCACCACTTTGTCAAAAACATAATAATTTTACTTACAATTACGAACTGAAGGTAGGTATAAAATTTATTCACCGCGCGCGAAAACACGTTACGTTTTGTCAACTCCGGAACCGTAGTGTGACTCGCGCGAAACTCCGCTAGCAACATTGCGGCCGGTATGTCTATGCACACAAGCAAAGGCATGTTTGTGTGACCTTTAGTTTTTTTTATAAACTAGCTGTATGAATGTGCCCCGCGTACGAAGGGTGACCACTTTCCCCTATGTATTATTTGACATTTGTAATTTGGTAATTTGTATGTATTGTTCAAAAGTTGATTAGTTTTAATTCGAAACTGATGTCAATACCTACAAAGTATTAACAATTGTTACCTACTGTGTTGAATAAGAATGAGGTCCCATGCGCAGCTTCGATAATAATGATATTAACTTATCTTTAAATAGGCAGGCATCTGAATGAGGCTCGAGATCCGTGGCAAGCCTTTCTATGTGAAACAGAGCCATTGGTTTTGATATACGCCAAAGCAACTGGAATTCTCTGTCGTTCAACGTAAAAGGGTCACAGAGATCCCTAATTCGCTTTCTTTGAACTTTTCTCGCGTGGCGCTCTTCATATAAGGTTATTAAATAATTATAATAAGCCTGCCATTTTCTTTGTTGTTTTAAAGAAATATTTTTAGTTACTCGTGTAGTTCTCGTCGTATGAAAGCATGACGACTATTATTACTATTTTAGTTGTCAAAATTTGTCTTAATCGAGTAATATTGGGCCGCCATGTTAGGATTCGTCGAGAGAAATGCCACAGATAAGTAAAAACGACTATTATAGCTACATTTGACAATACGAGTCGAATCGTGTGTGTGTAACCATGTTAGAGTCAGCGAGTTAATAGAGATAATCGTCGTAAACACGAGTAAACGTGTAGAGATAATTTTCTCGTGGTGCGTATGCTGGACGGGCTGCAGGTTCCGAGAGCGTTTTCCGGGTCGGGCAAAATAATTTTTTGAGTTTTCTGAATTCTCAGTAGCAGCACGGAGTCTGGCAATGTAACGGCAAAAGGCTCGCCCCCTTTTACGTGGGAACTAAAATTGACAACACTGGAGTGCGTCCCGATGCCGCTTGGCGGTGGCGGGAGTAGGGAGTCATAACTAGATAGTACTAAGATAGGTAAGTAAGTAACATACCATATTATAAACATCGCTAACTCCATTGACCCTGAGCCAGAAGAATAGGCCGGCGTGAGGCAGGCAGTAGGGCGCTAACTCGGCGACGGGCTCTAACGCTCTGTGGAGTGCGTCCCGACGCCGCTTGTATAACTGCCGGGCCCCCTTTAGGTGACGGGCTAAGGAGGGGCGGCATTCGAGGAGTTGGAGGAGGATTGCCTGGAGAAAGAACAGAAAAAAAATTAAAACAAGGGCCTTGTGAATAAAATGGTCAAATATTCAAATGGCCGAATAGATTATCGTAGATTTTTGATTAGTTAGTTTCAGCTCAGGTGAAGAGCTCACCCAGGGAATCACGTTCAGAGAAAAATAGAAAAGTACAATTGCCCGTGCAGAGTGAGACCGACAGAAAAGTACAACTTACAGGAGATAAATAAAAATTACACGATCCACTGTTAGTAGGTAACATGATTTATGTCGGACGATACACTCTTACAGTTTTTCAAGACCAGGTTCTTCCTTATTATTTATCTGCCTAGCATATGCATTTGGCCAACTTGATGGATTATGACAACAACCTTCTACAATGAAAGGTCGTCCGTGCCCTTCATTGGGGTATATAGGGCTGAAGAAGATGTTGATATTCACCTGTGCCAAAGTACAAGAGTGCAGCAACTCAGCCTGTGTGTGCAGTTCTAGTCGCTGCAGTAATGGCGCGGGAGCAGTCACCCACGCGCTGCGGAAACCGGCGCTCACCACTTTCGACACTGAGTCTAACCGGATCACACGACCGTGCGTGTCGAGCGACAGGAACGATGGGATCGGGCGCTGGAACAAATTATGCAGATTACAATCGATTTATTACACAAATAACAGTCCACAGATTGAATTATGAAGAAGAAGAAGAAAGCTGATATTCTGTTATATCTGGTTCGACTAGCAGGCTCAAAAGCGCAAGTCTTAGATGCATTTGGGAAAACGCTATGACGATGGTGATGGTCATAATTGGCTACATATTATTTGACAATATTTAGGCTAAGTTTTCTAAGCTAAATTTTCAAAAAGCAGCTGCTTTCTTCCAATAACAAAAAGATTCCTTCACCAAGTTTAAGAAACCTCCCTACTACTCAAACTTAATTAAGCTCCCTCCAAAAAAGCTCCTGGATCTACCACTGAGCTAAACTGGTGACTTTTGGCCAACATTGTAACAATACGAAATTCCAAGGCAAGCATAGAACTAATCTTGAGAAAATAATCTCCTAGTTCTTAGAGCAAGAGCGCCAACCAAGCCTGAACTTTGCATATCTGCTTTAAGAAAATAAGTTTACGTATTGTCGCACGAGTGATTGATTTCCACGGGGTAGCCGGGATTGATCACTCGCCGAGCAATTAAAGAGAGATAATTAGGTTGGTTGCTCGGCGAGTGATCGATCCCGGCTACCCCGTGGAAATCAATCACTCGTGCGACATTGGCGCCCAACGTGGGGTCCCGGTATATATAAGGCCGGCGAGCGGGAGGGGGCGAGCGGGGCGTCCCACTGCTGTGCGTCACTCGTAGCGAGGCTCGCGGGCGCCGGGGCACGACGTCACAGTATCCAAATTAGTGAAGACGCCATTACGACGGTTTTAAATATATTTCCCATCTTAGTGGGAAGATGATGGTGCACTCACCTCAGTATAATTTAGGAACATGTAAGGATCATCCTCCACAATCAGGAAGTCGTATTTACACGCCAGCTCATATATCTGTCTCCTTCTGTCTTCAGGGAGCACCGTTCCTGAGGGGTTGTTGCCAGTTGGAATGATGTACATCATCTTAGGCATCTTCAGACCCAGGCGTAGCCGTTCGCCAAGAACTGAGTCCAAAGTTTCAGGGATGAGACCGTCTTCGTCTTCTGGGATACCGATCACTTCTGGTTGGTAAGGCTTTAACTGTGAAGAAGAAAAAGAATACAGGAACATGTTCAGAATTGATCGGTGGAACTCAAATGTGGTACCTACCCTAAATCCCCTGGTACATTAGCAAGAAGCTGCTTGAGGCAACATGGGGCCATGACCCTTGCGAAGCCTATATAAATATCTGCATTTTGTGTTAAACTTAAGCCTCGATGCTAATGAGTCATTCAAGTGTAAACATGCTTGTAAGATAGACTGACTCGCTTCAGTCATCAATCACACATCGAAAATGGGCACAAAACGGCTTTTCAATATTAGTCAAATAAAATATATCTTTACACTAAAGTGAAAAGGTACTAAATTAATCAGATTCAATGCAAAACCTTACCCTAAGCCAGTTTTACTAAGTTGTAGCATAGGCACTAAGATTTATATGGTAACGAAAAGTTGCTCTGGCTTACAGCGCTATGTATCCCAGTGTACACGAACACAGTGGTGATGACGGGGTCCCCTGGCACCACCAGCAGTTCCACGCACCTGGTAGATGCCGTGATCTCCTATATGAAACATTGGCTCTAGCTTACAGCGCTATGTATCCCAGTGTACGCGAACTCAGTGGTGATGACGGGGTCCCCTGGCTCCACCAGTAGTTCCACGCACTGGTAGATACCGTGCTGGCTGCCGTTGGTGACCAGCACGTCGCGGGGCAGCTGCGGGGGGCGGTGTAGCTCCGCTTGGAACTTACGGAGCTCGCTCAGGAGAGATGGGAGGCTGGAAGAGACCGATGTTGAGATTATTTTTGAATTTCGCATATACTTACGAGGAAACGTTTAATTTTTTTGCAGGTACAGCAACTGATCAGATAAAAGGTTCAAGGAAACGGCAAGAACAAAGAGAGGCTACGCTCAGTGGTGGATACCTTTGGGCTGTGGATGATGATGATGATGACAGCAACTGGGCTAGGTTACTTAATTCTGTCACAAATCACGTTTGTGTAACACCAATTATTTATAACTGCGGAAGGCCAATGTGAAGATGGCAGGCTAAGCTTCACTCCTTTGATAAAAACCGGTCTCTAAAAGCTTAATAAAGAAAAAAAACTGAAATTGATGGAAGGAGAGTGGAGACTTCTCAGCCCTGCAGTAAGATGTTAAGGACTTAAATTAATGAAATAAATACCACTTATAAAATTATCGTAACTCACCCCTGTGAAGGCACATACTGCAAAGCCGCAGCCAGCTCCTTTCCATGCAGCTCCAGTCTCTCACCAGACCTGGTCTCAAGCGTCAGACGTTGGAACGGGAACACCTTCTCATTGGGCATGCCCTCGGCTAACGAGATGACTTGCTTGCCTACTTTGTATGCTAGGGACGCTGTAGACAAGGAATTGTTTGGATTACGAGTTGGACTCTTCGGAAATCACTGTTATAATAATTTAAAAACTGTGGGGTTTGGGATTTATTTTGCCTGTAAATACGTATTTTTTACAAGCGTGTTGATCAAGTTCCATTATCCTTGCTACTTTTTACGGCCGGTCGATATATGATCAAAGAATTTGGAAACAAGAAATACATATTCGGCATATTTTTATGGCGCTAATGTCAAATATGCATCTCTAATCTCCAAATCTATGGATAGATCGGACATTGAATCCGGCGGCTAGTTGCATCCTATCCTAGAATATGTACAGTCGAACAACTTCCCGCTAGACCACCATAACGGCGATAAACGCTCAGCAAAATATCGTCACTTCCAGTTCTACTTTACACGCACATTGACACTCGTATACAAAACCAGTTTCTAATGTGCCTCGACTCTATGAGCGAGCCAAAGGATTACTTTTCGAACTGGTCCAGCGCCGACTTGTTTGATTGTAGGTACCTGTTCTTGAACAAAACGCAATTTTTTTCCTTTCCAACATGCTTTCAACGGCGTTTTTATTGCGACCTAATCTCCGGATTAGGTCGCAATAAAAACGCCGTATGCGCGAGGGTCTTTGGGCAAGAACCTCAACACTGTCGGTACCCGAGGACAGACGACGTCACCGATACCGGCCCCGAAAGACGTGGCGAGATAACCTGGAAGCCTTCCATAAGAGCTGGCTTGAGATTGCATGGGACAAGCAGATCGGAAAGATTTGGGGGAGGCCTTTACCCAGCAGAGCGACAGCGATAACAATACAATACGCACATAAGTCCTAAAAGTCGGTGGTGCGCACAATGGATTCGAACCCGATACCCTCTGTATGGCAGTCTGTTGGTATCTCCACTAGGCTATCGATCGCAGCAGTCATGACGTGATAACTTCGTGCGATTGAAATAGGTACCTATTGCATGTATGATCACGCATTCCATGATTTCGTTTGTCAATTCTACCCTTTTTTTTAACGTGTGGAAAATGAGTTACCTCATGCCCCTCCGACCGGGGAGCGGTCGAAGGGGGTATGTCGGACTCGCACCCCGTGGACTGGGTTACCGACTAAAAACCACACGGGCTCCGTAGCTCAACGCCTATTAGGTACAACGTGAACTGTGGTTGTATATCTCCGCTGTACCTGTCGCGTCCGTCCCCTTGCTTTTGACGCGTGCCCGGGGAAACCCGGGGTGTGTAATGCCTTTCACAGCACCGCTGCCTTCTCGGAACCGCTTGTGGAGGGTCGTTAGAGGCTCCCCCTCCAACGCCTGCAGACCTGAGGAAGAGTCGAGTTCAACGGCCGCTGCCACCACCTCGACGCCGCCTTCGCCTGCGAGCGGTTAACAGCTTCACAGGAAAGCACTGCACGCCAAATGTCAATTCTACCCTAATGCCAAAACATATAAAAAGCACGTGGACCAATTCGTTTTCTTACATCACACGAGCAAGATAATATTAAGTATATGTTTATCAACAACAGATTGTCGATTTTTGCTCTTTATAAAATCAGCAAAGCATTTTTTTCGTCATTGATAATTTTCATTGATAGGTACATCTAGTTTATTGAAGTCGTGGTTATGATTTGAGCCTTAAGCGCACTGTCAGATTTCGAGTCAATTTCTCTAGTTCTCGAAACTTTTTATATTTTATTATTTTTATCAGGCTTTTCTAGCGAATGCTTAAATGATTTAGTTTTTAGTGCAATGTGTAACATTCGCGTTTCCCAGGAAAATACTCAACTCTGCAATTTTATGACATGTATTTGTATGAATATAATAATCACAGGTAGTAGAGCCTTGCTGATTTCAGCATGAATGAGCCGGTTCGACCAGGGAAGTACTACCCTCTCACAGAAAATCGACGTAAAGTAACAGTACCTAAACTGTTGCGTTTCGTTCGGTGAGTGAGAGTGCCGGAGGTCCTATCCCCTATTCCTTCTCCCTCATCCTATCCCTTTTCCCAACCCAAAGGGGCGGCAACGCACTTGTGACTCCTGTGGTGTTGCTTGTGTCCATGTCCGGCGGTAATTGCTTACCATCAGGCAATCCGACTGCTCGTTTGCCGCCTATTACCATAAAAAAAAAAAACAATTATACAATTGTTTTTTTTTCTAGACTACTGAACTTACAATCTCAGCATCTGATAACATTACGATAAGATATCTATCAGATAACGATAATACATAATTATGACGTGGATATGTTTACGTTGTAATGAGATATGATTAAAAAAACTACGCATATAGGAAAACAAATGCATATAAGAAATAAATAGTTTTGATATCTAAAGGCCCTCACCGGGAGCATACGCGTGCAATGTAACATATAGATTCAACTTTGAGCATTACATTACAATACTACCTCCCTAACCGACGAGCGTTCGCGTGTAATGTAACATTATAGTTTCGACTTTGAGCATTACATTGCAATACTACCTCCCTACAATACAACAGAAAAAAGCGCATTGATGTTACAATTTGTATCAAAATATTACACATTAAATCATTACAAGGTGCGCATTTTAATGCTCAGTTCTCCTCCCTTACTGACGGAATGCTCGACTCTGTAACGTTACATTTCACGCGAATGCTCCCGGTGAGGGAGAGCCTTTAAACACGTAAATAAATAATCAAGAAGTTAATTCTGTTTGTTGTCATTTTATATTCACCTTCAGAATAACTGAACAAATTGACTTGTTTAACTTACAAATAGATTTTTAAAGCAGTTCATGACTTCATGCCCCAATTAAAATATCATTTAAATAACATTACTTTACTTTTAAATTCGATACAATATTAATTATTGACCTTTTGATGCTATGACGTATTTTTTTGTATTGTTTTAATTTGTTTGTCAAAATAATATGTTAAAGACGTGCTGAATTCAAAGGTGAATGACCAGTGATACCTATTGTTTATATAATTTTGTTAATTTTCGTGTTTCGTGTTATCAGTCGTAGAACGAAAATACGAACGGTTATTGAAGTATTCGATAATTATGACATTACTATCGGTTAGTGGGTTCGATCGCATTCTAAGAAACTGTATCTAGATGTAAAATTTACAAGTGTTTGTGACTCAAATTGATTATTTTGAATATGTTTTTTGATAACTCTACTTGGCCATTTTCATAGAACAATCAGAATTCAATTAAACAAACAAACAAATTGAATTCACTCAAATCAGCCTTTAACAGTCCACTGCTGGACTAGGCCTCTCCTTTAAAAGGAGGAATTGGCCTACTATACCACGCTGGCCAAACGGGTTGGTATAGGGTTTGTATCAAGTTTTCCTTCTCTTACAGTGCTGTTCTCTGCGTAATATGCTCCCTCTGTTGGCTCTTACGACACCCATGGGATGATATTGGGTGGTGACATTCATCATCATCATCAGCCTTTAACAGTCCACTGCTGGACTAGGCCTCTCCTTTGAAAGAAGGAATTGGCCTACTATACCACGCTGGCCAAACGGGTTGGTATAGGCATAGATAAATGAGTCGTATAGAATCAAAAACAGCAATCTGTCAATTTTACGCAATTCGAGTTATGACTATGGTAACATTGTATTTTTAAAATATGTTTTACTTATTTAGTCACATCGTATCAAAAACAGCAATATTCCACCAAAAACCTGAATGTAAAACCCATATTGGTATCAAATACAGCAATCTGCATACGATGAAATGCAAAAACAGCAATCTGCTAGCTTCGACCAATCACAGGCGTTCATTGATCATGACGTCAAGATGGCGTCTGATTGATTTTGTCGTAAGATCCTTGTGCGTGTTTTGTAATTTTATTGCAAAAATAGTGTTAAATAATTAGTTTGGAGGTGAAAAAACATAACATAGATGTACATCCCACACGTGTAACTAATAGATACGCGAGAAAAAAGAAAAGAGATCCCGTAAATTGCAAAGTAAATGTCGCCAAACTTGCAAGGACCTTACCTTGCATTTTTAATTCGAGGGTTGTCAAATGACAAAGTTTTTTTGATATGAAAATCTCCTTCTTCATAACTTTAGTGATAGCAAACCAAATAAAAAGATTGTATTAAATTATGAAGTTTTATTTATTGACAACCCTATGTGTGTTTCATTTTGGCAAGAATCAAAGACAGCAATCTAATCATTGTTAAGTATCATACTCAGCAATGTTTGGAAGTCAATATCAAAAACAGCAATCTGATAATTTTAGTTAATAACTATTAATTTAATTCAATTTAAATCTATTTAAATCTTAATATAATGAATTCAAAAATCTAAAGCATACGTTATTATAAACACACATAAAAAAAAGATGTAGTTTGTAATAATGAAACTACTTTTCTTAATTACCGTTAATAAGTCAAAAGTCAGATTGCTGTTTTTGATTCTATATGACTCAAATATAATACTTGTATCAAGTTTTCCTTCTCTTACAGTGGTGTTCTCTGCATAATATGCTCCCTCTGTCGGCTCTTACGATACCCACAGGATGATATGGGGTGGTGACATTCCGTATTCTTAATCCGTCACCACACGGAATTTGATACAATCTGCTCAAATCTAAAGTACTCTAAAGTACCCACAAAAAGGATTAAAAGTACTACCAGATTAGAAACACACTCAACTGTGACAAAATTGTGCACAATTGGTTTCTCAAATTGTTTTTTATTTATTTTATTTATTTATTTATCCAGCACACATTGTTATTACAGGTTACAGACCCAACAAGCAATGCAGCAACAAAGCTATTATAGGTATTATTGTAAGTACTAAAGATAGCTAATATAATCCAATGACACCCTCTCAAATTCCGCCAAGGAACAAATATAAATATCTAAACTAAGAGAAACCCCATTTAGAATATTTAAAGCCCTGACCGTTGGAGCAAATTTCTGCAAATTAGTGCGGGATGTAAGTGCCTCAAACACCTTAGTCCTTGGCACCTGCCGCAGTCTTGTATTTGGTACAAGCAACTTTAACGATTCCAAAACCCTAGGGTTTCTCAATTTTACCCGGTACAATAAAAATATATAATTAGCCAATATTGTTATCCGAGTTGGAATCGAACCCACAACACAAAAAACTTTTAGATTCAAAACGTAAAGTTTATCACATAACATGACTGATAAATGGCCATTGACGCGTAGTTCAAATAATCTGTTATCAACGCGTGCTGACTCGCGGCTCGTGGTCAATGTCATTACCACAAGCTACGTAATGTAATCCTGTAGACAGGTGTGTCTGCTTTGATTTAGTTATATAAGATAGCGGTTATGATTGTTATTTCCTGGATTTGTAGTTTACGCTAAAAGTTGGATAAAATAAAATTATGTGCATGTTTAGTCAACTTATAACAAATTAATGAACTTGCATAAAAATCGTCTTAAAATAGTAGTTGATTTTTAATCCAAAAATTTCGGCAAATTGTAGATGCTTATTTTTTTAGTTGCATAAATAGCCGGTCGCAAATAATGTCTACTTATATTTGACATTATTAATGATATGAATGATAAGAATATATGCCTATTCTATCAAATTTTTTTTTGTATTTAATTTTTATTTACGTTATGCAGATATAACAGAGAGCACAGGTCTATCATCTACTACACTGACCTCAGTGACTAGTCAAGTGCTCAATCATTAGATAATTTTATTCTTTATTACACTATTATCTGTATTTTTTATGAATGATCAAGCATAATTTCTCGGAACGATGTAAAACAGGAAAACATTGCAAAAATTGTTTGCTAAGTGAAAATGTGGGCGAAAATCTCGACACTGTGGGTGCCCTGAAAGAGGTAGCGGGATGACCTGGGGGTCTAGTACGAATTTGCACTCGAACGGAGAGTAGCGATCGATAGTGTCCGCTAGGGGGCGCATTTAGAAATTGTATGGAAATTGTTCCCGTCGACTAGGCTATCGTCCACCGTGACGATCGAGTGCAAACTCGTACTAGACCCTCTGGACGCCTACCACAAGAGTTGGCATGAGACTGCAGATACGAGAAGCAAATACCTACATAATTTATAAGGAAAGTACATAAATGTGTTATAAAAAATCAATGTATGAAAATTTGCGTAAATATTACAACAAACGTCTTGCTTTGACCGATAAAGGAGTTATTGAACGATTAACATTTTAATAATAAACAAATAATTACGATCATATCACTAATGATTTCGAGCCATGGCAGTATAAAGTGATAATTTTACAAAAAAAGTAAAACCGAGCAAGCCGACGCGCGACGTTTCAATTACTTGAACCGTGGTCACGGAAGACTGAGGTGACATTCAAGGGCGTCGCCAAGGGAGGGCAGAGGGGGGCAGCTGATACCCCCCCCCCCCTCCCTAGAGACTAAAAAAAATCCTACAATTCATACTTTTTTCAGTACTTTTCTCATTTTCCATATCAACTTGCCCTCCCTTAAGCCATCGGCTGGCGACTTTGACCCCTAGGCAATCGGCTAACGACGCCCCTAGTGACATTTGTCTTTGTCTCGAATCCGTAAACCGTAGTTTGATTGCAATGTGTAACGTAACATTCGCGTAAACCCAAGAAAATACTAGAATGTTAGTTTTTCCATAGAACAACCGCTGTCTGTCTTCCTCAACCGAAAGAGATTGCGATATTCTATGGCTTAAACCCAACCTCGATATCAACAAAAATGTATGTTAAATCACATTTTATAACCGAGGAAATTAAAAACAAGGAAGCGATCTAGTAAGATAACGTTATCTATTTTATCTTAACAAAGATATGACGCAGGGCATTACCTTAATTTTGGACAAGGTCACAGAATACTAATAGCGAGTAGGCTCCAGAAAAATTACAATCATTAAATTCTGATTTACTCTGCCCTTTCACAAAAGGGCTTTGAGTACCAAAGAGAGTGATGTCGTTTCGTGGTGAATGTTTTCTTCAGCCAAATGTCAGTGGACCTCAGCCAAAAATCTGTATATACAAAACAGTTGTGTTGCTGACTGTCTCTCACACAAGCACGTCGATTCTGTAAAATTCGAACAACACCTCGCATTTCACGTCGCGATTCGCTCTCACTTCGCGTAAGGTTCAAAATGACCTTGATAGGGTAGTTTCCAGGGTCAAAATAATTACATTTTATTTAGTCCGTATTTTAGATTATAAAAAAATATTGGACACGTAGTTTTTCTTTTTTCGATTGAATAAAAAATAACAAAGATATAGCCCATTAAAGTTACGTGTGACGTCACCCCGTGCGAAAAAATGCAGCATGGCTTGACGTATACGTAACTTTAATGAGCTATATCTTGGTCATTTATGGTTTAATTTACAAATAAAAAATACGTGTAGCTTATTTTTGAATAATCTAAAGGACGGACTTATAAAATTTTTTTCGTCAACTAGCCTAACTTTTTACGTCATCTCATACTTTATCTGTCAAAATCTCGAGGTCAATTTAGTTTAACTCGCAAGAGTAGCGCTAGTGTAGATTCGAATTATAAACTGAGTTTTAGAATGCCTATCGAGAAACTCACAGCGGATTCAGATTAGAAATTTAGAATGAAGGCTACCGTCCAACAGCATTGCGGAGGAATTTTTTGACGCGTCGTAGTTGACAATATATTTCACCCTTTTTATTTCCTCTTTTGCTTTTTTATAGTTTTGAATAGTTTAGTTCTATAAGTAGTTTTATTTTATTGTACACTAGCGGTCGCCCGCGGCGCCGCCCGCGTGGATGTCGGTTTTCGCGACAAAAAGTAGCCTATGTGTTATTCTGATTTAAATAACCTATAGCGGTCCCCCGCGGCTCCACCTGCGTGGATGTCGATTACCGCTACAAAAAGCCTAAGTTTGATCCCATGTGTTCAACTACCCAATAGTAAATTCAGCATTTTAGCCGACAAATAGGCAGATAAACAAACGGACTTTCGCATTTATTTTATTAGCAGGATAAGATAACTTCATATGTTAAATATTGTTTTAAAGTATATTTCTTTTGTAAAAAAGTAACTAAATTAGAGCTTCCCTATAAACAACATTTGATGTAATTTTATCTTGTGGCAACAAAATGTATTGATGTTCGGGAGACCCAACTCGTGATAGGCCAACGTACAGTTGGCCATGGGTAAAGCATTCCTTTCGTAGATCAATCCCTACTTAATTGAAAGTTTGGCCCTGGGACTTATTAATTGTTAATGCAAAATAAGTTTTCACTGGAAATTGAAGTCGTTTAAATGGAATTGGTAAATCGGTTAGGATCATCGGTATCCGAGGAATGTGAGCTAATTCACCAGCAGCAGGGCCGGTGTTAATGTCTTTTAATTCCTTTATAAGTACTTAGTCTCGTTCCATTGCACAGATTGGGAGGGCTCAAATTTCTGAGAAGCATTATTGGCGTTCCGACTTATAACGACAGTTGTTGAGGTGGCAGTCCAGCGGAGTTGAGAGAATTTAAAAATTCCTGTAGGTAATGTACTGCGTCTTCGATATTAGTGACAGTGTCTGTGGATTTATAATGCTTAACTTGACCCGGCACTCTTTGCATAATTAAATTATTTATTTAATTTAACGTGTCATTCCTAGGTGACACTATTGCTCTAGAAAACAGCCAACGAAAGTCATTTCCATGTAAATTTTCTATGCCAGGGTATACTGTATCTATCAAGCTTTCTAAAGAATGGACTATTTGACCCAGAAACTCATCCAAAATAACGGTATAACTTCTGCTTAAATTTGGAGACGGAAAAATCCTTCTCCAAATCTTAGCAGTTGTTGTGGGAAATTGCTATACGTATCTCATGAAGTATGAAGTATGAAGTAAGATGTATGAAGACGAGCTCTGATATTGGTCCGTAAATTCAAATGTTGAACTGTCGTCCAAAGGCGAGACGATTTCATGCACGCCTTCATAATATCTACCTCTGTTAACAACTGGAAGTGTCTGTCGAAAGTCTCCAGGAAACACGAAAGTTATGCCACCCATGATATCAGCAGAGTTTCTGAGGTCTTTTAAAGTTCTGTCCACAGCCTCCACATGAGCTCTATGACTCATCGTGCATTCATCCCGTATTATCAACGATGCTTCTTGTCGCAATTTACCAAGAGGCCCATTTTTGCGAATAGAACACGTTGACCGTTGGTCTAAAGATACAGATAGAGGGAGTTTGAAAGTAGAGTGAGCAGTTTTTCCTTCGTTCAAGAGAGTAGCAGCAATTCCTGACGAAGCAACTGCAATCGAAGCGAAATATCTTCCCTTATTGCCTTATTTGCCTTATCTTAGCAAGTACCAAATTTGCCTTCGCCTGTCGCCACGGGCCGCGGCGCGCAGATATAGTATTATATTGATTTCGTCATAACTTTCAAACCAAACGTCCAATTTTAATAAAATAAATACTAAATATTATCTACATAAACAGTACTTTGTGACAAAATAATTTATTTTGATAATGAGTAATGACATGTGTAAAATAAATGCGTTTAAATAAAGTCCTAAAAAAATTCAAGATTTTAAATAAAAAATTGGTTGTTGTGCTTAACTCGAAATAAATAGTTATAGTGTGTCGCGGGCTTTTTTGTAGTTATTTTTAAGGTCTTTAATTAATTAGAACCTTTTATGGTTCGATATTTTATAGTTTAGGTGGCGTACGCCAAATAAGGAACTTTTTTGGATGATTTTTTACACATTGGGTCCGAAAAACCCAAATATCTTACGTACCCCTATTTTCTAAAATAAAATATAGCCTATGTTACTCGCAGATAATGTAGCTTTCTAATGGTGAAAGAATTTTTAAAATCGGTCTATTAGTTTTTGCGTTTATCCATTACAAACAAACAAACAAAAATAAAAATTTTTCCTCTTTATAATATTAGTGTAGAAGTGTATATAATAATGCATTTGGTATAACTTCTACAATACATTAGAAATCACTTGTGTAAACACAATGTAAAGTGGTTCCGAGTTTCAAGATAGCTTAAAATAATTTTATTCAAATCAGGTCGTAAGAACTTATGTCTTCACTATCTATCGTTTCGTTGAACTAATATTAGGGAAGCATTTTAATGCTGATAATTATTTTTGTATCATTATTTAACTTTTATATTATACTAGCTGATTCGGCAAACATTGACTCACAACATATTCGTTTTAATATACCTACACAAAAAGTAATCATAAAAACCGGTACAATAATAACGACGTGGGCCCTACAATCCGGTTTTACTGCTGGGATTAGATTAAAAGTGATGAAAAAAGGCAAACATTCCGTAAACACCATCTGACGCAAGTTAACTGTGCAAAACATAATGCTTTCGATGAAACAATTAAGGTAAATAGTTTTGCGATATTCGATGAATAACACCAGTTGAACAAACAGCTCTTTATTAATATTCAATAGCGAGTATTGAAGAGTTTCAACAAATACAATACAAGACAAGCTTAGTTATGTATCGTCTGGGAATAAAATGCCTTACAAAACGACAAAGCATATTATGTTCACGGTCATCATAACAGCCTTTTGAAGTTAATTGCTGGACAGACACCTTGACAAATTTGCGTAATTAAGTATAGCATTTTGAGTCAATAGGAATGCAGCGATAGCCTAGTGGTGATTCCAACGGACTGCCATGCAGAGGGTATCGGGTTCGAATCCACGGCGCGCACCAATGACTTTTCGGAGTTATGTGCGCATTGAATTGTTAATTATCGCTTGTCTCGTGCCTCGCTTCCATTAAGATCTTTGACAACCGATATATGAAAGTCAGCACTTCTAATAAACTGACACTAGTCTAAACCTTGGAATAGTTATTCCTTTGGGTTAGAGAGGTCGGACGGATACTCCGCATACTGTTCTTACGACCCACGAAATGATATGAAGAGGTGACATTCCATAATCTTTATCCGGCACCACTTTTTTCCATACGAAAAGGTTATAAACAAGATTACCAATAGGGTAGTTTCCAGGGTCAAAATAATTACATTTTATTTAGTCCGTATTTTAGATTATAAAAAAATATTGGACACGTATTTTTTCTTTTTTCTATTAAATAAAAAATAACAAAGATATAGCCCATTAAAGTTACGTGTGACGTCATCTAGTGCGATAAAATGCAGCACGGCGGCGGTGTGACGTTATACGTAACTTTAATAAGCTATATCTTGGTCATTTTTGGTTTAATTTACAAATAAAAAAATACGTATCGCTTATTTTTGAATAATCTAAAGGCGGACTTATAATTTTTTTTTTGTCAACTAGCCTATTCGCACTAGGTCTAAAGTGTCTACTCTCTAACCCTCGATCCCGAATTGGCACACAGAAACGGGAAAAATATGTTCAAACAAATATTGGTACTTACTGATTTGCCTAGTCACCGCCGGTTCCCTTCTAGCCGATCTGGAACTCACGAATCTGTCATAGTCCTTTCCACTCAACGGCTTATATTTATCGTTATAATTATAACAACTGTCATCACTGTAAAACTTGAAGAACTCCTCTAAATTCTCCTGCTGAGAATAATTCTTCTTCACGAACAACGGAACCGTTCGAATTTCGAACAGTTTTCTCGCTAGTTCTCCATTCGCCTTCCTTAGTTTCGTTGTCACAAACATGTTTTTATTTTATTTATTTATTATTTATTTGCTTGAGATAAAGTTACAGTTCAATAAAGTATATTTTTATAATACTAATGTTCAATATAGTATCTTTAATTTAATTCCTACTTTTTTAAATTAATGTATGTTATATGTTGTGTATTTTTATACGTTTTTATTTTATTTCACAAATGTATTTTATTGCGTTATACTGACAAGTTTAAACGTCCGCAAAGGAATGTAACTTTAGGAAGATGCTAATTAGATTACGTAAAATTAACATACGAAAAATAAACACATAATTATTTATGATTAGATAAGATAAAATGGCTAACTAATATTGTTACCGTGATTGCCGAAATTATGTAGGTATAAAAATTATGTATTATGTACAGATATTACTAACATAAAGGTATTTTTTTATACGACGTGTAGTAGTAGGTATAAAGGTATGATACGACTGCTTAGCGGTCTTTAACTGAATGGTCTGAATAAAAAATGCGTTTAAAACGTATTTACTTTCGCGTAGGGTTAGCACTTTAGATTAATTTTAATAATTTTGTTTTCAATTTGTAGTAGCTATTTTGCCTGTACATTCTTCAAATGAAAGCCCATGTAACGATTAATTAATGCAATAGTTGGCCATGGCAGGAGTCTTGTCGTGGCAGTAACGCTACGCAGTTCCTGTGGGCCCCGCCATTACGAGATAGAGGCACACTGTGGTTGTTTTAGTGGGTAGTATTGACGCTTCTCGTCGAGCCTCTTAATTCGGGCCCAAGGGTTGCCGCAAACCGCAGGTTCACACCATGCGTCAAAAAAAACGGAGTTGAAAACTTGAGTCAGACAAAACCTGCAATTAGATTTATTTTTTATTCAAACCATTTTATAATATGTGTATATCAATGTACCTGCAAAGTGCAATTTTGGGATGCATTCAGGACAACACTAGTACCTATTTGAAAATGGAATAGATTAAAACTTTCGCGATTTTGTTTTTGTATCACACCAACTCCACCTATTTGTAATCTTAATATATAAAATCCTTGCGTTACTGACTGACTGACAGACACGCTACAGCCGATACTATTGGGCGCAGGAAGCTGAAATTTGGCATGTATGTTCCTTGGGGACCGTAGGGGTGCACTAAGAAGGGATTTCCCGAAATTCCCACGGGATCGGCCAAAACGGGTAAATTAAAAAAAATGCAGGCGTAGCTGCTGGCGTCCTCTAGTATAGGATATTATTAGCAAGAATTAACAGTTACCTTCTGAAAGAATAAACTAGTTCAGAAGGTACGGATATACTACTAACAATAACCTAAAATCAATCATTATTTATTATTTGTCATCTGTACAGGTTTATCATGGCAATAACGAATTTTGAATTTGAATTTTGATTTATATGGATCATACAAGTTTATTTAACGTTTGTTAAATGATAAAATGTCGGCGGAAATAGAGAAATTACCTTAAAACTAGAGGATGGCTACAACAAAATTTAACCATTTCTGTCCGACCTCCACGGCATTTCAAGAAATTTCTTTTTACTGCAACTTTACGGTCCTGCAGGAATACACATGCCAAATAACAGCTTCTTGCGCTTAGTAGTTTTGGCTGTGTGATGTCAGTGATTAATGCAAGAATTGTATACTATAACTAGAGGACGCCAGCAGCTACGCTCGCAATTTCTTTTTTAATTAACTGTTTCTGCCCGATCCCGTGGGAATTCCAGGAAATCCCTGCTTAGTTCACCCCTACGGTCCCCAAGAAACATACATGCCAAATTTCAGCTTCCTGTGCCCAATAGTTTCGGCTGTAGCGTGTCTGTCAGTCAGTCAGTAACGCAAGGATTTTATATATTAAGATACTTATATTGCTTTTACCCCTTTAGTATATATTTTTAGGTGAAAAATAATCAGATTTTTAGATATAAAAACTACGTATGCTGTTTACCCTAGAAAATAACTTTTATGAATGCAATAGTGTAATCAATTATTAGTGAACCATACGAATAAATAAATCAATTTGTTAGGCAACGCTATTAACATTCTTATAACGATAAATAAACAAATACAGTTATACAGTTGTATTTGTTTTATCTATATATATAAAATTCTCGTGTCATGGTGTTAGTTAAAATACTCCGCCGAAACGGCTGGATCGATTTGTATGAAATTTTGTATGTATGTACGGTAGGCCTGAGAATCGATCGTAATCTATTTTTCAAACTTCCAGTCATAAGGGTGGCCAGCCAAAAAAATCTTTTTTTTTATTTTTTCAATTTTTTTTAAATTTTATTTTTTTATGATTTGGCAGTATAAAATACATACAACTCTTAATTTTCACCCCTTTATCACCAACTTCTTTTTTTATAGCCATATTAGTAATTTCATCTTATCACTAGATCAATCCTGTTGGCCACGCCACATACCGGAGTTAAAAAAATCGTTTCTCACTGTTAGTTACAATACTCCTCCGAAACGGCTGAACCGAGTTGTATGAAATTTTAAACGTATATTCTTTAGGTCTGAGAATCGGCCGCAGTTTAGTTTTTAAACCCCTAAGTAAAAAGGACGGGCCAACCCAAACATATATTTTTGAAGTTATACTTCTTTGAAAAGGCGCGTTATGAAAGAATGATGAGAGTCACATTTTACGATGCGCATGTGTGACACAAAATTCTCACGGGAAAAGCTTTTAGTGTCTAAATTCACAAGATGGCGGATGAGACTTTTTTAATAAAATGAATATGGGTATCATTTTCGGGGTTTTCATGGATTCTGATCATGAAAATGACATCTATTTGGGAATCCAAGATGGCGGGCGGGACATTTTTAATAAAATTAATATGGGTGTCATTTTCGGGGTTTTCATGATTCTGGTCACGATAATGACATCTATTTGGGAATCCAAAATGGCGGACGGGACATGTTTAATAAAATTAATATGAGTATAATTTTCGGGGTTATCATGCATTCTGATAACGAAAATGGCATTTGTTTGGGGATCCAAGATGGCGGACGGGACATTTTTAGTAAAATTTATATCTTTAACATCATAATATAATTGGTCCAATTATCATTTAGCATCGTTTTACTGTGTCAACTTTACTTTACTTTTTTTATCGACTCACGCCTGTATACTCCCAGAAGGGTAGGCAGAAGTGTAATATGACACCCACATTTCGCCTTGAATTTTTAGATCCCACGTAATAGGGGGCAAGGCTATTGCCGTTACCGGGAACATCACCAGACTCCATGCTGCTACTGAGAATTCGGAAAAACCCAGTAGCACTTTTGCTCGACCCGGGAATTGAGCCCGAGACCTCCGATCTGCAGTCGCATACGCTATCCACTGGACCTCGGAGGTAGTCTCTTTCTTTATGATATGGCATTGAAAATACAAACAACTCTTAATTTTCACCCTTCTAACACCAACTCCTATTTTTAATAGCCATCTTAGTAAGTTAATCATATCACTAGATCAGTCATACGCGCCAGTCGCATACTGGAGTTAATAAATCGATTTACAGCTGCGTTAGTGAAACAATTCAGCAATTTCACAGTATTAGTGATACAATACTCCTCCGAAATAATATTTTTTGTTCAATTTCTCAAGCCCTGATGGATGGATGGATGGAAAAAAAGGAATGAGAAAAAATACCTTAAATAGGCGATACGGAGTTCGCCGGGTCAGCTAGTTTTTAAATATATTTTGTTAAACATTTTAACTGTCTGCATGACGTAAAAAGCCTTTTCACACTGCGCCGAGTGTTGTAAAATTTAGTCGCACTTGGGGCAATATTTTATCATTATTTTTTGTTTAAAGTTTCAAGGATTATGCCAAGTGCGAAAATTTGTTTAAAAAATGATTATTGAAGAATATTCTGAAAGATTTAGCTGTGTAAGTAACACATGTTTATGAACAAGTGTACTTCTTAAAAATCAGAATGTCACCTTTGCTTTGTATCACTCAGACTTATAAATAGATTGCTTAATGTACCTAAGTGTATAGAGATATCTATGTTAAACGTACATACAGTACCGACTGTATGTACATACGTTTAACAATAGATATCATAGAAAATATTTACTACTCCTTCCTTCACTACAAAATTATAAAATAAACACCGCGCAGAAATCCGTAATGTCTGTTTTCCATGGGTTTAAAGTGTCTTGAACAAAGTCGAAGTCGAAAGAGTGTGATATTTGTGAAATCTCTAAAACCGATAAAAACTTGAGACATTGTACAATTTAAATTTATGCGATCAGGCGGCTATTCATCAGATATAATAACAGCAGGCTACGGCTTGGGTAGGGAAGTCATATCATGTTATATTGCCAAGCTATGGGAGGAATGTTATATATTAGTAGTAATAAGTAGAATATGAGGCTGGTTGCATCCACTCGTATTTAAGTCTTGTCGCTTGCCAATAAACCTCAGAGTACAACCAGCTAACCGTTGTTTCACTTGTGTTTGCTTTCGCATACATATCAGTGGCTTAGCCTTACGTATTACTACTAATATATAACACGGGCAAATCTGTTCACACGATGGGTAAGCCACCTGATAGTAGTAAGACTTTGGAGAAAGTGGCTTAACCTCAGGCGGTTTACCATAAGTCCTCCCCCATGGAATGCCTCACCAATAGGTAGGGTTGCCAACCGTACTCTAAAATAGAGTATTGTACTCTATATCATGTAACCGTACTCTATTATCTATAACACTAATAGAGTACGCTTAAATACTCCTTTTTACACAATTTTTACTAAACTAGTCATTATCCTCTTAGCGTTATCCCAGTTTCAGTCTGGGGTCCGCTTACTAGTCTAACCCGATTTGGCTGAATATTAGCTTTTCCACAGAGCGACTGCCTGTCTGACCTCCGCAACCCGAAGGGGTAGCGATATTCCATGGTTAAAAACTAGTGTCAGTTTGTTTAGAAGGTACTGACGCCCTGTAACGACTGTCAAAGATCTTCATGACAACCGGGACCGACGGCTTAACGTGCTCTCCGAGGCACGGGACAAGCGATAATTAACCATTCAAGACGCACATAACTCCGAAAAGTCATTGGTGCGCGCCGTGGATTCGAACCCGATACCCTCTGCATGGCAGTCTGTTGGCATATCCACTCGGCTATCGCCGCCTCTAATCTAATTTTTACTGAACTAGTGTCAGTCATATAATATTATGCAAAAACCCATAATCAAAACAAAAAAAGTCGACTATTTACTGTTAATATGTTGGTATCCCCAATTCCTCAAACCACATGCGGACATTCGTGAACGCAGCATACACATGGACAGTTTATATCCAGAAGTTATAATTTTAAAAGAACTCCAAGCTGAATTGTTAAATAACACAGAATTTATGCATTAATTCACTGCAGAAAAATTGCAATTTATTTTTAAGAAGTGTCCTGGAGAATTTGATTGTTTAAAATAATATATTGGTTCTATACTCTGATCTGTTTCCGCCACTTCCGCATTTACTGAAAGTGTCTTTTCGGTCATGAATGTGAAGTGGCGAGAAGAGCGAAACAGAGCTTCATTGAAATTAATTAAGAATGAGCTCGTGATCTACATAAATTTAGATTAGATGTTTGGACTCATACAATTATTTTAAAAACAATGAAAGATTGTTATGTGCTGCAAAAAGTAGAAAAAATACCTTTTTAAAAATATAAAATAAATGATACTCTTTTTTTAAGTCCATACTCTTTATTTACTTCCTTTGAAATCAGATATACTCTATTTCTTCTAAAAAAAGTTGGCAACCCTACCAATAGGTGTCTTTTTTTATAGCCTTTCACAGTCTCCTGGTGGACTTAAACCTTTAGTCGCATTATGTCCAATTCGCAAAATGTCCAACCGTCCAATTCTCAATAGATCCAGTTCGCAATCAGTCCAATTCGAAATTGGTCCAGTTCGCAATTGGTCCAGTTCGCAATTACACATTAATTTGTTCAAAAGTTAAGATTAGAATACAAATAGACGACTTGGTGACGCCCATGGGTCCGACTGTAATTCCAGTAACTAAATAGGTTATGTTAGGTTCTCTTGTGACCCTTAATCCGAAAATAGGAGCCCTGCGAAGCAGGGCTCCGTCAACTTCAGTTTATTAAACTAGTGTGAAGAATGTGGCCAAAGTTGACGGAGCCCCGCTTCGCAGGGCTCCTATTTTTGGGTTAAGGGTCAGAAGAGAACCTATGTAACATAACCTATTTATTTAGTTCGTCGCACCTAACCCTAGGCACATCTTTCTTTTATCCAGTAATTGTGAGGTTTGGACGTTGTGAGAATTGGACAATTTGCGAATTGGACGTTGTGAGAATTGGACAATTTGCGAATTGGACGTTGTGAGAATTGGTCAATTTGCGAATTGGACGTTGTGAGAATTGGACAATTTGCGTATTGAAAATTGTGGGATTTGGACAATTTGCAAATTGGACGTTGTGAGAATTAGACAATTTGCAAATTGGACGTTGTGGGAATTGGACGTTGTGAGAATTGGACGTTGTGAGAATTGGACGTTGTGAGAATTGGACGTTGTGAGAATTGGACGTTGTGAGAATAGGACAATTTGCGAATTGGACGTTGTAAGAATTGGACAATTGACGAATTGGACGTTATGAGAATTGGACATTGTGAGAATTGGACGTTGTGAGAATTGGACAATTTGCAAATTGGACGTTGTGAGATTTAGACAATTTGCGAATTGGACGTTGTGAGAATTGGACGTTGTGAGAATTGGACAATTTGCGAATTGGACGTTGTGAGAATTGGACGTTGTGAGAATTGGACGTTGTGAGAATTGGACGTTGTGAGAATTGAACATTTTGAGCCCGCTGGACATTTAGCGAATTGGACATAATGCGACTAAAGCGACTTAAGGCTCTGTATCCTATGATTTGTTTCACAGCAGCACTGTGAGCCAATAATAGGATTTGACATTAATATCGAATTTTCCGTCTCTGGGCAGTGATAGTATGGCTTCGTATAGGTACTTTCCTTAGGCGCCCGTTACGTCAATACCAGAAAGAAATTAGGTAGTGATATTTTATATTCGCAGGAGAACCAAAGTCACCGACATAGCTCTCCGAATAGCCAGGCTGAAGTGGCAATGGGCAGGGCACATAGCGCGAAGAACCGCTGGCCGTTGGTCCTTCTAAAGTGGCTACCACGTACCGGACGACACAGCAGGGGTAGGCCTCCCGCAAGGTGTACCGACGATCTGGTTAAGATCGCGGGAAGCGGTTGGATGCGGGCGACTCAAGATCGCTCTGTGTGGAGAACCTTGGGGGAGGCCTATGTCCAGCAGTGGCTGTCTCTAGGCTGACATTATGATGTTGATGATGATTTTATATTCATATCAGTCACCACGCGAATTGTAATAGGAGGATTACCAAGATTCATATGGTAACATACATAGCCTTACGCCTGTTTCCCAAAGGGGTAGGCAGAGACTTTGGTACGCCGATATACAACGATCCTGACATATCTCTCTTGCTTTAACGTTAACAAACTCACAATATCATAATCTTTGGCTCCTATTGTTCCTCGGTGTTGATTTTTCGCTACCAGTAGGAGTGGCTGTCACACTGGGCCCCGGGAACAACCTGTCAACAAAATATTCATCATCATCAGCCTTTAACAGTCCACTGCTGGACTAGGCCTCTCCTTTGAAAGGAGGAATTGGCCTACTATACCACGCTGGCCAAACGAGTTGGTATAAGGTTTGTATCAAGTTTTCCTTCTTTTACAGTGCTGTTCTCTGTATAATATGCTCCCTCTGTCGGCTCTTACGACACCCATGGTATGATATGGGGTGGTGACATTCCGTATTCTTAATCCGGCACCACACGGACGAAAATTACACTCTATTACCAGTCACAAATATAATATAGTTCTTATAGCGTGACAGGGCTTGCTGTTCCTAGTAGGTCGGCAAAGTTAAGCAACGCTTGAACAGGCCGCCACTCGGATGGGTGACCGCGTGTGGCAATAAGATCAGCTCTACTGTGCTTCGGCTTGTAAAGCCGTCGATCACTGGACTTTTCTTATGACATATATCGTTTAACTGCAACTAGCGGTTACCCAGTCAAGTGGTGGCCTGTGTAAACGTTGCTTAACTCTGTCGATTTGTAGGTAACGATCAGCAAGTCTGATGATTTGAATATTCATAAATTGCCCCACAACAGTAAATTTCATTCTACTGCGGAGTAAACAGTACATCAATGAAAAAAAAATCTATCATCATCATCAGCCTTAAACATTCCACTGCTGAACTAGGCCTCTCTTTTGAAAGGAGGAATTGGCCTACTATACCACGCTGGCTCAACGGGTTGGTATAGGGTTTGTATCAAGTTTCCCTTCTCTTACAGTGCTGTTCTCTGCATAGTATGGTCCCTCGGTCGGCTCTTACGACGCCCATGGGATGATATGGGGTTTTGAAATTCCGTATTCTTAATCCGTCACCACACGGACGAAAAAAAAATAACGCGGGTGTAACCGCGGGCTCATCAAGTAGCAAATATGTTGTTACTTCATAAGTCTCTTGTATCGATCAGTCATCTCGTCCACAGGCTCCACTGCCGACGGCTCGTGCATCTTCAGCGCCAGGTACGGGGCGCCTATCGTCACTGCGTTCAACATCTACAAACAAATTATATCTATTTAATGTATGTCCGTGTGGTGACGGATTAAGAATACGGAATGTCACCACCCTATATCATGCTCTTACGACGCCCATGGGTGTCGTAAGAGCCGACAGAGGCAGCATATTATGCAGAGAACAGCACTGTAAGCGAAGGAAAACTTGATACAAAACCTATACAATTAGGCCAATTCCTCCTTTCAAAGGAGAGGCCTAGTCCATCAGTGGACTGTTAAAGGCTGATGATGTGAATGTATACAAAGTAACATGAATATGGTAATAAGTAATTCACCTACTTATAAAAACATGTTCCTTTAAATAGGTTTGTCTTATCCTTGCTTAATTTAACCTAAGCAATTTAAAAAATACCGGTAAAAAGTATAAGCGACTGCTACGTTGAAGGTCGCGGTATCGATTCCCGCTCAATTCAAACATTTGTGTGCATGAACATGGATGTTTGTCTTGGTCTGGGTGTTTCTATGTATAATATGTATGTATTTACAAAAAAATAAGTATATATGTATGTATGTTTATCCATTATCTAGTACCCATAGTACAAGCTCTGCTTAGTTTGGGACTAGATGGTGTTGTGTGAATGTGGTAGAATATTTTATTTAGAAAAATTTTACCTGACCTAACATAATTAGTTATCTATGTACTTAGTCATTATTTATAGTACCTTCACCTACTATTTAAACTGGTTTTTGTAATTTAAATGCTGAATTTTAACTGCGTTCTTTATTTTTATAATGGCATGTATTTAATGCAGCATCTAAGTAAAACGAATACAAGTTTCAAAAATAATTAGAGCGGGTACCATATATAATGGGTTGGCAGCTAGTAAGGAGTATTACATGTAATAAGTAAAAGTTAGCATAACAGCATTTTAATTCTGTTTATAGGGACTGATAAAGAAATATAACCGCAAGAAGTAGTTAAAACATTTCTGTAAACAGTATTTTTAGAGTTCTGTAGTTAAAAATGGCTAAACATGGAATCCTTATAGATGCGCTATGTCTGTTAGTCTATATGTATGTCACAGCCCCTTTATGCCGAAACTATTCAGTTTACACATTTGAGAATTGGTAGGTAGATGTATTCTGTGAACCGCTTCACGACGTTATCGAAAATAAAAAATATTGAATATTAAGGGGGCTCTTAATACATGGAACTCATGAGGAAAATGGGTCGTTAAAAATTACTTTGAGGTTCCTTAAACCATTGTTTCTCAAAGTCAATCGTTTGAAAGATATATATCCTGAATAATATCCAAATATAAATATCCTGAAACAAAAGTTGTTGTTGTGCGTAGTTGGTTTATACTACATAGGTAGGTACTAAACATAAGCTTGTATAGGTTTGGATTTATGAAAATACTCACCACGTGTTTATTGGCCTCGATGTCTGCCAGCTTCCTGTTGAGATCATTCTTCAGCCCTTGCATTAATACGAAGTCTTTCTCCAATATACCTTGTAGACCTGTTGTTATAAAAACATTCGTCATTTTATTGTTTTCATAATAATTTATTGTTTTCCTTGACTTGACAATGCCGGCAGTTTTTTGGGTACAGTTTCAATTGCCTGCGATGTGGAGAACTTTCATGACGCCTAGGTACTAAATTTTAAATGAATGATGTTTATTTTATATGATTCCGTAAATCTTAAGATCATGGTTGCGAAAATGTTACCAGCAATCTTACCAGCATTCTCCAACAGTGTGTCCAAGTCAGTCTGAGGGTACTCTGCGGTAGACGGTGATAGTAGTAGTGGTGTTCGAACCATAGACCTCAGAGGAGCAGACGTCATTGAAGATGCTGATGCTAGAAACACAGTGGTTAAGCTATTATTACCTATCTATTCTTCATCAAACAGTAAAACACTTTAAAATAGAGAAGATAAGGTTCAGTTTTGAAGATTCTTCTTCTTCTTCTTGTCGTTTCCGTTGTACAGAAGACCAATAGGCACCGGCCAAATGTGTGTTTGCAGCAATTTCATTATCGTTGGCTTGTCACAGATCAGCACCAAACATCTATGTGGACATTCAAGACACCCTAGCCGGTGACTCATGGTTTGTTCAGGAGTGCCACAATGCTTAGAAATACTGATTAGAACCGAAGTCAAATTTCTGTAATGCTACTAAGCTGATGAAGCATTGATTGGTAAATACTACCGGGTCAATTTATTTTACTCTTTTGGATAGGCCTTTGCTGCTACTGGTTCTCTTTATTCGGCCACAACTTATTATAGTTTACATAACTGAAACCTTACCGTCCTATTACATATATAGGCATTACGTACTTTTTAAATGCTTATGTAATTAACGAAAACTTTCGCGTGGGAGACTGACACGTAGGTACTTCCTTATTTTTATTATTTCTTGGTACAGCGTCAAGACAAACACATTTTTTTTATAACAGCGTCAATAGCACACTTCGTAACATTTATCTCTACTTAATAATAGATAATTGGATCCTATCGATATGAGATTGCAATTCATGAGAATAACAGTTAGACGGACCACAGAACAGTTAAGAGAGGTTAGAACGGCCTTGTGGGCGTGGCAGCCTCGCCGTCCATGTACACTCATATGTCGAAAAATTTAATTGACGCTGTCAACAATCGTGCTCATATTGCGATAGCGTACGAAGCTCCGCGAAAATAAAAGAATTATGCCGTCTTGAGCTATAATAACGTGTTGAAAAAGAAGCCAGTTATGTACTGTGGCTCGAGAAGGGATTTCTTTTCACCGGTAAGTCCAAAAACCTTAAAATAAAAATGATATTTGTAATTATTACAATAGTATTATGTACATATGTTCCCATATGTACATAATACTATTGTAATAATTACAAAGTGGGGCATAGGGTTCCCACCAAGAACTTAGGGTTCCAAGCCAACCTCACCTGCAAGTGGTGCACCTGCCGATCAACGGACGAGGCTCTGGCAAACAAAATGTCCCAATAAGCGGCAATAGGCTCCCCACCTATTACGTGGGATCAAAACACTGGCGAAAAGTAGGCGTTTAATATGCCTCTGTCTACCCCGTCGGGGAAACAGGCGTGAGTCTATGTATGTATGTGTGTAGTATTATGTAATTTGTAGACAAAAACGATACTTTCGCAAGCAAATAAAACAATATACATTGCTGGCAATATGTGGGTACCATCTAGTACTATGTAGGCGATTGCGCAATGTATTTCGTTCACTGCGAACGTCAAAGAATGAATTCTGCTAAATCTATGGTGGTGGGTCCGATAGTGTTGTACTTACCAAGTTGTGAACTATGTCGATTGTGAGTTCCTTCGTGTGAATGTATTCAAATGATTGTTATCAGTAATATTAAGATTAACATAACTTTGTTTATTACTACCGATTAATGTTTATTGTGGGTTATTAACTTAGTATCGCGGGTTACATATCAAATATTTTAATTAAGAAAATTGATTGTGACATATGCGTTGGAGCACTGCTGTCAAATGAAATAAATTCGGACCATAAATGTATCGTAGCAAAAGATAAAGGGGGTCTCCTGTATCCTTCAAAAGCACTGATACTAATCTGTAAAATGTCCGAAGTAGTTATAAAGATTTACACCGACAATCTTCGGCAAATTAATAAACATAATATATTATGTTGACAACAAAGATCTTGCACAGCTTTGTCGGAACTGAATTGTTTAGCAACATTAGTTATCACCAGGTTAGATTTTATCCTCCCCCCCGTGGGATCTCCACCTTGTCGTGGTGGGGGGCTCAGTAACCGTGGATTGGTCACCCGCGGTGAAGCTAAGAGGGATCCAGGAGGGGATGCTCCGCGTGGGCTTGGAGAGGCCTGCGCAGGATGCGTCCAACGGTGCGGGTGCGGGGGACAGTTCTGTCTGTCCCTCGCAGTCGGGTGCGGTCGCGGGAGGAGAGGCGTGTCGGTGTTGCGTTGCCGCGCGCCCTATCTCCCGCGACCAAATGGGGGCGCACCATTCGATGCGTCGCGGTGGGGCCGCAGAGGAAGAGGAGATGCGGTGTTGCGTTGCCGTCCTCCCTATCCTCTGCGGCCGCTGGGTGGTTTGGCGGCGGAGCCCAACACCTTCATCCGTCGCCAAGGGGGTTTCGTTCTGGGCCCGCCTGATCATCTGGCGGGCCAATACCCGTCGGGGGGTAGCGAGGAATGCTTATGCGAATCCCTACCCTCCGACACACGGGTACATGAGAAAGTCGAGGTGGTTTTTAGTGGAAACACCACATACTCCGGCTCTCATTTCCCCCAAGAGTCGGAGATTCAAAGGGATTTTCTACCTCGTAAAAAAAAAAAGGTTGGATTTTATCCTAGTGCGAGCCATGTTACAGACCTATCTAAAGCTATCGTAGAAAAATATATCAATGTAAGTTTGCATTTTATTTTGAAAAAATCGAATTTAAAAGATAGCAAGCATATGCTTCTTAATAAATACGTCTTATTTCAGGGACAATAATAGAATCTGGGTTGAAATTTAATTTAAATTATTGTTCAACATTAAAATATTATTGTATTATATACATGTGCCATTTATTTCTTTCCAAACTTTAGCTTATGTGGTTGCACACATGAATAGTTTATCACGGACACTGACATCCTAGGTGGACGTGATTTTTAACTCTTGGTATTCGGATATGATAAAGGCCACCGTAACATTAATGAGAGTGTGTGAGTGATCGTCAAGCGCGATAGTTCCATGTCAAGCGAAGTGTTTGCGCTAGTGTGACAACCAATGGCAAACTCGCGATCTAAGTAAGTGCAGTTGATTTGTGTGCGTAATGCGCGTACGTATTAGTGTATTGCTTGTAGTGGAGATAGAGAGTGGGAGACAATCGGCGACACGCGTTCTAATACAAATCAGTAACTATTCCCGTTCTAACCCCCTTTAATTGTTCTGTGAGACGGACGAAGGAGTAGCGGTGATAATTGGATCCTATCGATATGATATTGGGCATCCTTTATTACAATACGTTGAGAATCCGTACGATGCGTGATGAATACTCCCATTACCTACATAAAACCTACAGGAGTGGTTCTTACGGAGGATGATAGAATTAAAGAAAGATGGAGGACATATTTTGAAAAGTTAATGAATGAAGAGAATGATTGGAGCAAAAAGCTTGAGAACAAGGCGAAGAATATTGGATTAGTGAATGTAATAAGTAAGGATGAGGTAAAGTGGGCTGTGAGTGGAATGAAGAATGGGAAAGCATTAGGACCAGATGGAATACCAGTAGAAGCATGGAAGGTGTTAGGGGAGGATGGATGGGTGTGGCTGACTTTATTCTACAATAAGATGTTGCATGAGGAGACAGTACCAAGGAATGGTGCAGCAGTTACCTAGTGCCCATTTTTAAAAATAAGGGAGATGTCCAAGAATGCAACAATTATCGGGGAATAAAGTTAATGCCCCATAGTATGAAAATATGGGAGAGAGTAATTGAGCGACGTTTGCGAGCAGAGAGTGTGATTTCACGCAACCAATTCGGTTTTATTCCTGGTCGAGGTACGGTGGATGCCATTTTTGCACTTCGCCAAATTTGTGAAAAATACAGGGAGGCGCATAAAAATCTGCATATGGTATTCGTTGACCTCAAAAAGGCATATGACCGGGTACCGCGTGAAGTCTTGTGGTGGGCCCTCAAAAAGAAAGGAGTGCCTGAAAAGTACCTGAAGTTGATCCAAGCTATGTATGCTGAATGCCACACGCAAATCCGGTCCGCAGCTGGAATCACAGCCAGATTCGATGTGGCTGTAGGCTTGCACCAAGGGTCGGCTCTTAGTCCTTACTTCTTCTTGTTAATTATGGATGCCATATCATCGGACATACAGGAAGAAGCACCCTGGTGCATGCTGTTTGCCGACGACATCATCCTGGTAGCAGAAAGTGGACAGGAGGTGCAGAGCAAGCTGGAGGAGTGGCGGCAGAGACTGGAGAACGTTGGCCTTAGGATAAGCAGAACCAAAACTGAATACATGTTCTGTGACTTTGGCGGCCTCTCTAGTCCAAGCCCGGTTACACTCGGCGGTATACCCCTACCAGTATGCTCCGACTTTCGCTACCTCGGTTCACCCCTGCAACACGACGGCGAAATTGACCGAGATGTTCGGCAAAGGATCAACTCAGGATGGATGAAATGGCGACAGGTCTCGGGCACAATATGCGATCCTAAAATGCCTTTGAAAATCAAGGGACGCATATATAAGGCGGTTATAAGGCCTGTCGTATTGTATGGAGCTGAGTGTTGGGCTACTAAGAAGATGGATGAAAAACGATTACATGTGGCAGAGATGAGAATGTTGCGATGCATGTGTGGAGTTACGAGAATGGATAAGATTAGGAATGAATACGTGAGAGGCAGTCTGAAAGTGCCGCCTATAGACGAGAAAGTGAAAGGAAGTCGTTTAGCTTGGTATGGACATATTATGCGAAGAGATGATATGTATGTAGGTAAGCAAGTGATGAATATGAAGGTAGAGGGATGGAAAGGGAGAGAGAGGCCAAGGAAAAGATGGATGGACTGTGTGAGGATGGATATGAAAGAGAAAGGGGTAAATGATCAGATGACGGGTGACAGAAAAGAATGGAAGCGAAGGACGTACAGCGCCGACCCCAAATAGATTGGGACCAGGGCAACAAGATGACCTACATAAAACCTACTACGTAAATGCTTGATAACTTGACTCCTCCAGGCGCCTTGCCGTCCAGATAATCAAGATTTTGGGAGCTCACGCAAATTTTAGAACCTGGGAGGGACCCAGTATCTATACCTATTCCCGACTCACCACATATTAGCACAGTCGGGCAAGTCCCAGGTTGAAGGTCTCCTGGCCCGCAGTGTATCAGCAGAAGGAGCCCTGGTGCACTCTAGATTCCCAACTATGAGTGGATCCAGGAATTTTGGTTCAAGGTAAGACTATATTGATATATGAAGGTAGGGCTTGACGCTGTTGATGGTAGGTTTATCAATGATGAGCAGTAAAGTCGTTATTCGTAGGAAGAATAAGATGCAATTTTGGGGATTAAGTAAATTAAGATTGGGTCCCAGGATCCATCCCTGTTCTAGACTCACCACTCATATTGGCGCAGTCGGGCAAGTCCCAGGCTGAAGGTCTCCTGGCCCGCAAGGTGTCAGCAGGCGGTGCCAGCACGTCACCCTGCACTTTGGATATGGCGATGGTGCACACGTAGTCGCAGCTCGTGAATAGCAGCTCTGCGCGGTTGTACCGCATGTATTCTCTGGAAGAGATAGATGTTATTGGACCTGTGAATTATATTTTGAGTATAGTTGATTTGTACATTTTTTATTTAGTTAGTAGATTCCAAATATTTAAAGGATGGGACTCCACCGCATTTTTATTTAAAAATAAAGGTAAACTTCTATTTGCCCCGACGGTACACCAGCGGGGGTTACGGACTGGCTCCTATTCCATGGCCGCAGCTGGTGATTGCCCACAGCCGATTATGAGGCAAAAGAAGAAGGTGATCTTCAGACCGGTAACACAAAATCAAGAACATTATAAAGTATGTACATACACTACGATTACAACTTCATTCACAGTCCATTCATGCTTTTGGATTGCTTCGTCGCAGGTTAAGAGGTTGGCCAGAAATTTTAACACAGAAATGTACTAACGACTCATCCTCCAGTCTCCGCTTGCCCTCCAGATCGTCAAGATTGAGCTGTATCATGAGTCCCCCAGTGGAACCCTGGTACACGCTAGATGCTCGGCGGGACAGCGGGATCTCTGTCACCTCTGATGTTGACTCTTCGTTCTCTCTACGGACGGGACCTGTGAGGAAAATATTGTTAGGATCACTTTATATTCTTCTTCTGCCTGTTCTCACATTACCCAAGACAAAGACTTTTTCTTTAATTTTCTCCCATCTCACGTTATCTGAACATTCACTCCGTTTTCATTAGTAGTATAGTTGTACTTATTAATTGCGTTAGAGAATAAAATTTTGCCCTAAGGTATATTAACCATTTCCTTTTTTATACAGGAAACTTTAAGTGACTTTTTTAGCAACAGAGATTGGTTGATGTGACATATTCATCCACTAAAATCACACGCAATTTGGTTACCTGGATGGATGCAGTATGTGCCGAACTCCACTTTTTTTCCCAGTACACCCAAAAATGGAAACTTGATCTTGATGCTCTGCAGCAAACACTCCTCATATATATCCCATATGTGCACGGTCTGGAAAGTTTTATGGTACTTTAGTTTTTAATCAGAGAGGAACATGGAAACCAGGTAATTTTGGACAGTAATTCCATTGAAATTTAAGCATTCTAACTGGAAGAAGTACTGGTGAAGTTCTACATAGCCGAACCCAACCTCGTAGGTAAGCGATCGGTCCTTGTGGTATTTAAGCGCTGATCAAACTTTAGAAGGAGCGCGGACAGCTGACGACAGAGAGCTTCTTATACGTCAGAAACCACATACAGTTAAAAATCGACTGTTTCTCAGTGTGCAGGGATGGTACTGTGTTGAAACGTCTCACACCCTGGATATTCTAATAACTAGCCTCAATACGTTCACAATCACTGCAGTAAGCGATGACTATCTGCTGTGAAGCCACTATAACTACGTCGAGTATGGCGGCGTTAGCGCGCGTGTGTAGCGTGGCTATGGCGGCGCGGGCTGACGGCTGCCACAGAGGTAAGGTACCGTCACACCTATGGGGAAACATCTCACACCCTGGAGATACTAGTTACTAGCCTCAATACTTACACAATTACTACAGTAAGCGATGACTATCTGCTGCGCCGCCACTATAACTACGTCGAGTATGGCGGCGTCAGCGCGCGTGTGTGTAGCGTGGCTATGGCGGCGCGGGCTGGTTGCCACAGACGTAAGGTACCGTCACACCTGTGTGGAAACATCTCACACCCTGGACTAGCCTCAATACTTACACAATTACTGCAGTAAGCGATGACAATCTGCTGCGCCGCCACTATAACTACGTCAAGTATGGCGGCGTTAGCGCGCGTGTGTAGCGTGGCTATGGCGGCGCGGGCTGACGGCTGCCACAGACGTAAGGTACCGTCGCACCTGTGTGGAAACATCTCACACCCTGGACTAGCCTCAATACTTACACAATTACTGCAGTAAGCGATGACAATCTGCTGCGCCGCCACTATTACTACGTCAAGTATGGCGGCGTTAGCGCGCGTGTGTAGCGTGGCTATGGCGGCGCGGGCTGACGGCTGCCACAGACGTAAGGTACCGTCACACCTGTGTGGAAACATCTCACACCCTGGACTAGCCTCAATACTTACACAATTACTGCAGTAAGCGATGACAATCTGCTGCGCCGCCACTATAACTACGTCAAGTATGGCGGCGTTAGCGCGCGTGTGTAGCGTGGCTATGGCGGCGCGGGCTGTCGGCTGCCACAGACGTAAGGTACCGTCACACCTGTGTGGAAACATCTCACACCCTGGACTAACCTGAATACTTACACAATTACTGCAGTAAGCGATGACTATCTGCTGCGCCGCCACTATAACTACGTCGAGTATGGCGGCGTTAGCGCACGTGTGTAGCGTGGCTATGGCGGCGCGGACTGACGGCTGCCACAGACGTAAGTACCGTCGCACTTGTGTGGAAACATCTCACACCCTGGACTAGCCTCAATACTTACACAATTACTGCAGTAAGCGATGACAATCTGCTGCGCCGCCACTATTACTACGTCAAGTATGGTGGCGTTAGCGCGCGTGTGTAGCGTGGCTATGGCGGCGCGGGCTGACGGCTGCCACAGACGTAAGGTACCGTCACACCTGTGTGGAAACATCTCACACCCTGGACTAGCCTCAATACTTACACAATTACTGCAGTAAGCGATGACAATCTGCTGCGCCGCTACTATAACTACGTCGAGTAGGGCGGCGTTAGCGCGCGTGTGTAACGTGGCTATAGCGGCGCGGGCTGACGGTTGCCACAGACGTAAGGTACCGTCACACCTGTGTGGAAACATCTCACATCCTGGACTAGCCTCAATACTTACACAATTACTGCAGTAAGCGATGACAATCTGCTGCGCCGCTACTATAACTACGTCGAGTATGGCGGCGTTAGCGCGCGTGTGTAACGTGGCTATAGCGGCGCGGGCTGACGGCTGCCACAGACGTAAGGTACCGTCGCACCCACCCGCCGCCACGACGTGCAGGGATGGTACTGTGTGGAAACATCGCACACCCTGGAATATCAACATCGAACCTATATAAACTATTCCAGTGGGATAATATACACGTTGACTAAAAACCAGCCAGCTGACTGTTATTAGATAGCGTGGAGTCAATTTAATAAGCAGTAATAAGCTTACGAAGCGTGCCTTGGCTAGGCCAAGTCATGCTTTGTAAGCTTGCTTTCTTCAAAAACGAAAATGCCGCGAAAATATTGAGTTTTAGTTCAGGTCTGATCTTTAAACGTGGCCTTCAGCTGTCTCTCGACGTATGCTTAAACGTAGTAACCTATATCAAATTATTACAGCCACCATAGTTAAGTCTTGCGTAGAGGTCAGTATGCCGCTGTAACAAATGAGAGGGACACAGAAATACAAGCGAATATAGTTTTATTATCATGTGTATGTGTCGCAAAGAACTTTACAAACATACAATCAATGGACACAATCGAAACAATAAATTACACAAAGTGTTTTTTTCATGTGGGGATGCACTTGGTGCAGTATCAAGGGGCGAAGCAGTCACTTACCTCCATTAAGTCCAAGTTTTGTGTGGGGTATGAGGATATTTTTAAAGAAGGAATTAAAGAAATGTAATTAAGTTTCTTACTAAGTCACTCACCCTCAAAACCTTAAACACATAATCATCCAGCTTCCCCGGTATATGCTTGAGTCTCACGCTAGCTAGTGCATCATGTGAGCAGGACAGTAGCCAACAGCCACTGTACCGAATACGTCTGACGCTGCGGGAGTGTACGCGCTTCCAATGAGCTATGGAGACGTGGGACGTGTGTGGAGGGGTTGATAACTCCTGGAATAGATCATACAAAATTATTTAGCGGGTCTTAATGGCATAAAATTAACTTATTTAAGGTATAAATACCTATTTGTTTCCGACCACGACTGGTGCAGGATTGTCGAAACGGCAATAATATAGACGAATCTCGTACACGGTATTAGATATGTTTATAAATAGGTCTAGTCGAATACTTGTAGAATAGTAAAGTCTAGATGAAGGCACATCGTGAAAATAGGCTTATTGCTGATTTACTGTACGATGCGTATTAGGCGATTCAACTTAAATACATAGAATTCTTAATGTGTGGTGTATTTCCAAGGATCATAACTGCCAAATTTCAGTTTGTTGTCTGCCAGTCAGTAACACAAAAATATTTTATAGCCACTCAGCGGATCCCACTGCTGGGCAAAGGACTTTCCCTTGGACCGCCATTCATCCCTGTCTAGTGTTAAGTCTGGTCAGTCGCTGTAGAATCCATCCAAGTCATCCCACCTTTTTCGTTAGGATCTTCCACGTCGCCGTCGACTGTCAAGGGCACCCAACTGGGAACTATGTGAACCCACCTTTCTGAGTGCATACGACAGACGTGTATGCCCAGTCACACTTCAGTCTAGCAGATTTTAATCCAACGTCGGCTATGCGGGTTTTGGAGCGTTACGTAGTATTTCAGACATGGACAGTACCGAGAGTGCGCTCCATAGCCCTTTGGAAATTTATACAAGGTTTCAAAAGACACCACGTTTACTCATTTTGCACATCATGTCAAGTCCTAGGTATGACTTGTTGTGTTCTAAACAAAAATAATATACGGAAAAGAAAAATTTAAAGCGCGCGCCTGCAATGCTCGAGATCCATGGGTGCATAGGATTAGAAAAAAAATATGTTGACTTTGTGCCTGAATATCTCCTGAAGCAGTCATTTCAAAATGATCGTAATTATTAGTAAAATACGGTATTTTATTAAAATTTTTGTTAAGGGTCTTTTTACACCGTGAAAGTACAAAAATACAGATGTACAGATGATTAACCACTCACCATCCAGAAGTAATAGTTGATATGATCGGTAGTATTCATGTGCATGAACTGCATCCTGGGCTGGAGGAACTTCATGCGAGTGATATCTCCTCGCTCTGTGCCGAACGACAGCTCGGAGGTATCGCTAGCTGATACCGAGGGGTAGTAGGCCATGCACTGGAATATACACAAGACTTGATAAGACTCATATTCTGTCAAATCTTATTAGATTAGTGAGCGGAACCCGGGCCCGAAAGTCTTGGAACCAGGGATAACGCTAGAACAAACTTTTTTTGAGTTAGATCTTCGCCTTTCCCCCTTCCACCGCCACTCTCATCATATCTCTCTCTCTCTCTCTCTCTCTCTTTTCCTCTTCTTTTGCTTTCTCGTATTCTCTCCTACTTACTCTGTAGAGAAACCTACTAGCCTTAAGCAACCTTGTTAGGGCAGTGCGCAGACAACTCTAAGTTAGATATCCATAATGTTTGAAATAGAAATAGTTTTTATGATAAGTCAAGTCGATGATATCGATTTAGTAACGTTTAGTTTAGTCTATTGTAAAATTTGACTATGGTCACACTGAACTGTCAACTTCCGCTTGCCTTGAAAAAATTAACACGCCGTTCTTGGTCTGTCTCGCGAGATTGTAATTGATATAAATTGATCGCCTTTTGGAAAGCTCGTCCTTGTAGCTTCGCGAATAGTTTGGAACCCGTTTTGATTGCCACTTCCTTGATCAATAACTGGCACCGGTTTAATTGTGATAAAAATAGTATCTTAATGAACTTTGTAAAACACGTGTGTGAATTCCTGATTGGTGCCCGAGGAGTAGAACTACGCCGAACTGGACACTGGTATTTATTCGATTCTCTTGTTATTTTGGCCAAAATTATGAGTTAATCTTATAGGTCCACTCAAGAGCATCAGTGAAGATATCAGGTGAGTTGAACCATTTTATTAATATTAATTGTGATTCACTGTGCAACGCAGTGCATTGTGTCTGGATATATTGTCTATCGTGGTCAGGTAGATGTATTACAGCTTCCACTGCGCATTTCTGAACGGTTTCCTACCTGCCTACGGTAACTCTAGACACATAAAGTTCAAAGAATCTGTCATTTGATATATTAAAGATACTAAATGAAGAATCATCATCATCATTCTAGCATTATTGCAGTTACATAGAAGACTTACACGCCTTGGAGCCTGAGATCCACTTTCCACTCATTGATATAGTATTATGAAGATACTACATCAAGAATGCTGTGCTGTAATCGGACAACTTTTGATTCTGGTACTGCCTATAACTATTTATATTTATTGTAAAGCAGAGGAAAATTCAAGAAAATTTTTCTATTGTTTAAGTCCGAGGAATCTCACTCTGGTGGGGTTAGAGGAACACCGCATCTCGTTTTCACTCTATGATATTATAAAAGAGGGTATAGCCAGTGCCAAAACTTACTGTAGGTATGTTAGGTAGTCCAGTGATGCAAAACAGCGGTGTGTGTGACAGCGTCGCTACGTCGTAAAACGTAAGACTACGGTCTGACGCCGACACTACCAAGTACTGCACATCCTGCAATTCATCAAACACACATACATTATAGTTACATAGTTAATAAATTAGTATAAAAAATTCAACATGGCGAAATGTGGGTGTAATATTAGACCTGTACCTCAGCCTACCCCTTCGGGAAAACAGGCGTGAGTCTATAATAGGTAAGTGTATTATAGCACCGATAAGAAAGTTATTGATGCGTGTCGTGTATTCGAACCCGAGACCCTCAACGTAGCAGTCTGTTGGTAAAGAGGATTAGGAGAGGATTTTTTTTTTAAATATAAATATGCGGCAAACGAGCAGACGTATCGCCTGATGGTAAGCAATTACCGCCGCCCATGGACACAAGCAACACCAGAGGAGTCACAAATGCATTGTCATCCCGTGGGGTTTGGAAAAGGAATAGGAGGAGGAGTGGGATGAGGGAGAAAGAATAGGGTATAGGGCCTCCGGCACTCCCACTCACCGAACGAAACGCAACAGTTTAGGTACTGTTACTTTACGTCGATTTTCTGTGACAGGTAGTACTTACCCGGTCGAGCCGGCGTATTCATGCTGAAATCAGCAAGGCTCTACTACCTTATTAGGAATTTAGGATTAGGAGGTAAAGGAAGTTTAAGCAGGTTTAATTTCATTTGTGTGTATCTTGAAATCATCATCATCAGCCTTTGACAGTCCACTGCTGGACTAGGCCTCTCCTTTGAAAGGAGGAATTGGCCTACTACACCACGCTGGCCAAACGGCTTGGTATAGGGTTTGTATCAAGTTTTCCTTCTCTTTCAGTGCTGTTCTCTGCATAATATGCTCCCTCTGTCGGCTCTTACGACACCCATGGGATGATATGGGGTGGTGACATTCCGTATTCTTAATCCGTCACCACACGGACAATATCTTGAAATACTTACGGTTAAATAAAGGGCGTCTGTGATCCAGCGGTTCTTCACACGACCGTGTACTCCGCTTCTATGATAAAAGATCTGTAACACAAAAATACAGACATCTCTTAGGCCGACTACAGGGCAAAAGTCCTACCAATAACAACCATTGAAAGAATTTTGGACCACAACTTATTAAAGTCGTAAGTCGTGGCGCGTGTTGGGAGATGTCTATGTCCAGCGGTGGACTACGATAGGCTGATTGATTGATTATTTGATTAATTGACTTATTAAAGCGTCGCAGCCGTCTAACTGTCTATCTGTTCCCTAGGGACTTACTTTTGATACTTTTCACTTAAAACCTTCCACTGCTGAACATAAGTATCTCCTCCTCAAACAGGCTCTCCACATAGACGGATTCTGAGCCCCTAGAAATGTGTCGGAAATGTGACGGTTGGATGCGGGCGGCTCAAGACCGGTCTGTGTGGAGAACCTTGGGGGAGGCCTATGTCCAGCAGTGGACGTCGCTTGGCTGATATGATGAGAAATGTGTCTGCTGAACGTCAAAGTTTTGACCTTTTTGGGCATGCATTTTTGTATAAGAATGCATATTATTACTAGAGCAGTGGCTCTCAAACTTTTTTAGGAATGGAACCCTTTTGGGTAACCAAATATTTGGTGGAGCCCTAAAATAAAACAAAGTCGAGTCCTAGGTGCACTTTAAAACCATATACTTTAATGACGTACATCTTGGTGGAGCCCCTAGAGATGCTTCGTGGAGCCCTGGGGCTCCGCAGAGCACACTTTGAGAATGGCTGTACTAGAGGATGCCCGCAGCTTCACCCACACATTTTTTTATATTACTGTTTTTGCCCATTCTCGTGAGAATTTCGATAAATTCCCTTTTATGTGCACCCCTACGATAACGGTATTTCAGCTTCTTGCGCCCAATAGTTTTGACTATAGCTTGTCTTTCAGTCAGTCTGAAACACAAAAATTTGATATAATAATATACAGATTGTACGTGTGTACCTCGTATGTATGCAGAACGCGCAGATCCCCGCTATAAATGCCGACGCGACCTCCCTTAGAGATGGCCACGTAGCAAAAAGACTCTTCGCGCTCCAAGCTTACCAACTTGATGATCGTTTCTCTCTGTAATTCATATTCAACATTTTTAATATTTACAATGTCAGGCAACTGAAGCAAAATCTATGGTGTAGTTCTGAAGCTCTAGTCCTAATTTGTCTTCAATTTTAATCGATTATCGACGGAAACAATTCCTATACATTTTTAAAAGCGCCCGTAGCGGAAATTATCTGTCAGTAGAGACAGTGTCCGTGTGGTGACGGATTAAGAATACGGATTGTCGCCACCCCATATCATCCCATGGGTGTCGTAAGAGCCGACAGAGGGAACATATTATGTAGAGAACATCACTGTAAGAGAAGGAAAATTTGATATATACCAACCCGTTTGGCCAGCGTGGTATAGTAGGCCAGTTCCTCCTTTCAAAGGAGAGGTCTAGTCCAGCAGTGGACTGTTTAAGGCTGATGATGAAGATACAGTTTGGGGTGATTTTTGAAACAAAAATATTAATTGTTTCCGTCGACGATTGACTCAAATCGCGTGCAAACTTGGACTAGGCTCCCTGAGGTACCTATGTGATCAGCCAGTTTAACGGGGGTTAAATTAGGTTCAGATAACAATCTAGAAGTTGTTTGAATACGTCGTTATAAAAATCTAGCAATTACAAATCTACAGATGGTGGAATTCCACTGAGAAGTATTGAAAATGCAATACAAATGGAATTCACCTGCTCGTGCGTGCTATTTACAGAACATAAGCCCACCGTCACAGGATGTATTCCTAGTACGGGAGTACGGGGGATGTCTAAAAAAATACGACGAAACGACTATAAACAGAAATCCGGCTCAATAGTAGTAAAAGACTTTCTTGTGCCAAATCTGAACCCACCTTACAATGCTCCAGCCTCTTAACACTCAAGTATGTGAGCGGGCGCCACACCAGTCCAGGAAGTGGAAAAGCTTGTGAGCGTGTGTTGTGTATTTGTGGTGACCTGGACTTTAGAGTAAAGAGTAAAAGACTTTATTGCGCTGAATATAGAACCCACCTTACAATGCTCCAGCCTCTTAACACTCAAGTGCGTGAGCGGGCTCCACACCTCGGCTCTGCTGCTGGTGTTCCGCGCGCTTACAGCCACAAGCCTCGCGATCAACTACCGCCACCACACCTTGCCGGTGCCGAACGAGTCCAAAAAATGGAAGAGCTTGTGGGCGTGCGTCGTGTATTTGTGGCCACCTGGTCTTTAGAGCAAGGAATAAAAGACTTTATAACGCTGAATATAGAACCTACCTTACAATGCTCGAATCTCTGAATAGTCAAGTGTGTCAGCGTGCTCCACACCTCGGCTCTGCTGCTGGTCTTCCGCGAGCTTACAGCCACAAGCCTCGCGATCAGCTGCCGCCACCACACCTTGCCGGTGCCAAACGAGTCCAAAAGATAGAAGAGCTTGTGGGCGTGCGTCGTGTATTTGTGGCCACCTGGTCTTTAGAGCAAGGAATAAAAGACTATTACGCTGAATATAGAACCTACCTTACAATGCTCGAATATCTTAATAGTCAAGTGTGTCAGCGTGCTCCACACCTCGGCTCTGCTGCTGGTGTTCCGCGCGCCTACAGCCACGAGCCTCGCGATCAACTGCCGCCACCACACCTTGCCGGTGCCGAACGAGTCCAGCAGATGGAAGAGCTTGTGGGCGTGCGTCGTGTATTTGTGGCCACCTGGTCTTTAGAGCAAGGAATAAAAGACTTTATTACGCTGAATATAGAACCTACCTTGCAATGCTCGAGTCTCTTAATAGTCAAGTGTGTGAGCGGGCTCCACACCTCGGCTCTGCTGCTGGTGTTCCGCGCGCCTACAGCCACGAGCCTCGCGATCAGCTGCCGCCACCACACCTTGCCGGTGCCGAACGAGTCCAGCAGATGGAAGAGTTTGTGGGCGTGCGTCGTGTATTTGTGGTGACCTGAAATATCGAGGTAGACTTTCTATATAAATAAAACCCTTACTGACAAACGACTGACTGACAGACAACGTACAGCCAGAACTATTGGGTGTTAAAAGAAATTTGGCATGCATGTTCCGAAATTTGCACGAGATCAGGAGAAAATAGCAGAATAAAAAAGATTGTGAGTAGCTATGATCTCTAGTAAATAATAACAAGTTAGCCTTTTTAATGCCAGGGTTTTTTAATAAGACGATTGATGCTGGCTTGGCTGTAACTCCACTACAATACCTGTGATTCCAAATACAAACAGGCAGCTGCATTTTTCTGTACTAAATCAATGTCATGATCTGTTAAGACGATGTCTTTTGTATCAAATCATGAAGGTTTGTCCATCGCAGGACATCCGGCCGTTGGTATTGCTACCTTATACAAAAAACCATCCTATTCGAAAGCACCGCAATATGTAGCCATTAATTAAGCCGCGTATCGACTTCGCGCTCCAAAAGGACAAACATTGGCGCGCGTTCCAGCCGCGCGAAATTATTACCATTTTGGAACGCGCACCAATGTGTTTGTTGCAACGCTCGAACATGGAGCGCCCCGTTCCATCTAGAGTCGGTTTTTTACCGCGCATCAAAGGCAAGGCAACTCAATCGTGGCGCGCGCGCCAGTTGAGACGGACGTAATATTATTTTGTGGGTTGATTACGTTTTTGTTACGTTGCATGTTGGACGACCGAACACTGGAACAGTTGCCGCGCGCGGTGTTGCTACATTTAAATATTCGGAGCGCGTTCCGTGAACGCGCTCTCGGCGCGGGCGTTCATGGCGCGCGCGCCAGGAGCGCATAATGGATACGCAGCTTTAGAATGGCAAAGCTGTTTTGAATCCTGGTTGGACGACGGGCTTGGGCTGTGACGAACCCGGTCTCATCGAGCCAAAGCGTATCTTTGGGAGGGGGCGCTGATTACACAAACTCGATGCCTTCTTCCGCCTGACGCATCACTTCTTTAGATCAACCTTATGAAGTAGACTCACCGAATATGTTGTCGAGGGCCGTGAAGAACCCGGTCTCGTCGAGCCACAGCGTATCTTCGGGAGGGGGCGCTGATGACACAAACTCGATGCCTTACTCCGCCTGACGCATCACTTCTTTAGATCAATCTTATGAAGTAGACTCACCGAATATGTTATCGAGGGCTGTGACGAACCCGGTCTCGTCGAGCCACAGCGTGTCTTCGGGAGGGGGGGGCTGCTGACACAAACTCGATGCCTTCCTCCGCCTGACGCATCACTTCTTTAGATCAACCTTGTGAAGTAGACTCACCGAATATGTCGTCGAGGGCTGTGACGAACCCGGTCTCGTCGAGCCACAGCGTGTCTTCGGGAGGGGGGGCTGCTGACACAAACTCGATGCCTTCCTCCGCCGCCGCCTGACGCATCACTTCTTCTACGCGCCTAAGGAATAATGACAAAACAGCCATATAGAACAATACATCTTATAGGGACTGCCTCGTTGGTCTCGCGGCATAAATGTGCGCGTGGGATTGGGGGGTCTCGGGTTCGATTCCCGGGTCGAGTAAAGTGTTATTGGGTTTTTCCGTTAGGAAATTCTCAGTAGCAGCCCGAAGTCTGGCATAGTGCCCGGTAACCGCAATAGGCTCGCCTCCTATTACGTGGGACCTACAAATTTATTTCATGGCGAAATGAGGGTGTAATATTACACCTATGCCTACGCCTTAGGGATACAGGCGTGAGTCTATAAAATAAAAAAAATAACAGTTAGGTACTTGTCAATATCCTGATCCACGGTCCTCTCCTTGTTCTTCTTGAAGCACCTCCTAAACTTGCTGAGCACGGGCGGTGATAGTCTATTCATCAGCTCACGCGCCAGACATTCGTCGTCATCCTCACTAAAAAGAAATAAAACCCTTTATGAACTGACTGCATGGTTGCCGTAGAGGTTTAAGCGGCCATCTCGCCGTCTGCACCAAGTGTTGTAGGTTCGATTCCCACGCGAGACAACTCTTTGTGTGATCTAGAAATTGTTGTTTCGAAGGCCCGACACAGTATTCAATCCTGGTGCGGGAGTTGTCTTTTAAAATCAAAATCAGAACAATCTTGTGCTCAATGTGAGATATTCAATAGGGACATTGCCTTCACATTAAATAAATTATGTAAGTTCTTTTGTCTTGTAAAACATGTCAAAATAATGGAAGTTTCATTCTTCAATTTTATTAATGTTCCGAGGGTCTAGTACGAGTTTGCACTCGATCGTCACGGTGGACGATAGCCTAGTCGTCGGGAACAATTTCCATACATTTTCTAAAAGCGCCTTTAGAAAATGTATGGACCGACTGTGCCCAACCTAGTGCGGTCGAGTGCCCGCCCCAGAATTTTGATTAACGATTCGAAATTCTATGCAGGTCTACCACGAGCTTTACATACGATTGTCACGGTGACGATAGACCAGTCGACGGGAACAATCTCCATACATTTCCTAATGGTCTCTATCGATCGCCACTGAACATGAACTGCTGAAAATGATCGCGAGTTGCCTACATTATAAGACGTAAGTGGATGCTCCTGTTACACAAGATTCATACTGGCAGACTACTAAAGCACTTAAATTGGTAACTGCATTAATTATTTAAGTATTATGAATGTTTCTAATTACTATTTACAAGTAATTAATTACAATGTGAACAATGTGACAAAAACAAAATATGTACCATAACACTGGCGATTAAAAAGAGTGGCCACGAGTTTTATTGCCCGTTCTTTCTCTTGGTTCTACCTATTGCTTTGCGAACGAGGCAATAAATGTAAATGTAGAAGCATTAAGTAATATACTTTAAAATTTGACGTTCATAAGCGTCACCTTGTGACCTAGATGAATAAATGATTTTGACTTGACTTGACTACTCTCCGCTTTTAGAAAATGTATGGTAATTCTTCCCTTCGACTAGTCTATCGTCACCGTGACGATCGAGTGCAAAACTCGTGGTAGACCCTCTGGACGCCTAAGAATCTTCACAACATTAATTTTATAACCCAGGCCCAGCCCCACCATGAACCATCACGTTGGATGCTTTCAAGTTCCAAAGTGACATCACTTTGGAACTTGGAAGCAGCCGTAAAGTAAAGTAAGAAACAAGTGCATATCAACTGGATGTCGGGTTTGATTCTCAAGTCAAGCAAAACGAGCTCTTTTTGCCAAAAACATACCTACTTATATCGTAGCTCGAAGTCGGGATGCATACAATGGATCAAATTCGTGTGGAGAAGAAGTAGACAGTCGAACAACTTCCCGCTAGACCACCATAAGGGCGAGAATCGCTCAGCAAGACATCGCACAATGACTCTCGTACCTATACAAAACTAATAGTTTCTAGTGTGCCTCGACTCTATGAGCGAGCCGAGGGTTTTTTATTTCAAACTGGTCCTCCGCCGAGTTGTTTGATTATGATAGTAGGTACGATTTTGATACTTATTTTCTACGTCACAAGAACGGTACAAAGCTCAACGAGTAGCCGTGTACCTACTTATACTCTATAATATGATAGGCTACCAGTATATGTGTATAATCTATGACAGGCTAGTTAAAATTAAGTTTAGCTGGCTTGGCGAGTTGTATTTTTAATGCATTTGGATTTTACAAACCCAGATAAACTCTCATCCGATGCACTTCTCACAGAATAGCTTCTCTCAATTATCTCAGAACACTCTTCATTCAAAGACTTCTGCGATTTTATAGACATTTCTATTAGGTAACACAAAGATACATACAAAATAAATGCACTTAGTAAAGTTGATACGCGTAAAGGTTTGTTTTATCAATATTTTGGAAGGAAACCAGTCGGAACTTTGTTACCATAGAAAACATGAATAACTAGAGACTTATAACAGCGCCACCTTGGGTTGAATTTACTTATTATTTCAATAAACACTATCTAGCGGCAGGTAGTTGAATTACTAAGCAATAATAATGGCTAATGCTGTGTTTAAATTTTTACGCTGTCACGACAGATGGCATTACATTTGTTACATTAAATGAGCTACAGATGGCAGTAGTAGTAATAAATGAAAGTGTTCTTACGATTTTATTTGCATATAAATATATATTATTATATATATAGGCGGCGATAGCCGAGTGGATATGGGTCAATCAACTTTTATTTGTCCTGAAAGTACTTTGTTTTGTCCCTGACCAATAATCGCAGTTCTAAGGAAAATAAAGTGTTTTTTTGGCATACGTCGCATTTATGTTATTATTATGCAAGCATATGAGTAAATTATTTTAAATAAATCACTATATAAACAGGAATTTTAATGGTTGTCCAGGTGACAAAACATCTTATGTGGTGTTTTTTTGTTTGTCCCCCAGTAGCTTAGTACAATGAAACATTACTTATACAAAAAAAATACTATGTGACAATTAATTACGCTTATACATAATTATTTATTACAATATGTCTACTATGATGCTAGCAAATAGATTTTTGTTTGCTTCATAATTTTAACGACTTTTGTGCATGATCATTTTGGTCCCTATTATATTTTATTATCCTGACGTCCACCGGACAACGGTGAAAAAGTTCCAAAATAAAAACATAGATGGGGTGATCAGTGCCTTGAGAACAAGTCGATGGCTTTGGTGACAACACTCATCCAGCCACCATTTTATTTTCATTTTTGGCGCGGCGTCAATCGGCCGAGTGCGTTTCGAGAAAGCGCGTGGCTTTTTTGTGTGTCTACCGGACAACCAGCACAAAAACATAAGTATTTGGTATATCGTAGTAAATTAAAGTGAAATATATTCTATTTATTCTATATTTTTCACTTCGCGGAAGACTTAATTCAAAATATCATTATTTATTGCCAGGAAGCGCAAAGACCGATAAATGTCACTCGGACAACCAGTCACTTGGACAACCAAAACCGTTGTCCATGGGACATTTTGGTTGTCCATAGGACAATAATAATAAAATCAGCATAAAGCAATACGTTTTCTTTCAATAATTAGTCACTGAAGAGCCTCCTTCAGGGGCTAAAGCATTTAATATTGTTTAATATAAATTAGATTGATATTATGACCAATTTCAACTTTCTACTTTTTGACGTGTGCAACACCAAGTCGAGGAACGATGCGATGATATCTGGTGTCAGAGTGTTATCCATGTCATGAACAATCAAGTGGTTTAGCTTGCTACGTCCCAACCAAAATGGGCACAATCTTACAAAGTGATAAATATTAACTTTGTGTTCCTTTCCCGAGAATCGAACCAGGGACCTTCCAGACCCTGATACAGAAACTCAAATCACTACGCTGAGCGAAAGAGAAAAAAAAGGGAAAGCTACTTATAGGATAAAAAACTAATTTCAAGTATGCCGCCAGAAGATAATGAATCTCTTTTATTGTTTATTATAATGTTGATTCTTTCTTAAAAAACATATTAAAACTGATAATAATTGTCATATTGTTGTTTTTATTACATAAAAAGAACAAATGCAGGCCATTTCAATCCTAGTATCTCCGTTGGACACCCGTGTATGTCCTATGGACAACCGTATATGTCCACTGGACAACCACTTTGTCCCTGTCTCCTAAAGACATATTATCGTCATTTTTATTAAAAAAAACAGAAAGGTTTACAAAATTTTCAAATATGAAACTCACAATTAAAAGTGAATTCATAGAGAGTGTTAAGTGTCACGTATTAATTATTATTTTACAAGTAAATCAAAAGTTCGGTAAGTTTAAAGTTTGTCGTTGTCCAGGAGACAATATTATTGGGAATAACTTATAAATTAAAAATCGCGTCATTTATTTATGGAAGATAAATTCAACTTCATCCTCTAATAAGCGATAATAAAGGGATGGTTTACAATTTGACTGAATTTCAAATGGTTTAAAAGTCTAACAAGTTTGTTGTCCAAGGGACTATTTTAACTAGAGTCGTGTGGATTTCGGAGTCAAATTAACTATTTCATTTAAATAAATCGTTCTGCTCTGTGTGAATTCTTAAAATATAAACAATTACCTACAGCAACAATGTTAAAATATAAAAAATTACAAATAAAATTTAAAAAATCATTTCATCATTAATTGTACACTTAAAAGTTGATTGACCCATATACCAACAGACTGCCATGCAGAGGGTATCGGGTTCGAATCCACGGCACGCACTAATGACTTTTCGGAGTTATGTGCGTATTGAATGGTTAATTATTATTATCGCTTGTCCCGTGCCTCGGAGAGTACGTTAAGCCGTCGGTCCAGGTTGTCATGAAGATCTTTGACAGTCGTTACAGAGCGTCAGTACCTTCTAAACAAACTGACACTAGTCTTTAACCATGGAATATCGCTATCCCTTCGGGTTGCGGAGGTCAGACAGGCAGTCGCTCCGTGGAAAAGCTAATATTCAGCCAAATCCGGTGAGACTAGAAAGCGGACCCCAGATTGAAACTGGGATAACGCTAAGAGGATGATAAATATCTACTATTATTTTCACAAAAATATTTAATTTGGAAATAAATATTATTATTAGTAGATCCGGCGGCTCAAGATCGGTCTGTGTGGAGACCCTTGGGGGAGGCCTATGTCCAGCAGTGGACGTCTCTAGGCTGACATCACCATGTCAGCCTAGTGACGTCGACTGCTCCTCCAAGGTTGCCTGCCCCAACGGCCATCGGCTCTTCGAGTTATGTGCCCTGCCCATTACCACTTCAGTCTGGCTAATCGGATTTAAAAAAAAATCGGATGCGATCTCGTAGGGCAACTCCGAGCATAGCTCTATCCAGCGCCCTCTGAGTGACCCTGACCTTTCGGATAAGGGCCATAGTTAGCGACCACGTCTCAGCGCCAGTACCTACCTATTCTTTAGATTTTGAATGTCTTATTGCAGCTGATGGTTTTGTGGCATATGTTTACTAACGCAATATCTCGGTGAAGTTTAATTTCTATGCCTTGTAGGTACCTACTTCTTTTCTAAATTCAAGAAAATAAATAATAATCTTCTTTAACAGGATGTTCTAAAAAGATTTAGATCCTGTTTCACCACCTCTGGATAGGCTGAACTTCCAGATAAGTTATAATTTGGACCAAAATTTGTACCTATGAGTTTCTGACGAATTAATATTCTTTTACTTAACAGACAGCGGTGAAAGTTTCCTTCAGTTTATAGTGTCTATATCATCACCATCAGCCTTTTATACTGTCCCACTGTTGGGCACGGGCCTCTTCTCACTATGAGAATGGTAAGGCCATAGTCCACCACGCTGGCCAAGTGCGGGTCGGCCGACTTCACATGTCTTTCGAGAACATCATGGAGAACTCTCAGACATGCAGGCTTCTTCACGATGTTTTCCTTCACCGATTAGCAAGCGATAATTAACAATTTAATACGCACTTAACTCCAAAAAGTCATTGGTGCGTGTCGTGGATTCGAACCCGAGACCCTCTGCATAGCAGTCTGTCGGTCTCTCCACTCAGCTATCGCAGCTTACCTATAGCATCCTATAGTGTGTTTATATGCTATCATCATTTTGACTTTCCTAGTAGAAGCCTTGAAAATCTCAGATTTCCGTGTTACTAAAAACGCTCTTGTTTTATGCAGTCATATTTTAGGTACTTGAAACATTTCTTATATCTGCAGTAGGCATTACGTTGAGTAGGTACAGTAAACAGCCGTCGAAAAATATCTAACTTTACTGGGAATTTAGGTAATTTTTAGAGTTCCGTACCTCACAAGGTAAAAAAGGAACCCTTATAAGATCACTTTCTTTATACCAGAATTATATTATCAATATATAATAGAAATTTATACCAGATACTAAGGTCTATGGTTCCTATCAGGTGTAGGTATAAAAATCAGGGTCCTGGGTCAACCCGATAAAAAGAAATGGTCAAAATTAGATTTTTGCAAAAACTTGTAAGTACCAAAACTAACCTTAATTTTCAACTTTTTAATATTCTGATTTTTTTCTTTACTTGTGCTGTAAGACCTTGGTTTTAACCCTTAACCAAAATTGACAATTCTAGGTCAACCGTAAGTAGGTACCCTATAGGTTTTGGGTCGAAAACCTACATGGTAGTTCCCGTTGAACTAGAATCACGAAATTTGGCCAAAAGCAGGGTCTTACAGCACAAATAAAGGATAAATTACAAAAAATAAAAAAAGGGAAAATTTAAGGGTGTCCCTCTAAGTTGTATGGGCGCTCATACAGATTTAGAGGACTAGCGTAATTAGCACCAACCTCAAATTAAGTAAAATGCGTACGGAACCCTACGTGCCCGGGTCAGACTCGCCTGGCCCGAATTTTTATTCTTGGAGGCAATGATGTCAATCCTGATGGTATGGTTTCTGCCGTCTATAGACACTTTCAACACCGAGGAGTCTCAAATGCTTTGCCTGCTTGGATAGGAAAAGGAATAAGAGGATGAACAGGATTAAGGAGAGGGAAAAGGGATGGAGCCTCCGGTGGGTACCTTCACCGAAGGAAATGCAATAGTAGGTAAGTACTTATATCTAAACTACAGGACGCCAGCAGCTACACCTGCATTTTTTTTTAATTTACTCATTTTGGCCGATCCCGTGGGAATTTCGGGAAATCCCTTCTTAGTGCACCCCTACGGTCCCCATGGAACACACATGCCAAATTTAAGCTGCCTGCGCCCAATAGTTTCGGCTGTAGCGTGTCTGCCAGTCAGTCAGTAACGCAAGGATTTTATATATTAAGATATTGTTACTTAAGGTTGGCGACTTTGTATTGTATTCACACTAAACACATAATGTGTCAATTTCGTTACTTCACAAGCATTAGTATTAAACAAGTACATACATACATACATAGACTCACGCCTGTTTCCCGGAGGGGTAGGCAGAGACTACGGAACGCCATTTGCAACGATCCTGACATATCTCTCTTGCTTCATTCACTCCCGTCAGATTCCTCATGCATGCTCTTCTGTTCAGGGTACTTCTCACCTGTCCTGTTTTTAGGATGTCTCCAATCTGGTCACAAGTTATTCTTTATTTTTACAGGCTCACGCCTGTATCCCTGAAGGGATAAGCAGAGTTGTAATATTACACCCATTTTTCGCCATTTTATGAATTTGTATGCCTATGCCGGAACCCTTGCTGTGACTGAGAATTCGGAAAAACCCAGTAATACCGGCCCGGGAATCTATCGCGCTATATACGCCATCTACTAGACCACGGAGGCATTCTTATTTACTCTTAAGCTATACCTTTACATCAATAGTTCTTCAAACAGCTCCCATCACATTTTCTTTATCCTTCCTATTATAATGCTCCCATTAACCATTACCTATTAAATAGGTAGCGCAGCAATCAATCTTGCACAACCCCACGTGCAGTGGGGTGTCGTGGCTTATGACGTCATAATGGCGGAGTCGTGTCCGGTGTCCCGGTGGAGCCGCGCCCTCTAGTGGTGGGTGTGTGCAACGCGGGGACTTGCTTATGCTACAACCGATGTGTAGTGAAACGAGTTCGATGTTTCTTTTATACGGCAGTAAGGTGGCAGACCCGTTGTCCGTGTGGTGACGGATTTAGAATACGGAACGTCACCACCCCATATCATCATGGGATGATATGGGGTGGTGACGTTCCGTACGTTCCGTCGGCTCGTACGACACCCATGGGGGTGTCGTAAGAGCCGACAGAGGAGCATGTTATACAGAGAACAGCACTGTCAGAGAAGGAAAACTTGATACAAACCCTATACCAATCCGTTTGGCCAGCGTGGCCAATTCCTCCTTGCAAAAGAGAGGCCTAGTCCAGCAGTAGATTGTTAAGGCTGATGATGAAGGTGGCAGATGAGCAGCGATAGCCTAGTGGAGATACCAACGTACTGCCATGCAGAGTTTATCGGGTTTGAATCCTCTGACCAATGACTTCTTGGAGTTACCGGCGTATTGAATTGTACAGTAGTAGTCCCGTGCCTCGGAGAGCACGTTAAGCCGTCGGTCCCGGTTGTCACGAAGACCACGATTTGACAGTCGTTATAGAGAGTACTGACTCTATGAATGAACTGACACTAATCTAAACCATGGAATATATCCCTTTGGGTTGCAGAGGTCAGACAGGCAGTCGCTCTGTGGAAAAGCTAAAATTCAGTCAAATCTGGGTTTTAACTAGGGTAACGTTAGGCGATGGTAAGCAGCAACTGCCGCCCATAGAATAGGCTTGTGTCCTAAAATGTAATTAGCGATTGATTCGTTCCTTTATTAGATGTTAAACTGAAATACCTGAATTTTTCTTCAAATATCGATCAGCAACATTACTAATTACGGTTTTTTAAAAACCTTTTTGAAATTGACACGAAAACGCTGTAAACCATCATGGCGGTTGAGTGATATCACAAAGTCCAAAACAAAAAAATTGGTTGCCTGTAAAGTCGGTATACGGGCGAAAGTTTTACGTGACAACGACTTTGAGTGGTAAAATAATTTTGACGTGACAACGTCTTATAAATTGAATATTCATTCGTATAGTAGGAAGAAGGATGAAAGACGCGTGCCTTTCACTTTTTATGTCTGTCTCTCTCGCTCTTAGGCGGGACGCGTGCCTCTCACTCGCTCTCATTGTGAGCGCATAACGTGAGCGGAGCGTAACGCAGTTTCTTGAAGTGTCACCCGGCAAACCAATTTATAAGACGTTGTCACGTCAACAAACAGTGAATGAAGTCTGGTCTGATGTACCCACTTTTATTTTGTTATATTCGATTCGACAGGTAGACCTACGTATTACTTGACGTAATGCTCTCTGATTGGTGTTCACTGTCACAAGAATAAATACATTATTTTTAGATTTAGAATCCTACAAATAACATTAATCTTACCTATTTATAATAAATAATAAACTTTATTTACATCTTAAAATCATAATGAATCTATAGATACTACAATCAAACCGATTTATTCTTAGTGGACACAAGCCTATTTGGCCTCGAGACTTAACACTTAAGTCTTCTAATGTACCTACAGTAATTTTATTGTCTACAGTAGTACCATTTAAACCGGCATATTTCTACTTTATTACTTGGTGTCGCCAACTCTGGTGTCAGCGATTTCCATTTTTCAAACGCCTTCGACATGATAGTACGCCATAGAGCCCGATTTCTGGCGTTTCGTGTCCAGCCGCTGCTAGCCACTTTGCGTTTATCGTCTCTCCACCAACATTTAATTTAAACTTGTTGCATTTTTACCTATTGAACTCACGGAGGTGTCAAAACATGCACACGAAACTAAATTTGAGTTATCAAAATAACATCCCCTCGACAGAGTAACGAATACTCCAGAGACCATAATCTCTATTATACATCTCTGCACTGTAGCATACCCTGTGCACAACTTATGGCTACACGGAAATTTCATTAGACAGGCGTGTCGTTCAATACGGTAAGTTGTATGTAACAGATAATGCAGTGCTGGGAATTATGTTGTATTAATTATACTGACTATATAGAAGAAGCTTTGGAGAACGTGTAACGCTAAGGAGAAACCAGGAGGTTCATAAGAATCATAAGCAACATACTTTTTTTGGGTGGATTTGCGGTTGATGTGTTGGATGATAATATTCTGCGCCAGAAGGATCAAATTTAGTTGAGAATTGAGTCTTTTTTCAGGTATTTATTTCATTTGATCAATCCTTATACAAATGCACAGAAATGTATACAAAAAGACAATACTTTGGTAGGGAAGTGTTACTAAAATACATATTATATAACAAAGTACCCTTTTTCTGCATGAACGCGTTAAACTCAAAAACTACCGGACTTTTGTGCGGTTTTTAACCGACTCGAAAAAATGAGGAGGTTCTCAATTCGTCGGAATCTTTTTTATGTATGTTCACCGATTTCTCTAAGACGCCTGGACCGATTTCGAAAATTCTTCACCAATTGATAGTGTGTTTTCTGAGGAAGGTTTAGGTGTAGAATACACGCAGCCCGAGCCTGGTAAAGTCTAGTAAAGTTATTACGAGTATAGCAAATCTTATTATTGCATCTGATTTAATGGTCATTTCCTGGACAATACATACATACATACGTAGACTCACGTCTTTTTCCCGGAGAGGTATGCAGAGACTACGGAACGCCATTTGCAACGATCCTGACATACCTCTCTTGCTTCATTCACTCAACACAGCAACGACGAAATTTTACCATAATTTTCCCATCTATTAAACCATAGAAAAGCATCGCTCCTTTTTTTTATTTTTGTTCATCTCCTCGTAGTTTATATTTTTAGTGGATAATGCCTAAAGGATTAAATCCACTTATCATCACCATCACACAGCCTTAATAGTCCACTGCTGGACTAGGCCTCTCCTTTGAAAGGAGGAATTGGCCTACTATACCACGCTGGCAAACGGGTTGGTATAGGGTTTATATCAAGTTTTCCTTCTCTTGCAGTGTTGTTCTCTGCATAATATACTCCATCTGTCGGCTCTTACGACACCCATGGGATGATATGGGGTGGTGACATTTCGTATTCTTAATCCGTTACCACACGGAAATCCACCTATAACCTAACAATAAAACAGAAACATTTGAAACAAATCCTCAAATCATGCCTTTCGGGACATATTGCGATGCAACTTGAAAATTTCAAAGAATTCATTACCGTTCCCATTTGAGGCATTGTGACCAATTATCACGGCACATTGTTTTATCGTGTCAACGCGATGTTTCTCTACTAGGTAATAACGGTAACATGACTTATAAGGCGCTTACAATGTGACAATTGGACTTTTCCTATGACTTTTAGTTCAAACCGTTGGTATCTGTGAACGTGTGAGAGAAATTGTTTGATTCTTGTTTCTTTTTGACGTTCGCCGTTTGAATTTATGTGACATGAGAGAATAGGCTAGTTGACGAAAAAAAATTTATAAGTCCGTCCTTTAGATTATTAAAAAATAAGTGATACGTATTTTTTTATTTGTAAATTAAACCAAAAATGACCAAGATATAGCTCATTAAAGTTACGTATAACGTCACGCCGTGCTGCATTTTTTCGCACTAGGTGACGTCACACGTTACTTTAATGGGCTATATCTTTGTTATTTTTTATTTAATCGAAAAAAGAAAAAATACGTGTCCAATATTTTTTTATAATCTAAAATACGGACTAAATAAAATGTAATTATTTTGACCCTGGAAACTACCCTATTGGTTAGGTTAGGTTAGGTTAGTTTAGTTCCCCCCGTGGGATCTCCACCTTGTCGTGGTGGGGGGGCTCAGTAACCGTGGATTGGTGACCCGCGGTGAAGCTAAGAGGGATCCAGGAGGGGACGCTCCGCGTGGGCTTGACGGGGCCTGCGCAGGATGCGTCCAACGGTGCGGGTGCGGGGGACAGTTCTGTCTGTCCCTCGCAGTCGGGTGCGGTCGCGGGAGGAGAGGCGTGTCGGTGTTGCGTTGCCGCGCGCCCTATCTCTCGCGACCAAATGGGGGCGCACCATTCGATGCGTCGCGGTGGGGCCGCAGAGGAAGAGGAGATGCGGTGTTGCGTTGCCGTCCTCCCTATCCTCTGCGGCCGCTGGGTGTTTTGGCGGCGGAGCCCAACACCTTAATCCGCCGCCAAGGGGGTTTTGTTCGGGGCCCGCCTGACCATCTGGCGGGCCGATACCCGTCGGGGGGTTGCGACGTATGCTTGGGCGAAACCCGACCCTCCGACACACGGGTACATGAGGCACACGGGTTGGTTTTTAGTCAGTAAGAGTCTGACAGTCCCCTTCGCCCATCCCCCAGGGCGGAGGGACTCCATGAGGATTTTCCAACCCGAAACAAAAAAAAAAAAAAAAAGGTTAGTTTAGTTCCCCCCCGTAGGATCTCCACCTTGTCGTGGTGGGGGGGCTCAGTAACCGTGGATTGGGCATCCGCGGAGAAGCTAAGAGGGATCCGGGAGGGGACGCTCCGCGTGGGCTTGGAGGGGCCTGCGCAGGATGCGTCCAACGGTGCGGGTGCGGGAGACAGTTCTGTCTGTCCCTCGCAGTCGGGTGCGGTCGCGGGAGGAGAGGCGTGTCGGTGTTGCGTTGCCGCGCGCCCTATCTCCCGCGACCAAATGGGGGCGCACCATTCGATGCGTCGCGGTGGGGCCGCAGAGGAAGAGGAGATGCGGTGTTGCATTGCCGTCCTCCCTATCCTCTGCGGCCGCTGAGTGTTTTGGCGGCGGAGCCCAACACCTTAATCCGCCGCCAAGGGGGTTTTGTTCGGGGCCCGCCTGACCATCTGGCGGGCCAATACCCGTCGGGGGGTAGCGATGAATGCTTATGCGAATCCCTACCCTCCGACACACGGGTACATGAGGAAAACGGGTTGGTTTTTAGTCAGTAAGAGTCTGACAGTCCCCTTCGTCCTTCCCCCGGGGCGGAGTTAGTTTAGTTATTGGAATTTGATGACGTTGGAGAAGAACACGCACATTAAAAACTAGCACAGGCAATCTGCGATTTCAGGTATCTAATAGACAACACCGAATAAGAAAATTATACGAGAGTGAGAAGGAAAATGTAATAAATTAAAAGAAACAACAGTTTCAATAAAAGACAAATTAGCGACGATAGCCCAGTGGTTCGAATCCACGGCACGCACCAATGACATTTCGTAGTTAAGTGGGTATTCAATTGTTAATTATCGCTTGCTTATCGGTGAAGGAAAACATCGTGAGGAAACCTGCATGTCTGATAAGAGCTCTACATAATGTTCTCGAAAGACATGTGAAGTCTGCCAACACGCACATGGCCAGCGTGGTCCACCACGCTGGCCATGTGCGTGTTGGCCACGCTCACTTCACACTCGGTCACTATGAGAAGGGTAAGGCCATAGTCCACTATGGCCTTACCCTTCTCATAGTGAGAAGAGGCCCGTGCCCAGCAGTGGGACAGTATAAAAGACAAATTAAGAAGCGATTGCCTAGAAGAGGGACAAACAGATTCCTAATATCGCAGATAATATCAAGTTCAAACCGCCAAAATATCGCTTGCTAAACACAAAATATTAATTATCGCTTGAGGAAAACATCGTGAGGAAACCTGCATGACTGAGTTCTGTGAGATTGTGGAGTACACCAACACGCACTTGGTCAGTGTGCTGGAATTTGACCATACTCTTATCGT